>CM066032.1:510351307-511001860 GCA_033557465.1 Ichthyophis bannanicus
TGATGGAGAAAACAATAAGATTTCTTTGAGATCTGAGAAACATGATCCTTGAACATTAAGTTGATCGAGAATGATCCCCAAATAGCAAATGGAGGAAACTAGAGAAACAGGAGAAAAGGCAAGGA
Organism: Ichthyophis bannanicus; assembly: GCA_033557465.1. NCBI lineage: Eukaryota > Metazoa > Chordata > Amphibia > Gymnophiona > Ichthyophiidae > Ichthyophis > Ichthyophis bannanicus. The sequence goes on from CM066032.1 coordinate 510,351,433, forward strand.
TTGTGGCTATTGAAGGACAAGGGCTTCCATAAGTAAACTAAATAGGTGATGTTTTAGCCAGATTAAGGTGGAGACAATTCGTGGTCAAGTAGTCAGCAACTTGGGAAAGGCAGGGGTTAAGAGGGGAAAGATCTGGCTGTAAGGGGGTGGATGTGGTGGAGTATTACAATATCGTCAGCGTAATTATAAGCTAACGACCCAGATTGCTGGATGAGAAGAGCAAGTGGTGCCAAGGAAATATTGAATAAGAAGGGTGCTAGTACTGAACCCTGGGGGGCACCACAGAGAAGAGAGACTAGTTCAGAAAAAGAAAGGGGGGTAGTGGATGAGATGACTGAGCAGGACCGAGAGAAGAGAAAGGAGTGAAACCATCAATAAACTGAGCCTCGAAGACCAGCATCACCCAGACGGAGAGGACTGAGTGATCAACAAGATCAAATGCAGCAGAAAGGTCCAGAGATACCTTCACCGAGAGATCACACGATCATATGAGGAATGAAACGAAATGCTAGTAGGACTGTTTCCGTGCTGTGGCTAGGACGAAAACTGTATTGACAAGGGTGAAAAAAATTGTGGAAGTGAGATGTTGCGAGAGTTGGACAAAAATGACTTTTCCAGAATGTTGGCGAGAAAGGGAAGATTTGAGACCAGGCGATAATATGCTGTGACAAGAGGATCAAGGGAAGGTTTCTTCAGTAGAGGAGAGGCTAGCATTGAGCATTGTGAGGATGGAGGGTACCAAAGCAAGGGAGGATTCAAGAAGCCAAATGGAGGGAATCAGGTCAAGGCAATAAGTGGTCTTATGTGATGAGGAGATGGATTTTATGAGTTCCGAAGTGGTGATCGAGTGGAATGTGGACCAGATGTGTGATAGCGGAGATAGGAGAGGGTGGAGGAGGGGAGGATAGAGTAGGGGGGCAGGAGGGGAATGACGCACGAAGATCGAGAGGTTTAGTAGTAAAGGATAAAGCCAGTTGGGAGAGGCTAGGGGTCGGCTGAATGGGAGCTGGGAGGGAGTTAGATTGGAGTGTGGTGAGAGATCTGAGCACAGAGTAAAGCAGGTGAGAGGGGTTAGGGGCAGCAGAAATAAGATTGGAAAAGTATGCTTGTTTGACCTGATGTTTACTAGAGTGATATAGGCGATGCTGTTCCCTGAAATGGAGCAGAGTGGTAGAAGAGCGGGACTTTCTCCACATATGCTCGGCATGTCTGAGGTGAGTATGAAGAAGGTGAAGCCCAGAATGAAGATATGGCTGATGTGTACAGCATTGTGGTGGCTGGGACTGTAGTAGTGCCACTTTGTCAAGGGCAGAGGAGAGATTTGTGATCCAGTGTGAAACCTGCATGTTTATTTATTTAGCTGTATTTATATACCGCTTTTCACCGGGTCAAAACGGTGTTACATAGGGGATGGGGGAATTAAGTACAAGGGTAGGGCCATCACCGGGGAGGCAACATTGATGATTTTGACATAGGACAGACTTTGGACATAGGACAGACGTTGGACATAGGCAGGTTAGGGTAGCTTTGAGTTAGAGGTTCATTGTGGGCGAGAGCAGGGGTTTGTGGGGTTTTCGGTGGGATTCGAATTGAAGTATTCCTGGAAAAGGATGGTTTTTAGCTGTTTTGTGAAAGATAGTAGGTCGGCATTGTTTCTGAGATAGCTTGGTAGAGAGTTCCATAAGGATGGAGCATAAAGTTCAAAGGCTCGATTGCAGGTCCGTTGCGAGCATTTGGTTCTTTTGTGAGGGACGGTGAGGGAAATGCTGGAGGCTTGTCTAGTAGATCTGCCGTGGGCTGGACGAGCCAGTAGGGTGCGAAGCTGGGTGTCCTGTGTTTGATGGATAGCTTTGTGGGTGAGTAGGATGGCTTTGTATTTTGTCCGTGCTTCGAGGGGGAGAATGTGTAGTTCTTTCAGAATTGGGGTTATATGGTCGGTTTTCTTTGCGCTCTGAATGATTCTCGCAGTGGTGTTTAATGCAGTTTGGAGGTGGTTGGTATGTGTGGCTGGAAGGCCATGGTAGATTATGTTGCAGTAGTCCAGATGTGGGAGTGTCATGGCTTGCATCACTGTTCGGAAGTCTTGATGTTCCAGGAGGGGTCTGAGACGTTGCACTGTTCTTGCCTTATGAAATATAGTTCCGGAGGTTTTAGTGATCTGTTGCTTTAAGGTGAGGGCTTGGTCAATAATGATGCCCAGGTATCTTATCTGTGGTTGTATTTGGATGCTTGTAGTTCCTATGTTGAGGTGTGTGGGTGGTGTGAAGTCTGGGTCCTTTGTCACTATGAGGGCTTCAGTTTTCTTTATGTTGATGGATAGGTTGTTTGTTTGTAACCAGTCAGACACTGCGGTGAAGCATGCTGATAGGTGGGTGTTTGTTGGGTTTGTGGTTGTAATGGGGGCGTAGAGCATGATATCGTCAGCATGTTAGGGGAAAGGGAGGGGAAGTCATCTGGGAGAAGTTGATCAGCCACAGGAAAAAGTTGAAGAGTGAGGGGGTTATTCGGTGACCTTGATGGATAGGAATTGGACAGATGCTCGAAGAGGACACTGGGGTGAGGGGTGTAGTAGACCTGAGTAGGGAGACCAGGTAATCCTTATCCAGATGGACAAAATTTTATGTCGTCAAGCAGAGGGGCATGAGCTCATACCTCCTGTGCTGGGAGGTGGTGCGCCTCTGGAAGTTCTCAGTAATCCATGGCAGAGAACTGCGGGTGACCTACCTGCTCAGGGAGCTCAACACTCTGGCAGACTATCTCAGCTGGGTTCTCCAGCCCCATGAATAGACCCTCAACAGGAGGGTGGTGGAACACATTTTTCAGGAGTGGAACACTAGACAGTGGACCTCTGCCTCATTGGAGATTGCGCAGGTGGACCGCTTCTTTTCCTGTTTGGCCTCAAGGGACAGGCTGGTGTCTGATGCCTCCCCCCCCCCCCCCCAGTGCAGGGGTCTGCTTTACACTTACCTTCCTATTCTGCTGGTGGCAAAGACTCTTCTCAAGCTTCAGGCAGACAGGAGGACCATGATCCTCATTGCCCCGTACTGGCTCAGGCAGCTGTGGTATCCCCTGCTGCTCTCGCTCTCCCGTCGGGAGCATCTCCGGCTGGGTTGCAACCCTGACCGTATTTCTCCAGAAGGCGGGACCCTACTGCACCTGAATATCTGGTCCCTGGCCTCACAGCATGGATGGCCTAGTGGCTAGCCATAGTAACATACATAGTATATGAAGGCAGATAAAGGCCAGCATGGTCCATCTAGTCTCCCCAGCAAGGTGGCAAGAGTAGGTGCACCTGCCACTCCATACAGGTCACCCCTCCCCATGCCATGCAGGTAACCACTATTTGTGAGATATAAGAGATAGTTAAGTTTATTTTGATTTTATCTTGTTGCTATAAAGGGATCCACTGTGTCTGTCCTATGCCATTTTAAATTCTGTCACTGTATTTTCTCCCACCACTTCCATCGGCAGGGCATTCCAAGCATCCAACACCCTTTCATTGAAAAAGTATTTCCTGACATTGCCTTTCAGTTTACCGCCTTGCAGCTTCATGTTATGCCCTCTACTTTTACAGCTTCCCCATCTTTGAAAAAGGTTTGTTTGTACATGAATACTTTTTTAAGTATTTAAAGGTCTGTCATATTTCCCCTGTCCCTCCACTCTTCTAGCATTTACATATTTAGGTCTCATACATCATCTGGCGCAGGCTCCAAATCATTTTGTTCGCCTTCCTCTGCCAGGGGAGGTGATGGATGTCTCCTGCAGGGATTCCACCTGCCGCTCCTATGCCTTCAAGTGGCGCAGGTTCTCACTCTGGTGTACTGACAAGGTGCTGAACCCCTTCTCGTGCTCGGTAGAGGTTTTGCTGGAGTACCTTCTGCATTTCTCCAATTCAGGCCTCAAGTCTAACTCTAAGTGTTCTTGAGTACGTTCGGGGCGACCACCGGGCATTGGAATGGAAGCCCATTTCTGCTCAGCTGCTGGCGGTCCATTTCATGCAGGGCTTGCTCCTGTCGAAACTTCTAGTTAAACCTCCACCAGTGGCATGGTTCTGTGACAGATATTGTCTGCCTTTTGAGCTGCTGGCTACCTGTCTGCTAAAATTTCTGATCTGGAAGGTCATCTTTTTCATGGTTCTCACCTCGACTCACCGGATCAGTGAACTTCAGACTCTGGTGGCCCACCTGCCATACACAAAGTTCCACTATAACTGAGTAGTGCTCCACACCCACCCATACTTCTTGCCCAAGGTGGTCTCCGCTTTCTACCTCAACCTGTCGATGGTACTGCCCACTTACTTTCCTAGGACTTATGCCAACCGGGTGAAGACCTAGCTGCACACATTGGGCTGTAAGCATGCTCTCTGGCCTTCTACCTTGAGCAGACCAGTCTGCACCATCGCTCTACGCAGCTGTTCATCTCCTATGACCCTAATAAGCTGGGCATGGTGCTCTCCAAATGCATGTTGTCCCTTTGGGTAGCAGATTGCATATCCTTTGCCTGTGCTCAGGCAGAACTGAGCCTCGAGGGTCATGTCATATGGCCCACAGGGCCATGGCTACATCTATGGACAATCTGCATTTGGTCTCCACGGAGGAGATTTGCAGGGTTGCCACATGGTCCTCTGTCCACAACTTCACAGCCTACTACTGCCTGGGTGGGGAGTCCCGGCAGGACAGTAACTTTGGCCAGGCCATACTCTGGCATCTATTTGGGAAATCAGTTCAACTCCTTCCCACAAGCCCTTCTGTCCATCCACGCTACCAAAGGAATTGTTCTGATGTTAATGTCTGCTGTGGACGTTGAATCTGTTGAGTCCTGAAGAGGCATCACATACGTTGTTTCTTGTTGCCCCAGTAGGGCTGTTTTCATTTTTGGTAACCTGTAGTTTCGGAGTCCGATATGTGAGGACTTCTTCCTGCTTGTTCACGAAGAAAGCGTTGTTACACACCTATAGCAGGTGTGCTCTGTGAACAGCAGCAGTAAGTCCTCAAAACCCTCCCACCTCCCCGTGGACTTGTTTTGGCTACAAGCTTTATATTTTACCGAGGACAAGATGGCACCATGGCAGGTGGGAAGGCAGGTGTGGATGCACGATGGAAGCTTCCAAAAGCTTCCAGTGGAAGCTGGGGAGCATTCCTACATGGATCTCCATGAGGGGACGTCATGCATACGTGAGGACCTCTTCCTTTTGTTCACAGAGAGCACCTGCTTCAGGTGAGTAACTACACTGTCTTACTGCAGAGGTACTTGTTAACCTTCTGGTTTCCATGTTTCCCCTTGTTCGACCAGGCCCTTTCTCTCACCTGGAAGATCAAGGAGACGTTGAGGTAGTGGTGATGGTTCTGCTATCTGATGGTTGGGGTGCTGCTGGAAGCATTGGATGGAGTGCTTATCAGTTTGGATTTTTGCCTGAAAGGTTGGGAGCTCAGAGCCTGGTCCATTTGGCTCAGGGTCTCTGGCTCTCTAAGGAGTCTTCCTGAGGTATCTTTTGCCTGGAGGCCAGAGTGATCAGTTGAACCTGAAGATGTTCAGGCTTGTCTCAGTGCACATCGCAAGCTTTGACAATGTACAGGCTCACCACCTGTGTCTGAACTCTGTGGGTCCAGGCAAGTGAGAGCTCAGCTCTCCCGTATTTGACCTTATAATGCGAAGATGTGGCCTTCTAGTGCTCCATTTGATGGGCACTCGGAAGAATGCCAATGACAATGAGCTCTTTCAACCGCAGGAAAGATTCACAGAGTGCGCTTAGAGAACCTATTTCAGGAATGGTTTCTGAAAGTGATGCTGTTGTCTCCCTCCTCATCTCCCGGTGAACCGTATTTGGCACAGGTTTCCAGCCCAATTGGACATGTGATGCTAGCGTTCCTGGACTGGCCACACAGACAGTGGCACGTGGATTTGTTGCTCTAGAAGGCATGGTCCTCTGGCTGCCTCAAGAAACAGGCCTACTATGGTGGGGGCTTTTGATAATGGAGGTTACAACTCTGTGCTTATGGGTTCCTTATGATGCATAGGCTGCCAAGGAGTGGTAGTAGCCTTCTTGCTTAGTGCCCGGTAGCCCATCCTTAGCTTAAGTCATAGCCTTTTTGGCAGACTGACCTGACTCGGGGCTTGGCCCTGAACTTGCAAGGTTCAGATGGCAGTCATATGAGGTGTGACAAAAAAGAAATGAGACTGTGGTAGCCACGCCCATGACTCAATGCCAATTGGCTAACCGCTTATACCATTGTGTTGGCAACATCTCGCCACTATTCTGCTATCATATTTTTCATTTCTCTCACTCTGTTTTTCTTTTTCAGGTTTTTCTTGTAGCACACTGCTCCATCGCTTTGTCACGCAACTGGAGGTGGCAGAAATTTGGAGCAAAGAATCAACTTCAAATTTCTGGTTAAGTTGGAGAAGGGCCTAAATGAGTGTCTCCAACTTCTTCAAAAGGCTTATGGAGACCATGCAATGCCAAGGCGGAAAATCTTTGAGTGGCACAAACGCTTCGACTGGCCACGAGAAGGTGGAGGATGACCCCAAGTCAGGACGGCCTTCCACGACAAAAACGGCTGAGAACATTGACAGAGTGAACCAGCTGGTGCGGAGTGATCGCAGATTGATGGTGTTGGATGTTAGCTGAGGAGCTCAGCCTGAACAGGGAGTCAGTGCAGACCATCTTGGTGCAGGAGCTGGGGATGTGGAAGGTGTGCACCAAGATGGTGCTTAAGCTTTTATCGGATGACGAGGAGGAGCACTGGGTCAATGTTTGTTGAGACTTGCTAGAGAAGATTGGAGAAGATCCACAGTTCGTTGGCCATGTCATCACAGTAGACGAGACTTAGGTCTTCCAGTATGACCCTGAATGCAAGAGACAGAGCTTGCAGTGGAAGACTCGACCATCACCCAGACCCAAGAAGGCACACATGTCCCGATCAAGGTCATGCTGATTGCATTCTTCAAGCAGAAGAAAGTGGTCCAGCATGAGTTTGTGCCTGAGGGTCAGTCAACCAGCACTTCTACCAGCAGGTCCTCAATCGCCTCCATGACCGGTTTCGGCACAGCAGGCGGGCTCTGTGGAGAGAAGTCATGGCTGCTCCACCACAATGCACCTGCACACACCATGCTCAGTGTGAGGCAGGTCTTGGCCAACAAACAGATCACAGCTCTCGACCACCCTCCTTATTCCCCAGATCTCGCACCTGTGCGACTTCTGGCTCTTCCTCAGGCTGAATACTGTGTTCAAAGGAACTCATTTCACCTCTGCAGAAGAGATCCAGGCCACTAGGACAAGGGAGCTGAGGGACCTCAAGGAGGAGGACTTTACTGAGTGCTTCCATACATGGCAGAAGCGAATGCCGAAGTGCATTAACTCAGGGGGGGGGGGGATTATTTTGAAGGGGACTATGCGTAATTTCTCTGTAGATTTTATGGTACCGTCTCATTTCTTTTTTATCACACCTCGTATTGTGCTACAGGAATTGCAACCAAGGGATTACATTGGTGAAGCACCTCAAGATTGCCTGTTTCCTCAGGAGAGAAGCAGTTCTATCCACCGTGTGCCTTGTTCCTGAATGTGCCTTTCCGAGGTTGAGATATCTGAAAGGCCCCTCTTTGGGCCCATGCATTAGATCTGCCTTGAGGGTTGATCCCTTGATTGCTTCCTAGGGGCTAGATCTTCAGGCTTCAGCTTGCAGTGAACTTTTCCTGGTGTTTTTGACAGCTTCTGTCATCTTGCAGTCTATGCAATTTTTTTTCTTAAGGATGCTGCCCCCCTCCACACCCCTTTTTCAACTGGATGCAACTGTTCTGCTTTCCTTCTCAAAGAAGGTTGTTTGGAAGTACCCTTTGGTGTATTTGTGGGATGTGTGGAGTGTTTTGCTTAGATACATGGCAATTCTACGTACTTCTGCTGGTTACATTTTCTTCTGTCCTCTGCAGTCTGGGAAACAAACTGGCAGAGTTCATATCTTCTGTTGTCTGTGGTCTTAAGGAAGCTATTAGCTCAGTGTACATTCTGGCTTTAATTGCATGCCAGAGTGGGTCAGAGCTCACTCCAATGGGTGCAGGCCTCTTGGGAAGAGTCCACTCTGGTGTCTACAGAGGACATCTGTAAGATGGCTTCCTAGTCCTCTCTAAATGCCTTTGTGAAACCATACAGGTTGCTTGAGGGAGTTGGTATAGATAGTACCTTTGGCATGGTAGTCTATCCTGAGCCTTGTCTTCTCACCCTGGATCCTGACTGCTTGGGTGCATCCCACTCTTCTGGACTGGTCTAGAAGGATGATAAAGGAGGATAACTTTTACATATCTGATGATTTGCTTTCCTTGAATCGTGCTAGACCAGTCCAGGAAACACCCTGGAAGACTGTTTTCTGCAAGTTTGGAGGGCCTGACTGTCATAAAAAGCCTAGTTAGTCCTGTGGTCTGATACCAAATTCATCATGGTAAGAGAGCCAAATACTTGCTCACGCTATTAGTGGCAAAGTTGTTTGTGTTTTTTTAACATTTTCTGAGTTTTTCATTTTTGCATACTATTTAGTAAGTTTCATACTGGCTTCACTAAAGGAGATATAACATCACTGAAAGTTGATAACATCACTGAAAGTTGCTCAAGTTTGCTTCTACCCACTGACAAAGGGGAGGATAGCCCACTCTTCTGGACTGGTTTATCCGGATTCAAGGAAAGTAAGTTATCAGCTATGTGAAATTTGTCCTTTCCAGAGGTCCTACAATCTAGATTTGTACTTGCCTAAGGTCACAAGAAGTGTTTGTGGAATTTGACGCATCTCATCCTGCTGATCTGTCACCATCATCCCATTTTATATTAGGCTCAATGTTTATACTTGGTCATACAGATTTACTCTGAAGGGTGGGATACATGTTACTCAAAATTGTCAGCAGCTTCTATTTAATTAACCAGTTAACTATGCTAAGAAAATTGGGAGACTGATTATTTTGTGCACTGATGAATTAATGTTCCTTCTTTATACATTGTATGTCAAGAAATGCAGATTTGTATATGCCCTTTTTATTACATAAAAGTATTGTTTCAATAAACCAGTGTTAGCATGATAAGAACTTCTAACTCTCGTACTTGAGGGTTCACACACTTCCTTAGTGCTGTATATTAAAAGGATGTAATAGATTTTCTGACAGGCATGATGTGGACTAGCTCTGCCAGAGCTAAAAAAAACCTATACCATTGTTCTGAGTATGCATGGAATTTCCCTTGCCACAGTTATTTTGTGTGTCCCCTCAGTCTTTTTTGGTAGATAATAGAGCATGGACATGATTTTGCTCTTAAACCATTTTTATTTTTAGACACCAAGAGGAAGTATTTTCTCCAAAAACAAGCAGGATACCTGGTCCTTACAGGCTGGGGTGACATCATTGACAGAGCCTAGCATGGATAAGAGCTTCTTCAGCTTAGACATTTTCTAGTACATTTTGAGAAGGTTTACCAAGCATGCATATCATTTCTCCGCTCCTATTGTGCAGGGACTGACCCAGTCTTCATTTCTCTACAGTCGACTGATCAAAAGAAAATTTGTCTTGCGATTACATTTTTTGTTGCTTTTGTGTGGGTTAGTGGTGCCCTCGTAGTTCTTTAAGTACGTTTTTGATTGAATTCTTTCTTTTTTTGTGTTTACCCAGTCAAGCCTGTTTTTAAGGGCTTCGGGTATCCCAATTGTGGATGAATTTCACAATTGTCATTTGATTTCTCAGAAGCTGTTTTTTTGGCAACATGTCCCAGCAGAGAGCCCCTAGTGACTTTAAAAAATGCACCTGATGCAGCAACATTGTATCCATGACAGATACTTACAGTTGGGGCTTGCAGTGTGCGCGGTCTGACCATGAACCTTTTCATTGTCATTTGCATTCACAGATGTCAGAGGATTTCATGACCAACAATAGCAGCATGAATACATTTTTGGTGCTTCTAAGTCTGGTCCATTGGCATTGGAGGAATCGGTCCCTATGGGTCCAAGAACTGCATCAGAAGCTGGGGGATGCATTGATATCAAGCGTGCATTGACTACCTTCAACATAGAATATTGATAGACGCTGTTGGGATTGGATATCTATCAAATCCTGCTTGAAGAAAAGTAAAGATTAATTCCCTTATTAATTAGGCTTGAAGGTTTTCTTTTTTTCCCCAGTTTTTTATTTAAGCAAAGTTTTGTAATTACATCCAGGAATTAAATCTGAATGAAAAGGAAAAAAAGAAATAAACAACTTAGGAAATTCAAAAACTCAGGAAACAAAACCACAATGTAAGGAACAGGAGCCAGAAGATTTAAGAAAAGAAAAAAATAAGAAAAACCTAGACCAAAAATACTGGCAGTTTCTGGGAATGTTCTCCTGTGGCCAGTATTACACAGCACTCAATCCTCTGGTACTGCAGAAATCACAAGGACAGATTACTGTCTTGCAGCAAGGAAAGCCCTTTCCTTCTTTGGGGTCAAAAAAAGACATAATCCTTTCCAGCTAAGGAAATAAAACATTTACAAATTGCAAACTCATATTAGTGCTGAGTTCTTGTACTCCAGGCTTTAGCACCAAAAGCTCCTGACACCACCTCTGGGGATGTATGGAACTATCAGGAAATATCTTAATTTTAGAGCCCAAAAAGCATTAAAAAAATTTCGTAAGTACAGACGAAGCACTGCATTCCTCTCAGACTGAAACGCAAAACCAGCAGCTAGTGCAGGTCTTGCTATGATAGCCTTCAAGGAACTTTCTAAAATGTTTAAGTTCAAAGCGGCTTGGTCCACAGCCCAGTAACCAGCTTGTCCAACCAATGGAAGAGGCTTAGATACCATATGCTGCACCCATGCTATATGTGGAAGAGAGTCCTGATGCATTTTTAATACTTTAATAAAATATTTACGTAGCATTTCAACAGAACACTGGGTACTTAGGAAAGTTCAGGAATCACAGGTTATTCTTTCTAAGGCGATTTTCAAGAACATCAACCTTATAAAAGAGGTAATCTCTGTTTTTAATCTGAGCATTACTCTGTCTGTTGTCCTGCCATGGCAGCTTCCAGGGATTCCCTTTTAACCACCTGTGATTGCAATTTTTGATCCAGTTCAGTGGTCTTCGAAAACAGTTGTGTGACTTCAGCGTGTGTCTTCCCCATCAAGTTATGAAGTGAGGTGTCTACCCTCTGAATAGCATCCAAGAGCACATCCAATGTGACATCAATCTGTTTCGGCGAAGGCAGACCTCAGTAGGGAAGGAGACACTCCTTGTAATTCCACTGGGGAGAAACATTCCTCCAAGTAACCCTCCATATTGGGAAGAGGCACTCCTCGCACCATCGCTGACAGTGCCTGGCTGTCCTGGGGGTCGTAATCCAACTGCATCTCCCGTAGGTCCATTTTTCTAATTTTCTATTAAGAAAAAAACCCTAAAAATTTGAAATGACTTTGATGGCAACAAGGCTTATTTGGCATTTGCTATTTGACATCTTTCTAATTTAAAAAATCTTCATTTTCTTTTATTTTTTTAAATTATTTAATTTGAGGCAGCCTATAGCTAGGGAGGGCCCATCTGTGAGGACTTGCTATCCTCCTAGTCCTCGGAGAAAATCAAGTTACCTGTAACAGGTGTTAGTGGACTGCAGGATACAAGTCCTCACATTCCTGCATACCTCACCAAAGAATTTAATTCTGTCTAAAGACAGACAGTGGCAGGTGGGAATTGACATGCATACGTAGTGATGCTTCTCAAAAGCTTCTACAAAATATCTAATCTGGAGATGTTTCTCATGCCAGGTTCTGTCTGTGGTGACATTCCATCAGTAAGGACTTGTATCCTGCTGTCCATGGAGAACACCTGCTACAGGTAAGTAACTTGAGGTCCGATATTCAGCCCATGGCAGTTAGCATTTTTAAAGTGGCTGGCTGCTGTGGACGAGAGTGAAACTGGATATGCAGGACTGGAATCCAGATATCCTCTGATGCTCAATATCCTGTTTAAGCACTGCCTAGCATGATTGTCCAGGCAGCAGTGATATTCTGCTGCTCTCTGGATAGCAGAATCACAGAAAATTAGGATAGCTATTGAGATGACCTAGCTTATTGTGGTTATTTATTTGGTTGGCCAATTGAAAAATGCTGTTAACCAGATAAGTGTTGGAACTGCCCTGGCACTGTCCGTACAGTGCTGTGGAGGGTAGAGGGAATATTCAATGGCACTGGCCAGTTAATACCGCTGAATATTCTTCTCAATGGGTTTATCCAGTTAGCAGGTCCTGCTAATTGGATAAACCTCTTTGAATATCAGACCCTTGGTTTTCTCTATTTTTCAGTTTTCCCCTCCTTTTGCTGAGTGCCCATGGTGCCCTTAAAAAAAGATTTTTCTTTTTTTTCTTTAAAAAAAATTAAATTTAACTTGATTGATAAACACTTTTGCCATAGCAGACAAATCTGATTTCAAAAGATGTTGTGATTGTGCTCAGATGTGAGCTACAGCTCAGCAAATCAGGGCCTTAAGGTGGAAGTCTTGAGTTCTTCATCATATGGTCCTCCAGCCATTGGGAAACTTAAAAGTAAGAGGATAAGCTGAGAGGAAGAATTCCAGCAGTCCAGAGGTATTTGCCTTACTGGCTTGTGGGGAGACTAATCCTCCAAGGACAAGGAATTGCTCTGTAGAAAATGGCATTATAATGAAGACAACTCTAGGAAGAGATCTTACTATGTCTCAGCTTGGGGATCATAACTGTGGTGCAGGAGATGTTGTATAAAACTTGTTATATAAGAAACTCACATAGCATTCTAAGTTCACAAACACCTAGCAAGTATTTCCTCTTAGTTACTAACTCATGAGTCCCTTCAGCATTTTGTTTTGGTCTGTACTGCTGCTTGGAAGTGTTAAATCTCTTTCATAAGAACTGCTACAAAAAGCCACTAAAGCAAAAAAAAAAAAAGTGTCTACATTTTTTTGGTTTATCCTTAGTCTTCCCAAAATTTCCATGAGGTGATTATGAATGGATTTAAGAGTTGTCCCTGTGATGGGAAATTTTCCATTACAGATAGCCACTCCATATGGGCCACAGTGTTCTGGCACCCAACCTAGTTCATACATTTGTAGACACTAATGTTGAAATTCACCATTAATAAAAATATTAAACAAAATGATCTCACTCTATGAAGATGTTATCAAGGGTAGGGTGCTTTAGGACCTACAAAATGTAGACTTGAAGTCTTCAAAGTTGAGACCTCTCTCTGGAAGGAAGGGAAGTTCTGGCTGGAAGGACCACATCAAAGACACAAAAGGAACAAATCATCCTCATAGAAAATGGAACAGGAATAATGTTGAAGATGTGATAAAAAGAGGATGACTCCACCAGAAAAAGGAGATTTGATTCTGTAGCCCTGCAGGTCTCTGCATATAGGGCTCCTTAGCACCAAGAAAGTCCATCATTTTTCCATGGGCCATCAGTGCAGAAAAGATCTCTTTAAATTCACTCAAAGCCATAAGGCATAAAGCTTTGAAAAAAGTTAAAAATGATTTCACTGAAGACCATTTTCTTTCCGGATATGAAAGTGTTTGTTTCCTAGATATAAAAGATAAGTACACACATATAATAATTCATCTACACAGGAAGTACTACTGCTTCACTGTACAAAGTATATATACACTGTTAGCTTAAAAAGTGTTTGCAAGTGTTTGTAAAGGGAGTAGTTTTATGTACTTATGTTTGTCAAACAGCTGTTTACAAGCATAAGATTTTATAAAATTGCCCCAGAAGAATTCAGGCTTAAAAGTGTGCACTACTGAGAAATAACGTACACGTTTACGTGATAAATATGGAGGCCTTTCAAGGGGGCAGAGAATAGGCAAAGTACGGGTGGGGTCAGCTCCTATGCATGTATTTTATAAAATATATTGCCAAAACGTGTCACAGAAAACATCTTAATTAGTGAGCTCAATATAAATAGCTCCCAAATAATAGAGCCCAAGCTATAATATTTTTGTGTACCATCAAATTTGAGCAAGTCTGTATCTTATTAATAAACATCTTATCAAAGAAGGCACTCATTCACACATGAAACCAAAGATTCTGCAGAACATTCCCAGCTTGCCAACCCATTACTCAACTCTAGTTTCACTAATACAATCTCTAATGGCTGGAATGCCATTATTCAGTCCTGCTGAACCATTCTCTTGAAGCAGCCATTAGAGTTTGTGTTGGGGAAACTCAAGTAATGGGTTACAGCATCTTCTGTTCCAGCAAGCTATATGGCTTTTTACATGCATTTAAAAACTAAAAAGTATACGAACTTGATTTGATGAGGACCGATGAAAGAGATTGAATGAGTATAGTTTAGTACCTGCAGCTTGGCAGATTGCCTAACAATACGGCGGCATCTCAACTGAGGTCCTCAACAATCCATTTGAGTGTGTATACACACACCCCCAAGTAACCAATGTTTTGCTTTTGTGTAGTGACGTCATTTAAATTAAAGTGTTTGCTTGCAAGATGAGATTAGCAGAATCTAAAAACTGCCAGCATGGTTTAAAGGTGAGGTCAGAGAGGCTGTTGGTGCCAAAAAAGCATCTTTCAGGAAATGGAAAAAAGAGCCAAATAACGAAAACCGAAAACATAAGCACTGGCAAGTTAGATGCAAGGCATTGAGAAGGCAGGCAAAGAGAGAATCTGAGAAAAAGCTTGCTGTGGAAGCAAAAACGCATAATAGAGACTTTTTTAAGTACATTTGTAGCAAACAACCTATGAGAGAGTAAGTTGGCTCACTGGATGATAGATAAAAGGGGCACTAAGAGGGGACAGGGCCAGAGTGGAGAGACTGAATGAATTCTTTGCTTCGGTCTTTATTGAGGAAGATGTAGGGATGTTACCCATGACTGAAATAGTATTTCAAGGTGATGCCGTAGAAGAATTGAAAAAAATATTGATACACCAGGAAGATGTATTACAACTATTTGATAAACTGAAGAGTAGCAAATCACCTGGACCAGATGGTATACATCCACGGATGTTGAAAGAACTGAAATATGAGATTTCAGACCTACTAATACTACTAATACTAATCTTTGAACTATTATTAAAATCATCTGTAATACCTGAAGATTGGAGGATGGCCAATGTAAAGCCAATTTTTAAAAAGAGTTCCAGGGGTGATCTGGGAAACTACAGACTGCTGAACCTGATGTCAGTAATGGGCAAAATGGTAGAAACCATTATAAAGAACAAAATTACTGAACATGTAGATAATCATGGCTTAATGGGAGACTGCCAACATGGCTTTAGAGAAGGAAGATCTTGTCTTACTAATCTGTTATATTTTTTTTAAGGTGTGAATAAACAGACAAAGGTGAGTCGGTTGATATAGTGTATCTGGACTTTCAGAAAGCTTTTTTGACAAGGTCCCTCATCAGGGACTTTTGGCAAAACTAAAAAGTCATGGGATAGGAGGCAGTGTACTATTGTGGATCAGGAACTGGTTAAAAGATAGAAAGCAGAGGGTAGGGCTAAATGGCCAATTTTCCCAATGGAGAATGGTGAATAGTGGAGTACCCCAGCGATCTGTGCTGGGTCCGCTGCTTTTTAACATATTCATAAATGACCTAGAAATGGGAATAATGAGAGGTTATCAAATTTGCAGATGACACAAAACTATTCAAAGTTGTTAAAAACCCAAGAGAATTGTGGAAAATTGCAAGAGTTCCAGGGGTGATCTGGGAAACTACAGACTGCTGAACCTGATGTCAGTAATGGGCAAAATGGTAGAAACCATTATAAAGAACAAAATTACTGAACATGTAGATAATCATGGCTTAATGGGAGACAGACAACATGGCTTTAGCCAAGGAAGGTCTTGTCTTACTAATCTGTTATGTTTTTTTGAAGGTGTGAATAAACAGGTAGACAAAGGTGAGTCAGTTGATAAAGTGTATCTGGACTTTAAGAAAGCCTTTGACAATGTCCCTTATGAGAAACTCTTGGCGAAATTAAAATGTCATGGGATAGGAGGCATTGCACTATAGTGAATCAGGAACTGGTTAAAAGATAGAAAGCACAGGGTAGGGGTAAATAGCCAATTTTCCCAATGGAGAAAGGTGAATAGTGGAGTACCCCAGAGATATGTGCTGAGTCTGCTGCTTTTTAACATATTCATAAATGACCTGGAAATGGGAATGAAATAATCAAATTTTCATATGACACAAAATTAGTCAAAGTTGTTAAAACCCATGAGGATTGTGAAAAATTGCAAGAGGACCTTGATGAACTGGGAGACTGGGCATCCAAATGGCAGATGAAATTTAATGTGGATAAGTGCAAAGTTATGCACCTAGGAAAGAACAACCCAAATTATGGTTATATGATGCAAGATTCCAGATTAGTAACCGCCACCCAGGAAAAAGATTTAGGCGTCATCGTGGATAACATGTTGAAACCCTCTGCCAGTGTGAAGCGGCAGCCAAGAGTGCAAATAGAATGCTAGATGGTATAAGAAAAGGAATGGAGAATAAAACAAAAGAGATTATAATGCCTCTGTATCGTTCCATGGTGTGACTGCACCTTGAATACTGTGTGCAGTTCTGGTCACCGTATCTTAAAAAGGATATAGTGGAATTAGAGAAGGTATGGAGAAGAGCCACCAAAAAGGTTAGGGCTCTTCAACCTTGAAAAGAGACGGCTGAGAGGAGATATGATAGAGGTCTATAAATTAATGAATGAAATAGAACAGATAAATGTAGATCGATTGTTTACGCCATCAAAATATAGAAAGACTAGGGGACATGCAATGAAGCTACAGTGTGACCTATTTAAGACTAATAAGAGAAAATATTTTTTCACTCACTGTGTAATCAAACTCAGGAATTTGTTACTGTAGGATGTAGTAAAAGCTGTTAGTGTAGCCAGGCTTAAAAATGTTTTGGACAAGTTCTTGGAGGAAAAGTCCATAAACCATTATTATAGGGGACCCAGAATATCCACTGCTTGCCCCAGTACAAGCATTGTGGAACCTGTGTCTTTTGGGGAAACTGCTAGGTACCTGTGAGCTAGATTGGCCATTGTTAGAAACAGGATACTGGGCTTTGATGGACCTTGGTCTGATCTAGTATGACATATCTTATGTTCTTTGGGATGGATAATAATAGTTTTGATATAGTACTATGTTTTGAAAGTCATAATGAAAGATTTATCTTTCTGCTTCCGGGGTGTATTCTCTTAAATTTTTCCGTAATAGTCTCCAGATCTCACAACATACGGTCCAACAGCTAAAACGCTGCTTTCATGTTCTCTGCAACATCTGAAAGCAATGATGTCATCAGCAGTTTTGTTGAAAAATATCATGTGATCCATCAGATAAGTGACTGCCACTCATTCTCTAAGTTAAGGCTAGCAAGGGCTACAGTGTTCAAGCAAAAAATTCATTTTTGTTGTTCTTAGTTAAGCCAGTAGTTGCGATATCCCTCCCTCCACTAATTTCCAACAGTCGCAAGTACCTGCGCAAGCAGGTCACTAACTGAATATTTTTGTCAAGCCAGTGTTGGACCATGGGTGCATTTAAATCTTATATAATATATAGATATGCAGCAATTCTTACTAATAAATACATACACAGTGGTGCTCTGCTGATGATAAATCTCAGCTTATTTTATAAGGGCACATATGCACATGTGTCAGCATTATAAAATATATTACAACACAGTACTCTAGTATGTAAAAAAAAAAAAAAAAAAATTAGGGACCATCAAATCATGTACGGAGAGCTAGATTTTCATAGAGAAATGATGCTTGAGCTGATTTCATCAGTCCTGGTTAGTTTTTCATTGCTTTTATCTTAAAACACTCTTCAAAAATTCATATACAGTTCATTTCAAATTCATTTATCATATACTGCTCATTTATCCTATGAAATTGCTCTTATATTGCATCAAAATATCATAGGTTTATTACACCAAAACCATGATCTGACATTGTATGTATGTTTCATCACTGCATCGAGGATCCACAGTTCATATCATTCCTGTGGCTCATCTAAATTTCAGACAGTCTCAGTGGACCCTGAACTCTTAGTGGATTCAGTCCATTCACTGTCTGAGACTTGATTTTCATCACAAGGCCTCTCAGGGAGTGTGTCTCCTGGTAGGTGTGCCCTGAAAATTTGCGAAAGAGCTGTTTATTTCAAGAGCCCCCTTATCAAAAACGTCTCATGACAGATGCATCCAAGTTGGATGGAGGGAGTTCACTCAAGACTTGTGGTCTACCCAAGAGAGTCTTCGCCAGATAAATTTCTTGGAACAAAGAGCAATAGCAAACACTCTAAAGATCTTCATAGATCAGTTGGCCAATCAGAAAGCTGGGAGTCATAGGCTCGTACCTCTTGTGTTAGGGAACTGTCAGATTGCTGAAGTTTTTGATCTCTCATGGGATGTTGCTACATGCTACTTATCTGTCAGGAGAGGACAGCATTCTGGAGGACCGACTAAGTCAAGTTCTTCATCCACATGCATGGACTCTGAATGAGAAGTGGCACTGTCTTTCAGGAGTGGGGCACTCCCTTGATATAACTCTTCACAACGCCACAGAACAAACAAGTCCATCAGTTCTGCTCATTTAAATGGATGCGTGGCAAACTAGCCTCTGATGTCTTCCTCTTTCACTGGGGAGGAGGACATCTGTATGTGCATCCGCCCATTCCTCTATTATCGAAAACTGTTACAAAGTTTCAACATGACAGCAGCATAATGATACTGATTTCCCCATTTTGGACCAGACAGCTATGGTTTCATCTTTTTCAAGATCTGTTCATTCAGAGCCCCATGCATCTGAGCAGCTCTCCAACTTTGACTTTTCAGGATCAAGGCTGGCTTCTACATCCCACTATCAAGTCCTGGCCCTCATTACTTTGATTGTTGAGAGGCTAGAACACTACTTCTTGAACTTGCCAGTTCAGGAGTAGCCAATGTAATCTTTGCTTCCAAAAGAGCTTCTACAAGAAGAACATATCTTTTTCAAATGGTGGAGATCTGCTGTTTGTTTTGAAGGTCAGGCCTTAGATCCATTCTCTTGCTCCACACAAAAACTGCTTGAATAACTTCTATATGTGTCATAATCAATTGCAACTTATTACCATGTAGAGGGAAAGCATATCTCTTTACAGCCTTTATTTTCTTGCACAGCTTGCTTCTATTGAAGCTGCCCTTAAAGCTGCCAGTTGTCATTGGACCTCAACATAGTTTTATCTCGGCTAATAAAAGCTCCTTTTTAGTCTCTAAATACCTGTGGTCTGAAGTTCCTAACGTGGAAGTTCTTGTTTTTGGTGGCAGATATTTCATCACACAGAGTTAGTGAGATCCATGCTCTAATAGTAGAGCCACCCTGCACTCTTAATGTAGAGTTTTTTCCAAATTGGCCAAGGAAATTCCCGTCCAGATTCCTTCTTATTGTGTTTCGTCAACATAGACTTCCTCAGGGGTGTCTCTAACTAAAAAATGTATAAACAAATAGAATTAGAGGAATAAAATATATAAAATCAAAGTTAAATTAAAACAAACACCAATGTACAATAAAAATCTTAAGAACATAAGATATGCCATACTGGGTCAGACCAAGGTCCATCAAACCCATTATTCTGTTTCCAGCAGTGGCCAAGCCAGGTCACAAGTTACCTAGCAGTTTCCCAAAAAGACACACAGGTTCGACAATGCTTGTATTAGGGCAAGAGTGGATTTTCGGGGTCCTCTTTAATAATGATTTATGGACCTTTCCTCCTGTAAGTTGTCCAAACCTTTTTTTAAACCCAGCAACACTAACAGCTTTTACTACATCCTCTGGTAATGAAATCCAGAGTTTGATTACGTGTTGAGTGAAAAAAATATTTTCTTTTTCGTCTTAAATGGGTTACACTGTAGCTTCATTGCATGTCCCCTAGTCTTTCTATTTTTTTGATGGCGTAAACAATTGATTTACGTTTACCTGTTCCACTCCATTCATTAATTTATAGACCTATATCATATTCCCTCCCCCCCCCCCCAGCAGTCTCTTTTCCAAGTTGAAGAGCCCTAACCTTTTCAGCTTCTCATAGTGGTATCCTTCCATCCCCTTTACCATTTTGGTAGCTCTTCTCTGTACCTTTTCTAATTCTGCTTTGTCCTTTTTAAGATACAGCAATCAGAATTGTACACAATATTCAAAGTGTGGCCACACCAAGGAACGGTACAGAGGCATTGTAATATCCTTTGTTCATTCTCCATATTTCTCAAAAGAACAGACAGAGATTGAATATAGGTGACATAAAAATGTATTCATGTATCAGATAAAAAGTTGCTAGCTACACATAGTCCTTAATCATATAAAACAATAACTAACAAAAGGATCAAATGTCAGGGAAAAACTGTTCCATAAATGAACATAAAGGAGTTTAAAAAAACATTATGATCATGATCCATAATAGCAATAATCCACAAGCAATGCTACATGGTAAGACTTCTCAGATGAATGTATCTTGGCGTATAAGTTCTAAAGAGCAAAATCAGTTACCTCATTTTCTACATTCATTAGCATTTATTTGGGTTACTGATGCAGTGCTGTTTGGTTACTTTCACTCATTTTTATGTGGGTACCATTTCTCTTCAGAATTATGGTCCTGATGGTCGTATTTTAGTACTTTTTTTTATTAAGCTTTTTGCAATATACAAACCAAATAAAACACATGCTTGCAATATCAGAAAAAAAATCACCAAGGTGAAACACCTCAACAATTACTATCAAATACATAATAAAACATCATAAGCAACAGTCCTCATCATGGAAGGAGCAAAAGGATATAAAAAAGAAAAAAATATACCAAGAAAACCAAGACAAAAGGAAAGAGCAAAGAAAAATAAAATTCCCCTCCCCTAGTCCAATACTAAGGGCTACATAACAGCTGACCTCCAGTCTTCCCTTACCCCTCTTTGTCAACCAAAACGTTCTCTAATTGAGATACTTCATAGAAGTAATATGAGTTTCCATGCAAACTAACAACACATTTGTATGGAAAACATATGAAAAAGGTAGCACCAATCCCCAAAACCCTAGATTTCAGTGCAAGAAATTTTTTGCGGCGAAGCTGTGTAGTGCTAGAAACATTAGAAAACACATTAAGCTTCATACCGCAAAACAGAACCTCTTTATGCTTGAAAAACAATTTTAACACCTTAACCTTGTCTACTATGGACAGGAAAAAGACCAATAAAGTACCTCGGTGGATTATATTATCAGTAGAATCTTCTAAAAACTTTGTCAGCCCCTGACCAACACTGGATAAAATTATCCACCCCTTCACCTTCAGCATCCACCTGCTGAGACTTAATAGGCAAATATATTTCTGAATTGGGACATCTTCCTTCAGCAAAAGTACCTCCTTAAGATTTACTCAAGATTTCAGCGGACAATAAGTGTGTCAAAGGAAAATTCAAAAACCTCAAATTGTTAGCTCTAGACATTCTCGAGGGTTTCCAACTTGAAGTGTAAGGAAACTGAATCTTTTATAAACGAAACATTAACTTGCTGAATAGAGGCTAACTGCCCCTCAACTCTAGAACCATTTTTATCCACATTCATAAACTTATCCACTTCTACAAATTTCTGAATTGTCTCTTGAGAGAAGGCATAGAGAGAGGATTCTGAACCAGACAGTTTAACGTCAATAATTGTGATAGCAACCCACAAGTCCTGCAAAGAAGTATCTTGGGGCACTGCCACTGATGACTGTACCACATCAGATATAGAAACATGCTTCAGAAGAAAACCAGAAGGCTGACGAAATACCAAATGTCCAATGGAGACTTCAAAACCATAGAGGACAATTGTGTTTGGGGGGAAGGCAGTGGAGTCCTTTCAACAGGGCTGAGACACACACTCTCCAAGGAGAGCTGTGGCACAGTACTAGCAGCAAATATATTATCTAACTGCCCTACTACCTTCCCCACAGACTGAGGGTCAGGAGTCTTGGGCACCGTCTTTCCTTTCCTTTTCCCCATTAAAAAATATAGTACCAAGTCAGTCACAGCAGTACCTGGAAATATGAATCACACTGCGTCCACCACTGTCGGTCCTCCATCGGTGCTCCAAAGGGGCATGACAAGCCCCTTTGGGTCACGCCCAACGTAGATCGATTGTTGTTGAAAAGTGCCGTCGAGTCTGAGTCGACTCATGGCGACCCTCTGGATAGCTATCCTAAATTGTGTTCGGTCTTCCGTCAGGCGGCTCATTGTTGACAGACTGGTACCCGTCTGTCATTTTATGTATTAAGTGATTTTTGTTGTTTATATATTGCATATATTTATTGTTCTTAATTGTTTTTTTAACTTATCCTTTTACATTTCTTTTAGAGTGTACAGATTTCTAATAGGTTATAACAGTATGGTACAAGACCTTTGGGTTTAACGTTTTCATACAGAGGTATTTGTTTTATGTGTCACATCCTTTTAACGGTTATAATGCTTTTACATATATGAATATTTTAACACTTTACGTAATGATTTTACATTATATGAGCATTTCAGTACGATTCTTAGGTTTTTAATTTTAATTTCATTTTTTAATTGATGTCCTGTTTATATTTTAATTTGATGTTTTTATCATCCATTTGTTTATTTATTGATTGAGTTTGTGTGGTTTGAATGATTTATTTTGTTTATGTTTTAAGTATTTATATATTTATGTTTTTAGCATATGCCAGACAACCCCCTGACGAAGGGTAGCGAAACATGGCCTGTGTTGGGTTGTCATTGGGTAAATAAAAGCTCTGCCTTTCCACTATATCACGTCTTGGACTAGTTTCTGCAATCTACGTGATATCTACTTCTGTTGTGGTGTTCTTTGGGCAGTCCATGGTATACACAGTATTCGCCGCCAGCACCATAATTCAAAGGCATCAATTTTCTTCTTGTCTGTCTTTTTCACTGTCCAGCTTTCACATCCATATGATGTTATTGAAAATACCATGGCTTGAACAAGTCAAATCTTTGTATGGATTGAGACATCTCTGCTCTTGAGAATCTTATCTAGGTCTTTCGTAGCCATCCTTCTAAGAGCAATGTGTCGTCTGATTTCTTGACTGCTTGTTGCTTCTTGATTGATAGTTGATCCAAGTAGGTTAAAGGTCACAATTTCAATTTCTTCTCCTTCAACGATGAACCTGTTGATTATGCCAGTTGTCATGATCTTTGTCTTCTTTACATTAAGGTGCAGGCCCATTTTGAGACTATGTTCTTTGATTGTGAGAAGCAAATGTTTCAGATCATCTTCACTTTCAGCCAGAAATGTGGTATCATCAGCATAGCGAAGGTTGTTGATGAGTCTTCCACCAATCTTCACACCTCTGTTGTCTTCATACAATCCTGCTTCTCTGATGATTTGTTCTGCATATAAATTAAACAGGTAGGGGGAAAGTATGCAGCCTTGTCTTACACCTTTGCTTATTTTAAACCATTCTGTTTCTCCTTTTTCCATTCGAACTGTTGCTTCTTGATCAATGTACAGATTGTGCAAAAGTACGATCAGGTGTTCTGGTATACCCATGCTTCTTAATGTGGCCCAGAGTTTCTCATGGCTTACACAGTCAAAAGCCTTGCTATAGTCGATAAAGCACAAATAGATATCCTTTTGGTATTCTTTAGTCTTTTCAAGGATCCATCTCACATCCACAATGATGTCTCTCGTTCCTCGCCCTTTCCTGAACCCTGCTTGCACTTCAGGTAGTTCTTGTTCCAGGTATGGTTGTAGTCTCTTTTGAATAATCTTCAGTAGAATCTTGCTGGCCTGTGGGATCAGAGCGATTGTGTGATAATTTCCACAGTCAGTTGGATCACCTTTCTTTAGTATTGGTATAAACACAGATCTTTCCCAGTTAGTTGGCCATGATGTTGTCTTCCATATTTCTTTGCAAAGCCTTGTAAGTACGGTAACAGCTGCATCAGATTGCTGTAATACTTCTATGGGAATGCTATCAATGCCTGGTGCTTTGTTCTTTGATAAGGCTTTCAATGCTGCTTCAACTTCTTCTTTCATCACCAATGGTTCCCGATTATAAGGTGCAGGTTGAAACGGCTGTTGGTCCACTTGATCTTTATCATATAAAAACTCTGTATATTCCTTCCACCTTTTCTTGATCTTCTCAGCATCATTCAACATAGAACCTTGAGCATCTTGTAACATTCCAATTCGAGGCTGGAACTTTTTCTTTAACTCTCGTAGCTTTAGGAAAGCCGATCTTGTTCTTCCTCTAATTGTTTCTGCTTCTATTTCCTTGCATGCGTCGTTGTAGTACTTTTCCTTGTCCTGTCTTGCTGCATGTTGGAAATCTCTGAGTTCTGTGATTCTTTCTTTCTCCTCTGGCTTTAGCTTCTCTGCGTTTCTGGGCAATTTTCAGAGTTTCTTCCGTCATCTATTTTGGCCGTTTTTGCTTTTTCACCTTTTGTAGAGACTTCTCGCTTTCTTCCAACACAACCTTCTTGATGTCATTCCATAACTCTTTCGGAGCTCTGTCATTTGTATCTAAAGCAGCAAATCGATTTTGCTGGCAGTCTTTAAATTCCATTGGTACATTCTCAAGGTCATATTTTGCTGCATTCATGAGTGGTTTGCTCTTTTTCAACTTTAGCTTGAGTTTGCATTACTAGTAGTTTATGATCTGTACCACAGTCAGCTCCAGGTTTTGTCTTTGTTGATGTTACGCACACATATATACACACACACACACACACACACACACACACACACACACACACACACACACACACACACACACGTTAGATACCTGTTATTTGTCTTATCAGATGTGTTAGAAGGAACTTCAAGTATAATATATTTATTATGATTAAGTAACCAATAGGAGGGGGTAATTCTTACATTTTTTTTAAAGATATGCTATAAACACAATTGTTTTAAATGGAGAACACATTAATTAGTATGTTGTTAATCACATAGTGGAAGGTGGCAACATCTCTTTAAATTTCCAGCTAACAATTGCATGAGATCTGCCAAGTGAGCTAGAGATGTGCTGTGAGAAGTATGGCCATGATAGTGCTAAGTTAGAAACTGTTCTGTTCAGCTTGTTTTAGAAATTGTTTTGTTTTAAAGGCATTTGGATCAATTTTATTTGTCTTGGCAGCAGTGCTGGTTTTGGACCAATGGTTGTGTGTGTGGCATCTAGACAAACTTTGCATTAATATCAGTAGTTAAAGGAACTTTTTTTATTATTAGTTTGTGTTTTCAACACTGCTGAATAAGTTTCATATGAATGACAAATGCACAGAAACGTTTGCTAGTTTGATACTGGATAAGTTTGATGCTGCTTAATACTAACGACAAGGATGTAGCTGTGCTTGTGGGCAATATCAGGTTAGAGATTTGATCCTAAATGAAAAAAAATTATAATAGCAAAATTGACATCTTGACAGCTAGTATAGCTGAGTAAACCAGATTTGATTAAGGTAGGCCAGGGGATATGAGGAATACAGAGGTCTTGTCCCGCTCTACTTTCTGCAGGAAACTGAGTTACTCACCTGTAGCAGCTGTTCTCTGTGGAGATCACAGTAAGTCCTCACATATGGGTGATGTCCCCAATTGAGACCAGCACGGGTACCAGTTTCCAGCTTCTAGCAGCTTTTGGAGCGGTGGAAGGATTTTAAGGACTTATCCTGCTGTCCATGGAGAACACCTGCTAAGGGCTAGAAGGTGTTTTCTGCGTGGACAAGCTGGATAGATGTCTGCACATATGTGAACCCCTAGTTACAAGCTGCCTCAAAGAAAAGGGGGATAACAGTGCCACAACAGCAGACATTCAACCATTTGTTTTTGGCAACAGGCTTTTTATGAATTGTATTTATTTATTTTCCGCTGTTTTAAAGAGGAAACCTGAAAATAAAGAAATGGGTCTAGTGGGGATGGAGTTGTATTCTATTTCCAAACAGATGCCTAAAAACAGATATCTAACATATATGTGTGTGTGTGTATATCCGTATGCACACATACACATATGCACATACATCATACATATCCATAAATTTGTGTGTACTTGCATATAAATACAGTTATCAAAAAATCATTTGTAAAAAGGGCGGGGGGGGGGGTTAAGAATGGGGAAGTGGAAAGGAAGGTGGGAGGGAAAAGAGAAAGGTTAGAGAGAATGGAGGTTGGGAAGGGAGGGGAAAGGAAGAAGGGGGAGGTAGGAGGGAGAAAGAGAAAGGAAAAGAGGCGGGGAATGGAAAGATTGGGAAAAGGAGGGGAAGGAAGCAGAAAAAGAGCTTAAAAGAGAAAAAAAATCAGAAATCCATCTCTTGATTCAATTCATTAGGATGTGTATAGTGAGGCCTTTAACCCATGTAACCAGACCCGGGCCTCTGGGGCCATCTGTTTCACAGGGTCTTGAGTGTGACTTTTTCATGGGTGGGATTGTAATTTCTTTTTAATTTCAGTAAGTAAAGTATATGTTAGCTGAAACTATTTCATCTCTGTGTTTTTTCCAGTGTACTTGTGGAACTCAAACTCATTGTTTCAGGAGAATCTGAACAGCTAAGCTATTCTAACTTTTTACTTTTTTGGCTGTTTTTGATATAGATTTTCCATTGCCTATTTATTTCTGGTTTTGACTTATTATATTATTTAGCTACTGTGGTGTGTTAGAGTAATAGCATACACACACACAAAAAAAGAAAAGCTGCTTTTTTCCCCCCTCTTTGTTTTTCCTGCAAAGGAAACGGGTGTATCTGGTAGGCTGTGACCTGTGACAGGGAGACTCTCTCTCCATCAAGAGAGCCCTGTATATTGTTTTCTGTCCCTTGGAAAATGAGAATGCCCAATTAGTGGAAATGGAAGTGACTTTAAATGATGAGGTTAATACTCGGTCTATCGGCAATGCCCCAAGTATGAACAAAAAACTTCCCAGCTTTCAAAGTAAGCCTTTGGGAGTTAGACTGCACATGCGCGGTCACCTTCCCATCCAAAGGTGCCATCTTAACTCAATCTTCTTTTTTCCACAGAGCCTTGCAGACGTCCTGTCTGTCATCCCTGCTAAAAGTTGATTTTTTCCAACCCTAGAGTTTTTCTCTTTTTGCCAGTCTGTTCCTGATCGCTGTCTCACCGCCCGAGACCGCCCGAGTCCACCCTCGCATTGTTGTCGCTTTTTTCTCATGTTCCTCCTTGTTTTTCAATGAGTGGTTCTTTTTTCGCGCCCCCCCCCCCCGACTGAGACATCTGAGTTTGATCTCGCGAGTGCCGTCTAACCTGCTATGTCTTGGTCAGTGGATTTAAGCAATGTGGCAAATGCCCCCATACCATGTCCATAACGGACCACCGCAGTTGCTGTATCAAGTGCCTGAGTGTGGACCACGACAATTCTACTTGCCCGTTCTGCCTGCATATGTCGAGCAAACGTCGAAGGAATCGTGAAAAGTAATGGGTGGAGCTGTTTGGCTCTTAGGCCTCTGCCACTGTACCAGCATAAAGTCTAGAATCGTTGCTTTCGGAGACTACGCCTGACGTCTCGACATTGCGTGCATGTGCTTAATCCAAGGTTGCGGAGCCTCGGACGAGGGGTCATCCTTGGAAGACCTCCCCTACTGGTCCAAGACATCTTCTAATTCAAAGTCCAATCCTGGAGCCCGGGGGTAAGATCTCCAGTACCCAGCCTTGAAGTCCTCGCCCCCCATTGCAGAGGACGTTGGCCGAGAGTGACCCTAAAAACTGTCCCAGCAGGAGGAGACTCCCACCATGTCAGAGGATCGGGCTTGGTCCCCTGATGCAATCACCATTGGTGATTCCCCTTCGAGGGAGCCAGCTTCGGGCTCGATGCCTTAGAGGCCCGAACCATTCACTGTGGAGCCTACTGGCATCGAAGCGTGGCTGCCTCCCTCGAGGTGCAGTGGGACTCTATGCTTGGAGCCTCCGGGTCGTGGGTGCAGACAAGATCCTCCACTGTGAGAACCTCCCCGGAGAACGTTCAGCCAGTGCTGGAACGTTTCGCTCGCTCGGAGCCACATTGGTCAGCTTCCCGTTCAAGGCATGACTCGCCTCCAAGCACTTCGAAGTCAGCGCGTCAGGAACCTCACTCTCCAATTGGCTCCAGTGGCTCATTGCTCCGATGACTGACTGGGCCTCAAGATCTCATCCAGCTCAAAATAGGGCTGGGAGACCGACGATGAGTTGTCAGTCACCATGTTACACAGGGATGTCTCCTCTGAACTTTCTCCCACTCAGGAGTGCCAGAGGTCCCTGCCCAAGGACTTTGCATTCCTTGAATTTGTCCAGGGGATGGTGAAGACCCTGGCCTTGAAAGCAGATCCAGAGGACGAGCCCCATGCTTGTGACTTGGAAATCCTCCAGTATGAGGTCCCTCCAAGGGAGGTACTGATGGTGCCTTTTCCTCCCTATCCTGGAGCGCTCGCTATTTAGGATGTGGAATAGCCCGGTGACTGTGTCAACAGTGATCCGGCAACTCAATATCTAGTATTGAGTTGGCAAGAGCCCCATTCTTCAGAAGACACAGCTGCCTCGCAACTCCATGTGGTGGAGTTGGCCATGTGTCAAAGTGTCAGAAGAATCTCTCCTCGGTACCGCTTGGTAGAGAGGCCTGAACATGGACAGGTTTGGGAGGAAATGTTGCCAGGACTCTATGCTAGTGGCCTACATCCAGGCTTAACAGCGAAGGAGCTCACTGGGTTCTCAACTAGACTGGCAGATGAATCTCTCGAGCGCTTCCGGACCCTCATCTCCTCTGTCAAGGAATGCTCCAAATTCCAGATGGGTGGCCTATGACAGCTTTGTCTGTGGCTGTGGTGTGCATTAGTGCCCGTCACCTGGCTTGGCTACAGTTCTCGGACTTGGAGCAATGAGTATAGGGCAAACTGACCGATGTTTCTTGCTGAGGAGAGAATCTCTTTGACAAACCCATTACCTACAATGCGGATGAGTTGGAGTCAAATTTTGACCAGGACTAGGCTGTCCTGGTCAAAATCTGACCCTTCCCACTGGAAGGCTTCAAGGAAAAAGCCCTTCCACATGGAAGTGGAAAGGCTTACAGAAAACAGTCCCAATTTCTGGCCTATCAGGCTCCCCAACAGGGTCAGCAGGCCATGCTAGGATCACGGCCCCCGTAAGCAGAAAGCCCCCAAGCCCCAAACAGTTCCACAGTCGTAGCCTGGAGGGGGCTTTTGACTCCCCTGAAGGTCAGGGCCCAAAGCACATAGGAGGACATCTGGTTTACTTTGCTCCACTCTGACCAGTATTACCACCAGCACCTGAGTGCTGCAGGTTACTTTCTGCACTTCAACCAGATGCCCCCTCCCTTCTTTCCAGGGGAAATTCCCATGACCTCACTACAAAGCTCCTGCAGAAGGAACTGTAGTCCCTACTCAATGATCAGGCAGTAGAGCCAGTCCCTCTGCTCCTCTGGGGCATGGGGTTCTACTCCCGGTACTTCCTCATCCCAAAAAAGACAGGAGGCTTTTGGCCCACCCTGATTCCGCCGGACCTAACTGCTATCTCCAGGAACAAGCAGGAATGTAGTCTTCACATATAGGGTATCGTCAGTACCGACGGAGTCTGCGTGGGAACGTTCCCCAGCGTCCAATTAGAAAGATTTTGGGAGCATCCCACAGCGCCTACGTGCTGCCTTCCCGCCTTTCCCAACTGCCTCTCTCCAGTTCTTCATTTTCCACAGAGCCAGCAGGTCATCGTTCTTGTCACCGCAGAAAATGTTTCCCTATTCTCCTTTTATTTTGTGGTCGCGTCTGCCTTCCCTCGACTCTATACCGGTACCGCCGGTTCTTTCTTCCTTTCTTTAAAAAAAAAAAAAAAAAAAGTAATAGTATTTTTTTTCCAAACTTTTCTTCCTCAGGTGCACGCGCCTTAGGCCCAAAATTTCCTTTACTATGGAAAAACCTGCCTCAGGTTTTAAGAAGTGCATCAAGTGTGGTGGTACCATCTCCGTCACCGACACCCATGAGTGGTGTCTTAAATGTTTAGGTCCTGACCACTCCATCTTGGAGTGTATGGCCTGTGCCATGACTTCCAAGAGGGGTCGACAAAACCGAGCTGCTAAGCTCAGCACCCTTTTTCCCTCCGATGCAGCCTCTGTGGCATCGACATCGTCCAGGGCTTCGTCTTCCTCCCATGGATCTCAAGTAACTAAACATAAGTCTGGCCGGTCCTCAAAGGGTAGATCTCCTTCCAAGCATCGAGATGCCTCTGGCGTTGCCCTTGAGGGTTCTGTACCGGCAAAATTGCCCCGGCGGGAGGCTTCGACTTCCAAAGCATTATCGGGGCTCCAGGATGTTCTCGAGGCCTCGACCTCGGCAGAACTACTGGTGCCATGCTCTGGGGTGCTTTCTCCGGTACCGATACCCAGGCATTGGCAGCATCGATAGACCAGAGGTTCCTGGCTATTGAACGCAGTCTTGCGGCTCTCCTTGCAGCATCGACACCCTCGGAACCGCATCAGACAGTTCAACCGGTACCGGCACAGACTCCGGCACCGGTATCGGCATCGGTACCGACAGCATCGGCATCGGTATCTGCATTGCCGGCACCCAGTCATGCTATGCCTTCTGGTACCGATACACTGGTATCGATTCCCCCCGGCACCGACTTTGGTCGGTGCGGGAATCGTGCTCTACAAGAGCATCCGGACAGAAGGTACTTCGAATCCTCGGACGATTCTGAGGATTCTGACAGCTCCGTCGGTACCCGAGTACTTCTCCCGGAGGAGCCTTGCTCTCCTAAACGCAGGATGTCTCCTCCAGAAGATATCTCCTTTCAGTACTTTATCAGGGAGGTGGCTCGAGGTCTTTCCATTACTGTGGCTCCTGATACAGAGCCCAGGGCAAAGGAGTTGGAGATTCTGCAATATCCCAAATCTCCTAAGGAGGCAGCTACTTTCTCAAAATGAGATCATGTAAGATCTCATGGATAGGCAATGTGGGAAACACCTCTTACCACCAATGTTCCCTCTAATTTTCTGTAGGCTGTGCGCACATAAAATATCAGCTGTGTGCAGCTTTTGAAGGAAGGTTAAATTTTTGTGCGCCACATAACGACACTCGGAGTTATATACTTTAAAATTTGACTACACGTCAGAATACAGTATGTACACCACATTGATTTTAATCAAATTAAATGAAAATAGACGATTACTAAATGAAGCGGGAAATTTCTAGTAATTACAATCATAACTTTTAAATTTTAAGACATCTGTGTTTTCTATCAGAATCAGAGCTGTAATTTTTGTGCGCTCTGTTGTAAAGTATGTGCGCTCTCTCGGCGAGGTGTGTGCGCGCGCACAGCTTAGAGGGAACAGTGCTTACCACCTCTCCTCACTCTCATAGACTGGATACCATGTATCGAGTACCTCCGTGTTCTGACTTCCAGAAAACTCAGCTTCCTCACCACTCTATTGTAGTGGAATCAGCTATGAGAAGGATCGAACTTTGGATGCCTTTGGAAGAAGTACTTTCCAGGCTTCCATGCTTTCTGCCAGGATCAGTTCCTATATTTTATATATGGGAATGTTCCTTAAGGAAGTCACAGGAGATTTAGAGGTTTTGAGCCCTCTTCTTCCTGATGATAAGAGGCAGGATTTTCTCATACTGGTTAAACATGCCCAGGATGTTTCTAAGTTTGTCAATCGTGCAGCTGTGGACTGTTTTGAGTGCATAAGCAGAACCTCTGCCATTGCCATAGGTGCACGTAGAATTGCCTGGCTCCAGGCATCCGATTTGGAGCTCTGGGTGCAGGACAAACTGGGCAATATCCCTTGTACAGGTGAGAATCTATTCGACAAGAATTGGCAAGAGAAGGCCAATGAATTGGATGCTGACAACTCCACTTTGGATAGATTGTCCAAAGCCACAGCTGATCCTGCAAGGAGGAAATCTCTCAAGAAACCATTCTTCTCCAAAAAGAAGAGGTTTTATCCTCCTTATTCCCAGCAGGGACGTTCTGCAGGTCAACCTGCCCGAAAGAGCAACCACCTAAACAGAGAAAAGCAGAGACTGCTAAGCCTCAACCGTCTCAGCAGTCTCAGCCTCCACAAGGCCTTTGACTTCCATCTAGAGAACTTAGCCTTCCTGGCTCTCAACGGACCAGAGCCTTCCACCATTCCAGGAAGGCTGTGTCACTTTACCCCCAGATGGGGGCAGATGACAGCAGAATATTGGACTCTCTCCATTATAAAAGAGGGGTACAAGCTTCACTTTCTCTGCATGCCCCCTCCCACAATGGTAAGACAGTTCAATTCTCAGACCTCTCTCATCAACCTGTTAGGTCAAGAGGTCACTATGCTTCTTGCCCAAGGGGCAATAGAAGAAGTACCCATTCCTCAACAGGGTACAGGGTTTTACTCCCCCTATTTCCTTATCCCAAAGAAAACAGGGGACACAGACCTATTTTAGACCTCAGAGAATTGAACAAATTCCTGTTCAAAGAGAAATTCAAGATGATTTTTCTGGGAACTCTGCTGCCATACCTTCAGAGTCAGGATTGGCTTTGTTCTCTAGATCTCAAGGATGCGTACACTCATGTCCTCATCCATCCAACTCACAGAAAGTTCCTTCGGTTCCTTTTTCAAGGAAAGCACTACCAATACAGGGTGCTTCCTTTTGGCCTGGCCTCAGTACCAAGGGTGTTTACGAAATGCATGGCTGTGGTAGCAGCATTTCTTCGCACTCTAGGAATATTCGTCTTCCCCTACTTAGACGACTGGCTCATTCGAGCCCCATCAGAGTCAGAGTCCAAGTTTTCTCTATTTTGCACAACGTGTATCTTTCAATATTTGGGTCTGGTCATAAACATCCCAAAATCCAGCCTAACTCCCATTCAGTCTCTAGAGTTTATAGGAGCTTTGCTGGATACCAGAAAAGCAAGGGCCTATCTTCCCCAGACCCGTTGCCTTCGCATGGTGCAGTTAGCTTCTCAAGCAGTGCTAAAACCTCATCTCACTACTCGAGAAATGTTACAACTACTAGGCCACATGGCATTTACCATGCATGTGGTTCCTTATGCTCGTCTCCATATGAGAGCAGCCCAGTGGACTTTATCCACTCAATGGACCCAGGCATCAGGGTGCCTGTCAGACAAAATAGCAAACACAACTCGCTTTATTTTATTTATTTATTTAGCTGTATTTATATCCCGCTTTTCACCGGGTCAAAGTGGTCAATTGGGGGATACATTTAACACAAGGGGATATGAGACACATACGCTAATACTTACAGGGAACATGGGCAATGGAGGGTTAAGTGGCTTGCCCAAGACCACAAGGAGTGCCTATAGGACTAGAAATCCCAGTCCCTCCAGCCTGAGATTGCTGTCCCCAGGTGGGACTTGAACCCCTGGCCCTCTGGCCTGAAGTACCTTGTCCTAACCACTAGACCACTCCTCCCTCCATTGGAGGGACCATTTTGTCCCTCCAATGGTGGCAGTCCACTCAAAACTTGTTGATGGGGTCCCCATTTCAACAACCTTTACCCCAGGCAACTCTCACAACAGATGCTTCACCAATGGGTTGGGGAGCTCATCTGCAAGACCTCTCCACCCAATGCACTTGGACTCCACAGGAGACTCATCTACACATCATTAGAGCTCAGAGCAATCTTCCTCGCTCTTCGAGTGTTCCACACCCTGCTCAGCTACAAGACAGTCCTCATTCATATGGACAATCAAGTAGCCATGTTCTCCGTGAACAAGCAGGGAGAAACAGGCTCCCTGTCGCTTTGCTACGAAGCTTTGTGACTATGGGCCTTCGCCTGAGAGCATCAGATTCATCTCTTGGCAGTGTATCTTCCAGGCATTCAAAACTCTTGGGCAGACAGACTCGGTCGAGTTCTGCTTCCACACGAATGGTATCTACATGCAGACCAGGTGGCCAAGATTTTTCAATTTTTGGGAACCCCAGACATAGACCTCTTTGCAAGTCCGTTGAATGCCAAACTTCCCCGGTTCTGTTCCAGAATTCTGGCTCAGGGCTCTCGGGCCAAGGATGCTTTCCTCCTTCATTGGGGTCAAGACTTCCTTTATGCCTTTCCACCCATTCCCATAATTCCCAAAACCTTGTTCAAGCTTCAGAGAGACAGAGGCCGTATGATTCTCATAGCTCCACATTGGCCACGGCAAGTGTGGTACCCTCTGCTTCTACAACTCTCTCAAGCTCCCTCTCTGGAGTTAGGGTCTGCTCCAGATCTCCTTTCTCAGGAGGACGGAATGTTATGGCATCCCAATCCCCAGTCTCTGCATCTCAGGGCTTGGTTGCTGAAGGCCTAGATCTTCATGATCTTAACCTTTCCTAGCAAGTAAAGGATATCCTTTATGCTTCCAGAAAACCTTCAACAAGATGCTCTTATGCTTTCAAGTGGAAAAGGTTTACCATATGGTGCTCGCAGAAGGGTCTTAGCCCCCTTGCGATATCTCTGGAATCATTACTGGAGTATCTCCTTCATTTATCCAATACAGGACTTAAAACTAACTCAGTAAGAGTCCATTTGAGTGCTATTGCAGCTTCTTTCAATCCTTTAAATGGACAACCTATTTCCTCCCATCCTTTTATAGCAAGATTTATGAGAGGCCTTCTTCTAAGCCTCCCATTAGGCCACCACCGGTGGCATGGGACTTAAACCTGGTTCTTGGCCAGCTCGTGAAGCCACCTTTCGAACCCTTAGCTACTACCTCGTTGAAATTCCTTTCCTGGAAAGTTATCTTTCTCATTGCAATCACATCAGCACGTTGCATCAGTGAGTTGCAAGCACTAGTGGCT
Source organism: Ichthyophis bannanicus (assembly GCA_033557465.1). NCBI lineage: Eukaryota > Metazoa > Chordata > Amphibia > Gymnophiona > Ichthyophiidae > Ichthyophis > Ichthyophis bannanicus. Next base: position 510,386,196 of record CM066032.1, read on the forward strand.
GATCCTCCTTATACAAGGTTCCATCATGATAATGTAGTCCTTAGGACTCACCAAAAAACAGCAAACTGCCACGTGGGCAACAGGAAACCTGTCAGAAGACGTGGCAGGAGGTTCTAAAGTCACCTTTATTGTTCCACGGATCAGGTGTGCCAAACCCAACACAGGCCGTGTTTCGTATACCACTTCCTCAGGGGTTGAGGGCTCACTATAAAACATTCATATACATGTTAAATAAAACAACAGCAAATAAAAACTTTTATATAAATACATTAACCAAGCGTAAATGATAAAGTATGTTCCATCTCACAAAAATAAAATAAATAAATAAATAAATACATAAATAATTATAATGTGATAACTCACTAATTAAAAACATATATTGTAATAAACATTTAATACCAAGCAAACCATAGTAATAAATACATCATAGATAAAAAAAATAATAAATAATAATAATAATAATGAAAGAACTGAGCTTAAAATATTCGTGCAACAACTGTATGTGTGTATATATGAGACAATCAGAACACAGTTAAAACCATAAACACAAGAGAAAGAAAGAGGGATGAGGAGGACTAGAGGGACATAGTATAAGCACTGGTGCTTATATGAGAGTTAAAAATAACTACATAATATACTTAAACAAGCAAAGATTAAAACCAAAAAGTAGAGTCTAGGGAGACTGCTGTAAAAATGAATGTGAACCACTCACAAAGTATAAAATGAAAACCTACCACTGTTACCAGCCAATATGAAACAAAACTTCTTTGATTGGCAGAAGCGTGGAACCCACCTGCCTCTGTTGCGTGATGTAATGTGAACTGTATATAAGTAAATAAATGAACAAATAAATAAAATGAATTAAATCAATTTCCAAACTTATCATGTAATCACACAGTTATCTCCGGAGGAAATATCCTCGTAAAATAGGGAGAGGCCAGTGTCCCACCGACATAAATTCAAAATCAAAATGAGCCAATCAGAACATATTCCATCAAAAGGTACAGTGTCTAAAACAAACTCAGCTCGTAGAGAGATTTTTAAGAATGAAGGGGAGGATTATTTACTTCTTGTCATACTATTGTGAAATGTGTTATCACACCCGAAAAAAAGAAACTTTTTGAAATGTTGAAATATAACTAACTAAGCAATTATAGGGGTAATAAAAACTCCCCTTGTTCTTAAGACAGCAATCACCGTTGCTTGAAACTAATTGCCGTCTGGATGCCGTGCAGCAGTACATAGTCTAAAAAATATTTGAAAAGAACTTCTAAAAAGACCAACGGGTCCAAGGTGACTAAAGATGAGAGGAGGACAACACCTAATTAAATAAATGAATTAATTAAATAAAGGGGCCCAACTGTTGTTAAACTAGAAATACAAAATGTTATATATTAAAACAGGTCCCTGTTTTCAGATTAGGTAGAAACCCTATTACCCATAAAAATGTCCATAAAACTAAAACTAACCGCGGAATAAAAACACGAAAAACAGTGAAACCTTGCAAATGTTAAAAGAATGTATAAACCTCTCTTGTTGTTAAAAACCCGTTGGCCAATAGTTATTCCTATATGAGACTAAGAGACATCCGATTTTTTAACAGAAACTGATGTAATTTATACCTAAAAAGTGTGTAAAAAATGGTGGAAAGGCGAGAGACCCCGTGGGCAGGGACCTACGTGCTTAGAAAACCTAATACGAAACCAGTAAGATAAAAAATGAAAAATGAACGCATTCCGGCGTCATGTGCCTGCCATCTCTAAATAAAATTGTAGACCCAAAATGCCTCTATAGCTATGAGACACCACCACATTCCATAGTCAATATTACAACTTATACAAGGCATGTTTTCCGAACCTGAATAACAATGAAAACGCCGTCAGCGAACAACTCACAACGAACTGCACATCACAACTGCCTGTTCATGCGCGCTCGTTTAAAAGCCAATATTTTGGCGAGAAATTGAGGGGAAGGCAAAGCCTGCCACTATCTACATTATAAAACAGGTCCGAGGTAGCAGAAGCTAAAAGGAGGACCACACTTAATTAATTAAATGAATTAATTAAATAAAGGTGCCCAATTTCTGTTGAACTGGAACCACATTTTGTTATATACTAAAACCGGCTCTCGTTTTCAGATTAAGTGAAAAACATATTATCCATTAAAATTATCCATAAAACTAAAACAAACCGCGGAGTAAAACCACGAAGAACAATGAAGCCTTACAAATGTCAAAAGACCGTACAAACATCTGTTATTGTTAAAACCCCGTTAATCAATCATTAATCCTATATGAAACTAAAAAGCATTCGATTCTTTAACAGAAACTTGAGTTATTTGTACCTGAGAAGTATATAAAGAGAGGAGAAAACCCCCCCGCGGGCAGGGACCTGCGCGCCTAAAAAACCTGCACCGAAATTACCGGCAAGATGAAAAATGAGCGCATTCCGGCGTCGTGTGCCTACCATCTCTTAATAAAATGTGGAGCCAAAATGCCTCCATAACTATGAGACACCCCTACATTCCATATTCAATATTACAAAATGTGCAAAGCATGTTTTCCAAACCTGAATAACAATCAAACCGCCGCCAGCGAACAACTCACAACGAACTGCACATCACAACTGTCTGCTCATGCGCGCTCGTTTAAAAGCCACTATTTTGGCAGGAAATGAGGGGAAGGCAGAGCCAGCCACTGTCTACATTATTAAACGGTATAGTCATTATGGGTAACTGTACTAAAAAAGAAAAGGTGAATGAATAAAAATATAAAAAATATAAAAGGAAGATACTTTAAAAGTGAAAGAATCAAAAATGATTACCAACTGGAGTAACATGAAATAAACTACCATTCTTGTACTCTGGCTAGGGACCCACTCTAAAACCAAAAATCACGAACAAGCTCAGTTCTTTCATTATTATTATTATTATTTATTTTTTTTTTATCTATGATGTATTTATTACTATGGTTTGCTTGGTATTAAATGTTTATTACAATATATGTTTTTAATTAGTGAATTATCACATTATAATTATTTATGTATTTATTTATTTTTTTTATTTTTGTGAGATGGAACATACTTTATCATTTACGCTTGGTTAATGTATTTATATAAAAGTTTTTATTTGCTGTTGTTTTATTTAACATGTATATGAATGTTTTATAGTGAGCCCTCAACCCCTGAGGAAGTGGTATACGAAACACGGCCTGTGTTGGGTTTGGCACACCTGATCCGTGGAACAATAAAGGCGACTTTAGAACCTCCTGCCACGTCTTCTGTCCTTAGGACTCATCCACACTTTATGCCAAAGGTGGTCTCGCCTTTTCATCTGAACCAAGCGGTCTACCTGGCTGTGTTTTTTCCAAGGCCTCATGCATCAAATGCAGAAAGGAATCTTCATACTTTGGACTGTAAAAGAGCTTGAGCCTTTTACTTACAAAGAACACAGCAACATAGAAAGTCCTCTCAACTCTTTGTTGCTTTTGATCCTTCTCAGTTGGGACGTCCAGTCTCCAAGAGAACACTGTTCAACTGGATTGCACAGTGTATTTCCTTTGCCCATCAGAGTAAGAATCTTCCTCTGGAGGGCCATGTCACAGCTCACAATGTGAGAGCCATGGCAGCTTCAATGGCTGATCTGCACTCTGTGTGTATCAACGACATCTGTCGAGCAGCCACTTGGGCCTCGGTTCATACCTTCACAGCCCATTACTGCTTGGACAAGGACTCCCGCCGGGATGCCTTGTTTCATCAGGCTGTTCTCCAACACCTGTTACATACCTAATCAACTCCTACCCACCATCCCTGGTAGGATGCCGTAGATCCATGGGGGGAAGTGGAGCCCTTTCACAGGGACACACAACTTCTGGGGTTCTCTCCCTGGCATCTAAAGCTAGGGAGTCCCCATATGTGAGGACTATATTCCTGCTTGTTCCTGGAGATAGCATAGTTACTCACCTGTAACAGGTGATCTCCGGGAACAGCAGGAATTTAGTCTTCACAACCCACCTACCTCCCCTAGGAGTTGTATCTCTCTATCTCTTTCTCTTTCCCTCTCTCTCTCTTTGTCTCAGCTTTAAAACGCAACTGGAGAGAGGCAGTTGGGAAAGGCGGGAAGGCAGCATGCGGGCGCTGTGGGATGCTCCCAAAATCTTTCCTATTGGACGCTGGGGAGCGTTCCCGCGCAGACTCCATCGGTACCGATGATACCCTATATGTGAAGACTAAATTCCTGCTGTTGCCGGAGATCACCTGTTACAGGTGAGTAACTATGCTTTCTGGTCAAGGAGAAGTTCCAGATGATGTCCCTTGAAACATTGCTGCCCTATCTCCAGCGGGGTGATTAGCTATGCTCCTTGGATCTCAAAGATGCCTATACCCACATCTTGATCCTTCCCCAGCACCGTCAATAGCTCTACTTTGTCATCGGAGACTGCCACTACTATTACTGGATGCTCCCTTTCAGCCTCTCCACGGCCTCTCCGAGTGTTCACCAAATGCCTGATGGTAGTTGCCACTCACCTCAACTTGCTGGGACTCTTTCTTCCCCTATGTGTACAACTGCACAGGGTGCTGCAGTATCTGGGGTTTGTGATCAGCTTCCCAAAGTTACATCTGCTACCGACCCAGCACCTGGAGTTTATAGGAACCTTTCTGGACTCCACCATGGTCAGAGCCTGCCTAGATAGAGTGCTGCATCAGGTCACCCTAGCAAAGAAGATAGTGTTGCTCATTTTTGTTTGCCCGTCTCTTGCTGCGCCTGTTAGAACACATGGTGACGATTCATGTGACCCTGCAGATCTACCTATGCATACGACAGGCCCTGTGAACCCTCAGCTCTCCATGGACGCAAGCCACGGGCCATCTGATGGATTGGGTCTGGATCACCCCGCCTCTGGCGGCCTCTCTCGCCTATTGGCTGAGCATACATAATCTCATCGCCAGCCTACCTTTCCAGTCCCTGCCTACTCAACACATCTTGATCACAGACGCCTCCAAGCTCGGCTGGGGAGCCCACCTGTGACTGTCTCCAGTTGCAGGGCACTTGGAAGGAAAGTGCCCTCTAGATCAACCTTCTGGAACTCAGAGCCGTGACAAATGCCCTTCGCGTGTTCCAGGCCCACTTGGTGGTCCAGGTCCTCATCTAGACGTACAATCATGTAGCTATGTTTTACATCAAGAAGCAGGAGGAAATGGGCTCATGCCTCCTCTGCTGGGAGGTTCGTCTCTGGACCTTCGATGCAGAGAAGAGCAGGATCCTCCGGATGGACCGATAGACTCGGTAGTCCTGCAACCCCATGAGTGGCACCTCAACCCAGCGGTGGCCACCTCCATCTTTTGGCTTTGGGAGACCCCATCATTGGACTACTTTGCCAGCCCCCAGAATGCTCACGTGCTGCTCTTCTGGTCCCAGAGGCCAACCCCAGAACAAGTGGCGGCAGATTCCTTTCTCTTGTCTTGGTCCAAGAGCCTGCGTATGGGTACCCGCCTTCTCCCTGGTTCCCGAAACTTTGCTTAAGGTTCAGTCGAACTGGGCCTCTGTAATTCTTATTGCTCCTCAGTGGCCCTAGCAGCCATGGTTCCCTCTGCTCCTGCAGCTATCCCGAGAGGTCCTGATACCCCTGGGCCAGGCCCCAGACTTGCTTTTGCAGGAGGATGGGACCTTTTTCGATCTCAGCTGCCAGTCCCTCACCCTGATGGCATGGATGCTGACCTGCTAACCATAGCACACATCCACCTCTCAAGGAAAATGGAGGATGTCCTACTGGTATCGCAGAAGGATGCAACACGGTGCATGTATGCCTTCAAATGGCGTAGATTTTCTGTCTGGTGCACAGACAGGAATCTCAGTGCATTCTCTTACTCTGTGCAGGACATCCTGCAATATTTTCTCCAGCTCTCCCAGGCTGGTCTAAAGTCCAACTCCATCAGGGTGTACCTCAGTGCCCTGGCGATGCATCATCACCTCGTTGATGGCCAGCCCATCTGTGCACCCCTTTGTGGGCCACTTTGATTGGTTTTCTCCTCACGTGGCCCCCTGTCCACCCACCACCAGTGACATGGGACCCGAACATTGTCCTTGGGATGCTGATGGCTCACCTTTTGAGCTTCTAGCTACGTGCTATTTGAAATTCTTGTCGTGGAAAGTAGTGTTCTGGTGGTGCTCACTTCAGCAATAAGTGTTAGTGAGCTGTAGGCATTGGTGGCCAACCCCCTGTACACTAGGTTCCACAAAAGCAGGGTCATTCTCCAGACTCACCCGAAATTCCTGCCTGAGGTGATGTCCACTTTTCATATGAATCAAGAGGTTGATCCTTCCCACCTTCTTCCCCAGGCCTCTCGCATCCTGAGCGGAGACCTCACTAGATATCCTGGATTGCAAGAGGGCATGTCCTTCTACCTACAGAGGACACAGGCTCATCGCTTCTTGTCACAGCTGTTTGTCTCCTATGATGTCAGCAGGCTCGGGGTTGCAGTCTCTGTGTTACTGTCTCTACCTGGGTGGCAGACTGCATCTCTTGCTTATGAGCAGGTTGGACACTCTCTGGAGCGTCATGCTACAGTGCATAATGTGTGCGGAGACAAAACTTTTTTCAGGTATATTCAAGAAAAGAGGAAGATCAGAGATGGAATTGCAAGGCTCAGAAGTGCAGAGGACAGATTTGTGGAAAGTGACATTGAAAAAGCGAAAATGCTTAACAAATAATTCTGTTTTGTAAAATCATGGAGAAGGTCTGCATTTGATGGACAAATATACAGATGTGAATGTGGTAGATACCACACCATTCACAGAAGATGATTTTTTTGAACAGCTTTCAAAACTGCAAGTGGACAAGGCCATGGGACCAGATGGGAAAGAAGTGACAAACTATAGGCCAGAAAGCCTTACCTCTGTGGTAGGAAAAATAATGGAGATGCTCTTGAAAAAGAAAGAATAGTGGACTTTCTAGAAACCAATGGATTGCATGATCTGAGGCAACATAATTTTACCAAAGGAAGATCATGACAAACAAATCTGAGTTCCTTGACTGGGTGACCAGAGAACTAGATCAAGGACATGCGATAGATGTGATCTTCCTAGATTTCAGCAAAGCCTTTGATACTGTTCCTCATAGGAGGCCTATCAGTAAAGTGAGCAGCCTGGGGGGATATGTCCCAAGATGGTGAACTGGATCAGAAATTGATCGATTGACAGATGACAGAAGGTGGTGATAAATGGAACTCATTCAAAAGAAAGGAAGGTACGTAGTGTTATGTCTCAGGGATCAGTTTTGGGACCGATGTTGTTCAATGTATTTGTGAGTGATATTGTGGAAGGATTGAAAGGAAAAGTCTGCCTTTTTGCAGATGACATGAAAATTTGCAACAGAGTGGACATTTCAGAGAGAGTGAACCAACATGATAGATCTACAACACGAAGAATGGTTTAATGCTTGGCAGTTAAGATTTAATTCCAAGTGGTGCCGTGACATGCACTTGGGATGCAGAAATCCAAAGTAATTGTATGTGATAGGGCATGGACCAGGAGAGGACCTCGGAATGATAGTGTCTGAGGATCTGAACGTGACGAAACAATGTGACAAGGCGATAACAAAAGCCAGAAGGATGCTGGGCTGTGTACAGCAGAAAGGAGGAGGTATTAATGTTCTGTACAAGTCATTGGTGAGGCCTCACTTGGAGTATTGTGTTCAGTTTTGGGGACCATATCTCATAAAGGATATAAAAAGACTTGAGACGGTTCAGAGGAAGTTGTTCAAAATGATTTGGATTAAACTCGATATAAATACTCTATTGTAACTTGATGTCAATATTTAGAAAAATTCCTACAAGGTAACATTAATATATATTGCCAGTCGATCTTCTTCATATAAAAGCATAGAAACTCTCTTCAATTTTTTAATTTTTTAACGGTAGTCTCAGAACCAGAGGACACTCTACACCACACGCTTTGTGGAAAAGGAGTATTGCCTCATTCACATCAACGACTACCAGGAGACCAATTCTCCTTTCATTTTGTCATTTTTTAATATTTATGTGATAGATGGTGCCAGCAAATAAATATATACCACCAAAATTCCTCTGCCTTGTGAAATTTGTTTAAAATGGAATGTAATAGGCTTATCTTAATTTTGTGGACAAATTCGTGTTCCACGCCAAACAGATAGTCATTTCTCAGACAAATAATTGTTTCTCTACGCCTTCCCAGGGCGCCGTATTAGCGTTTCTCTCCCTCTTGGAGGTTCTTCAGGAGAATCTGTAAGACAAGTTAGAATGGCATTGCAAACTTTCATGTATTTGTTTAGCCCGCTTGTATTAATGACTCGTGTGAAAATTGAATAAGAAACTGGAGAAAATTCATTTTATGAAGGACCCCTTTCAGTTAAAAACTGGAATTACAAAAATATAAAAATATATCGTCAAGATAGGGAGTACTCACTATGAAATATTTATTTGCTGGCACCATCTATCACATAAATATTAAAAAATGACAAAATGAAAGGAGAATTGGTCTCCTGGTAGTCGTTGATGTGAATGAGGCAATACTCCTTTTCCACAAAGCGTGTGGTGTAGAGTGTCCTCTGGTTCTGAGACTACCGTTAAAAAATTAAAAAATTAAAAAATTGAAGAGAGTTTCTATGCTTTTATATGAAGAAGATCGACTGGCAATATATATTAATGTTACCTTATAGGAATTTTTCTAAATATTGACATCAAGTTACAATAGAGTATTTATATCGAGTTTAATTCAATTATATACTCTGAGAAGACCGCTCTATATTTTTGCAAAATGATTTGGAGCCTGTTCCAGAAGACGTATGAGAAGAGACTTGAAAACCTAACTGTATACTCTAGAGGAGAGGAGGGACAGTGGAGATGTGATACAGATCTTTAAGTACTTGAAGGGTTTTTATGAACAAACTAACCTTTTTCAAAGAAGGAGAAGCTGTAAAACTAGAGGGCATACAATGAAGCTACAAGGCAGTAAACTTAAAAGCATCAGGGAATACATTTTCATTGAAAGGGATGTGGATGCTTAGAATGCCCTGCTCATAGAGGTGATGGGGCAAATAAAGTGACTGATTTCACAATGGCATGGAACAGACACAGTGGATCCCTTTATAGCAAGAGGATGAAATCAAAACATACATAAATATCTTTTATACTTCAATAAATAAAGTGGGGCTGACCTGCATGTAGTGACGGGCACAATCCTAAACAAAGGCATGGGTGGGATGACTTGCACGGAGTGGCTGTTACAACCACTATCATCTTACTGGGCAGACTAGATGGGCCATCTTACTGGGCAGACTAGATGGGCCATACTGGTCTTTTGTTACGTTGTTAAGTGCTGTTGAGTCTGTCGACTCATGGCGATCCTCTGGATGATAGTTCTAAATTGTGTTCGGTGTTCAGTCAGGTGGCTCGTGAACAGACTTTTACCCATAGCTGCTGTTATTGTATCTACCGTCATATATCATGCTACAAAAATTCAGCCTTAAAATTAATAGCAATTTAATGATGTTCTTCAGCTCACTTCGCCTGCTTTGGAATAATCATTCTCTGTCTTTAAAGCATGTTTTTATGCAGTGTCACTCCAAGTGTAGCAGCAAAGCGCAGACAAACCAATGATACCAGGAGTCTGTTCAGAAGGTCCAAATCATTTATTTGTGCACAAGTCTCAAGCAAGTCAATTTCAAAATGGCTGAGCAAAGTTTTCAAGCATTACAACAACTTTTATAGACTTCTGTTCCATTCTAGGTATAGAAAAACATTTCATTGGTCCCGGTACTCTCCCGTACCTCCCGTAGCCCTTCTATTGGTCCCGGTACTGATAAGTTTCTCCAATTATGTTCCTTCTGTGGGCTTCTGTAGGCATGACACCTGCCTGCCCCCCCTTCTAGTCCCAATTACAATGGTCAGTTCATCAACTTGTTACTTTCACACTTTCAAGGCTATGGGACCATTTGTGCGTGCAGAAGAGCAAGGTTCTGTAACTCATCTGTCAGCACTCCTCAATATTTCTCTGCAAATGTACTCTTTCTTATCAGTAACTTTAAAACACATCTTTTCTGTATTTTTCCATTTCTTAATTCTGCAATTCTGCTTATCTAAGCTAATTCAATATTTCTACTGAGTTCTTTCTTACAATAGCAGCATATTGGGGGATGTGCAATCCTATATGCCTCTCCACAGGCCTCATTTACAGGTCAAGCTAGCCATGCTGGCCTGCCTATGTCAGACACCGTGGGTCACAGGCCTGCACCTGCCACACAAGAGTATCTGATACCATAGGTAAACCTTTAGTCACATCTGTTCAACCCCTTTCCCCAGGGCAGATTAAGGCAATCTGCTGTCTGAGTCAAATAATGAGATAGTGCCCTCCATTCCCCACCAAGATATCCAAGAGGAAGGGTGTCCTCACTCAGAACATTGGCCAGGTGGTTGCCTCAAGAAAAAAAACAAAGAATTCAACTTTTATTTCCAGGCTATATAATAAAGAAATGAAAATTTTGGAATTACTGGTTATACTCAGCAAAAATTGTAGCAGTTGAATTAAATTAACTATTTTTGTAGACCACTTTATCTTAGAGTCAAAGTGGTTTGCAGATTAACTGGAAATTTATATAGTGTATCTGGATTTTCAGAAAGCCTTTGACAAGGTCCTTTGTGAGAGACTCTTGGCAAAGTCATGGGATAGCAGGCAGTGTAATACTGTGGATCAGGAACTAGTTAAAAGATAGTAAGCAGAGGATAGGACTGAATGAACATTTTTCCCAATGGAGAAATGTGAATAGTGGCGTACCCGAGGGATCTGTACTTGGTCGGCTGGTTTTTTTTAACATATTCTTAATTGACCTCGAAATGGGAATGACGAGTGAGGTAGTCAAACTTGCAGGTGACAAAATTATTTGAAGTTGTTAAAACCCAAGAGGATTGTGAAAAATTGCAAGAATACCTTGATAAACTGGAAGACTGGATGTTCAAATAGCAGATGAAATTTAATGTGGACAAGTGCAAAATTATGCTCCTAGGAAAGAACAACTGAAACTATGGTTACACGATGCAAGATTCCACATTAGGTACTACCACCTAGGAAAAAAATGTAAATGTTTACATAGAGGTCTGTCTATAAATCCATGGTAGCCTTTTGTGGTTATCGCAGTGTGATAGCTGCAAAAGAGCTGCCTACAAAGAGGTATTCCCAGCCTAACACCTGTAAATACCATTGAATGTTAGTACTTTTGTGCAGACCCGTGATTTCTGTATTGACAGCCGTGCGGGAAGTCCCATGGTGCTTGCCAATGAAGGGATTGTGAGTCTCTGTGATAAGTGCAATGGGAGAACAGAGCTAATAATAGCTCTGTTCCTCTGATCGCCAGCGATTGCCAACCCATTGCCCTGATCGCTCTTCCCCCGACCTAAGAACATTGTTGGTGCCACGGATCTACCAATTTGCAGTACCAACAAGGTCAACAATGGTTCCCCCCTTCAGCACAAATTTCCCTCCTCCAAGATGCTCCTGATCCCTATTAGGAACTGTCCCGTGGTGATTGATGTACCACTGAGGCTAGCTGTGATTGCTAAAGTACAGGACCTCAGAAAACACCCACAAATAGGAACAGAAGCGAGGGATATCTTGAACAATTTTCAGAAGACTGTGTTCGTGAGAAACTAGCTCAACTTAAAGTAGACAAAGCGATGTGACCGGATGGGATACACCCTAGAATACTGAGGGAACTTGGGGTTGTTCTAGCAGCTCCACTGACTGACCTTTTCAATGCCTCGTTGGAGTTGGGAGTGGTGCCAAAGGACTAGAGAGAGGCTCATGTGGTGCCTTTACACAAAAGCGGAAGTAAGGATGTGGTTGAAAACTACAGGCCGATTAGTTTAACTTCGGTGGTGAGTAAATTATTGGAAACACTGCTGAAAGAGAAAATAGTGAGGTTTCTGGAGTCCAGTAGATTACAAGATCCGAGGCAGCATGGATTCACCAGAGGCAGGTCTTGTCACACAAATCTGATTGATTTCTTTGACTGGGTGACCAGGGAGTTGGACCGAGGGAGAGCACTAGATGTGGTGTATTTAGATTTCAGTAAAGCCTTTGACACTGTTCCTCACAGGCGACTTATAAACAAACTGAGCACCCTAGGGATGGACCCTAAAGTTACTGCTTGGGTTAGAAATTGGTTGGGTGGGAGGCAACAAAGAGTACAGGTAAATGGAGCTCACTCTGAGGAGAGGGATGTTACCAGTGGTGTGCCCCAGGGATCTGTCCTTGGTCCGATTCTTTTTAACATCTTTGTTAGTGATATAGCGGAAGGGCTGTCGGGTAATGTTTGCCTCTTTGCGGATGATACCAAAATCTGCAATAGAGTAGACACCCAGGAAGGTGTGGATAACATAAGGAGGGATCTAGCTAAGCTTGAAGAATGGTCTAGAATTTGGCAGCTGGGATTTAATGTTAAAAAATGTAAGGTCATGCATTTGGGCTGCAGCAATCTAAGGGAGCAATATAGTATAGGGGGTGAAGTACTTTTCTCCACTAAAGAAGAGCGGGACCTAGGCGTGGTTCTGTCTAATGATCTTAAGGTAGCTAAACAGGTAGAAAAGGCGATGGCAAAAGCTAGAAGTATGCTTGGGTGCATACGGAGAAGAATGGCTAGCAGAAAAAAGGAGGTGATAATGCCTCTGTTTAAGTCTTTGGTGCGACCTCATTTGGAGTATAGTGTGCAATTCTGGAGACCGCACTTTCAAAAGGATGTGAACAGGATGGAGTTGGTGCAGAGGGTGGCTACTAAAATGATTAGTGGTCTTCATTATAAAGCAAATGAGGACAGACTGAAGGATCTTAATATGTACACCTTAGAGGGAAAGGCAGGATAGAGGTGATATGATTGAGATGTTTAAATACCTCCGTGGCATAAATGTTCAGGGAGAGAGCCTCTTTCAATTGAAAGCAAGTTCTGCTACGAGGGGTTATGGGATGAGGGTGAAGGAAGATAGATTTAGGAGTGATCTGCGGAAATATTTCTTTACGGAAAGAGTAGTGGATCCGTGGAATAGTCTCCCAGTGGAGGTGGTAGAGATGAGGACAGTAACTGATTTCAGAAAAGCATGGGACAAACACAGAGGATCTCTAAAGGTAAAAAGGGGACTGTTGTAGTTGTTGATATGGAAGGACAGACTAGATAGGCCATGTGGTCTTTTTCTGTCATCATATTTCTATGTTTCTATGTATCTGGGGTTTGGGAGGGAGGGAGAGGGAACTGACTGGCTAGCTAGAACTTATGTTTGTCTCGGGGGTTGACCAATTTTCCTTCCCCAGACCCAATGGCAATAAGGAATTGTCTGGGGAAGGGGATCAATGCTGGAGGCAGGGGCCCACTGTTGACCTTGTCAGTGCCGCAGCTCGGTACATCTGTGGCACCAACAATATTCTTAGGTCGGTGAGGCTTGATCAGGGCATTGAGGGGAGGAGACAATCAGCTCCAGGCATGTTGGGTGCTGCCAGGCTGTAGATAATTCCACCTCTTGAGGTAGTGTTATTTGCAATTGTAATGGGGCCAATTTTGGCAGCCATCTTGTGAGAAAATTTCACCCCGTGGCTTAAGACAGTCTGCATGTCTATTCCCTACCCCTATCCCTCCCTCCCACTACAATTCGCAAAATGCTGATATCGCAGAAAAGTGCCAAAATAGCTCAGTTTTGCTGCATTAGCTGCTATTGCCGGTTGATACTTTTGTGTTAGCCCTGCAGTAACAGCTAACACCCTTTAGTAGACATGCCTCATGGAATAACATGAGCATGGTGAGGGAAAATATTTCAACAGACATGAACAAACTTTGCTATGTGGTGAAGTATGTATGCAACAGGATAAAAATGTTTTAATTTTCTCTACCTAAGTGCTCAAGGAAGAGATGATTCAAGCTTCTTGCATAATTCTGTTAGGTTTGGAATGGCTGTTACAGCTGAAGGGAGTTTGTTCCAAATGCTTGCGAAAGCTTGGTTAGAGGTGGTTTGGCTGTTTTTCATCCTGGAGAGTGGAGATGTTCTGCACATTGGTTCTTTTGGTTATGTTATTCAGTGTTTTGTGTAATAACGTTTGAAGAGTCCGAGGATGTGTTGTTGGAAACTTAAAATACAAAGTCCTACTAACCATATTCAGTGTGCTGCCTCATGGGAAGCCCGTGTAGCTGTTTTAGCTTTGGCATTATATGCTCAGCTCTGGATGCACCATATACATTAGGATTCTAACCTAAAAAAATATTGACTCCTGAGCTTTCACGCTGGGCCTTCCTGGTGGTAATTGTAAACATATGTCCTGCATCCACAGAGGTCCCCTTCACCCAACAATAGATGTAGAACATTTCCCCATAAAATTCACCCTATAAAATAAAATGGTTGATTCTGGTTTCCTCTCAATAACAGCAACATAAAGCCTTTCCAGTACCAACATTCGATGAAGTAATACAAAACCCTACAAAAGTCATTCAGGACCAGAACTCACTCTAGGAGTCTTTCTAGAAAATGAAAGTACCATAAATAGTGCAACTCACTTTTGAAGATCAGTGCACCTACTGGGAAAACTAAACAAGCTGGGTTGCAGATCCCTACATAGAAAATCCATGCTAACAGAATACCTGGCCTCAGTCATACATGTTGAATGCAGCCCCTCACCAAGTGCTGAATAAGTTCCCACAAAATAAAAATAAAACTATGCAGGCAAACATTAAACTGCATGCAGTGCAGCACCAGAGAAATAAACAATCATGCCTTTCCTCATGTACTGTCTAAAATATAAAGTTAGCAGATGTAAATGCCCAACATTGATGCAATCATTTACAAAATTGAAAATCTTTTCTCCAGGAACAAGCAGGAACTCAGTCTTCATATATGGGTGACGTTAGCACTGAAGGAGCCCGTGTGGAGCATTTCCCCAGTTTTCAAAAAAAGCCTTTTGGACATGCTACCACACCTGTATGGTCCCCATCCCACCCAAAGGTGCCATCTTGCTCAGTCTCCTTTTTTCTGCTGAGCCCAATGAATACCTGTCCTGTTTCCCTGGAAAAACGCCTTGCTAATATCCCTAGAAGTTAGCTTTTCCCAGTTTGCGTAAAGGTTCCCCTTCCTGCCTCTAGCCTGCGCTGGACCCAGCGCTGTTCTCAGCTCCTTCCCCTTTTTTTGATCAAGGCTTACCTTGACCGGTGCTCACGCATTTTTTCGCCCAGTCTCGTCGATCCTGGATGTCTCCTGGTGGGTTAAAAAAATGTGACTGTTGCTGTCAAACCATGTCAGTGACTCACACCCATAACTGATGCCTATGCTGTCTGAGACCAGACCATGACAGCACCTCCTGTGACCTGTGTCAGGCCATAATGCCTAAGACCAATTAAAACAGGTGGGAGTTGCAGGAGAAACTGTTTCCAAGGTCAGCTTCTGCACCGGCTTCCTCGACGCCGAACCCCAAGCCCAGCATGTCCCATGAGGCCCGAGCGTCTTCGGAGTCCCGTGGTGTCTGCTCTTCTGAGAAGACCCTGGACCCCGAGAGAAAGAAGAAAAAATCCTCGAAGTCCGTTGAGGTTCCACCTGAGAAATCTGGTAAAACCGTTTGGAGGGACTTGGGTGGTTCCAAGAAGCGCCCTGCCAAGGTTCTCAATAAGGCTTCCTCGGCCAGCGGAGACTGTGCGAGGTTCCTTGAGACTGTTGAGGATGCACTGTGGAGCCTTCTGGCTTGGAAACTAGAATGGCACCCCTGGAGCGGAACATCACTGCTATCCTGGCCCTGCAGCAGGCAATGATGGTTCATCTGCATCAACTGCCCCGACGACAGGGTCCCTGACTGCGGGGTTTCTTGGCCATTGAGCTGAGCTCCGAGCACCACTGGTCTCTGTTAAGCCCTTGGCGCTGGTCGAGGTCTCGGTCCCGGTCGCATTGCTTGGGCATCTGATCCTCCCCAGTCAGGGTGGGCCTAGAGACAAGGAGTCGTAGGGCCTCCGATTTGTCGTCACCCCTCAACTCCAAGTGGGAAACTGACGACAAGTCTTCACCAGAAACCAGACGGCACTGATACATCCACTCGGACCTGTCTGCCCCAGCGTCTCTGCACCATTCTCTGCTGGAGGATGTGGTTTTCCATGACTTTGTCAAGGATATTGCCAGAGCCCCCCTCGGTGCAAATCGAGGCGGATGAAGACCCTTGCACCAAAGAGCTGGAGATTCTCCAGCATGAGTCTCCACCCAAGGTACCAGTGCAGCCGATACTTGAATGGCTACTGCTTAGAATGTAGGAGACCCCGGCATCAGTGCTGGTGGTCTGCCATCGCTTCAACGCCATGTACTGCATCTGGAAAGGCCCAGGGTTCGGCAAACTCCAGCTCCCATATAACTCTATGGTTGTCGAGTCCATCATGCAAAAACTTAAGAGCCAGAAGACCTATTTTTCTTTCTCCCCTAGATGGGATGCTAGAGCCCTCAACACCCTTGGGTGCAAGTGTTACCAGGTCTTGATGCTGGGTTGTCTGATCCAGGTCTATGAGTTATACATAGGCATGTATCTGGAAGCTGTAACCCAAGAGTTGTCCGGGTTTTCAGCTGGGCTGGCTGGGGATCCCCTCCAACGGTTCCAGTCTCTGATTTCTAGGATCAAGGACTACTCAAGTTTCTCTGCTGGGTGGCCTACAATGGCTTTGAGTCAGCTTGAGTAGCAGCAATCAGCATCGGTGCCCAGTGCCAGGCCTGGCTACAGTCTTTGGACCTGAAGCAGTGGGTCCAAGGTAAGCTGTTCGAAGTCCCCTGCACAGCAGAGAACCTGTTCGGCAAACTTATGGCCAACAAGATGGCCGAGATCGAGGTCAACATGGTGAGCTGACAGAGGCTCTCAAAGATCTCATCCTTTCCCCATAAGAAACCAACGGGGATTCCTGTTCATGAGGAAAAAGGGCAATTTCAACAGTCACCACTACCAGCCCTTCTCGGGCCAGCAACAGGGTTCTCATCCTAAAAGACAAGGCCATGGAGCTCAGAAGCCCTAGGCCCCAGTTCCCACCCAACCCGGAGGGAGCTTTTGACTCCCAGGGTAGGGTCTCCACTCCCCTGGGAGACCTTCACCAGCCCAAAGGGGGCTGCCTGGCACTCTTTGCCCACAGATGGGCCAAGATTACCTCGGACCAGTGGGTACTGCATGTGGTAAGGGAAGGATACCTTCTCCACCTAAAGCAGGTATCACCCAGGTTCTTCCCAGGAGAGCCGGTGCAACCTCTCCTTCACCAGACCCTTCTGCTCTCGGAGCTCACAGGTCTGCTCAGGGACAAAGTGGTAGAACCTCTACCCAAGCACCTATGGGGAAGAGGCTTCTACTCCAGATACTTCCTTGTTCCAAAAAAATATTTGGGGCCTCGGGCGCATACTAGACCTGAGAAACCTGAGCAAGGAGGAGATAAGGAAGACAGAGAGGTACATAAGAACATAAGAACATAAGATATGCCATACTGGGTCAGACCAAGGTCCATCAAGCCCAGTATTCTGTTTCCAACAGTGGCCAATCTAGGTCATATGTACCTAGCAGTTTCCCCAAGAGACACAAGTTCCACAATGCTTGTACTGGGTCAAGCATTGATATCTTCGGTCACTTCTTAATAATGGTTTATGGACCTTTCCTCCAGGAACTTGTCCAAACCTTTTTTAAACCCAGCTACACTAACAGCCTTTACTACATCCTCCGGTAACAAATTCCAGAGTTTGATTACACGTTGAGTGAAAAAATATTTTCTTTTATTAGTCTTAAATAGTTTACCCTGTAGCTTCATTGCATGCCCCTTAGTCTTTCTATATTCTGATAAGGTAAACAATCGATCTACGTTTACCCGTTCCACTCCGTTCATTAATTTATAGACTTCTATCATATCCCCCCTCAGCCGTCTCTTTTCCAGGTTAAAGAGCCCTAACCTTTTTAGCCTTTCTTCATAGGAGTATCCTTCCATCCCCTTTACCATTTTGGTGGCTCTTCTCTGTACCTTTTCTAAAATCGCTATATCCTTTTTAAGATACGGCGACCAGAATTGCACACAATATTCAAGGTGCGGTCTCACCATGGAACGATATAGAGGCATTATAATATCTTTTGTTTTATTTTCCATTCCTTTCCTTATCATACCTAGCATTCTATTTGCTCTCTTGGCCGCCGCTGCACACTGGGCCAAGGGTTTTAACATGGTATCCACAATGACGCCTAAATCTTTTTCCTGGGTGGTGGTTCCTAATGTGGAACCTTGCATCGTGTAACCATAGTTTGGGTTGTTCTTCCCTAGGTGCATAACCTTGCACTTGTCCACATTAAATTTCATCTGCCATTTTGATGCCCAGTCTTCCAATTTATCAAGATCCTCTTGCAATTTTTCACAATCCTCTTGAGTTTTAACAACTTTAAATAGTTTTGTGTCATCTGCATAGATGAGGCCTACAGGGACATAGTCCTGAAGTCCCACCTCCATTCTGGCAGCATCCCTGTTGCCATAGAGGAGAGAGGTCATGACAGGAGAGAATTACCATAGTGTGGCAGGAAGTGATCCTGTAGCTAGGACCTGTCCTCCAGGTGATGTAAAACCCACTTGCACCGAGTAAGTTTCTCCAAGGCCATGTGCCCATGAGGGAAGGGTTAGGACAGCCGTTATAGTTGGTGATTCGATCATTAGGCATGTAGATAGCTGGGTGTCTGGTGGACATGAGGATCGCCTGGTAACATGCCTGCCTGGTGCGAAGATAGCGAACCTCGCACACCACCTAGACAAAGTCTTAGATAGTGCTGCGGAGGAATCTGCTGTCTTGGTACATGTCGGTACCAATGACATAGGAAAATGTGGTAGAGAGGTTCTGGAGGCTAAATTTAGGCTTTTAGGTAGGAAGTTGAAATCCAGAACTTCCAGGGTAGCGTTGGGGGTGTAATATTGACCACCTGCCCAGAATGAACAAATGGATGATGAAATGCTCAAAGAAATCAGGGAAGCTAACAAAAGTTACAGCACAGTAATAATAATGAGTGATTTCAATTACCCCGGTATTGAGTGGGTCAGTGTCATGGTAGGACATGCTAGGGAAATAAAGTTTCGAGATGAAATAAATGACTGCTTCTTGGAGCAGCTGGTTCATGAACTGACCAGAGGGCAAGCCATTCGTAGTGGAACACCGATCTGGTGCAAGAGATAAGGGTGTTGGGGCCTCTTGGCAATGGTGATCATAGCATGATCGTGTTTGATTTAATTAATGGAGGAGGGATGGAAGGAAATCCACAGTACTAACTTTTAACTTTTGAAAGGGAGACTATGATAAAATGAGGAACATAGTTAAGAAAAAACTAAAAGGAGCAGTTGCAAAGGTTAAAGACTTACATCAAGCTTGGGTGTTGTTTAAAAATACTATCTTGTAAGCCCAGACCAGCTGTATTCAACGCTTTAAGAAAAGTGGAAGGAAGTCCAAAAAACTGCCAGCATGGTTTAAAGGTGAGGTCAGAGAGGCTTTTGCCAAAAAAGCATCTTTCAGGAAATGGAAAAAAGAGCCAAAGGAAACAGCACAAGCACTGGGAAGTTAGATGCAAGGATTTGATAAGGCAGTCAAAGAGAGAATTTGAGAAGAAGCTTGCTGTGGAAGCAAAAACGCATAATAAATACTTTAAGTACATTCATAGCAAAAAACCTGAGAGAGAGTCAGTTGGACTGTTAGATGATAGAGGGGTAAAAGAGGCATTAAGAGGGGACAAGGCCATAGCGGAGAGACTGAATGAATTCTTTGCTTCGGTTTTTACAGAGGAAGATGTAGGAATGTTACCCATGACTGAAATGGTAAAGGAGATGCTGCAGAAGAATTGAAAGAAATATTGATACACCGGGAAGATATTACTACAACTGTTTGATAAACTGAAAAGTAGCAAATCACCTGGACCGGATGGTATATATCCAAGGTGTTGAAAGAACTGAAATATGAGACTGCAGACCTGCTTTTAGTAATCCATGAACTCTCATTAAAATCATCTGTAATACCTGAAGATTGGAGGATGGCCAGTGTAACATCAGCTTTTAAAAAGGGTTCCATGGGTGATCTGAGAAGCTACAGACTGGTGAACCTGACATCAGTACTGGGAAAAATGTTAGAAACCATCATAAAGAACAAAATTACTGAACATGTAGATAATCATGGCTTAATGGGAGACTGCCAACATGGCTTTAGAGAAGGAAGATCTTGTCTTACTAATCTGTTATATTTTTTTTAAGGTGTGAATAAACAGACAAAGGTGAGTCGGTTGATATAGTGTATCTGGACTTTCAGAAAGCTTTTTTGACAAGGTCCCTCATCAGGGACTTTTGGCAAAACTAAAAAGTCATGGGATAGGAGGCAGTGTACTATTGTGGATCAGGAA
The DNA here is from genome assembly GCA_033557465.1 of Ichthyophis bannanicus. Classification (NCBI taxonomy): domain Eukaryota; kingdom Metazoa; phylum Chordata; class Amphibia; order Gymnophiona; family Ichthyophiidae; genus Ichthyophis; species Ichthyophis bannanicus. The sequence continues at coordinate 510,406,608 of CM066032.1, forward strand.
CTGGTTAAAAGATAGAAAGCAGAGGGTAGGGCTAAATGGCCAATTTTCCCAATGGAGAATGGTGAATAGTGGAGTACCCCAGGGATCTGTGCTGGGTCCGCTGCTTTTTAACATATTCATAAATGACCTAGAAATGGGAATAATGAGAGGTTATCAAATTTGCAGATGACACAAAACTATTCAAAGTTGTTAAAAACCCAAGAGAATTGTGGAAAATTGCAAGAGGATCTTGATAAATTGGAAGAATGGGCATCCAAATGGCAGATGAAATTTAATGTGGACAAGTGCAAAGTTATGCACCTAGGAAAGAACATCCCAAACTATGGTTGCACAATGCAAGGTTCCACATTAGGAATCACCACTCAGGAAAAAGATTTAGGCATCATCGTGGATAACGTGTTAAAACCCTCTACACAGTGTGCAGCGGCGGCCAAGAAAGCAAATAGAATGCTAGGTATCATAAGGAAAGGAATGGAAAATAAAACAAAGAATATTATAATGCCTCTGTATTGTTCCATGGTGTGACTGCACCTTGAATATTGTGTACAGTTCTGGTCGCCATATCTTAAAAAGGATATAGTATGGGGGACTTCCGGTTTGGCAATGAGCTGATCGGACGGCTCACGATCAGCTCCGGGCAACTGGCCCCGCAAAACGGCTAAAAAACCTTTTAAAATCTTTTTTCCACCACCTTCATCGCTTCTTCCCTCACAGGGTGTTAAGCCTACACTGATAAAGAGACTTGCGGTCATCCCTGACTAATTGGGGCAGCTAACGCCATAGACGAAGCGCCGGGGTGCGATTGGGCACTTTTCTCACCGCCATCATTAACTTCTCCCCCGCGGGGTATCGTGTCTTCAGAGGTATAGCGACCTGAGGCCATCCTTGCCCGATCGGAGAAGAAAATTGCAGGTCTGGGACATGTGCCGAGGTACGATAGGGCTCTTCCTCCACTGCCAACATTGGATTCTCCCCCCCACTAGGTATTGGGTCTCCGGCGGTGAGGAGGCCTACGGTTGTCCCGGCCCAACTGGGGCAGGCAGTTACACTTAAAAACAAAAAACAACAAAAAAAAAAAGGAACACGACGGGACGCGATCGGGTGGTCCCCCCGCCGCCATTGTTGGCTCCCCCCTTGCGAGGTACTGAGGCTCCAGAAGCAAAGAGACCTGTGGCTGCCTCCGCCTAGCCGAGACAGACTCCGGCACGAGAACGAAAGCACACCGGGGCGTGTTCGAACATCTCCCCCACCGTTATTGTCAGCTCTTCCCTTAGGGGGTATTGTACCCCCAGCGGAGAAAGGATCTGCGCTCATCTTGGCCCGATCGGGACAGACAACGGCACATAACAGACACCTTCAACGTTATCATCAACTCTCCCTCCACGTGGTGAGGTGCTTCCAGCGGTAAGGGGACCTGTAGCCATTTTTGCTTGTCTGGAGCAGATACTTGCACATAAAAGTAAATGCGCCAAAGCGCGATCGGACATTTCTCCCACCGCCTTTTTCAACTTCCCCTCCCTGGGGTATTGTGCCTCTGGCGGCGAAGAGGACTGTGGCCTCCCTGCCCGGTCGGGGCAGATAACACCGAGCAAGAGATAGCACGCTGAAGCGAGGCTGCGATTGACAGACCCGCGCTTGAGGGCCTTGCCGGAGGGCTTCTTGGAGTGGCCTCTTAGGCGTTGCCTTTTATCTAAAGTCAATCGCAAGCAGCGGTGGGTGCTGTGGATTAACCCTGACCAACTTTGCTAAAAAATACCCACGCTAGTTGAGTGGGTCCTATCTCCACATCTATTGATCATTATCATAGGGGATACTCACCTAGTACTGGAAGCAGTCTTCATCCTGCCACGAAACCGAATGGCGTCGAAAGCGCCACAAAAGGAGAAGCTGCGTGCCCCGGAGGGGAAAATGGCAGAGGGGGCGCCAGCTAGCCCGAAATCTGGGGGCACTCCGGATCTGGTCACGGAGGTGAGTGCTGCGGTGTTTCAGGCACTAGATACCCGATTCCAAGACTTGGCAGATCAGATTCAGACTGTGAGCCAACGCTTTACGGACTTTACCAGGAGGCTAGACCAAGTAGAGACCCGAGTTTCAGATGTGGAGGACAACCAGCACTCCATGGCAGCTAAAGTGGAGGCTTTGGAGACCTTGGTAAAGCAACAAGGTGACAAGCTGGACGAGCTCAAAAACCGGGGGAGACGCAAGAACCTGCGCTTCATTGGGATACCGGAGAGTGTGGCGGATGGCGCCCTTTTCGGATACTTACAGACCTGGATTGGAAACCTGTTGCAAAATCAGGACGGTGATCCTGTAAAATTGGAGCGCGTGCATCGACTCGGTCAGCGGAGGGAACAGGCGCGACGACCACGAGCGGTTATTGCACGCTTTTTGGATTACCGGCAAAAAGAAGCTGTGTTAAAAACTGCCCGGAGTCGAAGGATGAGACAGCAGGATACGGAACCGATCCTTGTGTTTCAAGACTACTCGGCCTTAGTTAGCCAGCAGCGCCGGGCCTTCTCGGGGGTCTGCACACAATTGCTGAACAAAGGAGTACGATTCTCGCTGCTGTATCCTGCTCGGCTTCGAGTGGAGGCCCAGGGAGAGACCCGCTATCTGACAACACCGGCAGAGGCTGCTGCTCTTCTGGAAACCCTAAATGCCCAGGCTGCTTCGCCCTAGTGAATTTTGGATTGCCAATGGGAATGGTATTTTGATGTCTCGCTGACAGAGAGGGGCCCAAAGACCTGATGTGGCTATGGGCTATAGCAGCTAGTTTTCTTTTATTTTATTTATTTATTTATTTTATTTATTTATTTACATTCTCTTATATACCGCGCTATTCTGCATCAGTGCGGTTTACATTGAACAAACTGAAATTACATTGAACAGGGCATTATAACTTGGAGAACTATTTTACAGGGAACATGGGCTATGGAGGGTTAAGTGGCTTGCCCAAGACCACAAGGAGCACCTGTGGGACTAGAAACCTCAGTCCTTCCGGCCCAAGGTTGCTGTCCTCTAGTGGGATTTGAACCACCGACCTTCCGGCCTGAAGTACCTTGCCCCAACCACTAGGCTACTCCTCCACTTTTGATGTCAATGTAGCACTGTTGCTTCCTGGATTTGTGTAAGCTGTAACTTGTTACATTTAGCCATATTGTGTCAATTGCTCACTTGTTTAAGCCAGTTGGCTGGCAACATTGTTAAACTGTTACTATGTTTCAATTGTTTGGCTGAGCAATTGTGTGTGCATCTTGCTACTGTTTGAGCTGGGTGAATGTTATATTAGTATGTGTGGCCGGGTGAGGGTTTGCTGCAGACCTAGGGGAGGGGGGGGGGGGGTTATAATATTGTCAACGGTAATTCTTTGTAAAGTCTTATTTGTGCTCCCTCCCCTCTTTCTTTTTTTTCCTTCTTTATCTGCACTGAGGAGAGGTATGGTGTAGGAGGGGGATCTGTGTCTTGTAGGCCCCTAATTTCTATATGGCTGAAGGTGAGGAGCCGGGGGAGGTGGGCCATGGGTTAGTCGGATTAGACAGCCCTGGGGGGGTGGATACCAGTAGATGGGGCCCCTAGAGAGGCGCGAGGAGATCAACCTAGCATTCCTTGGTAGTCGCCCTGGGGATTATATCTGTAAGAGAGGCTGCTGATAGATAGGCTAGGTTGAATGGGGTAGAAGAATGTGGTGAGGGTGTGTGTTATGGGAGTGAGCTTGGAATGAATGGATGAGTGGGTTGTTTATATTATACTTATGACATTTTCTAGATGTTTCGTTTAATTTCTGTGGTGGCCCCCAGAGGTTTGCCGGGGCCCCCCTATGTCATTTTGGGAATAATAAGGTGGCAGCCCTACCGAATCGAGAAATGGGGGTGTGGTATGGGTAGATTTAATATGGTGATCTTAGAATATACTTCCGAGGTGAATTATGTCCATGTTAATATCAGATGGGGGGAGGGGGGTGATACGGAGGGGAGGTGTAGGGCTCTAGGCTTGGGAGCGGAGGGGGTAGGAGGCTCCGGGGGACAAAAGTAAGTAGGGGTAAGGGATGGGGGGAGGTCTGATGGTACTAATTTTCAATACCTAATGGAGTAGGTTAGGGAATGCTGAGGCCCTAGGGAAGAGAGGAGAGGGGGAGTGGTGGGGAGTACTGTCATTTTAATTTTGGGGTGGTTAATAAGAGATTGGAGTTCTATCAGATAGTTAGGTTCAGTGTTGAATCCGGGGACGTATGGGGCAGACCCGATTGCCATAGGGAAGTTGTCCAGCCTAATGGGTGGACTTGGCAGTTTAGGGGTGGGGGAATGGAGGGGGGTGGGGGGTGGGGGGGGAGGGCTAATGGGGGTTGTGGGTGGGGTGGGGTGGGAAGGCAGGGCAGGGGAGGGGAGGGGAGGGGGGGTGAGGGCGGGAGGGAGAAGGGGGGAGGAGGGCTGTGTTTCCTTTAAGGTTTGGTTGCAGGGTTGTGTTCTCCCAATCATTAAGCGGGAGGGGTCCCAGGCTGGGGGGACCCTCCTCCGACATGAGGAATTTGCTAGTAGGTGAAGCCTTGACACTGCCTCGTGCCCCTGAAGATCATCACCTGGAATGTATGTGGGCTGGGGAATCCGATCAAGCGATATAAAATTTTGCAGGCCTTGGCCAGACACCAGTGCGATATCGCCCTGTTACAAGAAACCCACCAGACAGCCGAAGAGCACAGCAAACTCTGTAAGTCTTGGGTGGGGCTCCCCGGCCACAGGAAAAAAAGGGGGGGTCGTCACACTGGTCCATAAAAAGGTCCGGTTTGCGGCGTACTCGGTCATAGCCGATGATGAGGGAAGATACCTTTTGCTCTCCGGCCACTTAGAAGGGAAACCAATACTAATGGGCAACTTTTATGGGCCCAACGTGCTAGACCCCAATGTTTATAATGGCCTGGCCTCTAAAATAGAATGTCTACCGGACTACCTTCTAGTATTAGGGGGAGACTTCAACGGGGTCCTCGATGTCGATTTAGCTACTTCGAGAGGCGGAGACGGACGGGACAGAGTCCCTGTAACCCGGCTACTACAAAGATTTCGAAAGAGACTAGACCTGGTAGACCCTTGGAGACTGCTCCACCCTGTGGAGCGAGACTTCACTCACCAGTCCCGAGCACATGGAACCAGCGCCCGTATCGACTATCTACTTCTTTCGGGGGGACTGTTCGCCCAGACAGGAGAGGCCCAGATTGGCCCCCTGGAAATCTCAGACCATGCCTTGGTGTGGGATAGAGCTACATTGGGGGGGCGATCCCGTGGATCGGACGCGACTTTGGCGATTCCCCTTAGATTTATACCAGGACGCTCAGTTTCATATCTTTATTCGACAACGCTGGCAGGAGTTTATGAGCAACCATGAATGCCATAGCGAAGATCCGGAACTGATCTGGGAAACGGCGAAGGTGGTGTTATGGGGCGACATCATTGGTTTCGTGGCACGGAAACGCCGGATGCTCGCTGAGCGTATCATCCGTCTTGAACGGCGGGTTGTAGGCCTTCGTCGGCTATGCGCCCGCGCCCCACTAGCCGCAAATAAAAAATGTCTGTGGGAAGCCCAAGTTGATTTAAACGAACTGCTCCATCAACGGGCAAAGAAATCTCATCTTTATTACCGCTATCAATTGCATTGCCACGGGGACAAACCGGGGAAGATGTTAGCCCGGTGTTTGAGGGGACGGCGGGGCTCCTCCTGGATAGCAGCTCTCCGCGATGACAGGGGCAAATTACAAAGGGAAAGCAGGGAGATAGCCCGGGCATTTCGGAAATTTTTTCAGTCAGTCTATGAGGCGGAACGGCCGTCGGGAGAAATAAGAGACTATTTGGAGGGACTAGACCTCCCACAACTGACCGCAGAACAGCAAGCGCTGCTGGAACAGCCCTTGGCTATTCAGGAAGTGCAATCGGTCATATCTGCGGTGAATTGTTACAAATCGCCTGGTCCCGATGGTTTTGGGGCGGAGCTGTATAAGATTCTTGGGGAGGCTGTCTGTCCACTATTACGAGAGGTCTTTGGTAGTCGCACGGAACACGGGACATTCCGATGGGGGCGGAACCACGCTCACATTGTATTGATCCCCAAACCAGGCAAGGACCCATTATCGGTGGCCTCCTATCGACCCATTTCGCTCCTCAACTTTGATTTAAAAATTCTTGCAAAAAGTTTAGCAGTTAGACTGGCGGAGGTCTTGGAGCACCTGGTACACGACTCACAGGTTGGCTTTGTAAAAGGCAGATATGCGGTCCGGAATTTACGGAAAATCGTGGCCTCCTTGGAATGGGTGCACCACCACCAACTGCAGTCCTTGCTGGTGAGCTTTGATGCTGAAAAGGCCTTCGATAGGGTCAACTGGCACTATCTATGGGGCCTTCTACCGAAATATGGACTGGGGCCCATCTTTTGTCGGATGGTGATGAGCTTGTATGCCCAACCGACAGCCGCGGTGTTATGCAATGGGCTCCTATCGGATGCCTTTGCTTTGGGTCGTGGTACGCGACAGGGATGCCCGCTTTCCCCACTTCTGTTCGTCCTCTCGCTTGATCCATTGATAAGGACAGTTGAGGACTCGAGGGTGATACAGGGGGTCAACATAGGCGAACAGGGATTTAAAGTATCCGCTTTCGCGGATGATATACTAGTCCATTTACTTAAACCCGGACGATCCCTGCGGAAGCTGTTGGCTGAATTCGGGAGATTTGGGAAAGTTGCGGGGATGCGTATTAACCAGGAGAAATCTGAAGCTTTAGATATTCTGGGAAAACTGCGAGCCACATGGGAGGGGACGTTCCCGTTGCAGTGGGCGACAGATGAGTTTATATACCTGGGGATTGTGTTGACTCGACAGCCTACGTTGCTGTATAGGAGCAATTTTGACCGTACCCTACGACGCCTTCAGATACAGCTGAAGGCTTGAAGCTCCCTCCCGCTATCTCTGTCTGGGAGAGTGGCGGCAATACAGATGGTGGTGCTACCCCGATTATTATATTGGTTACAGTCACTGCCGGTGTGGCTATTACGTCGCGACATGCGTCGTCTAGAGGCCTGCTTTCGTAGTTTTCTTTGGAAAGGCGGCAAAGCCCGCATACCGTGGATTCAGCTCTTGGGGAAATGGAAAGAGGGAGGGATGGGATTCCCCGATTTAAAAGCCTATGCGTTGGCTTGTCAAGCACGACATGTTGGGGATTGGCTGGGTGGGACAGAGTTCTATACACCCCGGGCCCTGGAAGAATGTTTTGTGGCCCCGCTAACATTGCTGGGGGCTCTTCATGGGGAGAATCGCAAGCTCCCTAGTTACCTTGTGCGGAGTGTGCTCATTAGCTCGGCTAGGCGGACTTGGCAATTTCTTAATGGGGCGTGGGGCACGCCTTGGCACACTTCTAGCTGGCTCCCAATACAGGGCAATACGTCCTTTCCCCCAGGCTCTGACTATATGCCCTTCCGGGAATGGCATGCGTGGGGATTGAGGAGTATAGGACACTTAGTGGAGGTGACAGGGAAATGTAAATCCTTTATGACGCTAAGTCGGGAATACGATCTGCCCCCCCGACATTCCTTCGCGTATATTCAGGTGACTCACTATGTCTCTTCTCTAACCCGAGACGCCTTGCAGATTGAACGCTCTGCGCAGATCCTCGAATTCTTCGGGCTGGGGGGGGAGATACCGTTGTCAATCTCCGAATACAAATCCCGATTGGCACAGTCTCAGGCCTTGCCGGATTACCGAAAGGTAGAGGAGGACTGGACGGCCAAGCTAGACGGTGAAGTGGCCCTGGGTATGATCCGAGCAGCCCTACGAAGGATAGTACGATTAGTACAGGGGATGAGGTGGAGGGAGATACAATTTAAATGCCTCACTAGAGCTCACTTCTCGCCGAGGCGAGCGCTGCGCAGTCGATTGACGACCGATGTTCGCTGCCCCTGCTGCTCAGAGCCTATGGCGACCCTGCTACACATGTGGTGGGACTGTAAAGTATTGGAGCCTTATTGGGCGAGGATTTGTTCCTTTTATAGGGGGTTTGCTGCAGCGGAGATTGCGTTGGTCCGGTCCCCTTGTGGTGTTGGATTGTATACCTGCTCCTTGCCCAGTTAAACCAGGGGAACGTCTGCTAATGCGCAAGGCTTGTCTGGTGGGGAAAGCGCCCATTCTCAGGTTGTGGAGAGACTCCTCGGTTCCCACCTTTGGGGAGTGGCGGAACTGTTTTCACCAGCTGATGTTGACGGAGAGATGGGGGGCGCAGGGCAGTGTCAAACGCTGGACGGCCTTTATGGCGGTCTGGGAGCCCTATATCCAACAGTTGGGGGCTCGAAGTCGTAATGAGATTTTGCAGGTCGGCAGTTGAAGACGCCCATAATGGAGGGGGCTTGGAGTAGAAGGGATATAAGGGAGATAACACTGCACATAGAGTGGGGTGGGGGGGTGGGGAGGAGGGTGGCGGGCGGGGTGGGGGGGAGGGCAGTAGGGTAAAAATGTTAAAACCCACCTCTTGTGCGTTTACTTATGCTGTGCTCCCGTGAGGGGGATCAGAGTACAACCCCCCCCCCCCGAGATGTATTATTCTGTTGTTGCTATTATTGTTGGTTGGTGGTTTATAAATAAAGTTATATAAAAAAAAAAGGATATAGCATTATTAGAAAAGATACAGAGAAGAGCCACCAAAATGGTAAAGGGGATGGAAGGATAGCCCTATGAAGAGATGCTAAAAAGGTTAGGGCTCTTCAACCTGGAAAAGAGACAGCTGAGGGGAGATATGATAGAGGTCTATAAATTAACAAATGAACGGGTAAACATAGATTTATTGTTTACGTCATCAGAATATAGAAAGAGTAGGGGACATGCAATGAAGATACAGGGTAACTTATTTAAGACTAATAATAGAAAATATTTTTTCACTCAATGTTTAATCAAACTCTGGAATTTGTTACCGGAGGATGTAGTAAAAGCTGTTAGTATAGTTGGGTTTAAAAAAGGTTTGGACAAGTTCTTGGAGGGGAAAGGTCCATAAACCATTATTAAAAGGGACCCAGGATATCACTGCTTGACCCAATACAAGCATTGTGGAACCTGTGTCTTTTGGGGAAACTGCTGGGTACTTGTAATCTGATTGGCCACTGTTGGAATCAGGATACCGGGCTTGATGGATCTGACCCAGTATGGCATATCTTATGATAAGTTTCTGATGAGGGAGAAGTTCAGGATGCTCTCCCTTAGAACATTACTGCCTTTCCTCCACCAGGGAGATTGGCTGTGCTCCTTGGATCTAAACGATGCATACATACATATCCTGATCCATCCCTCCCACAGACAGTACCTAAGGTTTGTGGTAGGGGGAGGGCACTACCAGGACAGGGTGCTACCCTTTGGCTTGACCTCGTCAAGGGTCTTCACCAAATGCCTGGTGGTGATAGCCACCCATCTGCACCTACAAGGGGCTTTCATCTTCCCCTACCTAGATGACTGGCTAATCTGGGGTGGTACAGCTTCAGAAGTCAGGCTGCAGAGCGTGCAACCATCCTCTTGCAGCGCCAGGGGTTTGTCATCTACTCCAAATCCCATCTCTCTCCAATTTAAGGTCTGGAGTTCATTGGTGCTCAGTTGGATACATTGCAGGTCAAGGCTGTACTCCCAAGAAAACGGGCAGAAACGCCTCAAGCAACTGATAGGAGATTAACAACGCTGCCGGTCAGTCCCAGCCTGTCTTCTCCTCCGCCTGCTGGGCCACATGGCCTTGACAGTCCACGTCACACCCTCAGCCCGATTGCACATGCAGACAGCCTAGTGGTGCCTCCGCTCAGACTGGACTCAAGCCACAGGCAAGCTAAGGGACAGGGTCAGAGTAACTCGCCAGCTGGCGGAGTCCCTCAACTGGTGGCAAGACGTTCACCACCTCCAGGTGGTAATGCCCTTACAGACACCCGTGCCTCAGAGGACCCTGACCACAGATTCCTTCCTCCTAAGTTGGGAGGCATATTGTGGGGACCAACGCACAGGGTAGCTGGTCCCAGGAGGAGTCATTCTTATAGATCAATCTCCCAGAGCGCAGGGTGATCATCCTAGCCCTGCGAGTGTTCCACCACCACCTGCAACACCAGTCCTTGCTGATTCAGAACAACCAAGTCATCATGTTCTATATCAACAAGCAGGGGGGTGTGGACTTGTACTCTTTCTGCCAGAAGGTGTTGGCCGTCCTATCTTTTGCAGCGCACAACGGCATGCTCTTGCAAACACTCTACCTCCAGGGCCAGGACAACTGTCTAGTGGACAAGCTGAGCAGTGTCCTTCAGCCTCATGAGTGGTGCTTGAGCTTCAGGGTAGCCAAGAGGCTCTTCCACCTCTGGGGTAGGCCCGTGATGGATCTGCTTGCCTCTCTGGACAACGCACAGCTGCCTCGTTTCTGTTCGCGCCAACCACACCCGGAGAGAGTGGCGGTGACACGCTTTCCTGATATCGTGGTCCGAAGGCCTACTCTATGCTTTCCGACCGACTGCTCTCATCAAGACCCTTTTCAAGGTCCAGAGTGAAAGGACGTCACTCATCCTAATTGCCCCCAGGTGGCCGAGACAGCCCTGGTTTCCACTGCTGCTCTCCCTGCCTAGGGCACTTCCAGTCCCGCTGGGCTGAGTGCCGGACCTCCTGTCTCAGGAGGGGGCCTCACTCTTGCATCCCAACCTGTGGTCTCCAATGCTAACAGCCAGGCTGCTGAAAGGGTAGCACCTAGCCCCTTTCAACCTTCAAAGAGAAGTTGAGAAGATACTACTGGCCTCCCGGAAGCCCTCCACCAGACTTGACCTACGCTAAGTGGAGGAAGTTCTCTACCTGGTGTGTGGAAAGAAGGGAAAACTCCCTTCTCCTTCCATGTGCAAATAGTACTCTAATACTTACTGCACCTGTCTCACACCGGGCTGAAGTTTAATTCTGTGAGGGTGCATCTGAGCGCCATAACTGCTCACCATCACCCTATCGAGGGGAAACTCCTCTTGGGCCAGCCCCTAGTCTCCAGGTTCCTCCAAGGCCTCCTGTTATCTAAGCGCCCTCTCTGTCCTCCGGTAGCAGAGTGGGACCTCAGTGTGGTGCTCTCCCAGCTCACCAAGCCGCCATTCGAGCCTCTAGCTACTTGCCACCTGTGGTACCTGTCGTGGAAAGTGGCCTTTCTGGTGGCCTTCACGTCCTCTCGAAGAGTGAGCAAACTCCAGGCCCTGATAGCAGATTCACCCTACATAAGGTTCTATAAGAACAGGGTAGTGCTCTGTACACATCCCAAATTCCTCCCGAAAATGGTATCTCCCTTCCACCTCAACCAGGAGGTAGTCCTCCCCACCTTCTTCCCACAGCTTTAGTCTGGCAGGGAAATGGGCCTTGTCCTTCTACCTACAACGGACTCAGGCCCACCACAAAGCTCCTCAGCTTTTCGTCTCTTATGACCCCAGCAGACTGGGGCTTCCTGTGACTAAGCAAACTCTGCCACTTGGGTGGCAGACTGTATTGCCCTTGCCTGTGAGTGAGTGGGCCTCTCCCTTGAACACCAGATCACAGTACATCGCATGAGGGCGATGGCCACGTTAGTGGCCATCCTCCACTCAGTGCCAGTGACGGCGATATGCAAGGCCACCATATAATCTTCAGTTCATATGTTCGCAGGCCACTATTGCCTAGAGAGCAAGTCCTGCAGGGACAATGCCTTTGGCCAGGCAGTACTCCATAATATTCTCGAAGTGTAGACAACTCCTGCTCTCTGACCCTTCTGTGTTCAGGTTACCGGAGTGATAGTGTCGCTGGATGCTAAGGACTTGCAGTGTCTTTCAGTGGGGACTCGCCTTCTACAACTCACGGCTACCCAGATGGCTGCCGCTGGTGCTGTCGTGGTTCAGTCTTTGGCAGCCTGGAGCTAGGGAGTCACATCTGTGAGGACTGACTTCCTGCTTGTTCCTGAAGAAAGCATAGTTACTCACCTGTAACAAGTGTTCTCCAGGGATAGCAGGAATCAGTCCTCACAACCCTTCCTTCTCCCCTGGGAGTTGCCTCCCTACATTATTATTTTTTTTTTACTACCGTCCTAGCTATGTCATTTGACTGAGCAAGATGGCATCCTTGGGCGGGAAGGGGACCATGCCTGCGTGGTAGCATGTCCCAAAGGGTTTCTTTGAAAGCTGGGGAAATGCTCCACAAAGGCTTTGTTAGCACCGATGTCACCCATATGTGAGTACTGATTCCTGCTGTCCCTGGAGAACACCTGTTACAGGTGAGCAACTATGCTTTTTCTTCATTTTTTGTTTGGCTGTGTTATTTTTCCAGTTATCTCGCTCCAAGTCTCTGGTTTCTGCTTTGCTTTTTTAACTCTGTCCCCAGGGTCCCCTGTCCCTTTGCCACTTTCTCTCTCCTCTTATCTTCACTTCCTCCCCTACATTCATATTTTAAAAAGTAATATTTTGCATTCAGCTGTCTCTTATTTATTTTTTTGCTTCTGTATCCTCTCATATTTAACCCCCTTCTCACTATTTTGTTTTTCAATTTTCCTGTTTTTTGTTTTTTTAAATTTTACTGCCTCTACTTACTTTTCCATCTCTCTCCTTCCCCAGCCTTTCACTAACCCCATCTCAATTTTCCCCACATGTCCCATGCTCAGCATATGTTTCCCTCTTCCCCAGCCCCCCATATTCCAGCATGTCCCCTTCTCTTCCCTAATCCCCCCACCTTGTCCTCCACCACCCCCATTGCCCCCCACCACCCTTAGTAGTTGAGCATCTCCTCTTCCTTTCCCTTCCCTACTACCATATAGGCATCCCCCTCCTCTTCCCTTCTCCATGCCGGGCCTATCTTCTACCCTTGCTACTGCCATTACCACCTTCTGTCTGAATCTGCAGTAGTAAAGGACAGTCTGTGTGTCCAGTGCAGGACCTTGACCCTATATGTGTGCTTAAGACTTGCAGGGTCCCTCCCTATCTCAACTTCCTATTTCAGAGGGGGTAAGATGTGACAGGCCTTGAGTGCATGCATATGCTCAAAGCCTGTTGTCACTTATGATTTTAATGCTGCTGACTGTCACTCATCCTCCCCATCCCCACTCCCAGAACTGCAGCTGCTTAATGGTAAGGCCAGCCCTGTTTATATGCTTATTTTCATGTAAGTGTGCTCTTTTAATACAGATTCTGACATAGGGATTTAGTGCATATTTTCTCTGTGGATAAGCAAGAAAAAGTCTTCTTGTATGGGTGATGACATCTGATAGAGCACCACGCAGGAGTATTCCCAGCTCCTTCTGGAAACCTTTTTTAAGCTCCTCTGCACATGCATTCATCTTCACGTCTGCCGCAGTAGCTCCATTTTACTTGAGTCTTTTCCACGAAGCCCCATGGATGCGTGAAGAAGTGCTTTCACTTCGGATATTTATATTTGTAAAATTATTATTTTTCAGCCTCTTTGGTTTCTGCTTGACTGCTGTCTTGGCATTCCCATAGTTTTCCCCTTATTTTAGAGTTTTTGGTCATTTAACGTTTCCTTTATTTTCCGCGGCACCATTGCTATCTTAGGCTTTGGTGTTTCAGCCACTTGTATGTTCATTTTTTCAACAAAAATCAAGCCATTTTATTTCGCTGCGGCTATTTTTCCGGATGATATGGGTTTAAAGTGTTCCAGGTGCTTAAGGAGCATATCCATAACTAACATTCACAATTGGTGCTTTCAGTGCCAGGGACCCAGTCATCAGCCCTCTTGTAATTTGTGTTTGCAGATAACAAAAAGAGAGCTCAAGGGTGAAGAAAAGCAGCTGAAACTATTTTTGGTGCTAAGAAGTTCAATCCATTGGCATTTATTACACCAGTCTCTATGGCATCAAAGGCTACTTTGTATGCTGGCAGTACATCAACATCAGAGTCCTTGATGCCACTTGGAGCCGAACATCTGTAGTACCTTGGAGCATGGGCCATCGATTGATGTTCACCCAAAGGTGAAGAAGGATTTATCTTCATGAACTCCAAGGGGTGAATGTGTCAAGCATCAAATAGAGGCTTTGGTGCATTGACATTTAAGCCCTCCGAAGCATGGTGTCGAGCAAAGAGGGTTTTGCCGGAGCTCCCCTCTAAGCTTTCCTGAAAAGAGGAGAGCTCATTTTCCAGGACATTGGAGGGGTAATGATGGTCTATTGTGTGACAAGACCAAGCAGCTGATACACCCTCTCGGGATCCAGGAACATCGACTGATGTTGCTGTGGTCCTGCAGCCTTTGGCGATGGCAGCCATGCAGACACCTTCTGAGGGCTTTTGAAGAACACACCACGATACTGTTTGTCATGTAACATGTCAATGCCTCGATGTCTGCTGCATTGGAAGCAGTTCCAGCTGATCCTCAAAAAGCATGGAGTGCCTGTGGGAGCAGCATCGACATTGAAGTACCTCGATGCCGAAGCCGGCCTGGCCAATAACCCTTTCTGGTGCATCGGGGTCTAATGTCCCCCCCCCCCGAAGTAGAGAAGGTCATCAGTGTATTGATATTTCTAGAGAGCTCCCGATCCCCAAAAGACAGGCGAATCATCCAGTTCCAGAGATATTTCAGTTTCCTCTCTGAGTCGGACTCAGAAGCCTGGGTCACTGATGACAAGTCTGAAAGCATGTCAGAGGGCAGTTCCCCAGAGCTTCCATCTGACTCTTACTCTTCTCGTGAGATGGAGAAATCACTTCCTGAGGACATGACTTTCCAAGATTTTGTTAGGGATAGGGATATGACTAAGATCATATCATTTTATTTTTTAGAGACTGAGGATGAGCCCAGGGCAGAAGAATTGAAGATCCTTTAGTACTCCTCTGCCCGTAAGGAAGGGGTGACCATGCCCATGCGCACCATCCTTCAGAGAGCACAGATGAGAATGTGGGAGAACCCCCTCACTGAACCCTCCTGTCAATAGAAAGCTTAACTCTATGTATAGAGTTCAGAAAGCTCCCGGGTTTGAGAAGCCCCAGCTTCCTCACGATTCTTTGGTGGTCAAATCTACCCTTAAGAGATCTAAGAGTTCCATGACTCTCTCCTCAGTGCTCTCTGGGAGGGAGTCACAGACATTGGACTCTTTTGGGAGAAGGGTTTTCCAGAATTCCACACTTACAGCCCACGTGGCCTTGTACCAGCTCAAAATGGGCTTGTTTTTGAAGGACATCATGAGTGGCCTTGCTGATCTGTCCCAGTATCTTTGTCCAGAGAAATTGGAACAATATCATTCCCTAGTGAGACACGGTAAGAACTCTTCTTAATCGTCAAAACACTAACAAAAACACATAACCCAGAACCGAACCAGGACATTATAAACGTCCAAACCTTAGCAGCACACTTTGCTGAAAAGCTAAAGGTAAAATCTTGCTCCCCCAACCATCACGATAGAATATACACAGACCAGTAACTATGAATGGACAACATTCCACAAAGTTGATCGTAAACACATCCTCAACATCATAACAATGATCAACACTACAACTTCCCCGCTTGACCCATGCCCGGTGTCATGGATCAAGTATACTAAGGAATCCCTTGCAGAAAACATCCAATACATAGTAAACCAATCCCTCACACAAGGAACCATGCCCAACACCCTAAAGCTCTCCTCGATCCGTCCCATAATAAAAAACAATAAACTTGACCCAAAGGACCCCAACTCCTACAGACCAATTGCCAGCATACCGCTAATCGCTAAAATAATAGAAAAAAACTATACAACTCCAACTACAGGAATACATAGATGAGCAAAAACTTCTTGATGCGCATCAATTCGGATTCCGCCCCTTCCATGGAGTGGAAACCCTCCTAATCGCCTTGACAGACCTCCTCATCCGTGGTACTAATGAAAATAGCAAAGGTTTCCTCCTCCTCTTCATAGACCTATCTGCTGCATTTGACAGCATTAATCACAAAACACTCATCAACAGACTTGAAAACCTAAAAATAGGAGGAACCGTCCTTGAATGGTTCAAATCATACATTTCAAACAGACTCATACAGATACAATTAGGCAAAGAAACATCAGAAACCTTCCCTCAAGGCCAGGGTATCCCTCAGGGATCGGCACTCTCTGCCCTCCTCTTCAATTTATACCTCCAACCAATTACAGACATATTCAAGAAGTATGAAATTAACCATTTCATATACGCGGACGATATCATGCTCGCCATCCCCATAAACACCAACAACCCCAAATACGATAGACTACTCCAATGCATGAATGAGACCACCATATGGCTTGAAAACAACCACCTAAGCATCAATCTCAAAAAGACTGAAGCAATGTTCATAACGAGAAAACCTGACATGGACCACAACTACCCTACCACAATCACAATAAATAACACACCAATACCTATTAAAAAGGAGGTAAAATACCTTGGAATAATTCTGGACCATTCACTCACCATGATCCCACACATAAAACATACAGTAAAAACGATATTCTATAAACTCAAGACAATACAACACCTGAGACCCCTACTCAACACACATGACTTTAGATCAGTGGTCAACTCCCTCATCACCCCCCACTTTGACTACTGCAATAGCATTCTAAATGGCCTACCACTAAAAAGCATATACCTCCTCCAAAGAGCACAAAACATATGTGCCAAGATGGTCACAAAAGCTAAGCTAACAGACCACGTGACCCCAATACTACTAGATCTTCATTGGCTCCCCATAAGCAGCCGAATAAAATATAAAATCCTCCTTACTACCTTTAAACTCCTCAATAACATCTCTCCCTCCCAACTATCTACCCTATTACAAACCCCATCAGAAACTAGAACACGAAGACAGAACGCAACCCACTCCCTCAACATAAAAACTAATTTCAGAAGGACCAGAGCAACGACAAGTGATAGAGCCTTCTCCTTTGCTGCCCCTACCCTCTGGAACGAAATCCCTTTAACCCTCCGCAAAATAAAAGACCTTCACCAATTCAAAAAAGAACTAAAAACATACCTTTTCACAAAACACTTTGAGATCCCCTACCAACAAAAAACCTCTCCGATACAATCACAGAAACACATTCACAGTTCTCAAGACAGAACAAATGATTAAACATAAGAAAGACACTTACTCTACTCTGCCTTACCCTACAGACAAAGATTTACACAAACAAATGGCTATATCTCTATTGTAAATAATACCGGTAACTCAATTATGTTGTGATGACCTGTACATAGTTTGAATAGTGTTATTCTAGTTAATGTTCAAAACATGTTCAATGTAACTAAACGTGTACATAGTTAACACAAGTTCCATGTAAAATATACAGAAGTATATTGATTTTTGTTCGATGTGAACCGCCCCTGATCTCTGGAAGGGGCGGTATATAAGAAACTGTTAAATAAATAAATAAATAAATAACTGTTTGAGATTCATGAACTGAGCGACCTGTGCCATTTTCACAGCGGTATTGAGAGCTACTGCAATGGGTATTGGTGCCTGGAGATTCACGTGGCTCAAGGTCTCAGAGCTTGCTGACATACTGTGGCACAGAGAGAATCTCTGGGGGAAAAAGTCAGAGAAAGCTGGCTTCATTGAAAAGCAGCATGTCACCTTTTGTAATCTCTCACAGCACACATCTGAACCAGCCTCCTATTGCAAGTGATTTCAGGGTGGCAACCAGAAAAAGACTAATTACTCTTGCAGGCATAAATATTTTCCTGGTTCCCACTATCCTTGATCAAAGCAGGCTCCTCAAACACAAGTAAAGTGAGAGAAGCCTCAGAAGGCCCAGATGGCTCCTCAACCAAAGCCAGGGGTGAATTTTGACTGGTTCCTGTAGAGCATAGCTACTCTGCTTGTAACTGTAGCATAAGACCCTCCTGTCAGAGGAAGGATCACTCTTTTTGCCCAAATGTGTGGTCCCTTATAACCTCAGACACTTAGGTCTTCCAAATTGTATCTATTTGGTTTGCCACCAAATTGCCCACTGAGAGCTCAGCATCAGGAACTACTTCATCGAGAAGTCACCACTCTCTTACCAGATCTGACGACTAAGCTCATGCTACCAGCGCAGAGAGGGTGAGCATTTTATTCCATGTATTTCCTGATTACCAAAAAGATGGGAGGATTTCATTCCATCTCATCCTAGACCTAAGAGATTTGAACACATATCTGGTGAAAGAAAAGTTCAGAATATCTCTAAGCACCCTGCTCCCTCATCTTCAAAAAGAAGATTGACTATGCGCTCTGGAATGGGATGTATGTCCATGTGGGTAGCTCAGATTTGTAGTAGGTCGGCAGTACTTCCAGTATCGCGTTCTGCCTTTTGACCTAGCTTCAGCTCCTCAGGTTTACACAAAATGCCTCACCATAGTAGCAGCTTTCCTACGCAGACTGGGAGTGTGTGCCTTTCCCTAACTGGAGGATTGTCTGATCAAGAGTTCCACTCAGGAAAGAGTGCGCAAATCATCACGGCTGACCATTTGGGTATTAGAACTGCTAAGGTTTGTAATAAATTATCCAAAATACCACCTACAGCCCACCCAACATTTGGAATTCATAGGAGCTCTGCTTGACAAGACTTTCCAGGTTAATGGGGATAGTGCAGAAGACTCAATTGAGCCATAGAAACATGGTAACATGACGCAGAAAAAGATCACATGGCCTATCTAGTCTGCCCTTCCATATCAACTATAATTGTCCCCTTTTTTCCTTTAGAGATCTTCTGTGTTTGTCCCATGCTTTCTTGAATTCTGATACAGTCCTTGTCTTTATTACCTCCAGTGGGAGACTATTCCACACATCTACCATTCTTTCCATAAAGAAATATTTCCGTATATTACTCCTGAGTCTATTCCCTTTCACCCTCATCCTATGTCCCCTCGTAGAATTGCTTGCTTTCAATTGAAAGAGGCTCTCAGGTATTTAATCATCTTTATTGTATCTCTTCTATCCCGCCTTTCCTTTAATGTATACATATTAAGATCTTTAAGTCTGTCCCCATATGCTTTATAAAGAAGACCACTAACCATTTTAGTAGCCATCCTCTGCTCAGACTCCATCTTGTTTATATCCTTTTGAAGGTGTCATCTCCAGAATTGCATACAATACTCCAAATGAGGTCACATCAGAGACTTACAAAGAGGCACCATCGCCTCCTTTTTTTCTGCTGACCATTCCTTTCCATATGCACCCAAGCATCTTTCTGGCTTTTGCTGTCACCTTTTTTACCTGTTTAGCCATTTTAAGGTCATCAGAAACGATCATGCCCAGGTCCAGCTCTTCTTTCATGGACAGAAGTACTTCACTCCCTACACTGTAGCGCTCCCTTGAATTTTTGCAGCCCAAATGCATGACCTTGCATGTTTTAGCATTAAATCTCAGCTGCCAAATTCTTGGCCATTCTTCAAGCTTAATTTGATACCTCCTCATATTATTTACTCCTTCCTAGGTGTCTAATCTATTGCAGATTTTGTTACCATCCGCAAAGCGTCAAACCTTACCCAATAGTCCTTCCACAATATCACTAACGAAGATGTTAAAAAGAATCAGTCAGCAGGTAACATCTTGCAGGATGTTAACAGTACTTGTCCACATGGCTTCTACTGTACATGTGACACCCTTGCTATGTCTCCACATTCACATGAGAGAGGCTTATTGGATGCTGAGAACCCAGTGGACACCAGCCAGAGGGCATCTCTGTATGTCACTAATCCTCTTATTCAGTCTTTGAACTGATGGACTATCCCATTCAATCTAGTCGATGGTCTTGCCTTCCGGTTTGCTCTACCACAAAAATTGTTGACGACAGATGTCTCCAAGCTGGGTTGCAGAGCTCATCTCGATGAGTTCAACATCAAGGCATTTGATTCCTCCAGGAAAGTCTCCATCAGATCAGTTCTTAGAACTAAGAGCCATGGTGAATGCTCCAAAGGCTTTCAAAGATTGATTGTCCCATCAAATTGTCCTCATTCAAACAGACAACGAAGTAGCCATGTTCTACACCAATAAGTAGGGAAGAATGGGAACATATCTCCTTTATCGGTAAATGGTTGGGTTGTGGAAATTTGCTATCACCCACGGGATGGACTTAAGAACCATATACCTACCAGATGAACAAAACATTCAGACGGACAGGCTGAGTCAAGTCTTTCAGCCACATGATTGGATCTTAGACAGTGGAGGTCACAAGTTAGATTTTTCGGAGGGGAGGGGGTAACTCCTTCGATAGATTTCAGAATTCCCAAGTAGATCAGCTCTTCTACAGAGTGAGGTCACTCAGGAAACTAGCCTTGGATTCTATCCTCCTCACTTGGAGAATATGCATATAGAAGACCCTCCCCTCAATACCTTTAATTTCCCAGACTCTCCTGAAGGTCAAAACAGACAGAGGCACTGTGATTCTCATTGTTCCTTACTGACCCAGGCAACCATGGTTCTCTCGCCTTCTGGAGCCTTCCAGTTGGGAACCAATTTGGCTGGGCCATGCACTGGATCCGATATTTCAGAACAGAATACTGTTGCATCCCATCATCAGGTCCTTGGCCCTCACGGTTTGGATGTTGAGAGGCTGATGTTTGCACCCAATCTGCCGACTGGTGTCACTGATATTATTTTGGTTTATGGTTTATTAAAATTTTCTATACTCCTTTTAGATCAAATCCAAGTGGTTTATAGGACCGCCTCCAAGAAAATCCTATTCATGCAAGTGGAAGAGGTTTGCTGTGTGGTTTGAGGGATGCTCCCTAGATCCCTTCACCTGTCCCACACAAATACTGCTTGAGTATCTTCTGTGCCTCTGAGTCTGGAGCTTATCACAGAGGTGCAGCCTTTTTGTTGTTCTCTTCTTGTGGGGTTTGTTTCTGTTAAAACTTCCCTATCAGCCATCCGCAGTGTCTTGGGACCTCAATGTGGTTCTTATGCAGCTGATGAGAGCTCTTTTTGATCTGCTCAGTTCCTTTCCTCTGAGGGTTTTGACCTGGAAGGTTCTTTTTCTGATGGTGGTTACTTCATCTCACATGGTGAGCAAGCTTCAAGCCCTAGTGATTCATCCACCTTACACTAAATTCTTTTACAATAAAGTGGTCATCCACATCTCATTCCAGATTCTTTCTAAAGGTGGTATCAGATTTCCATCTTAAGCTGTCAGTTGTCCTGCCAACAATTTTCCCAGAACCTCAGGTTCACAAAAGGGAAACAGTTCTGCATATGTTGGACTGCAAACGGGCCTTAGCTTTCTACTTAAAGTGGACGAAAGCCTTTAGAAAGTCCACCCAGCTTTTTGGTTATTTTGACCCCAATAAGCTAGGGGTTGCTGTCTCCAAACACATGTTATCAATTTGGCTTGCAAACTTATTCATCTCTTTCGCTTATGCCCAGAGAGGCCTAAGCCTTGAGAATCATGTCACAGCTCATAATGTCTGAGCCATGGCTGCATCTGTGGCCCACTTGTGCTCGGCCTCCACAGAAATGATGTGCAAAGCTGCAACATGGACTTCAGTCCACACATTCACATCTCACTACTATCTGGAAGGGGTTCCTGATGCGACAACAATTTTGACAAACTCTTCCCCCAGCCCTTTTTTATGTTCAGGCTACCTTAAAAAAAAGTGTAAAATGCAAAAGACCTGTTGCCACTAAATTATAACATTTGGTTGCCCCTGTTGGGCTCCTCATTTTCCACTTTTTATTCAAGGTAGCCTTTAGCTAGAGAGGTCCCATACATGAGGCCTATTTTCCTGTTTGGCCATTAGAGAAAATATAGTTACTCACATGTAGCAAGGTGTTCTCCATGGACAACAGGAAAAGTCCTCAAAACCTACCTTCCTCCCCTAGGCGTTGTGTTCTCCTCAGCTGTATTATTCGACTGAGGTAAAAGTATGCCACTGCGGTGGGCGGGAAGATGCATGCCTGCTCAGAGGAGCTTCCAAAAGGAGCTAGGAATAGTCCCGCACGGGGCTGTGTTGGATGACAGCATCCATATGTGAAGACTTTAACTGCTGTCCACTGAGGACACTTCATACAGGTGAGTAACTATTTATCTGTGCTAAAACAGATATTACGTTGATAGTAATTTTAGCGTGCAAAAATTTATGCCAAGCTTACATTTAATCTTCAAGTGAACTTTTCTTAAAGGATTACCACTCCCTTAACCTCACAAAAAAAGATTTATTTATTTATTTATTTAGTTATGTTTAACAATTTTTCTATACTGCCTTTGTCCAAAGCGGTTTATTTAGAACAACATAAGAATCACAGAGGAATTGTTTAGCATAGTTACTCACCTGTAACAGGTAATCTCTGGGAACAGCAGGAATTTAGTCTTCACATATGGGTATCGTCGGTACCGATGGTGCCTGCGCGGGAACACTCCCCAGCGTCTAATAGGAAAGCTTTTGGGAGCATCCCACAGTGCCTGCGTGCTGCCTTCCCACCTTTCCCAACTGTCCCTGTCCAGTTGAGTTTAAAGCTGAGACAAAGAGAGAGAGATAGAGAAATACAACTCCTAGGGGAGGTGGGTGGGTTGTGAAGACTAAATTCCTGCTGTTCCCGGAGATCACCTGTTACAGGTGAGTAACTATGCTATCTCCAGGAACAAGCAGGAATGTAGTCTTCACATATGGGGACTCCCTAGCTGCAAATGCCAGGGAGAAGGCCCCAGAAGTTTTGTCCACCTGTAAAAGGAGTTAAGTCTGGAACAGGTGTTGTAGAACAGCCTGACCAAACAATGCATCCCAGCGTGAGTCCTTGTCTAAGCAGTAATGGGCTGTGAAGGTATGAACCGAAGCCCAAGTAGCTGCTCGCCAGATGTCGTCGATAGACACAGAGTGAAGATGAGCCATTGAGGCTGCCATGGCTCTCACATTGTGAACGTGACATGGCCTTCAAGAGGAAGGTTCTTACTCTCATAGGCAAAAGATATACACTGCATCCAGCTGGACAGTTTCCTTTTGGAGACTGGAAGTCCCAAATGACTAGGATCAAAAGCAACAAAGAGTTGAGAAGATTTTCTATGTTGCTGCGTCCTTTGCAAGTAAAAGGCCAAAGCCCTTTTGCAGTCCAAAGTATGAAGATTTCTTTCTGCATTATGTATTCCTTTCTGCGTTATGTATGAAGATTCCATTTCTGCACAGGGTTTTGGGAATTAGGGGAATGGGTGGAAAGGCATACAGAAAGTCCTGACCCCAATGAAGGAGGAAAGCATCCCTGGCCTGACAACCTCGAGCCGGAATTCTGGAAGAGAACCGGGGAAGTTTGGCATTCAGCGGAGTTGCAAAAAGGTCTATGACTGGGGTTCCCCAAATTCGAAAGATTTTGGCCACCTGGTCTGCATGGAGAGACCATTCGTTTGGAAGCAGAACTCAACTGAGTCTGTTTGCCCAAGAGTTTTGAATACCTGGAAGATACACCACAAGGAGATGAATCTTATGCTCTCTTGGCGAGGGCCTATAGTCGCAAAGCTTCGTTGCAGAGCGACAGAGAGCCTGTTCCGCCCTGCTTGTTCACATAGAACATAGCTACTTGATTGTCCATTTGAATTAGAACTGTCTTGTAGCTGATTTGGTTGTGGAATACTCGAAGAGCAAGGAAAATTGCTCTGAGTTCTAGGAGATTGATATGTAGATAGGCCTCCTGTGGAGTCCAGGTACCCTGGGTAGAGAGGCCTTGCAGGTAGGCTCCCCAACCCACCTGTGAAGCATCTGTTGTTAGTGGCCTGGGGTGGGGGTTGCTGAAAAGGAGACCCCACCAAACGGTTTTGGGGTGATTGCCACCATTGGAGGAACAAAATAAGGCGATCTGAGTTTGCTATCTTGTCTGACAGGCAACCTGACGCCTGAGTCCACTGAGTGGATAAACATAGAAACATAGAAACATGATGACAGAAAAAGACCACATGGCCTATCTAGTCTGTCCTTCCATATCAACAACTACAACAGTCCACTTTTTACCTTTAGAGATCCTCTGTGTTGGTCCCATGCTTTTTTGAATTCAGTTACTGTCCTCATCTCTACCACCTCCACTGGAGACTATTCCACGGATCCACTTTTCTTTCCGTAAAGAAATATTTCCGCATATCACTCCTGAATCTATCTCCCTTCACCCTCATCCCATGTCCCCTCGTAGCAGAACTTGCTTTCAATTGAAAGAGGCTCTCTCCCTGAACATTTATGCCACGGAGGTATTTAAACATCTCAATCATATCACCTCTATCCCGCCTTTCCTCTAAGGTGTACATATTAAGATCCTTCAGTCTGTCCTCATATGCTTTACAATGAAGCCCACTAATAATTTTAGTAGCCACCCTCTGCACCGACTCCATCCTGTTCACATCCTTTTGAAGGTGCGGTCTGCAGAATTGCACACTATACTCCAAATGAGGTCGCACCAAAGACTTATACAGAGGCATTATCACCTCCTTTTTTCTGCTAGCCATTCCTCTCCGTATGCACCCAAGCATCCGTCTAGCTTTTGCCGTCGCCTTTTCTACCTGTTTACTTACTTTAAGATCATCAGACACAACCACGCCTAGGTTCCGCTCTTCTTTAGTGGACAAAAGTACTTCACCTCCTATAATGTATTGCTCCCTTGGATTGCTGCAGCCCATATGCATGACCTTACATTTTTTAACATTAAATCCCAGCTGCCAAATTCTAGACCATTCTTCAAGCTTAGCTAGATCCCTCCTTATGTTATCCACACCTTCCTGGGTGTCTACTCTATTGCAGATTTTGGTATCATCCGCAAAGAGGCAAACATTACCCGACAGCCATTCCGCTATATCACTAACAAAGATGTTAAAAAGAATCGGACCAAGGACAGATCCCTGGGGCACACCACTGGTAACATCCTTCTCCTCAGAGTGAGCTCCATTTACTTGTACTCTTTGTCGCCTCCCACCCAACCAATTTCTAACCCAAGCAGTAACTTTAGGGTCCATCCCTAGGGTGCTCAGTTTGTTTATAAGTCGCCTGTGAGGAACAGTGTCAAAGGCTTTACTGAAATCTAAATATACCACATCTAGAGCTCTCCCTCGGTCCAACTCCCTGGTCACCCAGTCAAAGAAATCAATCAGATTTGTCTGACAAGACCTGCCTCTGGTGAATCCATGCTGCCTCGGATCCTGTAATCCGCTGGACTCCAGAAACCTCACTATTTTCTCTTTCAGCAGCGTTTCCAATAATTTACTCACCACTGAAGTTAAACTAACCGGCCTGTAGTTTTCAACCACATCCTTACTTTTGCTTTTGTGTAAAGGCACCACATGAGCCTCTCTCCAGTCCTTTGGCACCACTCCCGACTCCAACGAGGCATTGAAAAGGTCAGTCAGTGGAGTTGCTAGAACGTCCCCAAGTTCCCTCAGTATTCTAGGGTGTATCCCATCCAGTCCCATCGCTTTGTCTACTTTAAGTTGAGCTAGTTTCTCACGAACACAGTCTTCTGAAAATTGTTCAAGAGGTCCCCCTCGCTTCTGTTCCTATTTGTGGGTGTTTTCTGAGGTCCTGCTCCTGGTTCTTCATCTGTGAACACAGAACAAAAATATTTGTTAAGCAATTCCGCTTTATCCTTATCAGCTTCTACATATTCCCCCCCTGCACCCTTGAGTCTGACAATACCACTCTTTCCCTTCCTTTTCTCACTAATATATCTGAAAAATGTCTTATCCCCCCATTTTATTGCATTGGCTATTTCCTCCTCCTTTTGAATCTTTGCCTTCTTGACTACTTTGCTAGCTTCTCTAAGTTTTTCCAAATACAGATGCCTGTCTTCCTCTCTCTGTGATCTCTTGTATTTCATGAAGGCCTCCCTCTCTTTTTCTTCACTTTTTCAGCTACTTCCTTAGAAAACCATAGCGGTCTCCTTTTCCTTTTGCCTTTATTTACCATTTTAACAAAAAGGTTGGTTGCCCTTAAAATATCCCCTTTCAGTTTTGCCCACTGTTTTTCTACATCCCCCAGCTGTTCCCATCCCACTAACGACTCCCTGAGGTATTGGCCCATCTTTGCAGTTAGTCTTCCTAAATTCTAAGATCCTCACCTTGGAATGGATTCTAACAGCCGAAGTCCTAATACTAAACCACACCATCTGGTGATCACTGGATGCAAAATGATCTCCCACTACACCATCAGAAACACTTTCACCATTGGTAAGCACCAAGTCCAGTATGGCCCCCTCACGTGTGGGGTCTGTTACCAATTGCCTGAATAGTTCTCCTTGTAGAGAATCCAGGATCTCCTTACTTCTAGATGATACTGCAGCAGGAATGTGCCAATCAACATCTGGCATATTGAAATCTCCTATCAGTAGCACTTCCCCTTTCCTAGCAATGCTGCGTATGTCTTCAATTAACTCTCTGTCCACCTCTTCCTCTTGTGAGGGAGGTCTGTATATCACACCAATGCAAATAGATTTCTCTTTCCCTCTTTCTAGTTTAACCCACAATGCCTCCTCTCTCCCTTTTAGGCTCTGTAATTCCAAAGCTTTAATAGTAGTTTTTACATATAGTGCCACTCCTCCTCCCCTTTTTCCTACCCTGTCCTTTCTGAATAAAGTATAGCCAGGTATAATTACATCCCAGTCATGGGATGTAACTATACCCAGCTGATCTGGTTGTGGAATACTCGAAGAGCAAGGAAAATTGCTCTGAGTTTTAGGAGATTGATATGTAGATAGGCCTCCTGTGGAGTCCAGGTACCCTGGGTAGAGAGGCCTTGCAGGTGGGCTCCCCAACCCACCTGTGAAGCATCTGTTGTTATAGTGGCCTGGGGTGGGGGTTGCTGAAAAGGAGACCCCACCAAAAGGTTTTGGGGTGATTGCCACCATTGGAGGAACAAAATAAGGCGATCTGAGTTTGCTATCTTGTCTGACAGGCAACCTGACGCCTGAGTCCACTGAGTGGATAAAGTCCACTGGGCTGCCCTCATATGGAGGCGAGCATAAGGAACCTCATGCACGGTGGATGCCATGTGGCCTAGCAACTGTAACATTTCCCGAGCAGTGAGGTGAGACTATAGCACTGTGTTTGGGAAGCTAACTGCACAATGCGAAGGCAGCGGGGCTGTGAAAGGTAGGCCCTTGTCTGTCTGTTATCCAGCTGAGCTCCTATAGGGACTGAGTGGGAGCAAGGTTGGATTTTGGGAAGTTTATGACAAGTCCCAAATACTGAAGAATGCTCATTGTGCAAGAGAGGGCAATCCTGGCCTCTGGCTCTGAAAGGGCTCGAATGAGCAAGTCTTAAGTAAGGGAAGACGAATATTCCCAGGGTGCGGAGAAATGCTGCCACCACAGCCATGCATTTTGTGAACACCCTTGGTGCAGAGGCCAGGCAAAAAGGAAGAACCCTGTATTGGTAGTGCTTCCCTTGAAACAGAAAGCGAAGGAACTTTTGGTGAGTTGGATTGATGAGAACATGAGTGTACGCATCATTGAGATCTAGAGAACAAAGCCAATCCTGACTCTGAAGGGGTGGCAGCAGAGTTCCTAGAGAAATCATTTTGAACTTCTCTTTGAACAGGAATTTGTTCAATTCTCTGAGGTCTAAAATGGGTCTCTGTCCTCCTTCTTTCTTTGAATTGGCAGAAAAAAACTAATGAGATAGATGTTGACAATATCACTTTGGATAAATTGTCCAAAAAAAAGCTTTGCGACTATGGGCCCTTGCCAGAGAGCATCAGATTCATCTCCTTGCAGTGTATCTTCCAGACATTCAAAACTCTTGGGCAGACAAACTCAGTCGAGTTCTGCTTCCACATGAATGGTCTCTCCATGCAGACCAGGTGGCCCAAATTTTTCAAATTTGGGGAACCCAGGACATAGACCTCTTTGCAAGTCCCCTGAATGCCAAACTTCCCCGGTTCTGTTCCAGAATTCCGGCTCGAGGTTGTCAGGCCAGGGATGCTTTCCTCCGTCATTGGGGTCAGGACTTTCTGTATGTCTTTCCACCAATTCCCCTAATTCCCAAAACCCTGTTCAAGCTTCAGAGAGACAGAGGTCATATGATCCTCATAGCTCCACGTTGGCCATGGCAACTGTGGTACCCTCTGCTCTTACATCTCTCTCAAGCTCCGCCTCTGGAGTTAGGATCTGCCCCAAATCTCCTTTCTCAAGAGGACGGGATGCTGTGGGTTGTATCTCTCTATCTATCTCTCTTTCTCTCTTTCCCTCTCTCTTTTGTCTCAGCTATAAACTCAACTGGAGAGGGACAGTTGGCAAAGGAGGGAAGGCAGCACGCAGGCGCTGTTGGATGCTTCCAAAAGCTTTCCTATTGGACGCTGGGGAGCGTTCCCGCGCAGGCTCCGTTGGTATCGACGATACCCATATGTGAAGACTAAATTCCTGCTGTTCCCTGAGATCACCTGTTACAGGTGAGTAACTATGCTTTACCCTGTAGCTTCATTACATGTCCCCTAGTCTTTCTATATTCTTATAGCGTAAACAATCGATCTACTTACCCGTTCCTCTCCGTTCATTAATTTATAGACTTCTATCATATCTCCCCTCAGCCGTCTCTTTTTCAGGTTAAAGAGCCCTAACCTTTTTAGCCTTTCTTCATAGGGGTATCCTCCATCCCCTTTACCATTTTGGTGGCTGTTCTCTTAACCTTTTCTAATAACGCTATATCCTTTTTAAGATATGGTGACCAGAATTGCACACAATACTCAAGGTGCGGTCGCACCGTGGAACGATACAGAGGCATTATAATATCCTTTTGTTTTATTTTCCATTCCTTTCCTTATGATACCTAGCATTCTATTTGCTCTCTTGGCCGCCGCTGTGCACTGGGCAGAGGGTTTTAACATGTTATCCACAATGATGCCTAAATCTTTTTCCTGGGTGGTGGTTCCTCATGTGGAACCTTGCATCGTGTAACCATAGTTTGGGTTGTTCTTCCCTAGGTGCATAACTTTGTACTTGTCCACATTAAATTTCATCTGCCATTTTGATGCCCAGTCTTCCAATTTATCAAGATCCTCTTGCAATTTTCCACAATCCTCTTGGGTTTTAACAACTTTAAATAGTTTTGTGTCATCTGAAAATTTGATAACCTCACTCATTATTCCCTTTTCCATGTCATTTATGAATATGTCAAAAAGCAGCTGACCCTGCACAGATTCCTGGGGTACACCACTATTCACCTTTCTCCATTGGGAAATTTGGCCATTTCACCCTACCCTCTGCTTTCTTTCTTTTAACCAGTTCCTGATCCACAATAGTACACTGCCTCCTATCCCATGACTCTTTAGTTTTGCTAAAAGTCTCTGATGAGGGACCTTGTCAAAGGTTTTCTGAAAGTACAAATACACTATATCAACCGACTCACCTTTGTCTGCCTGTTTATTCACACCTTCAAAAAACCATACAGATTAGTAAGACAAGATCTTCCTTGTCTAAAGCCATGTTGGCTGTCTCCCATTAAGCCACGACTATCTACATGTTCAGCCATTTTGTTCTTTATGATGGTTGCTACCATTTTTCCCACTTCTGACGTCAGGCTCACCGGTCTGTAGTTTCCCGGATCACCCCTGGAACCCTTTTTAAAAATTGGCGTTACGTTCACCATCTTCCAATCTTCAGGTATTACAGATGATTTTAATGATAGATCTCCAGGAGCAAGCAGGAATGAGTCTTCACATATGGGTATCGTCGGTACTGACGGAGCCTTCGTGGGAACGCTCCCCAACATCCAATCAGAACGCTTTTGGGAGCATCCCACCACCTGCGTGCTGCCTTCCCACCTTTCCCAACTGCCTCTCCTCAGTTTTTCGTTTTCCGCGGAGCCGGCAAGACGTATTCATGTCACGGCAGAAAATTCTTTTTTTTATTTTTTACTTTTTTGCGGTTGCGTCTGCCTTCCCTCGACGCAACCGGTACCGCCGGTACTTTTCTTTCTTTTTCCTGAAGAATTTCTTCTTTCCTTAGAAATGTTATCTCCAGGAACAAGCAGGAATGAGTCTTCACATATGGGTACGTCGGTACCGACTGAGCCTGCGCGGGAACACTCCCCAGCGTCCAATCAGAAAGCTTTTGGGAGCATCCCTCAGCGCCTGCGTGCTGCCTTCCCGCCTTTCCAACTGTCTCTCCTCAGTTTTCGTTTTTCCGCGGAGCCGGCAGGACGTCGTCCTGTCACCGCAGAAACTTTTTTTTAAAATTTTTTAATTCTTGTTTTTGTAGGTCGCGGCTGTTTTCCCGCCGCCACCGGTACCGCCGGTGGGGTTTTTTCTTTTCTTTTTCTCAAACTGAGGGAGCGTTTTCCCTCAGTTTCTGTCTTACAATTTTTTGGGCCTGTAAGGCCTCATCATCATGGAGCCGCCTTCTCCTAAGAAGTGCCTTCACTGTGGAAATACAGTTTTCTTCTTAGACTCCAATGACTGGTGTCTAACCTGTTTGGGTCCTGACCCTTTTTCCCCTGCTCCGTCAGACTACAATGCAGTGAGAAGAGATTCTCTTTTTCGAGTTTCCCTCAATACCGTTTTCCCTCCCTATGGTAGGGCACCGGCCATTTCTTCTCTACAGGATCAGGTAACCCACAAACAGTCTGTTAAGACTAGCCAATCCTTGAGTGGTAAGTCTCATGCTAAGCATTCTGACGGCCCCGGCCTTGCCCTCAAGACCCTATTAGCATCAAAACCCCGGCGGGAGTCTTCGGGCTCCAAAGCATTTCAGGGGTTTCAGGTTGTTCCTGGGGCTCACCCCTCACAGAACATACCTGAGCCATGCTCGGGGGTGGCATCCGCTTCGAGCGGTACCGATAACCCGGCATCGGCACCGGTGTTGAGTGCTCCACTCTTCACCAAGGATCGTCATCTGGCGTTCTCGGTACCTTCGGGACCGACCGATACGTCCCAGATTGACTTTCCAGTATCGGCAGTACCGCCGATACCACCACCGGCGTCGGTACCCTCTGGGCATGCATCGATAGACTCGCTTCCTTCGATAACGAGTCTAGAATCGATTTCTAGTCTAGAGGACTGGGTACCGATGCGTCTCGGAACCGAAGTTTACCGATTTCGCATGCACGGTACCGAGGATAATCACCAAGGGTTTTTAGTTACCTCGGTACCGTTTGAGCAGCCTCCGATGCCTGCTTCGGTGTCTGTTTCGCCTTCGATTCCGGCACGACTACCGGTATCGGTATCGATGCCAGTACCTGCAGTATCATCGGAACCAGCTCCTTCCATGCTTTTTTCACCCGGATCGCTCCTCTCTATACCTAGTTTTGGAGTCGATACCTGGCATGGATGATGCACTGCTGACTGTCTCAACTCATAACTGCCAGTTCCAGTGTCCATCCATTTCAAATCCTGTTCTGCACCGGACAGGTACTTCCTCCGGTGCCCAGGCTACCTTTTCAAATTTAGCCTGTTCAGGGATGGTTCCCATCGGAGATCCTTCTTTTCAGAAATTTCTCCTTGATATGGCAACCTTCCTTAATATTCCTATCCCTGGCTATGAGTCTTCTCAGGGTTTTTCTGCAGAAAAGAAAAATATAATGCTTCCTTTACATCACTCTTTGCAGAATCTTCTTCTGAGAGTATGGGAAAAACCCTTAAGGGTTTCTTCACCTCCTACAGCAACTGATCTTCTGTATCAGGTGCCCCCATCTCCAGGATTTCAAAAGCCTCAACTTCCCCATCATTCCATTGTAGTGGAATCAGCAATGAGGA
Source organism: Ichthyophis bannanicus (assembly GCA_033557465.1). NCBI lineage: Eukaryota > Metazoa > Chordata > Amphibia > Gymnophiona > Ichthyophiidae > Ichthyophis > Ichthyophis bannanicus. The sequence continues at coordinate 510,438,219 of CM066032.1, forward strand.
AGGTAAAAAGCAAGAAAAAACATTCTTCTTTCCCGCCAGGGCGTGCATTTAGAACACTGGATGCCTTTGGACGTCAAACCTTCCAAACATCTATGCTGGCAACAAGGATTCTCTCATATATTTTCTATACGAGTCTATCCCTTCAGGAGATCACAAAGAAATTATCTCTTTTGACTCCTTTTCTTTCAGATTGCAAGGCTGCAGACTATTCCTTACTTCTTAGTCATAGCCAAAATATCTCTTATTTATTTATTTATTTACACAGTTTTGTATACCGCCTTATCCTTCAATCAAAGCAGTCACAACACAATTGGGGGATACATTTAACATGCGGGGATATGAGAACCATACACTAATACTTACAGGGAACATGGGCAATGGAGGGTTAAGTGGCTTGCCCAAGACCACAAGGAGCATCTGTGGGACTAGAAACCCCAGTCCTTCCGGCCCAAGGTTGCTGTCCTCTAGTGGGATTTGAACCCCCAACCTTCCGGCCTGAAGTACCTTGCCCCAACCACTAGGCTACTCCTCCCTCCTCCTCCTCCCTCTTGGTTTCTTTCTCGTGCTTCCCTAGACTTTTTTGAGTCTGTTAGCAGAACTTCTGCTATAGCCATAGGAGCACGTCGTAAAGCCTGGCTCCAAGCATCAGACTTGAGTAGATGGGCACAACAAAGACTGAGTAATACTCCTTGTACTGGAGAAAATCTCTTCAATAAGGAGTCCTTACGTCAGGTTGCTCATTGCTCCACTGACTTTCCTGTTTCTGAGGGCCATCCTAAGCCCTCTCCTTCCTCAGCAGATAGGAAATGCCCTACCAAACCTTTTTTCCCTAAAAGAAAGAGGTTTTCCTCTTCTCCTGCCCATCATTCGGATGTTCCCAAGCAGGGGAAGTCTCGCCCTGGTCTAAAGAATCCAAACTCTAGCCAGGCTGAATAAACACAGTAACCATAGGTTTCTGATTAATCTTTTTATAACTACAGTTACTTTTCAGCAGAAGGTTTTCACTGTTTTTCCATTCAAAACTCTGCTCAGGGATTCCTATTCTCAGGAAATCCATTTACTCTTCAGTATGCTGAACTGTCAGGATATTCATGTCTATAAGTTACAGAGTTTTCCACCTCTTCCTGACTAGAAGAGAGGTTTAGCAACTATCACATGATAGTTTCTCTGTACCAGCATGAATTTTTTCCTTCCAGGGACTTACCATGTGGTAAGTCCTTCTTCAGCTTCTATCTACCCTCTTCGCCAGGGTTCCCCTGTATGAGTGGTACCATACCATTGAAAGACTTTTCTTGTCTTTCTTTTCACTGTAGAGCTCTTCTCCTGAGTAAACTCCCTTCTTTATCTGGGCAGCTCTGCAGACAGAGACAGCTTGCTCTCTTTGTTCAGTCTGTTCTCTCTGTTTGACACAGACCGACTCTCTCTGTTGTCCTATTCAGTAGCTGCCCATGTAGGAGTTCCAGTACTTGACTACTGGTACTTTTCCACCTGTCTGGCCTTAGTAGTGATTCCAAGACAGTTTTTCTACGTCTTTCTTGGATACTCCTTTTCACTACAGGCTCCTTACACTATCTTCTACCCTTGCCATCTCCAATCTCTGGGTTTGGCAACGTAGTGGACGTGGCTGTCAGTTTTCTCCATCAGCCAGTAATACATCCCAGTTCTCCTGCATAATGCTCTCTGCAATCCTACTGAGAAGCTTTCCACTATGGGCCCCTGCTAGAGAGCATAGAGTTTCTCTAATGGCTATCCGTCATGGTTGAAAAAGGCTTCCTCAGTCACCCCCTATGACTGTGAGGGTTCTTCATACCCTACTATCTTCTTTTAAAAAAAAAAAAAAAAAAAAAAAGGGGAGAAAAGGACATAAGCCTTATCCACGTGAAAGTCTAAGAGTTATCCCATTCCTTAGGGAATATACTCTTTTTTTTTTCTTGCAGCTTGTCTCCATGGTATCCTCTCTACTTCCTGCAATCCAGTAGGTGAGCGTCATATGGTGATTGTTCATTTCAATATTATAGTAATTGTTCATTTCAATATATCTTTTGATAATGATCATACATACAAGGACTTCTTGAGGGTAGTCCTTTCTTAGGTTAGCTGTTTTTCTGCAGCTCCTCTCTTTTCAACTCCTGCCCTCCATCCTCAGGATGCCTGGCCATATGAGGTGTAGCATGTTTTCAATCTTCAACATGTTAGGGCTCCAGGCATCTTAGCTTGGGAGTCCCCATATGTGAAGACTCATTCCTGCTTGTTCCTGGAGATAGCACAGTTACTTACCTGTAACAGGTGATCTCTGGGAACAGCAGGAATAAGTCTTCACAACCCGCCCACCTCCCCTAGGAGTTGTATTTTTATATCTATCTTTCCTTTCCTCTTTCTCTCTCTTTGTCTCAGCTATGAAACTCAACTGAGGAGAGACAGTTGGAAAGGCAGGAAGGCAGCACGCAGGCGCTGAGGAATGCTCCCAAAAGCTTTCTGATTGGATGCTGGGGAGCGTTCCCGCGCAGGCTCCGTCGGTACCGATGTACCCATATGTGAAGACTTATTCCTGCTGTTCCCAGAGATCACCTGTTACAGGTAAGTAACTGTGCTTTCCTGTTTAGTGCCTGATGGTCTCTAGGCCATTAGGCCTCCACCCTTCCATTATGGAAAAGCCAGCCACTATCCTTAAGAAATGCTCAAAGTGTGGCGGTACAGATATTTTTCCAGACACTCATACTTGGTGTCTAAAATGTTTAGGTCCTGACCATTGCCCTCTGGAGTGTCTCTCCTGCTGGAGCTCAAACAGAAGAAGTCTTCAGAATCAAGCAGAACTCGATACTCGGTTCACATCCCCTTTGATGTTACCAGCTAGAATATTTTCTTCTTCACAGGATCAGGTAACCAAACAAAAAGTCTGTAAAGACTAGCCAGTCCTCGAGTGGTAGATCTCCTTTCCAGCATCGAGATGGCTTCGGCCTTGCCTTCGAGGACATTTTGGCAATAAAGCCCCGGCGGGAGTCTTCGGGCTCCAAAGCATCAACGGGGCTCCGGGTTGTTCCCGAGGTTCTTACCTCGTGAACATACCTGGGCCATGCTCTGTGGTTGTGGCCGCTTTGAGCGGTACCGACACCCCGGCATCGGCTATAGTGATGGACGAAACACTCCTCACCGATGAACGTAGTCTAGCACTCTCAGCTACTTTGCTACCGCTAGAGTTGCTACAGACCGTCCTCGAGTATCGGTATCGTCTTCGGTACCGGTATTGACATCGGCATCAGTGTTGGTACCGTCCATGCTTACTTTGACAGAATCTCTTCCCTCGATGCCGAGCCTGGAATCGATCTCTAGCACGGAAAATTCGGTACCGACTTGTCTCGGTACCGACCTCGGGCGGTACCAAAGACATCGCTTTAAAGAAAATCCGATGCTTCATCCTTTTCAGTCTTTCGATCCCAATGACTGGGATGAATCTATCTGTACCAAGGCTGATTTTTCTACAAGTCTAACCTTTACCCCTCATCTTAGAGTCCTTTTTGGGGGAGATTTCTTTTCAAGCTTTTCTGCTTGAGATGGCAAAGCTACTTGCCATTTCTATACCTGATAAAGAATCCTTATCGGGGAATTCAGAAACACTGCAATTTCCCTGGATTCCAAATGAGGTGATCATGCTTCCTGTGCATCAGATCTTACAAGATCTACTATTAAGAATGTGGGAAACTCCTTTAACGGTATTCCCACATTCCAAGACACTTGACACTATGTACAAGGTGCCACCTTCTCCAGGTTTTCAAAAGGCTCAACTTCCTCATCATTCTATTGTTGTAGAATCAGCAATGAGGCGTATTAAGAGTGCAAAGAAGCACTCTTCTTATCCGCCAGGTCGTGAGTCTAGGACTTTAGATGCCTTTGGACGTCGATGCTTCCAGGCATCCATGCTTTCAGCAAAAATTATCTCATATATTTTCTATATGGGATTAACTCTTGAAGAGGTCACAAAGAACTTAAAGTTTTTGAACCCTTTGCTTCCAGAGCCTAAAAGAGCAGACTATTCCTCATTAGTCAATCATGCTCAAAATATCTCTAGGTTTCTTAATCATGCTTCCCTGGACTGTTTTGAGTCTATTAGCAGAACTTCTGCTATAGCCATAGGAGCACGACGCTTAGCCTGGCTCCAAGTTTCTGACTTGGACAGATGGATTCAGGAAAGGCTGGGGAATACTCCTTGTACTGGTGAAAATCTCTTCAACAAGGAGGCGTTATTTCAAGCTAATCAGTTGAGCACTGATGCTGTTACTTTCAGAGGATTGTCCAAACTCTCCTCTATCCCAGCTAATAAAAAATCTCATAAAAAGCTTTATTCCCCCAAAGGGAAAAAGTTTTATCCATCTTCCACCCATTCTACAGATGTTTCCAAAGATGGGCAACACCACAGCAGACTAAAAAAATCAAAACCTCAATAGCCTCAGCAATCACAGGGTTTCTGATATTTTATTCACCTTTTCTGTGTGAGGTTTAGAACTTGAACCTACTTCTTTTCAACAGAATCATCTAAAAGTCATCTCATCCATGCTGAGATATCAGCCATACATTGACTCAATCCTCGGCTCTGGGCATGAATCTCTTGCTACAAGAGAAATCTATCCTTCTAGCTAACAGCTATTAAGGACTATCATACCCCAGAGATAACAGGTTTCTCCTTTTAAAACAAAAAGGAGAACTGACAACTAACAGGGTGAACTATACCTTTCACCTTGTCAGTTTTCCTGTACGAGTATATCTCATACTTTTAACTGCAAGGGAACCCTATCCCTTCAAAGACTTACTAACTTGTAAGTCTTCGCAACTCTGTATTAATTTCTATCCCTCTTAGTCTAGACATTCAGTCTCTAAGAGTACTACTAATCAACGGGAGGGCTTATCCTCTAAGCCATAGGTTTTCTTCAAAAACTACTCCAGTAACTAGTTTCCATACAGAGTTTTTTCTCCCTTTTTTGCAGTTCATCTCCTTCTCACATATCTTTTTAAGGCAGCTTTTCGGACAGAAATTGGGTATTACTACTCCAAATTCTGTCTGTCGGTCCTCTCCAACCTATAGGACCTAACTTTTATACTGCCTTAATAACAGATAAGTCCAAAGGAGTTCCAGAACTCATTTGGACTATTTATTGTTGCAGGCATCAGACGTGTCTACTATTCTTAGAAATGTTCAGTTCTCTTGGCTCCAACGGAATAGATTAGGTTGCACACTGGCAATTCAACAGCCAGATCTAAGCAACCTACAACATGCTCTCTGCAATTCTACAACAAAGCTCTGCAACTGTGGGCCTTTGCCAGAGAGCCTCAGAGCTACTCCTAATAGGTAGATGGCCAGTTTTTAATAAGGGCTTCAGCTGGTAGACTCTACCAGTCATGTTTCTACATGACTGTTTTTTTCCTACTTTACTATATTCCTTAAAATTTCCTTTTAAGAAAGGGTAACCAGGGTTTAGACCACGTGAAGGTGTAGAAAATTGCACAATTCCCTGGTTGTTCCACATTTCACTGGAACTCCAACAGGGATGCATTTTTTTCACTGCAGTTGGTCCTTATTCACTACCCGCCTTCTAATTCCCTATACTTCATGGTAGCTTTTGTTACACAGGAGAATGCATGATACTCATATTGCCCTCATAAAGAGGCAAACATGGTATCCCCTTATATTGCGTCTTTTTCTCCAGCTACTAATTGAAATTGTAGAAGGATCTAGACTTGCTGTCTTAAGACTAAGGATCTCCTCTGCACTCATTCACGTACGTCTCGAGACCTGGTTATTCAGAGGCTAGATCTTTTCAAGAAGTCTAATCCTATCCCTGTAAGTGAATTACATATTACCAGTTTTCCATGAAACTTTCTCTATAGTTCTTCCATATTTAACCAGACAGAGATTCTCCATCAACATTCTCAAGTAGGTCGTAATCCTTCGTGTTGTTGCGTCAATCTCTATACATCATCTGACTTTGAAAGATTTGTCTACTGTCCATATTAATGCTGCCCCAGCATACCATAAACTCAGTAGACAACCAATTTTTATGGTATTTTACCAAATACCTTCTTTCACTGTTAGCTTTTAGGTTACGTCACACCTGAAGCTCTTCATATAAAGTCTTCATCATAAGTGACATCACTAACAGAGAGTTTTACTGATCTTAAAAAATTGGAGGCTCAACGCCTAGTACAAATATCTTTCATTGGAATGAAGGGGGTCTAAAAGACCTATTCCCCTTTTTTCTGCAAAGGGTATTCTACCTTTTCATCCAAACCAGTCGGATTATCTCCTCTTCCTAGGACCTTATTCTGCTCCAAGGACAAGAAGTTCAATTTTTTGGACTTTACAGAAGCTTTACCTATTCTCAAGAGTCCAACCTCATTGAACTCCCCCAGTGCTTCTTCTAGGGTTAGTTCTACCATGAGGACTTCTCATCTCTTCCTGTATTGCAAAATTATTTTTTTCCCTATACTTCACATTCGGGGAATTTCTCTGAGGATAATGATCTGGCTCTCAACCACAGACCCTTATTACCCTCAACAAATATTTTGCAATATTTCTGAATGAGATCCACGTTAGATGATTAAGACTCAACATTTTTCTAATATTATGATTTACACAAAGACTCCTCTCTGGATACCTTGTTTAGTTAAGCTGTTCCACAGCATCTCTTTTCTAGTTCAACTCCTACCCTCCATCCCTTGGATGCCTGAGGTTTTGAGGGACAAGCATGGCCCATCTTAGATTGCAACATGCTGGGGCCTTCTCCAGGCATCTTAGCTTGGGAGTCCCCATATGTGAAAACTCATTCCTGCTTGTTCCTGGAGATAGCACAGTTACTTACCTGTAACAAGTGATCTCAGGGAACAGCAGGAATAAGTCTTCACAACCCACCCACCTCCCCTAGGAGTTGTATCTCTCTATCTCTTTCCCTTCTCTCTCTCTCCCTTTGTCTCAGCTTTAAAACTCAACTGAGGAGAGGCATTTGGGAAAGGCGGGAAGGCAGCACGCAGGCGTGGTGGGATGCTTCCAAAAGCGTTCTGATTGGACGCTGGGGAGCGTTCCCGCGCAGGCTCCGTCGGTACCAACGATACCCATATGTGAAGACTTATTCCTGCTGTTCCCAGAGATCACCTGTTACAGGTAAGTAACTGTGCTTTTCCCAGATTACTAATATCAGGTCTGCAATCTCATATTTCAGTTCTTTCAACATGTGTTTTTAGTAACTTTTTTAGATCGGTAATGGATTTTGCTGCTCTTATGTTTTCTGGTAATGATTTCCACATTGATGGAGCATATAGGGAGAATTCTCTGTTACTGGTCTGTTGTGTGGTTTTGGTCCTGAGTGGGTGGAGGTTCAGGAGGTTCCGATTGGCAGCTCTTCTTGGTCTTGTTGAGTATGTTGTGATCAAATCGATGAGGCAGGGAGCTGAAAGATTGTGCATGATTTTAAAGGTGGTGGTGATGTCTTTGTATTTTTTCCACTGTGTTGTTGAGAGCCAGTGTAGACTTTTTAGGATTGGTGTTATATGCTGCCTGGTAGAACTAGCAGTTAGAGTTCTGGCAGCAGTATTTTGGACTAGTTGTTGTGGAAATAGAGCATTTTTTGAGAGGCCTTGGTAGATGATGTTTCCGTAGTCGAGGTGTGGTGTAATGATGGCTTGTAATATTGATCTGAAGCCTGTATCCTTCAGAAGGTGTCAAAGGGGCTTGAGGAGCTTTAGCTTCCAGTATGCCGTTTTAGATGCATTTTTGATGTGTGCAGCTATGTTGAGGCTGCTGTCAATGGTTATACCTAGATATTTGATCTCTTGTTTTATTGTTATTTCCGCATCTTGTGGTGGTATCTTTTTGGGTGGCTTGAAGTCCTGATCTCTGAATATAAGTAGAACTTTGGTTTTACTTTTGTTTACTGTGAGGGGTAAGGAAGTTTGTCACAGCATTGAAGACATCCGCTATAATTGTGAGGTCTGGGTTGTTAGCGTTGAACGGCATATAGAACATGTCATCTACGTAGAGAATGAAAATGCATGTTCCACTTTCGTAGCAGGTTGCATATTGGTTGAATATACTTAAGATAACGATACTTAAAGGAAGCTTCAGGAGTAAGAATGGAAAATATGTTAAATTAAAAGTATCAAACACTGAAACTAACAGAAAAGGACTTAATAGAGACAATGGCTTTCTTGCCCATCAGATATAGGGCCTCTCAGCTATAAATTGTAACTGTTATCTATATCTACCTCCCACCCCCTTTTTACTGAGCTGTAATAACATGTTCAGACAGCCTAAAAAAATAGATATTCTGTTTTAACCCTTTTTCTCCAGGAACAAGCTGGAAGTCAGTCCTCACTTATGGGTATGAGCATTGACAGAGCCTGCGTGGATTCACTCCCCCAGCTTTCAAAGAAAGCCTTTAGGAGTTAGACCGCGCATGCCCAAAGGTGCCATCTTACCTCAGTCCTGTCTGTCGTCCCTGGTAAAAGAAGATTCTCCAGGACCAAGCAGGAAGTCAGCCCTCACATATGGGTGACATCGACATCGATGGAGCCCTTGCGGAGCATTTCCCCAGCTTTCTATGAAAGCCTTTGGGAATACTGCATGCATGCGTGGTCCCCTTCCCGCCTAAAGGTGCCATCTTGCTCGGTCTTTCTTTTTCCGAGGAGCCCAACGGACGTCTGTCCTTGTCACCCGGAGAAAAGTTAGATTTTTTTCTTGCGATTTCATCGCGGTTCTTGTCCGGTTCGACGCCGGTTCCCCTTCCCGCCGGGTTCGGTACACCGGTATCGAGCCCATCTTCTGTTTTTTCGGTTTTTGCCCTTAGTGCTGACGTTCGCGCCCTTTTTTTCTTTTCCCTGGAAGGCAGGCCGGTCCTTTGACCTTGCGGGGGCCCTTTTTCCCGATGGCTTCCAGTGGTTTCAAGAAGTGTGATCGGTGCAAGAAACTAATGTCTCTCACCGACACACACGACTGCTGCCTTCGGTGCCTCAGTCCAGATTATGATCCTAAGATCTGTGGCCCGTGTGGCAAAATGTCTACTAAGACACTGCGAAGTCGACAGCATCAAAAGGAAAGGCTTTTTTCTGATTCGGCCTCCGGCCGGGCCTGGACCTCGTCTGAGGCCTCGACGTCTCGGGAATCTGACCCCGAGCATCGCTAGGGTTCCTCGGACAGGGGGTCCCCCGATCAGGAACGAAAGAGGAAAAAGCGGCTCGCGAGGGCAGCTTCGGAGGAGGGCCCTGGCTCCTCGAGGGCCAGGTCTCGGACCGCCGGCCCAGGCCCTGGGAACAGGAGAAGCCGTCCAAGCTGCCTCGTGTGGAGCCGGAGTCTGCTGGACACGTAAGTCCTGTTGTCCTCGAGGACTCTCCTCCCAGGGAGCCAACGTCAGCCCCGGCGCTGACGGGGCCCGAGTTGGTAGCTGCTGAGTCTCCTGAGTTTGGACTCAGGCTGACAGCCTTGGAGTACAGATTGTCTGCCTTCATGGATCAGCAGCGGGTGCTGATGGCCAGCCTTGCTGGTGCATCTGCCCCAACCACCGGGACATCGACCTCAAAGTCGACCCCGGAGACTGAGCCAATACTCGAGACCATGAAGGCTCGAGGTCGTCCTCAGTCGCGGTCACCCTCGATCTCCCGCTCAGAACCGAGGGCGTCGATGCCGGTGCCTTTGGCCTCACTGCGGGTGCTGCCGGGGCCCACGCGGTCGGAGCCCCCCGACTCCTCTTCGTACGAGTCTGCATGGGAGATGGAGGACGAGGAGTCCCCCAATGCCTTTCGGATTCGGTGCGTCCCTTCGGACTCACCGCAATCCGAACCCCGTAGTAGATCCCTCTCCCCTCCCCCGGAGGATACTCGGTTTTCGGAGTTCGTTAGGGATATGGCCACAGCTTTGGCGATTCCCATGGACCCCGAGGAGGAGCCTAGAGCCGAAGAGCTCGAGGCCCTACCGGTATGACTCTCCTCTGAAGGAGGCCTTTACTGTCCTGGTTCCTCCGATGCTGGAACGGCTCCTCTTCCGGATGTGGGTGGCACCGGCCTCGGCGCCGGTTCTGAGCAAGCGGGTCGATTCCATTTATCAACTCCGTAAGAGCCCTGGCTTCCAAAAGGCGCAGCTACCACACCATTCCATGGTGGTGGAGTCGACCATGCATCGTCTGAAAAGCCAAAAGATGCACTCTGCGGTGCCCCCCGGCAGGGAGGCCCGGAACCTGGATGCGTTTGGTAGAAAGTGCTTCCAGGGCTCGATGCTTGCCGTGTCCAGTCCTACCAGCTGTACATGGGCATGTACTTGCGGGACCTGGCAAAGGAGCTTGCCGGGTTCTCTGCTGGTCTCTCCAGGGAACCTTTGCAGAGGTTCAAGTCCTTGTCCTCAGGAGTGTGGGAATGCTCTAAGTTCATGTCCCGAGCAGCCTACAATGGCTTCGAGGCCTCGGCCTGTGTTGCGGCAGCCGGCATTGCGGCTCGACACCAGGCATGGCTGCAGACGTCAGACCTCGAGCCATGGGTACAGGACAAGTTGGTCGATGTCCCTTGCCGAGGTGAAAACCTTTTTGGCAAGCCCATGGCCGAGAAGGCTGCTGAGCTCGAAACTGAGCACCTCACTAGGACAAGGCTGTCCAGAAAAACATCTGCCCCTTCCCAGAAAAAGAAGGGCTCGGGTAAGAAGTCCTTTTACCCAAGGAAGGCGACTGCCTACAAATAGTTCCCACATTACCAGGCCTTCCCAGCTCCTCAGCAGGGTCAGCAGGCCAAAGGGTAGGGACATGGGCCCCGTAGACAGAAGACCCCCAAGCCTCCGGCTCCTGCTCCCACTCAGCAGGGTGGGGGTTTTTGACTCCCAAAGCATAGCCTCTCCATCTCTGCTGTCCCATCCCTGCACAGGAGGTCGACTAGCCCTGTTTGCCCACAGGTGGCCACCCGTTACAGGAGACAATTGGGTCTTAAGCATAGTCCACAAGGGCTATATGCTCCATTTCTAACAGTTGCCTTCTCCTTACTTCCCAGGAGAGCCTCCAAGGCCTCCTCTGCACACAGACCTCCTCCTTCGATAGCTTCAGGGTCTGCTACGAGACAAGGCGGTGGAGCCTGTGCCTCCCCACCTACAAGGTCACGGTTTCTACTCCAGGTACTTCCTAGTACCAAAGAGGACTGGAGGCCTCAGGCCTGTTCTCGACCTCAGAAATCTCAACAAGTTCTTGGAGAAGGAAAAGTTCATGATGCTTGCTCTTGGAACATTACTGCCCTACCTCCAGCAGGGAGATTGGCTATGCTCCTTAGATCTAAAGGATGCGTACACTCACATCCTCATTCATCCAGACCACAGAAAGTACCTCAGGTTCATTGTGGGAGGAAACCATTATCGGTACAGAGTACTGCCTTTCGGCCTCACCTCCGCCCCCAGAGTCTTTGCAAAGTGCCTGGCCGTGGTGGCGGCCTACTTGAGGAATCGGTATCTTTGTCTTCCCCTACCTGGACGACTGGCTCATCAGGGGTCAGACGTGCCAGGAGACCAGGCAAGCCACCCTCCGAACTATCTCTCTCCTTCAACACCTGGGTTTTGTCATAAACTTTGAAAAGTCCACTTTGCTCCCCTCCCAGAACCTGGAGTTCATAGGGGCAAGGCTATACTCTCTGCAAGCAAAGGCTTACTTGCCAGAAGACAGAGCCCAAAGACTGATGGACTTGGCAAGCCAGTTTCTGAGCGTGCCACTGGTTTCTGCCAGACTCTGTCTGAGGCTCCTATGCCACATGGCATCGACAGTGCATGTGACTCCAAATGCCCGGCTCCACATGAGGCCTGCCCAGTGGTGCCTCAGAACTCAGTGGACACAAGCCACAGGCAGTCTCAGAGACAGAGTACGGGTGTCCAAACCATTCCTGAACTCCCTCCGCTGGTGGCTGCACTCCCCCAACTTACTACAAGGGGTGCCTTTTCAGATACCTGTGTTCACAGTAGTGTTAACCACTGATGCCTCCTTGCAAGGCTGGGGGGCACATTGTCTGGACAAGTGCACCCAGGGCCTATGGTCTCCCTGGGATGCCAAGCAACAGATCAACCTACTTGGAACTATGGGCTATTCGCTTAGCCCTCAAAACTTTCTCTCAAACCCTGGCTCACCAGTCTGTCTTGGTACAGACAGACAACCAAGTAGCCATGTGCTATGTGAACAAGCAAGGCGGCACTGGGTCTAGGCTCCTTTGTCAGGAGGCACAGGACCTTTGCTTGTTTGCGCTCAGGCACAACATGTTTCTCAAGGCTGGCGAAGAGAACTTCCTGGCAGGCAGACAGGTTGAGCAGAGTTCTGCAGCCCCACGAATGGCAACTGCACCCATTAGTGGTTCAGAAAATTTTCCTGAAATGGGGTCTTCCATCCATAGATCTCTTTGCCAGTCCCCTGAACCGGCAGTTGCCCAGATTCTGTTCCAGGCAACCGCATCCTCTGAGACTAGCAGCGGATGCTTTCCTGATTTCTTGGTCCCAGGGCCTCCTGTATGCGTTTCCTCCCACGCCTCTGGTGGCCCGAACCTTGTTCAAGATTCTAAAGGACAAGGCCTCTGTACTTCTGGTAGCCCCCAGGTGGCCGAGGCAGCCTTGGTTTCCACTTATGCTTCAACTGGCAGTGGACACCCCACTACCTCTGGGGTTGCAGCCCGACCTTCTCTCTCAGGATCAGGGTTCTCTTCTGCAACCCAACCTCAAATCTCTCAATTTGATGGCCTGGAGGCTGCAAGGGTAGTGTTGACTCCCTGGGGCCTGCCTCAGGAAGTTGAAGAGGTGGTCTTGGCCTCTAGGAAGCAGTCCACCAGAAAAACCTGTGCCCTGAAATGGAGAAGGTTTTCTTTGTGGTGTCAGCTACGCACAGAAGATCCTTTCTCCTGTTCTGTGCCAGTGGTGCTTCAGTACCTGCTGCACTTATCCAATCAGGGCCTCAAGTCCAACTCTGTTCGGGTCCACCTCTCAGCTCTTGCAGCTCACCACTTACTAGTGGAAGGACCCTCTTTGTCGGTTCACCCCTTGGTGTCCCGGTTCCTCAGAGGTTTGCTCTTGCTCAAGCCTCCTATCCGTCTTCCAGCCCCTGAGTGGGAGTTGAATGTGGTCTTGCAACAACTGACTCGCCCACCCTTTGAGCCGATGGCTACTTGTCCTCTCCACTTCCTTTCCTGGAAGACACTCTTCCTGGTAGCCCTAAGCTCGGCCAGACGAGTGGGTGAGCTTCAGGCCCTGGTCTGTGACAGGCTTTACACTCGCTTCTATAGGAACAGGGTAGTCCTTAGGACTCATCCTAAGTTCCTCCCCAAGGTTGTCTCCTCTTTCCACCTCAACCAGGAGGTGGTTCTTCCGACATTCTTCCCTAGGCCTCATGCAAGCCAGGCTGAGGCAGTCCTGCATACCCTGGACTGTAGAAGGGCCTTATCCTTCTATCTTGACCGTACGCAGGGGCATAGAAGGGCTACTCAGCTCTTCATATCTTTTGACCCTAATAATCTGGGGCTTTCTGTGTCCAAACGTACCTTGTCCATCTGGGTGGCTGACTGTATCACCTTGGCTTAAAGGGAAGCTGATCTTCCCTTGCAGGGTCGGGTCAAGGTCCACCATGTCAGGGCTATGGCTGCCTCAGTAGCTCATCTCCGCTCTGTACCGTTAGCAGACATCTGCAGGGCTGCAACTTGGTCCTCAAGCCAGACTTTTGCGGCTCATTACTGCCTGGAGAGGGAGTCCGTAGGGACAGTGCTTTTGGCCAGGCAGTACTCCGGAATCTCTGAGGTTTAGACAACTCCTGCCCTCTAGCCTTCCGTTGTGCTACTGGTGGGGGTTTTCTTTCAGTGAAAGCCATTCTCTGATGCTGGGACTAGAGGGAGTTCTCTTGTTCAACTTGGGTTCCTGGTAGCCCAGAGCTAGGGAGTCACCCATATGTGAGGACTGACTTCTTGCTTGGTCCTGGAGAAAGAGTAGTTACTCACCTGTAACAGGTGTTCTCCAGGAGCAGCAGGAATCAGTCCTCACAACCCTCCCTCCTCCCCTGGGAGTTGCAGTTGTACATTGTTCATTTTTTGCATTTTTTGTGCTGTCTTTTAGCTATGTCATCAGACTGAGCAAGATGGCACCTTTAGGCGGGAAGGGGACTGCGCATGCGTGCAGTATTCCCAAAGGCTTTCATAGAAAGCTGGGGAAATGCTCCGCAAGGGCTCCATCGATGTCGATGTCACCCATATGTGAGGACTGATTCCTGCTGCTCCCAGAGAACACCTGTTACAGGTGAGTAACTACTCTTTTTTTGCAACCCTTCTCTTAGCAAGTTTTCTCTTTTTGCCGGTCAGTTCCTGATCACCACTTCACTGCCCGAGTCCAGTTTATCTCTGGTCTCCTTTTCTTTTTCAGTGTGCGGGTCTTTTCTCGCTCCCTCCTTGACTGAGACATCCGAGTTTAATCTCGCAGGTGCCGTCTTCACTGCTATGTCTTCGGTCAGCAGATTTAAGCAATGTGGCAAATACCACTGCAACATGTCCATAATGGACCGCCACAGTTGCTGTATCAAGTGCCTCTCTGCAGATCACGATGACTCCACTTGCCTGCTCTGCCTACAGATATTGAGCAAGAGCCAGAGGAATCGTGAAAAGCAGCAGGGGAAGCTGTTTGGCTCGAAGACTCTGCCACGGTACTGGCATAGAGTCTGGAATCTTTGCCCTCAGATACTGTGTCTGACAACTCAGCATCATGTGTATGTGCTCATTCTGAGCTCTGAGGTTGCGGAGCCTCAGACCGGGTGTTGTCATTGGAGGACTCCCCCTGTGTGTCCAAGACAACGTCCAAGTCCGATCCTGGAGCCGGGAGTAAGACCTCTGGTATCCGATCTCGGAGTTACCGACTCACTGCTGAGGGCAATGGCTGGGAACGACCCTCGAAGCTGCCCTGATGTCAGGAAACTCCCACCACATCGGGGGATCGGGATTGGTCCTTTGACACGATCACCATTGATGATTCCCCTTCAAGGGAGCCGAATTCGGGCTCAATGCCATTGAGGCCCAAACCTGTTGCTGCGGAGCCACTGGCAGCCTTGGAACACAGCCTTGCTGCCTCCCTTGAGGTGCAGTGGCGCCCGGAGCCTCCAGATCATCTGTGCCAACAACTGGGACTCTCTACTATGAGGACTTCCCCGGAAAACGTCCAGCCAGTGCTGGAGCGATTTGCTCGCTCGGAGCCGCATTGATTGGCCTCCCGTTCGAGGCGTGACTCACCCCCGAGCACCTCGGTGTTGGCATGATGCCCCCGAGCACCTCGCTCTGATGATCATCCGGACCTAGAGGTCTCGTCCGACTCCGACGTGTGCCAGGAGACCAATGAAGTGTTGCCCGACACCATGTTACGTAGGGATGTCCCCTCTGAACCATCTCTCCCTCAGGAGTGCCGGAGGTCTCTGCCCAAGGACCTTGCATTCTTCGACTTGGTTCAGGGGATGTTGAAGGCTCTGGCCTTCATAGTGGACCGGAGAACAAGGTCCGTGCTGAGGGTTTGGAGATCCTCCAGTATGAGGCCCCTCTGAAGGATGCACTGACGGTGTCGATTCCCCCAATCCCGGAGCGCTTGCTTTTCAGAATGTGAGATAGTCTGGTGACAATGCCAATAGTGAGCCAGCGGCTTGATTCCCAGTATCGAGTTGGCAAGAGCCCTGTTCTTCAGAAGACAGAGCTGCTTCACAACTCCATGGTAGTGGAGTTGGCCATGCATCAATCAGAAATCAGAAGACACACTCTTTGATGCCCCCTGGTAGGTAGGCTTGCACAATGGATAGGTTTGGCAGGATGTGCTATCTGGGCTTGATGCTCGCGGCCCATATTCAGGCTTACCAGCTGTACATGGGTATCTACCAGAGGGACCTGGTGAAGGAGCTCGCTGGGTTCTCAGCTGTGCTGGCAGGTGAATCTCTCACGCGCTTCTGGACCTTCGACTTCTTGGTTGAGAGATGCTCCAAATTCCAGATTTGAGTGGCTTATGAAGACTGAGTCTATGATTCATGTTGCTGTGGTGGGCATTAGTGCCCACCACCTGGCTCAGCTACAGTACTTGGACTTGGAGCAATGGGTATAAGACCAACTGGCTGATGTCCCCTGCCGAAGAGAGAACCTCTTCACAAAGTCATGACTGACAAGACAGCCAAGTTGGAGTCAGAGTTTATAACCAGGATTAGGCTGTCCCAGAAGACTGCTGACTCTTCTGGCCAGAAGGCTTCGAGAAAAAAACCCTACCATCCAAAGGCAAAAAAGGCTAACGGAAAACATCCCCAATTTCCAGCCTATCTTGCTTCCCAACAGGGTCATCAGGCCAAGAGCCAGTGGCACAGCCCCCATAAGCAGAAAGCCCCCAAGCCCCATAGAGTACCCCATCCACAGCCTGGGGAGGGGGGACTTTTGACTCCTTGGGCATAGCCAGCCTCCACCCCCCCCCCCCCAAGGGTCAGGGCCCAGGGCACATGGGAGGATGTCTGGTTTACTTTGTTTGCCTCTGGCTGGGTATCACCACCGGCGCCTGGGTACTGTAGGTGGTGTGGGAAGGTTGCCTTCTGCCTTTTGACCAGACGTTCCCCTCCCTTCTTTCCAGGGGAGCTTCCCATGACCTCCCTACACCGAGTGCTCCTACAGAAGGAACTTGGTCCCTGTGTAAGGATCGGGCAGTAGAGCTAGTTCCTTTGTCCCTCTGGGGCACGGAGTTCTTCTCACAGTACTTCCTCATCCCAAAAAAGACAGAAGGCTTTCGATCCATCCTGGATCTGCATTACATAAACTGATTTCTGGTCAAGGAGAAGTTCAAGATGTTATCCCTTGGAACATTGCTACCCTTCCTCCAGCAGGGAGATTGGCTATGCTTCTTGGATCTCAAATACACCTATACCCACATCCTGATCCATCTCTGGCACCTCTGCTTCGTCATCGGAGGCTGCCACTACTAGTACTGGGTGCTTCCCTTCGGCTTCTCCTCAGTCCTCCCTGGATGTTCACCATGTGCCTGGTGGTAGTTGCCACTCATCTTTGCTTGCTTGGGAGTCTGTCTTCCGGCTGGTTCCTAAAGGCCAGCTCACCAGAGGAGGTATGTCACACAGCCCACCGCACCATCAGGGTGCTGCAATATCTGGGGTTCGTGATCAACTTCCTAAAGTTGGATCTGCTACTGTCCAATACCTGGAGTTCATAGGAGCCCTTCTGGACTCCACTCAAGCCAGATCTTTCCTTCCTCTAGACAGGATGCAGTGTCTGGCAACCCTAGGAAAGAAGGTATAGGGTGGCTCATCGGTGTCGGCCTGTCTCCTGCTGCGCTTACTGGGGCCATGGCTTCAGCTGTTCACATGAACCTGCAGGCCCATCAGTGGATGCGACAAACCCAGTGGACGCTCAGCTCTCTTTGAATTCAGATCACGGACCATCTGGAGGATCAGATCCACATCACCCAGCCTCTTGCAGCCTCTCTCGCCGGGTGGCAGAGCAGACAGAACCTGATGGCCAATCCTTACCCTTCCAGCCTCACTGACTCAACATGTCCTGTCCATGGATGCCTCCAAGCTCGGCTGGGGAGCCCACTGCGATGGTCTTCAGTCACAGGGCGCCTAGATTCGGGAAGGAAGTGCCCTCTAGATCAATGTCCTGAAACTCAGAGCTGTGACAAATGCCCTTTGGGTGTTCCAGGCCCACCTAGCGTGCCAGGTGGTCCTCATCCAGAAGCCACGTAGTAATGTTTTACATCAACAAGCAGGTGGGAACGGGCTCGTACCTCCTCTGCTGGGAAGTGGTTTGCCTCTGGACCTTTGCTGCATAGAATGGCATGACGCTCCGGGCAGTCTGCGTACCGGGCTAGGACAATGTGTTCGCAGATCGACTCTGTAGTCTCCTTCAGTCCAATGAGTGGCGCCTCAACCCAGTGGAGGCCACTTCTATCTTTTGACGTTGGGGGTCTCCGACATTGCGCCTCTTTGCCAGCCCTGATAATGCTCAGCTGCCGCACTTCTGCTCCCTGAGGCCGACTCAAGAATTGGTGGTGGCAGATGCCTTTCTCCTGTCCTGGTCCTGGAGCCTGTTGTACGCATACCCGCCTACTCCCCTGGTTCCCAAGACTTTGCTCAAGGTTCAGTCAGACCAGGCTTTGGTAATTCTCATTGCTCCTCAGTAGTCCGGGCAGCCATGGTTTCCCCTTCTCCTAAAGTTGTCCTGAGCAATCCCGATAAATCTGGGCCAGACCCCAGACTTGCTCTTGCAGGAGGACAGGATCCTTCTCCATACCATCCTCCAGTCCCTCTCCCTGATGACATGGATGCTGAATGGCAAGCCATAGTACACCAACACCTCTCCCAGGACATGGAGGATGTCCTACTGGCATCGTGCAAGGACTCAACATAGCGTGTGTTGTCAGACGGCTGCCTAGGGTGAGAACTTACACAATCTTGACGATGCATATATTCATATGATTCTTGCAAGGTATTGTGGGTATTGTAGTTCATTCACTCCCAAACACAGCTGATGACAATAATTTGAGTTGTGAAACCAAGTGGTAAGATCAATAAAATACTTCTTTTATTGATGGGGTTTAATTCACCCAGCACATGTATGCTTGATAGCACTATAAATGAGGTTACTTGCTTGCAGTGTTTAAAATGGATAACAAAAAGTCACAAAGTAAACCAGAAAACAACCTTCAGCTTGTCAGGCAATTAGCTAATGTTTTCTTAGCAAGTAATTACCAAATACAAAGGCACAAAGTCAAGAATAAACTTTGCTGGTTAGGTTAACTTCTGCTTATTTTCCACGCCGATCTCAGCAGTGATTCTCCCTTGCTCACACACACAATCAGGTGCAGCCCTAATTACTATCAATGGTCCAGCTGAAAGCCTTTAGCTGGCTGGCTGCTACTGTGTGAGCCCAAATCCTGCTTTAAGAGCTGTTTGCAGTGGAAATAAAGAACAAAGTTAGGTTTCTTTGTGATGGCTGATGTGTTTGCTCAGAGAAAACTAGCAATAGCATTTAGATAGAGAACAGTCCATATAAACTGTACTTTCATCTGCTGTATCTCCCTCTTCATCAACAATCATAGGGTCTATATCATACATTGGCACAGATGAGTCTTTCATTAAGGCACTATCATGAGAATGCTTATTCCCTTGCTGCCATTCTCTATTATAGATAGGGTCTGGATCAGTGTTCATACCTGAGCCTCTCCTGCTATCATTATTCCTCTCTGTATAGCCTGGCCAATATGTAATCCAATTCTGATGTCCAGCCTTCCAATCTTGATCCCTGGACGCTGGATCTTCTCTCACATACCTTCTGGCCTTGGTCTGAAAGTCCCTTCCACATGCAGTCTTCTCTCTTCCAGGTAGCCACTGGTGATTCCTATCTCTGCCACTCCATTCCTCTGGCTGAATCCAGTCCAATGGACTCTGCTGGCTTTTGGAATATCTCCCAGTATGAGTACTGCCTTGGAATCTCCCAGACCTTCCAATGGCCTTTCTTCTCTTCCTTCCAGAGAGTTTCCTTCTCTCTCTATCTGCTTGGCTTGGCTTCTGTTTCTCCAGGTGATACTGGTGCTTGTAGCCGTTGCTGTCTCTGTATCTCTTCCTCCCTCTGTAGCTTTTGCTGACACTGTTATCTGAAGAATAAGCTCTATTCTTATCCTGTTCTAATGGGTGCTGCTCCCTAACACAGCGCAGCTGTGTTGAATCAGGCCCTGCCCTTTGAGATGAGTGCTTAGGGATTACCTCATAGCTCTCTTGATTGCACACACATTCTCTCACTTCAGCCCCTCTCATGGCTGCTGGAAACCTGGTGCATTCTGGGACTGGTAGTCTTTTATGTGAAAACTCTGTTTTCTTGCTTCTACCAGAACTGACAGGTTGCTTGTTCAGAGTCACATCATCTTTTCTATAGCTCCTACCTGAGCTATGATAAGCTTCCTTATCACAGTGTATGCCTTTCAAGTCGCGCAGATTGTCTGGTGCTCAGAAAGAAATCTCAACCCTTTCTCTTGTTCGGTGCAGAACATCCTGCAATATCTTCTGCTCCACTCCCAGGCTGTTCTAAAGTCCAGCTCCGTCAGGGTGCACCTCAGCACCGTGGCAGCTCATCCAGTCAGTGGCCAGCCCTTCTCTGTGCACCCTCTTGTGGGCCATTTTATGATGGGGTTTCTCATGCAGCCCCCTCCCATCTGCCACTGCCGGTGGCATGGGACCTGAATGTTGTCCTCGGGAAGCTGATGGCTCTCCCGTTTGAGCCTCTGGCTACATGCCATCTCAAAATGTTGTCTTGGAAAGTAGTGTTCCTGGCGGTGCTCACTTTAGCCACAAGAGTTAGTGAGCTGCAGGCGATGGTGGCCCATGCCCCCTACTCCAGGTTCTAGAAAAACAGGGTTGTTTTCCGGACTCACTTTCTTAAGGTGTTGTCTGCTTTTCACATGAACCAGGAGGTGGTCCTTCCCATCTTCTTCCCTAGGCCTCACACATCCAGAGCAGAGGCCTTTCTACATACCCTGGATTGCAAGAGGGCACTGTCCTTCTACCTCCAGAGAACACAAGCCCATCACCTCTCGTCACAGCTGTTCATTTCCTATGACATCAACAGGCTTGGGGTTGTGATTTCTAAGCATATCTTGTCTACTCGGGTGGCAAACTGCATCTCTTTTACCTATGAGCAGGCTGGACTCTCTCTGGAGTGTTCATGTTACCGTGCTTAATGTGCGTGCAGTGGTGGTCCTGGTGGCTCACCTGTGTTTGGTCCCCCTGCAGGACATTCTAGTGGGTAGCCATCTGGTCTTCGGTCCATACCTTCACAGCACATTACTGCTTGGCAGAGCACTCACAGCACCACAATGCCTTCAGCCATTCAGTACTTGGTCACCTCTTTGGGGAATAATGCAACTCCTTCCCTCAAACCCTTTTTTTCCAGGCTACTAGAGAGATGATTCCATCATCAATGTTGGGGCTGCATCACTGGACTTCAAGCCATTCAGTGCTCCTTGCTGCCCTTCACGGTTTGACTTTTGGGTCACCCATGGCTCCTACAGATTTTTTCGATAGCTTGTAGCTTGGGAGTCCCATATGTGAGGACTGACTGCCTGCTTGTTCCCGGAGAAAGCTAGTTACTCACCTGTAATAGGTGTTCTCTAGGGACAGCAGGAATCGGTCTTCACAGCCCTCCCTCCTCCCCGTGGAGGAGTTTTTCTTTTTTTTGTGCTTGATTGAGTTATGTCTTAATACTGAGGTAAGATTGCACCCTTGTGCAGAAAGGTGACCACGCATGCTGTTGTATCTCCAAAGGCTTTCTTCGAAAGCTGAGGAATGAATCTGCGCGGGCTCCGTTGATACCAACATCGTCCATAAGTGAGAACTGATTCCTGCTGACCTCGAAGAACACCTGTTACAGGTGAGTAACTACTCTGTGTCTGCATTGCATTTTTACTGACCTAATTAAGAAAATGTAACTTTCTAAAGTTTATTAAAGATATGTTAAGCTAGTCCAATACAAAGTTATCACCTATGGCTTGTTTTGTCAACTGTTACTTCCACATAACCAAGTGGACTAACTTAGCAATCAGTGTTAATACCCATGGCTTTCAAAGTTTGTGTAGTGTTGCAACTGTTGTATGCTGAATCACAGCAAAAATATGTGAGCATGTTCTTATCAAACTAGTATGTTGCTTTATTAATGTAGAAATAAACTTCAGGCTGCTCTTATGTATAATTATTTTTTCTAAATATAAAGAGATTAAAATTTAAACTGATTGCTTAGACATATACAGAAATACTGAGAAACTTTATAAGACACTCGCCCTTCATATGAGAGCAGTTGTTTTCAACTCGGTCCTCAGGGCATAACCAGCCAATCAGATTTCCAGGATAGCCATAATGAGTATAGATTTAGTAATTTGCATGCTCTTCCTCAGTTACATGCAAATCTATCTCATGCATATTCATTGTATTTATCCTGAAAATCTAACTATCCATGTCTTAGACTAGGTTGAGAAATAATGTAGTAGAATAAAATTGTTCATATAAAATGTAATTTCTGCCAGACTTGGCATCTTGACTTAATTAAAATGATTAATTGTGATACCTTTTCAGTGTACTAACTTAAAGTATCTTTTGGCAAGCTTCTGAGAGTTATCCCCTCTTCATAAGGTTAATGAAGAAGCAATGAAGTGGGCTATCAGGCAACTACAAACCGCTTTGACCATGGCAAAAGGGGGTATATAAATCATGCAAAATAAATTAATAAAATAAACGACAATGCTCAATTTAGTAAGTGAAATGTTGAAAGCATCAGTTCACAGGAGCCATTACTTGTTTCAGCTGATACAGATTTGCAGAGCACAGCAGAACTCAGAAAATTTGATTTCATGCTGGGAGTCTGGCTGTGTACTTTCCTGTGATGCTGGAGTCTGTTGTATAAATGGTGTATGATTGACAGATTTTTCAGCAAAATGTTTGGTTCTTATTTCATAAACTTTCCCCTGAGATGTTTGGTCTATATTTACCACTTTTTCTTGTAGTGTTTTCTGAAACTTTAAGTAAAATCTGTGTTCTTTCTTTTTTATTTTTTTAAGATTTCTCGTATGGAGTATGTACACTCAAAGAACTTGATATACAGAGATGTAAAGCCCGAGAACTTCTTAATAGGACGACCAGGAAACAAAAACCAGCAAGTTATTCATATAATAGATTTTGGATTGGCAAAAGAGTATATAGATCCAGAGACCAAGAAGCACATACCATATCGAGAACACAAGAGCCTTACAGGAACAGCTAGATACATGAGTATAAATACACATTTAGGAAAAGGTATGTGAATATTGTAATGTTTTTTTGAAATTGTAATTACACTTACAGTTCAGAATAAATCATGACATAGTGAGCGTGCTTCCAGTTAACTTGCTTATCCTACTCAAAATATTTGTGTTGAAGTTATTTTTAAATAAGCTAGAGTGTGTCTGATTTTTTATTTAGTTTTCTAGAGAAGTAAAGCGTAGTTACTCACCTGTAACAGGTGATCTCCGGGAACAGCAGGAATTTAGTCTTCACATATGGGTATCGTCGGCACCGACGGAGCCTGCGTGGGAACGTGCCCCAGCGTCCAAAAGGAAAGCTTTTGGGAGCATCCCTCAGCACATGCGCACTGCCTTCCCGCCTTTCCAACTGTCCCTCTTCAGTTAAGTTTGTAGCTGAGTAAAAGGATAGAGGGAGAGAGGAAAGAGACAGAAAGATAGAGGCAACTCCTAGGGGAAGCGGGTGGGTTGTGAAGACTAAATTCCTGCTGTTCCCGGAGATCACCTGTTACAGGTGAGTAGCTATGCTATCTCCAGGAACAAGCAGCAATGTAGTCTTCACATATGGGGACTCCCTAGCTGAAGATGCCGGGGAGATGGCCCCAGTAAGCTGCCACCTATAGTGAGGTGGGCCATGCTTCCTTCCATGAATCTCTGGCATCCTATCAGGGTTGGTGGGTAGGAATTGAATTAAGTCTGAAAGAGATGTTGAAGAACAGCCTGGCCAAAGAAGGCATCCCAACGGGAGGTTTTATGTAGGCAGTAGTGGGCTGTGAAGGTGTGCACCGAAGCCCAGGTGGCTGCTCGACAGATGTCATTGATAGACACAGAGTGAAGGATAGCCATAGAGGCTGCCATGGCTCTCACATTATGCGCTGTGACATGGCCTTGAAGAAGACTCTTACTCTCATTAGTAAAGGATATGCATTGTGCAATCCATTTAGATAGAATTCTTTTGGAGAATGGAAGTCCCAAATGACTAGAATCAAAAGCAACAAAAAGTTGAGATTGATGCTGTTCTTTGTAGGTAAAAAGCCAAGGCTCTTTCACAGTCTAAAGTATGAAGGTTCCTTTCTGCATTAGAGGCATGAGACCTCGGAAAGAATACAGGAAGGTAAATCGATTGATTTAAATGAAAAGGCGAAACCACCTTTGGCATAAAATGTGGATGAGTTCTGAGAACAACCTTATCATGGTGAAACCTTGTATAAGGGGGATCAGCCACTAAAGCTTGCAGTTCACTAATGCGACATGCGGAGGTGATTGCAATTAGGAAGATGGCCTTCCAGGATAAAGACTTTAGGGTTGTAGTGGCTAAAGGTTCAAAGGGCGGTTTCATGAGCTGTCCGAGAACTAAATTTAAATCCCATGCCACTGGTGGTGGCCTGATGGGAGGCTTTGTTAATAGAAGACCTCTCATAAATCTTGCTATGAATAGATGAGAGGAAATTGGCTATCCATTTAGAGGCTTATAGGAAGCTGCAATTGCACTAAGATGGACTCTTACTGAATTGGTCTTTAGACCAGAATTTGATAAATGAAGTAGGTACTCTAGTATCGATTCCAAAGATATCACAAGGGGTTTAAGCCCTTTTGAGAACACCATATAGTAAAACGTTTCCACTTGAAGGTGTAAGAACGTCTTGTAGAAGGTTTTCTAGAAGCCTGAAGGACGTTCTTTACCTGTTGGGAAAGGTTAAGATCCTTCAGGTCTAGGCTTTCAGCAACCAGGCCCTGAGATGCAGGGACTGGGGATTCGGGTGCCATAGCATCCCGTTCTCTTGGGAGAGAAGGTCTGGAGCACACCCTAACTCCAGAGGTGCAGCTTGAGAGAGATGTAGAAGCAGGGGATACCACGTTTGTCGTGGCCACTGTGGCGCTATGAGGCTCATACGACCTCTGTCTCTCTGAAGCTTGAAGAGAGTTTTGGGGATGAGGGGAATGGGTGGGAAGGCATAGAGGAAGTCCTGACCCCAGTGAAGGAGGAAGGCGTCCCTTGCCTGGCAATTGTGAGCCGGAATTCTGGAACAGAATCGGGGAAGTTTGGCATTCAGTGGACTTGCAAAGAGGTCTATGTCTGGGGTTCCCCAGATGTGAAATATCTTTATCACCTGGTCTAGGTGGAGAGACCATTCGTGAGGCAGCAGTACTCTGCTGAGTTTGTCTGCCCAAAGGTTTTGAATGCCTGGAAGATATACCACGAGAAGGTGAATTTGATGCTCTCTGGCGAGGGCCCATAGTCATAAAGCTTCATTGCATAACGACAGAGAGCCTGTTCCGCCCTGCTTGTTCACGTAGAACATGGCTACTTGATTGTCCGTTTGGACTAGGACTGTCTTGTAGCTGAGCCTGGGCATGGAATACTCGAAGAGCTAGATAGATTGCTCTGAGTTCTAGGAGGTTTATGTGAAGACAAGCCTCTTGTGGAGTCCAGGTACCCTGGGTGGAGAGATGGTGCAGGTGTGCTCCCCATCCCACCTGTGATGCATCTGTTAGGGTGGCCTGGAATGGGGGTTGTTGGAAAGGAGACCCCACTAAAGATTCTCCAGTGATTGCCACCATTGTAGGGACAAGATCAGTTGTCATGAGTTTGATACCTTGTCCGACAGACTCCTGTGGCCTGTGTCCACTGTGTAGATAGGGTCCACTGGGCTGCTCGCATGTGGAGGCAAGCATAGGGAACTACATGAACTGTGGATGCCATATGTCCCAGTAATTGCAGCAGTTCTCGAGCAGTTAGGGAGGACTTTCCCGCTGCTTGAGTAGCTAGTTTCACTATGCGAAGGCAGCGGGGCTGTGGGAGGAAAGCCCTTGACTGTCTGGTATCTAAACAAGCTACTATGAACTCCAGGGTCTGAGAAGGAACAAGTTAAGATTTTGGTAAGTTTATGACCAATCCCAAGTATTGGAGAATTTGCATTGTGCGAGACAATGCAGAGCTGGCTTCTGGAATCGTGGGAGCCAATCATCCAAGTAAGGGAAGACGAATATCCCTAGGGTTCACAGGAATGCAGCTACTACTGCCATGCATTTCGTGAATACTCTTGGTGCCGAAGCCAGACCAAAAGGAAGAACCCTGTATTGGAGGTGTTTTCCCTTGAAAAGGAATCGTAAGAATTTCCTATGATCTGGATGGATCAGAATATGAGTATATGCATCCTTTAGATCTAGAGAGCAAAGCCAATCCTGACTTTGAAGGTATGGCAGAAGAGTTCCCAGAGAAATCATTTTGAACTTTTCTCGGAACAGATATTTATTCAATTCTCTGAGGTCCAGAATGGGTCTGTGTCCTCCTGTTTTCTTTGGAATAAGAAAATAGGGGGAGTAGGACCCTGTACCCTGTTGGGGAATGGGTACTTCCTCTATTGCTTCCTGAGCAAGGAGTGTTGAGACCTCTTGATCCAGTAGATTGTCTGGAGAGGTTTGGGAATTGAACTGTCTTATGATTGTAGGAGGGGGGCATGCTGTTAAAATGAAGCTTGTATCCCTCCCCTACAACGGACAGAGTCCAATTTTCTGCTGATATTTGGTGCCATCTGTTGACAAAATGACACAACCTGCCTGGTTCTGGACCCTTCAGAGGCAGGAAAGCTAAGCTCTCTAGGAAGGAGTCAAAGCCCTTGAGGGGGCTGAGCCTGTGGAGCTGGTTGAGCTCTCGGGTCTTTTAGTTTCTTTGTTGTATGGATTGTTGCTTTTGTCCCTTTTGGGCAACTTGACCCTGAGCTTGCCCTTGCTGGATATAGGATGGATAAAACTTCCTCTTTTTGCTGAAAAAGGGGTTTTTATAGGGTTTCTTTTTGGCTGGAATGGCTGTAGATTTTGACAATTTGTCTAAAGTGAGATTGTCAGTATCTATCTCATTAGCCTTTTCCTGCCACTTCTTGCCAAAGAGGTTTTCTCCTGTGCAAGGAATGTTTCCTAATTTGTCCTGTACCCAAGACTCCAAGTCTGATGCCTGAAGCCAGGCAATCTGCATTGCACCAATGGCAATAGCAGAAGTTCATTAGTAAATGAACCTACACACATAAAAGGAAACAAACTAGACCTGATATTCGCCCCGCATATTGCATCAGATTTAACTCCTGACATAGCTTTATCCATAACTCTAGTACCCTGGTCTGATCATAGTCTACTCAGATTCCAGATGCCCAGCAAACCACACAGTCAGAATGCTAACAGAACTTTAACCTCCCAAAAAATGCCTCTAAGGAGATTTAGAACATTTGTCAAAGAAGAAATACTCGATCAAGTACTTCCACTGCTTGACAGCACCACCAATGACCTAGATGAAATGGTCAACAACTGGAATAACAGCCTCACTGCCACTTCTATTCGCCCGACCACATGTGAAAAACCAAGGAAACGGGAACAGGCAGTCTTGTACTCCAAAGAACTCCGATCTTCTCTAATCCTCCTACGTAAACTGGAAAGACGCTGGCGAAAATCATGACACCCCGAATCTCTCAATGAATATAAAGCTCACCTAACAAAACACCGATCTACAATAGATGAGAGAAGGAAACAATTCCATACGAACCTACTGAAACGATCAATGAATAAACCACATGACTTATTCAACATAGTAAGGACACTAGTGAAAGAACCAACTCTTGACCAGTCTGACTTGCTTCACCCACAGGCATACTCGGATTACCTTCAATCAAAGATGATTCTAACTGACAAAAGCACACACTGCACAGCCAGCATCCCTCAGCACCAATCAACCCCACAGCCACCCTATCCGAATTCAGAATCATATCAAACAAGGAGATAGACATCATTACCTCCATCAACACATCCACAGCACCTAGTGACCCATGTCTGGCACACTGGATAAGAGATGCGCCATGAGCTAAGCCAGTTCATAGGTAACATTATTAACCAGTCACTCTCATCTGGTGAATTTCCACAAAAATTAAAAAACACATCCATCAGATCTTTACTGAAGAATAACAAGATGGACCCCTCAAAAGTAGAATCCTATAGGCCAATATCAAGCATCCCTATGCTTGCCAAAATAATTGAAAAGGTAGCACAACAACAAATACAGCAACACATTGACACAGAAGCACCCCTAGATCAAGCCCAACATGGATTTAGGGAAGCTCATGTGTGGAAACCCTCCTTATCGCCCTTTTCAACACACTAATATCACGAATCGATAATGTTCGACAAGGCTTTATCCTCATATTTATGGATATTGCAGCTGCATTTGATTCCGTAAGCCATCAAATACTTGTTGAACGTCTTAAGGAGAAAGGAATTGAAGGATCTGCTCTAGAATGGTGCAAATCTTTCCTATCTAACAGATGGCAATATGTAAGAACCTGCACCACAACCTCTGAACCATTCATGCAGAAACAAGGGGTACCCCAAGGATCATCCCTCTCTGCACTGATGTTTAACATCTACATGCAACCCATCTGCTTCCTAATACGCTCGTTCAACGTCCAGTGCTTAGCATATGCAGATGATATCCTGCTATTTATGCCATTTACAATTCAGCAACCAGATTTCTCCCCAATAACAAAGTGCTTTGATGCAATAGCAGACTGGTTATACACGCAAAATCTCAGGATCAATCACACCAAGACAGACGTCCTCTTCGTTACAAAAAATCAAGCTTTCATCCCCCCAACAACATTAAAAGTCAAGAATGCAGAACTGACAACCAAATCTTCAATCCGCTACCTCGGGATCACCTTAGACCAGAGACTGGACATGAAAGCTCATATAAAAAACATGGTAAAAACAATATATCACAAAATACGAACTCTCCGTCATCTTCGACCACTTTTAGACCCTAGTGACTTCCGAACAATTTACCAAGCTTTGGTTCTCCCACATTTCGACTACGCTTACAGTATCCTATACGGGCTCCCAAAGGCAACTCTTCACCCACTCAAAATGGCAATGAACTCTGCAGCAAGAGTACTGACCATGACACCTCGAATGAACCATATCACCCCAATTCTGATGAATCTGCACTGGCTGCCCATTCACGCAAGACTCCTATACAAGATTCTAATCACTACTTTCAAAGCCCTGAACAATCAATCTTCCCCAGCCATCAAAGAATTGATCCATTATTCACATCCATATAGAACCAAACGATCTGTAATGGCCAGCACATTGCTAATTCCCAAACAAATGGCCACTTGCACAAAGACAGCCTCTAACAGAGCTTTCTCAATCTGTGCCCCCTTGGCCTGGAATGCCCTCCCAGCCGACATGCGTACCATTTCCAGCCAATCCCAATTCCGGAAGGCACTCAAACATTATCTATTCGTGAAACACTACCCGGAATCTAATATACTGAATAACATGGGGCCTCAACCCAATACATAAGTGGTACTGTATATATTGCTGTAAATAACGTTGTAGATATGTTTATTCCCTGTTGAATCCAAGTTTCTAACCTTGTTCAATGTAAATTCTTTGTGGCCCGACCACATAGTAATATGTTTTACTGTAAACCGCACTGATATTGTAATAGCACGGTATATAAGAAAAGTTAAATAAATAAATAAATAAAAGCAGTCAAAGGCTGCACGATTTACAAACTTGGAAACGTCTTGAGCATGCTTGACAAGAGTAAGGAAGTCTTATCGTTTGTCATCAGGGAGAAGGGGGCTCATAAGCTCCAAGTCTCCTGTGACTTCTTTGAGGAACATTCCCATATATAAAATATATGAGCTGATCCTAGCTGAAAGCATGGAAGCCTGAAATGTTCGACACCCAAAGGCGTCAAGAGTCCTGCATTCACGACCTGGAGGATTGGATGCATGTCTCTTTGCACTTTTCATCCTACGCATGGCTGATTCCACTACCATTGAATGGTGTGGCAGCTGAGTCTTTTGAAAATCAGGACATGGTGGAACTTGATACATGGTATCGAGTCTCCTAGAATGAGGAGATGTGGTTAGAGGTGTTTCCCACATTCTGAGCATCAAATCATGAAGAATTTCATGAATGGGCAGGGTAGCTGCCTCTTTGGGAGCCTTAGGGTATTGGAGTATTTCCATTTCCTTTGCTCTAGGTTCTTTTTGAGGAGCTACCATGATTGATATGCCTCGGGCCACATCACGAATAAAATCCTGAAAAGACATGTCCTCTGGAGGAGATTTTCTGCGTTGAGGAGAAGAGGAGTCTTTCGGAAGAGGTACCCTGGTACCGACCGAGTTATCCGAGTCATCAGAATTGGAAGATTCGAAGCATCTCTGATCCCGATGTTCATGCAAAGCACGGTAACAGTATCGATCGAAGTCGGCACCCAGTTGGTCCGGTACCGATCTGTCGATGCCCGAAAAAGTCTGCATGGGCAGAATTCCCACCAGGGCCGGTGCTGTCGGTGCTGGTACCGGTACCGGCATCGGTATCGGTGTCAGTACCGGTGCCCGTTGAACTGTGAGTAGCGGTGTCAACGGTACTGCAGCTGAAAGGAGAGCTGCAAGACTGTGTTCGATAGCGAGGAATCTCTGGTCTATCGACGCTGCCGATGCCTGGATGTCGTTACGGGTAGAAACGGCTGGAACCCCTGAGCATGGCACCAGTAGTTCTGCCGAGGTCGAGGCCTCGAACATCCTGGAGCCCCGTTAGTGCTTTGGAGGCCGAAGCCTCCCGCCGGGTCTGTTTTGAAAAGAAGAAGCAAAGAGAACCAGCGGTATCGGTAGGTGTCAAGCGGAGGCAGGCGCGACCACAAGAAAAACTGTTTAAAGAAGAAATTTTCTGCGGTTGACAGGGTATGTGACCTGTCGGCTCCGCGGAAAACAAAGAACTGAAGAGGGACAATTGGAAAGCGGGAAGGCATCGCGCATGTGCTGAAGGATGCTCCCAAAAGCGTTCCTATTGGACGCTGGGGAGCATTCCCGCACAGGCTCCGTCGGTGCCAGCGATACCCATATGTGAAGACTACATTCCTGCTCGTTCCTGCAGATAACATGTTTTGTTTGAAGTGACTAAGTGTCACTGACTCCATGGCAGCGCTAAATGCTACCATGCAGATATTTCTGGGCCTTGATTCCCAACTCTTGTTATTGTTGAGCTTCCTGTCTCTTGAATTAAGAAACTGAACGCATTTTCAATTCTATGAGAGGTGGCAATATATACTGTTCTCATGATCTCAGTTACCTGTCAAGGTAGCATTTGGTCATAGGCAGTGGCGTAGCGTGAGTTGTCAGCACCCGGGGCAAGGCAAGTAATTTGCGCCCCCTAACCCGGACCCGATCACAGCAGTCAGCAGGCTCTCTCTTCGCACCCACCGCACCGCACGCCTGGCACCCCCCCCCCCCTCCACAGTGGGCGGCGACCCGGCGGCTCGGATCGGATTAGGGTTGCCAACTTTTTCACCGAGAAAAACCCGACACCTGTGGCTCGCCCATTCTCCGCCCCTAGTCCCACCCCTGCCCCGCCCCCAGCCCCACCCACAAAAATTACCGAGGATACGTGTAGGCTAACTTCCTTGGTCAGATAATAATTAAACTGGGAACCCCAAAATCCAAACATGAAATGTACAACACTGGAGAAATAAAACTATAAAGTAATTTCCTCTTGCACTAAACAAAAACGCAAAGATGTTAGCAATACACACTTCCCAGACCAGACATATTCCAGTTAATAAATTCAAAATAAAAAGTATTTTTCTACCTTCTGTTTGGGCGTTTTATTTTTCAGTTGTAATTGCTCCAGTCACTTTCTTCTGGTTTCTTCGTGTCTTCTGCGAGCTATCCATTTGTCCTTTCTTCTCTTTTAGATGTTTTCCATTCTCTCTCTATTTCTGCTTTAACATACTGATTGTTTCCCTTTTGCTCTTTCCCCCAATTCTTTCCTTATTCCTTTATCATCCGTTTAAATTTCACCCTTCCATTCTCAAGCCCCTCTTACTCTCCCAATACCAGCCCATCATAGACTTTTCTTCCACACAAAATATTTTTTCCCCTCTCCATTCTCATTCCCCATCCATTCTAGTCCTCCCCCCAAATCAATTCCCTTATAGTTCTAGGCCCACCCAGCATCCACTCCCTTCTAGTCCCATTCTCCGATGCCCCACATCAGCCCATTTCCAGTCCTATTCCAGCTCTTCATCAGCCCATTTCCAGTCCTAGCCCTCCCCCCCCAATCACAGCCCATTTCCAGTCCAAGTCCCCCATCACAGCCTATTTCCAGTCCTAGGCCCCCCCCCACCATCACAGCCCATTTGCAGTCCGAGTCCCCCCGCACCATCACAGCCCATTTGCAGTCCGAGTCCCCCCGCACCATCACAGCCCATTTGCAGTCCTAGCCCCCCTAATCACAGCCTATTTCCAATCCAAGATCCCCCTTCCTCCACCATAGCCCATTTCCAGTCCAAGTTTCCCCCCCCCCCCATAGCCCTTTTCTGGTCCAGGTCCCCTCCACCCCCATCACAACCCATTTCCAGTCCATGTCCCCCCCCCATAACCCTTTTACAGTCCAGGTCCCCCCCCCCCCATCACAGCCCTTTTCCAGTCCAAGTCCCCCCCCCTTAGCCCTTTTCCAGTCCAAGTCCCCCCCCCCTTTAGCCCTTTTCCAGTCCAAGTCCCCCCCCTTAGCCCTTTTCCAGTCCAAGTCCCCCCCCCTTAGCCCTTTTCCAGTCCAGGTCCCCCCAATCACACCCAATGCAGTCCTTGCCCCCCCCCCCCCCGACCAGCATCGCGGCTGTCTGAGGCTTCAGAGGGAGCCGGGGAAGCCTGCGCGAGGCCCCGGCTCCTTCTGAACAGCCACCAGCGTGAAGAACCTTTTCCTTCACGCTGGCGGCTGTTCCTGTGAAGCCGCGAATGCTGGGAAAGGTTAAAGGGCAACCTTTAACCTTTCCCAGCATTCGTGGCTTCACAGGAACAGCCGCCAGCGTGAAGGTAAAGGCTCTTCACGCTGGTGGCTGTTCAGAGGGAGCCGGGGCCTCGCGCGGGCTTCCCCGGCTCCCTCTGAAGCGGAGAAAAGCTGTTTTTTTTGCTCTGGCCACTCCCGATCTTGCGGCCAGAGCAAAAAAAAAGGCTTTTAAAGGGCCGGTTTTGCCTTTACGCCGGCAGCCGGCCTGGTCGTGGAAAAACCGGCCAGGCCGCCTGAAAACCAGCCAGCACTGCAGAGAGCTGCGAGTGCGAGCGCGCCCCCCCCATGTTGCGCCCGGTGCGGCCGGCCCCCCCTGCACCCCCCACGCTACGCCTCTGGTCATAGGTATCTGATATCCAGCCTTCCATATAGAAATAAGGAAAGACTGACCATTGCTGTATCCAGAGGCAAGGACACAAGGCATTAATTGGGCATTGCTGTGTTAAACAAAGAACTGCAACATATTAGAAAAATGACTAGATGTTCTGTATATCTGCATTGTGTGTTTGACAATGGCATTACAGGAGCAAGATAAAGAATGCTTATGGTTCTACGTGTTTTATTACGCACATTCTCTGCAGCAGGCTGTGGCACTATACAGTATCAGCTCGTCTGTCTTATTCATCCATCTGTTTGCATAGGTTAGTCTGTAATATCTAGAAAGTGGAAATCAAGTATAAATGAAGAAAATAAGCATTCAAAGTTAGCTAAATTAAATATACAGCTATTGTGGGGCAAGTCAATTAATAATTTGTATGACTGTTTTCTAAAGAATTGAACACTCCTAATAGAAAAAAAATACTGTATATGATATAAACACTGGTAGTTGCTACCTAATTACACCCTGTCTCTTTTTTTTTTTTGTGTTGTTGCCCCCCCCCCCCCCCCCCCCTTCTCAGCATTTGCTCTCGTTGCTAGATCTATCACTATAGTAAAACTGCAGAAGCTTCTGGCTCTCTAGAGATCTCATTGAGTTTGAGTAGCATTGCTTTTGTGTTCATGTACTATTCTGACAGTTGAGAACACTAAGAGTATAGACACCATAAATTCAAACTCTGAGGCAAGAACAGGAGCACATATGTTGGAACTGGAGTAGGAGGACAGAATGAGTAAGAATGATTGTGTGTGGAGGATTGTTATTAGATAGTTAGGGATGAGCTGGGGGGAGAGGGAGTGAAAACTCAGAAAATCACACATTCCTTATCACCCTGCTAGATCGATCCATTTGAGTGGTATATGTTTCCCAACTAGCAAATGGAGGTAGACAAAACTGAATTTCATTGATGCCATCACCAGTAATAAGAGTCATTGCAGTCCTGGAACTTGTCAGTATTTCTATGCCTCCAGCAGATGGTGCAGAACAGACTGGTGCACTCTGCAGCCTTTGGCTCTGTGGTCAAG
Source organism: Ichthyophis bannanicus (assembly GCA_033557465.1). Classification (NCBI taxonomy): domain Eukaryota; kingdom Metazoa; phylum Chordata; class Amphibia; order Gymnophiona; family Ichthyophiidae; genus Ichthyophis; species Ichthyophis bannanicus. The sequence continues at coordinate 510,472,270 of CM066032.1, forward strand.
CTCTTGGCTGTGTGGAGCTCTCAGGAATCTCTAAGGACTTTTGTCCTGGTTGAGCTGGAAGGAGTCCTTTGCATTCGTCCATGGGCCTTAGTTTGGTGAGACCAGGTTTTTAGCAGTCAGGCAAGGCTCCTGTTTGTGTGAGTAGCTGTCTCTTCTCCAGGACCAAGCAGGAAGTCAGTCCTCACATATGGGTGACGTCGGCGCCGACGGAGCCCTCGTGCGGAGCATTTCCCCAGCTTTCAAAGAAAGCCTTTGGGAATTGCAGCGCGCATGCGCGGTCCTCTTCCCGCCCAAGGGTGCCATCTTGCTCAGTCTTCTTTTTTCCACGGAGCCCGACGGACGTAGTTCGTTTTTCCCCCAGGAAAAAGTTGATTTTCCCTTTTTTTCTCTTTTTTTTCTCCGGTTCGATGCCGGATCCTTTTCCCGCTCGGACCGATACGCCGGTATCGAGTCCTTTTCTCTCTTTTTTTGTTTTTTGTCCTTTGTGACTGGCGTTCGCGCCTTTTTTCTTTTTTCCCTGGCAGCCCGGTCTTTTCACCTAGTAGGGGCCCTTTTTCCCCCGATGGCTACCAGCGGGTTTAAGAAATGTGATCGGTGTAAAAAACTTATGTCTCTTACTGACACACACGACTGCTGCCTCCGTTGCCTCGGACCCGATCATGACCCGATGATCTGTGGTCCGTGAGGCAAAATGTCCTCAAAGGCGTTGAGGAGTCGGCAGCACCAGAAGGATAGAATTTTTTCTGACTCTGCATCCGGCTGGGCCCGGACCTCGTCAGAGGCCTCGACGTCTCGGGACTCCGGCCCCGAGCAGTGTCGGGGTTCCTCTGAGCGGGGGTCTCCTTCGCGGGAACATCGCAGGAAGAAGAAACCCGCGAGGGCGGCATTGGTGGACGCTCCTGGTTCCTCGAGGGCCAGGTCGCATAGCCCCGATAACCGTCCCGGGTCTTCGGAGTCGGAGAGGCCTGCCAAGCATCCTCGTGTCGAGATGGAGTCTCTTGGACACCTAAGTGCTGTTGTCCTCGTGGACTCTCCTCCGAGGGAGCCGACGTCGGGCCCGACGCCGTCGGGGCCCGAGTCGGGGGCTGCTGGGTCTCCTGAGCTCGGACTTAGGTTGACGGCCTTGGAGAGCAGCTTCGCTGCCTTGATGGAACAGCAGCGGGCATTGATCGCCGGTCTCACCGGTGCATCTGCCCCGACCACTGGGACCTCGATGTCCAAGTCGACCGCGGAGGCCGAGCAGATCCTCGAGTCCATGTGGGCTCGAGTCGATCCTCGGCCACGGTCTCTCTCGACCTCCCGTTCGGGGCCGAGGTTGTCGACGCCGATACCCTCGGCGTCGGGGTGGAGGGCATCGGTGCACGCCCGACCGGAGCCGCTCGATTCCTCCTCCGAGGAGTCGGGCTGGGAGACGGAGGACGAAGAGTCACCCGACACTCATCGGACTCGCCCGAGTCCGAACCTCGGAGACGATCCCCACCGGAGGATACCCGTTTTTCGGACTTTGTGCGGGATATGGCCAAGGCCTTGGCCTTCCCCGCGGATCCCGAGGAGGAGCCTCGAGCTGAGGAGCTCGAGGCCCTCCAGTATGACTCTCCCCCAAAGGAGGCCTTTACTGTTCCGGTTCCTCCGATGCTGGAGCGGCTGCTCTTCCGCATGTGGGAGACCCCGGCCTCGATGCTGGTGTTAAGCAAGCGGGTCGATTCCATCTATCGAGTCCGCAAGAGCCCCGGGTTCCAAAAGGCACAATTACCGCACCATTCCATGGTTGTGGAATCGGCCATGCATCAACTGAAAAGTCAGAAGATGTACTCCTCGGTGCCTCCCGGCCGGGAGGCCCAGAACCTGGATGCCCTCGGTAAGAAGTGCTTCCAGGGCTCTATGCTTGCTTGCCGTGTCCAGACTTACCAGCTCTACATGGGCATGTACCTCCGAGACCTGGCAAAGGAGATTGCCGGGTTCTCTGCTGGTCTCTCCGAGGAACCTTTGCAGAGGTTCCAGGCCTTGTCCACCAGTATTCGAGAGTGCTCAAAGTTTATCTCTCGAGCAGCCTACGATGGCTTCGGCCCGGCATCGGTGCCCGGCATCGGTGCCCGCCATCGGGGCCCGCCATCGGGGCCCGCCGACAGGCTTGGCTACAGTCATCCGACCTCGAGCCATGGGTCCAGGACAAGTTGGTCGATGTCCCCTGCCGAGGTGAAAACCTCTTTGGCATGCCCATGGCTGAAAAGGCTGCAGAACCCGAGACTCTGACCAGAACTAGGCTTTCCAGGAAAACCTCTGCCCCTTCTCAGAAGAAGAAGGGCTCGGGAAAAAAATCCTTTTACCCGAGGAAGTCGTCTGCCTATAAACAATACCCTCATTATCAGGCCTCTGCAGCTCCCCAACAGGGTCAGCAGGCCAAGGGGCAGGGTCAAGGGCCCCGTAGGCAGAAGGCCCCCAAGCCACCTACACCAGCCCCTGCTCAGGGTGGGGGTTTTTGACTCAAACAGCATAGCCTCTTCTCCTCAGCTGGCTTCTCTCAGCACAGGAGGCCGGCTGGCCCACTTTGCCCACAGGTGGTCAGCCGTCACATCAGATACCTGGGTTCTTCGTATAGTCCAAAAGGGCTATCTTCTCCATTTTCACCAGGTACCTCCCTCCTATTTTCCAGGGGAGCCTCCAAGACCCCCTCTGCACAGGGATCTACTCCTTCAGGAGTTAACAGGTCTGCTAAAGGATCAGGCTGTGAAACCGGTGCCCCACCACCTGAGAGGTCACGGCTTTTATTCAAGGTACTTTCTGCTACCAAAAAGAACAGGAGGCCTCAGACCCATCCTAGACTTGCGAAACCTCAACAAGTTCCTGCAGAGGGAAAAGTTCAAGATGCTTACCCTTGGAATTCTGCTGCCCTACCTCCATCAGGGAGACTGGCTATGCTCCTTAGATCTAAAGGATGCGTATACTCACATCCTTATCCATCCAGACCACAGACAATATCTCAGGTTTGTTGTGGGAGGAAACCACTACCAGTACAGAGTTACTACCCTTTGGCCTGTCCTCCGCTCCCAGGGTGTTCACCAAGTGCCTGGCAGTGGTGGCGGCCTACCTGAGGCTTCAAGGTTTTTTTATGTTTCCGTACCTGGATGACTGGCTCATAAGGGGCCAATCTTCCCAAGAGGCCAACCAGGCCACCCTTCGCACTGTGACTCTGCTTCAGCACTTGGGGTTTGTCATAAACTTCGCAAAGTCCACTTTGCTCCCGTCCCAGAACTTAGAGTTCATAGGGGCCAGACTAGACACACTTCAAGCAAAGGCTTTTCTGCCTCTGGACAGGGCCCATAGGCTAATGGATCTGGCCAGCCAGTTTTGCAGCAATTCCCTGGTCTCTGCCAGGCAATTCCTGAGACTACTCGGCCATATGGCTTCCACGGTTCATGTCACCCCCAATGCCCGCCTGCACATGCGACCTGCTCAGTGGAGCCTTCACACTCAGTGGCATCAAGCCACAGGGGGCCTAGCGGACTCAGTAAAGATATCCGACCTCCTGGTCTCCTCTCTGCAATGGTGGCTTCATCTTCCGAATCTGGTGCTCGGAGTGGTTTTTCAATCCCCTCCGCATACTCAGGTGCTGACAACAGATGCCTCTCTTCTCGGTTGGGGAGCACATTGCCAAGGGACATGTACTCAGGGTCTCTGGACCCCTTGGGAGGCTACTCAACAGATAAACTTCCTGGAGCTCCGGGCGATACACCTAGCTCTGAGAGCCTTCTCCCACCTCGCCTCTCACCAGTCTGTACTGGTCCAGATGGACAATTAAGTTGCCATGTTCTATGTGAACAAACAAGGAGGCACAGGCTCCTTCCATCTTTGTCAGGAGGCACAACGACTGTGCTCTTGGGCTGTCAATCACGGAATCCTTCTGAAGGCTGTCTACCTCCCAGGTCAGGAAAATTGCCTGGCAGACAGACTAAGCCGGATCCTGCAACCACACGAATGGAGATTGAATCCATTGGTGGTTCAGCAGGTCTTTCTCAAGTGGGGGCTTCCCACCATGGATCTTTTCGCCAGTCCTCTGAACCGGCAACTACCGAGATTTTGCTCCAGACAGCCGCATCCTCTCAGAGTAGCAGCGGATGCGTTTCTGATCTCGTGGTCCACAGGCCTACTATATGCGTTTCCTCCTAGACCACTAGTGTCCAGAACGCTATTCAAAGTCCTCAGGGACGGGGCTTCATTGATTCTCATAGCCCCCAGGTGGCCGAGGCAACCGTGGTTCCCACTTCTGCTACAGCTGGCTGTGGACACACCTATTCCTCTGGGGTTTCAACACGATCTCCTGTCTCAGGATCAGGGGACTCTCTTGCACCCCAACCTCCAGTTCCTTCATCTGATGGCCTGGCTGCTGAAAGGGTAGTCCTAGCTCCCCTACTACTACCTCGAGAGGTGGAAGATGTAGTCTTGGCCTCTCGGCGTCAATCCACCAGGAAATCCTACGCTCTTAAGTGGCATAGATTCTCCGCATGGTGTGCTCAGCACAGCGAGAATCCCTTCTCGTGCTTGGTAGCGGTAATATTGCAGTATTTGCTCTACCTCTCCAATCTGGGCCTTAAGTCTAACTCTGTCCAAGTTCACCTTAGTGCTCTCTCAGCCCACCACTCGCCGGTGGACGGCAGGCCTCTTTCCAACCACCCTTTGGTGGCTCGTTTCCTCAGAGGCCGCCTTCTGCTTAAGCCTCCTTTGCGTCCACCGGCCCCTGAGTGGGATCTGAATGTGGTCTTACAGCGGCTTACTTGTCCGCCTTTTGAACCTATGGCTACCTGCCCTCTCCGTTTTCTCTCCTGGAAAACTTTATTTCTGGTAGCTCTCACCTCTGCTAGGTGAGTGAGTGAACTGCAGGCACTAGTGTCTGATCCTCCTTACACTAGGTTCTACAGGAATAGGGTAGTCCTACGGACTTACCCTAAGTTTCTTCCTAAGGTTGTCTCACCTTTTCACTTCAATCAGGAGGTGGTTCTTCCGACCTTCTTTCCCAGGCCACATGCCAACCGGGCTGAGATGGTCTTGCATACCCTGGACTGTAGGAGGGCGTTATCCTTCTACCTTGACCGTACGCGGGAGCATTGGAAGGCTGTTCAGCTTTTCGTTTCTTTTGACCCCAATAAGTTGGGGCTCCCTGTCTCCAAGCGTACGTTGTCCATATGGGTCGCTGACTGTATCGCCTGGGCTTATGGGGCAGCCGGCCTCTCGTTGGAGGGTCGAGTCACGGCTCATCGTGTCAGGGCGAAGGCTGCGTCAGTGGCTCATCGCTCTGTTCCGTTGACAGACATCTGCCGGGCCGCTACTTGGTCTTCAAGCCAGACTTTTGCGGCCCCATTACTGCCTTGAGAGGGAGTCCCGCAGGGACAGTGCTTTCGGACAGGCAGTACTCCATAATCTCTTTGGGGTTTAGGCAACTCCTACCCTCTGGCCCTGGTGTTGGGCTACCGGTCGGGGGCATTCTCAGAGAAGATTCCTTCCTTCTGTGCTGACGAGCTAGAGGGAGCTCATTTTTCCGCTTGGGGTCTCCGGTAGCCTTAAGCTGGGGAGTCCCATATGTGAGGACTGACTTCCTGCTTGGTCCTGGAGAAAGAGTAGTTACTCACCTGTAACAGGTATTCTCCAGGAGCAGCAGGAATCAGTCCTCACAACCCTCCCTCCTCCCCTTGGGGTTGCAGTCATATGTTTTGTTTTTGCTAATTTTTTGCTGTGTTTTAGCTATGTCATCAGACTGAGCAAGATGGCACCCTTGGGCGGGAAGAGGACCGCGCATGCGCGCTGCAGTTCCCAAAGGCTTTCTTTGAAAGCTGGGGAAATGCTCCGCACGAGGGCTCCGTCGGCGCTGACGTCACCCATATGTGAGGACTGATTCCTGCTGCTCCTGGAGAACACCTGTTACAGGTGAATAACTACTCTTCCCCCCCCCCCAATGCCTTGTGGGGATCCCATGACTGGAGGGGGTTGTGTGTGGCTGGCATATGCTCCTTTAGGGCCTCTTCTGTGGATGGTGAGAGGGGACCTTGCTTGGTTTCACACTCTGGCCCCTTTTCTCCCCTCCGCATTGAGCTTTCCCAGTGGGGGCTGCTCTCTGCTTTTGACTAGGAGGGGGGGGGGTGCAAGACAGAAAGGTAGTAGCTGGTGTTAAACACCAGTAAGGCAGGGGATTTCCTCTGCTACAGTGGCAGGGGTATGTGGAGATGCAGTAGTCATTGCTGTTGTGTGTCCATACAGGAGTTGAGGAGAGGCAGAGGTCAGGACCCCCCGGTTGCTGCTGCTCCTCAAGGGACGTCACTTCTTTTGTTGCCAGGGCAACATTGGAGGATGCAGTGGAGATTTGCTAGCACTGCAGAGATGAGTCAGTATTATATTTTCTTCGATCGCAGGGGGACAGTGTTAATAGGGTTGCAGTACCCATTGATTTCCTGGCTGTCCTCAAGGTGTACATTGGCCATCTGTGTCCAATGTGGCTGGCGGTGGGGGAGTCAGTCAGAAGCTGATTTTGATGACTTCTTTTCAGGCCTAAGTGTGGGTGACAGCTGGAGGGGTATGTAATCTGGGCAAAATTGTTTCCATGCCCACTCCTGGTTGTTTGGAGTGAAAAAGGATCTGATAATTGGAACAGTTATACTGAAAAGGTCTTTGTGACAGAGGAAGGGAGCATGTGGGGGCATGCTTAGGTTGGCTCTCCCTCCAGAGGATAGTGGTTCCAGGGCATGCTCGAGGTCCCTCTCTGCACACCAGCTTTCTCCCCTGAGTGTTTCGGGGTTGGATATCTGTCTCCCTCCATTCCAGGGGAGTGCCACAGACGCCTTGAAGTATCGCATTAGTACTTCGATTTTGTCACAGAATCGGATTCTGATGATTGGGAAACCGAAGAGGAATTGCCGGATACCATGCAGCATTGGGACATTCACTTTGATCCCTCACCCCTGTATGAATGGAGGAAGTTCCCTTTGGAGGACTTGTCCTTCCACGAGTTCATGCGAGACATGGGGGAAAGGCTTTGCTGTTCACCATCAAGGCCAAGGAGGAACCCAGGGCAGAGGAATTGGATATCTTCCAATACCCTTCTCCCCCATGGAGACCATTATGGTGCTGGTGCATCAGATCCTTGAGAACCTCCTCTTTTGAATGTGGGAGACGCCACTCACAGTGCCCATGGTGAGCCTCCAAATCGATTCCCAGTATCAAGTGAGCAAGAGCCCTTGTTTCAAGAAGTTATAACTTCTTCATGATTCTATGGTCGTGGTGTCGACCATACGCCACATCAAAAGTTTTAAAACACACTTCTTGGTGCACTGGGCCAGGATGCACGGATCATGGACAGCTTTGACAGGAAATGGTACGAGAATTCACTGCTGGTGGCCCATATCAAGGCCTACCAACTGAATGTGGGGGAATCTTGCTGAGTTCTCTGCTAACATGTTGGGGGAGCAGCTGCAGATTTTTCAGGCCCATGTCTCCAAGAGACAGGAATGCTCTATGTATATCACTTGTGCTGCCTATGATGGGTTTGAGTCTGTCACCCGGGTGGCCGCTATGGACATTGGGGCCCAACACCTTGCCTGGCTACAGTTCTCAGAATACTGGGTCTAGGACAAGCTAGCTGATGTCCCTTGCAGGGATGAAAACCTCTTTGGGAAGCCAATAGAGGAAAAATCTGGAGAGTTGGAGAGAGAACAACTCTGGATGAACTGTCAGCTATCTTTCAAAAGAGTCACCTCCAGATGAAAATCGTTGGAGGAAAAAGTCTGTCTTCTCCAAAATGAAGTAGTACTGTGGTACCTATGCTCCATACCATTCCTACCAGGCACCCCAACAGGGGCAGCAGTAGCAAAACGGCCAGGCCCAACGCCAGTGGCACCGGCTGAAGCCTCAGAAACCTCAACCAGTGCCGCAGCCTGGAGGGGGTTTTTGACTCCTTCCTCCAGAACATGGCCCTTCCCATATTGGACACTGTTCTGCCACAATAAACAAAGACTGGCAAAGAGGAGGGATGCTTAGGAGGGCAAAGGGAGAGGGAAGTGATGTAGAGGGTGATTAAAAAAGCAAGATAGGAGGAGGAAGGCAGTGTAGTAAGCAAGCATAGTAAGCAAAGAGGTAAGGGTAAGAATCTTCATTCTGGCATAGAAAGGAAGCCAGTAGAAAAAGAAAAGTGGGGAGGAGTGATCAAAGTGAGAGAAGCCAAAGATAAGCTTAGTAGTTGTATGAGTTGAAGAGTTTTAAGGGAATACTGGATGGGGGGAGGGGGCTTTATAGAGAGTGTTTCAGTAATCAGTTGGGAGATCGCAAGGGCCATGATGAGTCTTTGGAGTTGAGAGACGTTGAAGACCGAATAGACGGTGCTGATTCAGTGAAGGGTTAAAAAGCATTAGTTTGGTCTTTAAAAGAAAGAGAAGAATGAGAATGAAGCCTGATGTCTTAATGGAATCACAAAACACTAGAGGAGAAGAACAGAGTGAGGGGGTGTTGTAGCAAGAAAGGGAAGGAACACAGATGTAGTTGCACTTAGTGATGATTAGGCTTAAATGATGATCTGGAACAGATGACTGATGGAGTCCAAGCAAGATTAAAGGGCAGAGATGTCAAAGTCAGGTTGGGTGAAGAAAATTTGAATTTTGTCGGTGTACATGTAGGGGCTACAGTCAAGAGAATGGATCAAAAGGGGTAAGGGGGAGAGGAAGATGTTGAACAAAAAAGCAGCAAAAAAGGAACTTTGGGGGGGACATATGAGGAAAGGGGAAATGAGGAAGAGAGTCTGGAACTGGAAGAGATTTGAAAGGAGCATTGTGAAAGATAAGAGAAAACCACTGGAGGATAGTGCCATGAATACCTATTTCATGAAGCCTAATAATCCAGAAAAAGTGATTGACAAGATCAAGAGAAACTAGAATAACAGAGTTACGGTGGTCCAGTGTGGTTCTAGATTTTGTTCATTAAAATAACCAATAGAAGTTCTGTGTCAGCTTGCCTAGGGTATAGCACTACAACTTTATCAAGGAAGAGAGTTGCCAGAGCACAATACATTTAAGAATCTTAGAGAGAGGGCAGATTAGAGATGAGATGAAAGCTAGAGAGGAAAGGTCAAGAGAGGGTTTCTTGAGGATGAAAATGACTACATACTTCCAGCATGGAGGAACATAAGCCAGTGGTGAGGCTCTGCTGAAAAAGGGGGAGAACAAGGGAGGAGAAAGCCAGCCGATTTGGCCAAGAATCAAGGCAGGATGAGGAAGGGCAACAGAATGAAAGGTATGTTAAAGGAAAAAAGTGAGGGTGGGGTGAGAGGACCAATTAGATCAAAGAGCAGGAGATGGGGATGGAGAGGGGAGGGATAAGGGAGCAGGAGGAAAGGGAAAGGTAGTAAGGGACAGCTGAGAGGGAGGAAGCAAAAGAGGGGGTAGCCTTCATAAAATACAAGAGATCACAGAAAGAGGAAGGCAAACATCAATATTTGGCAAAGCTAAGAGAAACTAGGAAGTAGTCAGGACATCAAAGATAGAAAGGGAAGTAAAAATAGCCAATGCAGTAAAATGGTGGGATAAAACGTTTTTTAGATATGTTAGTGAGAGGAGTATGTGCAAAAGTGGTATTGTCAGACTAAAGGGTGACGGGGAGGAATATGTTGAAGCTGGTGAGGATAAAGCTTAACAAATATTTCTGTTCTGTGTTCACAGATGAAGGGCCAGGAGCAGGACCTCAGAAAACACCCACAAGTAGGAACAGAAGTATGGTGGGTTTTGACCAGTTTTCAGAAGACTGTGTCCTTGAAGAGCTACCTAAACTAAGAGTAGACAAAGCAATGTGGCCAGATGGGATACATCTAAGAGTATTGAAAGAACTTAGGGAAGCTCTAGCAACTCCACTGTCTGACCTTTTCAAAATGCTTCTTTAGTGTTGGAAGTGGTCCCAGAGGACTGGAGAAAGGGTGCATGTGGTCTCTTTACACAACAGCAGAAGGATGAGGTTGGTAACTATAGGCCAGTTAGTTTGATCTTTATTGTGAATAAATTAATGGAAACACTGCTAAAACAGGATAGTGAGGTTTTTGGAGTCCAGGACCCGAGGCAGCTTGATTCTACTAGAGGCAGATCTTGTCAGACAGTTCTAATCATTTTATTTGACTGGATGACCAGAGAGTTGGACCAAGGGAGAGCCCTAGATGTGTATTTAGATTTCAGTAAAGCCTTTGATATTGTTCTGCACAGGTGATTTATGAATAAATTGAGTGCCCTAGGGATTCTAAAGTGACTGGGCTAGAAATTGGTTGAGTAGGAGCAACAAAGGATACAGGTAAATGAAGCTCACTCTGAGGAGAGAATTATGTTACCAGTGGTGTGCTGCAGGGATCTGTCTTTGGTTTAATTCTGTTTAACATTTTTGTAATTGATACTACGGAAGGGTTGTCAAGTAAGTTTTGCTTCTTTATAGATGATGCCAAAATCTGCAATATAGTAGACGACACCCAGAAAGGTGTAGATAATTATGAGGAGGGATCTAGCAAAGCTTGAAGAATGGTCAGGAATTTGGAAGCAGAGATTTAATGCTTAAAAATGCAGTGCCATGCATATGGCTCAAAACTCCAAGGGAGCAGTATAGTATAGGTGGTAATATTTCTGTCCATGAAAGAAGAGTGGGACTTTGGAGTAATTGTTTCTGATGATCTTAAGGTGGCTAAACAAGTAGAAAGGGTGGCAGCGTAAACCAAAAGGATGCTTTGGTGCATAGGTAGAGGAATGGCCAGCAGGAAGGGAGGTGATAGTGCCTCTGTATAGGTCTTTGAGACCTCATTTGGAGAATTGTATGAAGTTCTGGAGATCACACCTTCAAAAGGATATAAACAGGATGGAATCAGTGCAGAGGGTGGCTACTAAAATGGTAAGTTGACTTCATCATATGACACATAGGGACAGATTTAAAGATCTCAATATGTATACTTTGGAAGAAAGGCAGGAGAGGGGAGATAGGATAGAGACATTTAAAAACGCCTGTGGCATAAATGCACAGGAGGAGAACCTCTTTCAATTGAAAGCAAGCTCTGAAATTAGAGGGCATAGGATGAAGGTGAAATGGGATAGACTCGGGAGTAATTTGTGAAAATATTTCTTTATGGAAAGAGTGATAAATGCATGCAGTAGTCTTCCAGTTGAGGTAGTAGAGACAAAGACAGTATCTGACTTCAAGAAAGCAAAAGATAAACACAGAAGATCTCTAAAGGTAAAAAAGGGACACTAGTAGTTGGAATGGAAGGGCAGACTGGATAGGCCGTATGGTCTTTATCTGCTGTTATCCCTCTTTGTTTCTATATTTCATTGTGAGATAGGCAAGAGAAGCAGGAGCAGGAAAAGAGAGCTAGAGTTACCTGAATTCAAGCTAGTGAAGTTTGTAGTTTATTGGCAAAGGCAGTAATGAATGATAAATGAGTGAACAAAACGGCAGCTCTATCTGTGAAATGGAGTGATCCTTCCAAAGGCATCAGGAGCTTAAGAAGTGGCTTTTGCAAAAGAGGCACACAGCATGGTGCTGTGTGTGGAAGAGAAGAGTGAGCCCTTGATGAAACCAAGGGGTTTCAGGGACTGAGAAGGGGTCCAAGGACAGAGGAGCAATAGAATCCAGTGACCAGACAGAAACTGAGACCAGGAGGAAAGCTGATCGTCCAGCAAAGCAGAGTGGTGGTAGAACAGGTAGCTGCTAAGTCAGTTGGTTGAGGTTAGCTGGGCAAAGAATGTGGGTAAATGTCTGATGGGGAGTGGTAAGAGAGGAATAAGAGGGAGGGGAGAGACACACGCTAACAGTGATCAGTCTAGGGCACAGGGAGAGGAGTACCAGCAGAAGCAGAGAAAAGGATTGTGATCCAAAGCACATCTTAGCCAGCAGATCAGAGTAAAGGAGCGGATGAGTATGTCACTGAAAATGAGGAAGACATAAGAAAAAGGAAGCCAGGAATCCTTAAGGTGAACCAGGTGCCCAGTCTAAGCCAAGTTTGTTATCAAAGAAACTGCAAAAAAAATGGAAGGAGATGAGATCTGCCATAAGTACAGCCTTGTGGTGGAGAGAGCATTTATTGAGGAAGCAGCAGGTAGGAGAAAGGAGGAGCCGGCTCATGGGAGAGGTGTGAGGAAGTGATTTGTGGTTCTGCTTAACCATGAAACCAGGTCCAGGGCAGTGGTGGCCCCAGATCACAGCACAGGAGGAAATGGGAGGCATCAGCAAGGAGAGAAGCAAAAGTATAAGGGGGATACTTGCAGAATGAAAATAGAGAAGAAGAGTGGGGAAAGGAAAGGAAAGGCTGCAGGTGGCGTCACAAGGAGCAGAACCACATGCTGGGTTGCCCTCCCACGGTGCCACCACAGGGACTGTTTTCTCTTTAACAGATTGTAGGCAACTGATGTCACCTTTGGGGCTTCACAGGAGGGGTTGGAATGGCAAGGCAGGACCAGAGAGCAAGAGCAGAGCCTGTGAAAACAGAAACAGAGGACGTTCGTATTGTGTGTTTGACATGTTTTTTGATTGCATGTTGAACTCTTTAGAACTGGATACTAGTAGTTCAAACAGGATTCCAGATACATGCTATGATTTATAAGTGGATGACATCTTCTAAAGTCTACAATGTTTGTTTATGAAATTGTATATACTGCCTTCTTGGCACAAAGTCATCCAAAGCAGTTTACAATTAAGTAGTTAAAATTCAATATAAGTAGAATACAATTAAGAAAAAAAAATAAAAGCACACATCTAATACATTATAAATGACTTAAATGTTACTGTACAGCCTTTTTGCTTTAAACAGCTTAGTTATGTCTGATACATTTTTATTAAAATGATTCTTTAGCTTATTAACATAATCTGTACACCAAATATAACATGTGTCTGTCACTACAGGCATAACCATTTACTCCTGCATGAAGAGACATGAGTTTTTTTCAGAAATTAGTAACCATATAAGCTAAAACGACAGAAAATGTTAATTCAGCCAGAAGTTACAGGAAACACAATCATTAATAATTTTCCAAAATGAAAGAAGCAGCATACTCATATGATATTTTTGGATGCATCGCCAGCTTAATCCACTTTTGTCTTAATATTTATTTATTCTTTTATTTATTTAAATTTCTTTTATACCGCGCTATTTGTCATCAGTGCGGTTTACATAAAACATACACGTTGCATATAATGAACTAGGTTTACAGGTAACAGGACATAAAACTTGGATAACCTGGGGTAACTATTTACATTGGATTTTCATATTATACAGGCTATACTCATGAGTGTCTTATAGGGTAGGTTTAGTCATAATATCTATCTTAGACTGCAGGTCTACTGTATCTTTGTCTATCTTGTAGTACTGAAGGAATAGGTAGTGTTTCACTGCCTTCCTAAATTGGACCAAGTCAGTGATTGCTCGTTTGTTGGGTGGGAGAGAATTCCAGCTTCTCAGTGCACATAGTTTGAAAGCTCTGTTAACTGTAGCATGAGTACAGTGGGTTATTTCTTTTGGGACAACTAATGAGTTGATCGCTGCCGATCTCCTGGACCTGTTGGATGGTGTGGTATGAATGAGCTCTGCTAGTGAAGTAGAGGCTAGTCCATTGATTGATTTGAAAGTAAGCAGCAGAATTTTGAAAGATAGTCTGGACTGTATGGGGAGCCAGTGAAGATGTTTTAGGATGGGTGTGATATGATCTTTCTTAGACGCTCCGATTAGAACTCTCGCTGCCGAGTTCATCACAAGCTGTAGAGGGTTTAAAGTAGATTGAGGGAGACCGTGCAGGATTGAGTTTGCGTAGTCAAAATGAGGCGTGATTAGTGCCTGATAGATAGTCCGGAAGTCGCTTGGTTCAAGTAGGAAATGAAGGTGCCTGAGGGTACGAATCTTGTGGTATATCGCTCTGACTACTTTGCTTATGTGGATTTTCATGTCAAGGTGCTGGTCCAGGGTGACTCCAAGGTACCGGATCGAGGATTTAGTCTGGCGTTCTGCTTCCTTGACTTTTATATGTGTTGGTGTTATGAAATTTAAATTCCTCGTGATGAATAGCACCTCAGTTTTCTTGTGCTGAATTCGAAGGTTTTGGGATTGAAGCCAATTGGATACTGCTTCAAAGCATTCTGTAAGTGGTGAAAGGTTTGGGTTTTGTGTCAAGAAGGGCATGTAAAGTAGGACGTCGTCCGCGTATACCAGGCAGTTTACCCCAAAAGAGCGAATGAGGTTACAGATAGGCTGCATGTAGATATTAAACATCAGGGCAGAGAGGGAGGATCCCTGCGGGACTCCTTGCTTCTGGTGGAAAGGTTTAGAAGTTGAGGCACCTGAACGTACATGTTGCCATCTGTTTGTGAGGTAAGATTCACACCAGATTATCGCTGTCTCCGAGATACCCTTCTCTCTGAGGCGCACCAGTAGAAGCTCGTGATATACTGAGTCGAAAGCAGCTGCTATGTCAAGGAAAATAAGGACAAATCCCTGCCAGATGTTATCAATTCCTGTGGTTCTATTATTGATAAGTGTGGTGAGGCCCTGGTTTCTACACCATGTTGTTCTCTAAAGCCGTGTTGGCATGGGTCTAGTGGTGAATTGTTGTCGACGTGGTCTTGAATTTGTCTTTGTACCTCTTTTTCTATTATTTTGGCCAGAAGTGGTATGCTCGATATCGGTCTGTATGAGTCCACTTTCAGGCTGTCGAGCTTGCCGTTTTTCATCAGAGGTCTAATGGAGGTATGTTTGAGGGATTGAGGAAACACCCCTGTTGTGAAAGATCTTTCCATGAACCTGGCTATAAATGGGCTAAGATCAGACCGTAGCCCCTTTATCCAGAAGGCAGGGCAGGGGTCAGTCTGGGCAGTGGTGGTGTTGATCATAGCGATGGTATTTTCAATGTGTTTCTTAGATGGTGTAGTGAACATGGTCAAGGGTGTTATATTGTTTTGTACCATTGCCATTGAGGGTACTGGATATTTGTTGGTATGGCTTAACTTTGCTTGCAGATAGTCAGCAAAGTCTTTTTTTTTTTTTTTTTTTATTTAAATTTTTATTAACATTTGTAACAGTTACATTAGCATATACTCAACAACTCCAAGGCATCAAGGGTTCAGCAAACAGCATAAGAGACAACTCTTCAACTAACACACAGTCTAATCATTTCTCCTCCTATTTGCCATCCCCCCACCCCCTCCCTACTTCCACCCCTCTTCCCGCAACCACCTCCAAACCCCTGCCCACCGCTTCTCCATTTGCTCCCCTCTCCCTCCCTGCTCCCCAGTCAATTTATACATGGCATAAAGATGCGACACCCTGCGTGCATAGCTCGCCATGGAGGGTAGAGCTGGTCTATTCCAGTACCATGCAATTTCGCAGCGGGCCGCTGTGACACAATACCAAATAATTTTCCAATCCCCCTCCCATTTCCCATCTGGTCTATGCAGGAGACACATCTCAGGGCCAAGTTCAAGGTGCGCCCCCATCATTTTGTTGATGTTTGCCCCTATGCGGTGCCAGTACTCTCCCACTACCGGACACGTCCACCACATATGCAGCCAGGAGCCACGCTCCCCACACTTTCGCCAACATTCATCCGTTTGCAACACCCCTGCCTTACACAACCGCTCCGGTGTGAGATACCAGCGACTCAGCACCTTAAACCCATTCTCTCGCAATGTCGTGGCAATGGAGAATCGTGCTATACCTAATGCCATTGTCTCCCACTCCTCCACCCCCCAGCTTACCCCTAAATCCTTCTCCCACGCTTCCATGTATTTCAACTTGTCTTCCCCCCTCGCTGTCAACCCTCTGTAAATCCTGGAGAGCATCCCCTGGCTTCCCAGGGATCCCAGGCAGGCACCCTCAAACCATTCACCTCCCCCCCATCCCCCTTGCTCCCTTCCCTTTGTACTCACTACCGAACATAGCTGCCTATACGGGAATCTATCTACCTCCCCCAAACGATAGAGGTCCCGGACCCCCTCAAATCCTCTACAATGTCCTCCTACCACAATCTGAGACACCTGGGACAATCCTAACGCCGCCCAGTTACGGAGCACTGTGGCTCCCGGTCCCCCGCTCTCCGCACAGCAGGCTTGTAATGACATGGTGGCCGACCATCGTTTGTCACCCACCAGCCGCTTTCTATACTGCTGCCACACTTTCAAAGTATGCCCCACAATGGGATTCCTCCCCTTCTCTCCCCTCCCCTCCCATACTAACCGTTCAAGTGCACCCGGCCTGTATTCGGCCAGTTCCAGCTGAACCCACTGCTTCTGGGGTTCCCTCAACCACGCGTAGACTGCTCGCAATTGTGCTGCCGCATAATATAGTCGGATATTGGGAACCCCCATCCCTCCTTCCCGTACCGAGACTTGTAGCGTCCTTGCCGCCACCCGTGGACGCCTCGACCCCCAGATAAACCGCTCGACCTGTTGTTGGATCTTCTTTAGCACTTTCGGGGGGATTGGGACTGGTAAAGCCTGAAACAGAAAGAGGAACTGGGGGAGAAGCATCATCTTAACCGTCGCTATTCGTCCAAACCACGAGTAATACCCCCTGCTCCAGCCTTGTAGCTTCGCCTCCACCTGCCCCACCAACTTCTTGTAATTTAAGTCATACAACTCCTCCAAGGTTCTACCGAGTTGAACCCCGAGGTACCGGATCGATGTCTTTGCCCATTTGAAGGGGAAATTCTGCTGCCAGTCACGCTGCCCCTCCCCCTCCCCCCCTACACTCAAGATCTCCGATTTCCCCCAATTAATCCGGAAGCCCGCCCTTTCACCATAATCTTGAATCTCTCTCATCACTGCCCTCAGAGATTCGCTGGGATTCGTGAGTGTCAGCAGTATATCGTCTGCAAAGAGGGACGTTCTGCATTCCTGCCGTCCCACCCTAACCCCCGTGATATCAGGGCTGCCGCGCAACTTCGCTGCCAATGGCTCTAAGGATAGCACAAAAAGTAGGGGGGACAGTGGACATCCCTGCCGCGTCCCTCTTTCTAGGGGGAAGAAACCAGAGTACCCCCCATTCACGCGAACACATGCCTTCGGCCTAGCATAGAGAGCCCTTATCCACTGTGTGAACCCCGGTCCAAACCCCTGGGCCTCCAACACCGCGTAGAGAAAATCCCAGGACACCTGATCAAAGGCCTTCTCTGCATCCAGTGATACCAACAAGGCCCCCGTCCTCTGCCGCTGTGTCGACCACATCACATTTAACACTTTGCGGATATGATCCGCCACTTGCCGGCCTGGTACAAATCCAGCCTGGTCCTCATGCACCAATTTACCTAACACTCCATTGAGGCGCACCGCTAGTACTTTCGCCAGCAGTTTCGCATCTAGGTTCAGCAGCGAGATCGGACGGTAAGACGCACACTCCTGCGGGTCTTTCCCCTCTTTGTGGATAAGCGTAATACCTGCCCAGCCCATTGATTCAGGCAGTGCCTCCCCCCTTCCCGGTCCATTAAATACCCTGGTCAACGGGTTCAGCAAGAGGCTCCCAAAGCGCTTGTAAAACTTTGCCGTCAGTCCATCGAGCCCTGGGGCCTTTCCATTTTTTAAGCCCTTGATAGCCTGGCTGACTTCGTCAGCTTGTATTTCCCTGTCGAGCCCCTCTTGTTCGTCTCCCGTTAGAGTCGGGAGCCCTGCTTCCCTCACATATTCCCGAATGTCCTCTCCCGACCTTGCAGCTCGGGCTGCATACAAGTTGCTATAGAAGGACACAAATTCCTCCCTTATTCGTGGAGCCTCTCGCACTACCCCCCCTGTACTCCTAATCTGTGTAATCCTATTCCACTCCCTCCGCCTCTGCAATTGTCTCGCGAGAAGTTTCCCCGCTTTATTCCCCCCTGCAAAGAACCTCTGTTTTAACAGCTGCAGGCGGAATTGTATCTTCTCCGCTTCAAGAGCATTCACCTGGGCTCGTAGTGCCAGCACCTCACCCCGTACCTGTCCAGTTCTGTCCTGACCGTCTCTTTCCTCCATCTCCCGCAATTGCCGGCGTAACCGGTCCTCCCTCTGCGCCCTCTCTCGCTTTAGGCGGGCTCCCCACTTTATGAGAACCCCCCTAATTACAGCCTTGAAGGCGTCCCAGACTGTTCCATCCAGCACTTCCCCACCGCCATTTTGGTCAAAGTACTCCGGGATGAGCCTTTCAATCTCCCGCACCACCCTCTCGTCCTCAAGGAGCCCCTCATTCAACTTCCAGAACTGGCGGCCTCTATCTTCCCCTTCCACCCGCACCCGCACCACCACCGGAGCATGATCGGACCAGGTAATGGGTTCCATCTCGCCCCCTAGGAGCCGCCCTGTTAACTCCTTCCCTACCCATATGGCATCCAACCGGGAGTAAGTGCCATGTGCTGCAGAATAAAAAGAAAATTGCCTCCGCCCCGGGTTTAGTGTCCGCCATACATCTATCAGGCCGTTCTCCCGCACAAAATTGTGGTAATGTTTCCTATCTGTGCCTCTCCCCTCCCTGCGCCCAGTCGTATCTCTCCCTACCTCCCATGCCACATTGAAATCCCCACCACAGATTAGGACCCCATCCCCCATTGCCGCCACTTGCGCACTCAAAGCATCCCAGAATTCAGTTTGCGGGCCCGTAGGGGCATACACATTTACCACGCAAAACCACTCCTCACCTATCTTTACCCTCAGCAGGAGATACCGCCCCCCCCTATCCCGGGACACTACCTGGACCTCCATGGGGCCTGTCTCTCTGATGAAGACCCCCACCCCGCCTTTCTTCTTCTCTTTAAGATTAGAAGCGAACATACGGTGCTTGTACCCCCGGGGTTGCACCAATGTCTCATGTTGTCTCAATAGATGTGTCTCCTGCAACAGCACTATGTCTGCATTGTGTCTTGTTAACTCCTTATATAATTTCTGTCTTTTCATTGGTGAATTTAGACCTTTCACATTTAACGTGAGAATTTTTAACTCCTTTCCTACCCCCAGATCCCTGCCTCGTCCCCCTAAGTCCCTCCGCCCCCACCTCCCACTCTGGCCCCCTCTTCCCCCCCTACCCACCCCCTCCTCCCCCCACTTCCCCCCCCTACCCACCCCCTCCTCCCCACCCCCTCCTCCCCCCACCCCCCACTCCCCCTCCCGCTGTTCCCTCCCGTCCTCCCTCTCCCCCCCTCGCTACTCCCTCCCCTCCTCCCTCTCCCCCCCTCTTAACTCTCCTCTGCGGAGATACGACTTCCAATTCGGTGACCTTCTCTCCCTCCCCACCTACCCACCTCTACTGTTCCCCAGCCCCCCCCCCACTCCCCTGCCTAAGCCCCCCTCGCTGCCAACTCTCCCCCCTCTAAACCCTCCTCCTCTCTCCACCCAGCCTGGGCTCTCTCCCTCTCAGCCTAGTCCTCGCCTCCTCCCCTCTCCCTCTCCCCTTAGCCTACTGCCCATCTCTCCTTCCCCCCCCCCCCCCGCCCACAGCCCAACTTATTCAAGAATGCCAGTCCATTATAAAGATGCTTCAGCTCAGCCAGTCTCTTGTTCTGTGGTCCGGTTCTGGTGCACGTCCTTGGTGGTTCTTGCCAGTCTACGTCCACTTGCCCTCTGCCATTTCATCTGTGCTGCTCCTCCGGTCCTGGATCCCGTTCTCGGCGGAGTGAAAGAGCCCTCGGCTTGCTCTGGTAGATTCTCAGCACCGAGCTCTCTCAGTGCTCTCCACGCCTCCACACTGGATCTCACCGTCCTCGATCGTCCTTTCACCGTAATAAAGAGGCCGAAGGGGAAGAGCCACTTGTAGCGCAGGTCAGCATGTCTGAGATATGCGGTGACCTCTCTTATCTCCCTCCGTCTTTGTAGCGTGCCTTGGGACAGGTCTTGGTACAGCTCCACCGTATGCCCCTCCCAACGGAAATTTTTCAGCTTGCGGCTGGCACCCAGCAGGAGTTCCTTACTCTTAAAGGAGTGCAGGCAGACCACAATGTCTCTTGGCCTATTGTCTCGGATGGGCCCCATACCCCTGTGCGCCCTCTCTATTTCGAGGCGGGTCTCCTCTGCAGGTCTCCCTGGGCCGGCTGCTGCGAGTAGGTCCCGGAAGATCCGCTGGACCACCTCCTCACAGTTCTTATATTGTGGTTCCTCCGGCACCCCTCTCACTCGGAGGTTGCATCTGCGCGAGCGGTCCTCCAGGTCCTCTGTTTTGGCTTTCAGGGTCTCCTGCGTCCTCTGAAGCTCTTCCCAGCTGCTCTGGACCTGCGTCAGGGTCTCCTCTTGACTCTCCAACTTGGTCTCCACCTCTTCCATACGTCCCCCCAGCTCCAGCAGGTCTTGGCGCATAGTCTGCACTGCTTCTTTAATTTCATTTTTTACCCCACACATCTCCATCTTCAGTTCCTCCTTTAACTCTAGGAGCCATTGTTTAATCTGTTCTGCTGTCGACAGGCCCTCCTCTCCTCCTTCGCTCCCCTCCGGGCTCTGTGGGGTTTCTGTCCCAGGTTTCCCTGCTTTTTTTTTCCGCCTCCTTCCCTCCTTTGGTGGTTGCATATGGGGAGCGGAACTCGGCCAGCTTTTTTTTTGCCAGAGTCTCTTTTTTATTATTTTTTTCCATTTTGGGCTGATTAGCCCCTCTCTCCCCAGTCTCCCCGGCCTATAGAGCTGGTAGGGCGTCCACTCACCACACTATATCTTCTGCTGGGAACAATTCTGGTGGTTGGTAGTTCTCTGCCTCTGCTCCCTTTCTTAGTGCAGTTGGGGGGGCATGAGACTCACCACTGCTGGCTGCTTCTGCACTCTGCTTCTTGTGGGCTGCAGCTTAGCATAGGTCCCTGCTTCCTGCTTCTCCCAGCCACGTGCTAGGCCTTCTCGGCCCCCTCTGTCTCCGGATTCACCTCTCTGTTAGCCACCCTCTTCTGCCACCACGTGGTCTGTGGGGGTCGGCGGCGTGGCGTCCTCCGCGGGGAAGCACCCTGCCTCTGCTCACCGGCAAGCCTCTTTTGGCCCTGCTGACTCTCTCCCAACAAGTCCGGCTCAGCGCGGCCACCGGCCCAGAAGCCCCCTGAAAGTCAGGCTGCCTCGTCCGGTCCGCTCCCACCAGCTTCTCTGCACCTCCGCACCCGCTTGTTTCGCCGCCGCCGCGGCTCGCCGGCACTCCCCGCTCTCTCCGTCGCCCCTCGGCTCACCGCTCCGTTGCCCGTGGGGGCTAAAACGCTTCAATTATTGCGGGTTGGTGGCGGAGCTCCTCCGCTACGCCGCCATTCAGTAGGTGACCGTCAGCAAAGTCTTGAGGGTGGATATCGTTTGATTGTTCAGGTACTGGTTCCTTAGTTAAGTTCTTTACGAGGCTGAAAAGGTCATCATGAGGTTTGTTCAGTGATCGTTTCAGAGAATCTATGTGAAGTTGCCTTAGGTTTGCAGTTACTGCTTCACGATGTTGTGCAAGATGGGAATTATATGCCTCTTGATCTATTTCTGAGTGAGATTTACGCCAGCGTCTTTCCAACTTCCGTAGGAGGGTGAGAGATGATCGTAGTTCTGAGGTGTACCAGACTGCTGAGGCTCGCGTCCTTGGTGGCTTGTTGGATGGTGGACATGCGGCAATATTTCTGAAGGTTTTGTTCCATTCAGAAACCATATCTTCCGGGCTGAGTATTGTCGCGGTAAGAAGTGGGCGTGTTTTACTCAGGATAGCATCTCTATCAAAGGCTTGAAACCTTCGTTCTGGTGCCTTGGAGGAGTTAGTCTGCCTTTTGACTTTGTTCTGGTTGTTTCTGAGTATGGGTAGTCGGAAGACAATCAGTTTATGGTCAGACCAGGGAACTGCAGTTATGTACAGTCCGTTGGTGTCTTTTGACTTGGAAGATGTCTGTGGAGCCAAAATCAGGTCTAGTAGACCTCCTTTAACATGTGTAGGTTCATCTACTAGTTGGGTGTATCCTAGATCTTTGAGAGCCTCAAGGAAGGCTGAAGCCTGAGTCTCTTGTAGTGATGGTAGGTTGAAATCTCCCAAAACCCAGCTTGGTGTGCATGGGCTTTGAGTGTTACATGGGCTTCGACTGTGAATAATGTATATAGTTTACTGTATATAGTTTATATAGTTTACCCTGTTTCTTCCAAGTTCTCAAACCCCTGTTACTTGTAAAATACACTACAGTTACCCTGTATGTATATGCTCTGTTCCATGTAAACCGCGCTGATGATAATAGTGCGGTATATAAGAAATGTTAAATAAATAAATAAATACATAAGATATGCCATACTGGGTCAGACCAAGGTCCATCAAGCCCAGTATTCTGTTTCCAACAGTGGCCAATCTAGGTCATATGTACCTAGCAGTTTCCCCAAGGGACACAGGTTCCACAATGCTTGTATTGGTTCAAGCATTGATATTCTGGGTCCCTTCTTAATAATGGTTTATGGACCTTTCCTCCAGGAACTTGTCCAAACCTTTTTTAAACCCAGCTACACTAACAGCCTTTACTACATCCTCCGGTAACAAATTCCCGAGTTTGATTACACGTTGAGTGAAAAAATATTTTATTTTATTAGTCTTAAATAGTTTACCCTGTAGCTTCATTGCATGTCCCCTAGTCTTTCTATATTCTGATAAGGTAAACAATTGATCTACGTTTACCCGTTCCACTCCGTTCATTAATTTATAGACTTCTATCATATCTCCCCTCAGCCATCTCTTTTCCAGGTTAAAGAGCCCTAACCTTTTTAGCCTTTCTTCATAGGAGTATCCTTCCATCCCCTTTACCATTTTGGTAAAGGGGAGTGTTAGATGCCAGGTCAATTATTGAGGAAAGGGCATCTGGATCTGGTGATGGGGCTCTATAAATGAGATTAACAGAGCAGAGTTTGTTGGATATAGTAATTGACTCCAGATTCTTTGTGCTGTCTGCATTTATCAGGTGGAAGTGTAGGTCCGATTTGGTGAGGGCGAGTACTCCTCCTCCTCCTATGTTGTTTCTATGACATGTCTGAATTGTGAAATTGGATGGCAAGAGTTGGTTCAGTAGGACATTATCGCTAGAGAGCCATGTCTCTGTAATCATGAGAATGTCAAGGTTATGGTAAGATATCAGTTCTGTGATCACTGGCCATTTTTTGCGTATTGATCGGGCGTTTATGAGTGCACATCTTAGGCTTTGGGTATGAGAGATTTCCGCTTGTTGTGATTTCTTGTTCTGTTGTAATGCGATATGCAGTAAGTGGGAGTGGCGGGTTTGGGGTGTTTTGTTAAATCTTTGAAAGGTATCATTCGACCATCTCCTCTTATGGTTCCGAAGGATTGGTATGTTAAGCTGGTTGGAAGATAGAGCTTTGGCGTTATTGATCAATTCTGATAGGAGATACAGAGCAATTAATGAGTGTATGTAGGGTGGAGGCTATCTGGTGGCTAGGCTGTGGTGCAAATAATTGGGATTATACTATAGGTGGAGTAGGTGTCCAGCTCACTAGTATACATACAGCATATGAAGTTGGCTAGCTTCAAAATGTGGTGTAGTATATATGCAGTTATCAGAATTTGCAATAGAACAATAGATATAGTATCTTACACTCTATACATATAATTGGCTGGAAATAATACAATGCTACATACAAGAGTTGTTTATCTAGTAAACATGGATTGTGCATAGATATACTTGATTATTAGTTATATCGAGACACCTGGTTTAATTAGAAAATTACAGCTTCGTGTTATGAGATAATTACAGCTTCATGGTATGAGTCTCACAGACCTTAGGGCAGCGGAATACTTTATTTTGCAGGTTACCTTAAAAGTTGTAGGGAAACGTGTTTACTTCAGCTGCTTCGTAGGATTTTTTAGCATTGTCCGTGTTAATAGAATGGATTCTTGGGCTGGATCTGGGTTATGTTTGACCCGGCCTATCATGCACCGCCTAAGGGCCACACCAAAGGGCCACGCCAAAGGGCCCTCTGGTGAGGCCCTCAGGCGCGGGCCCGGCAGGCGCAGGCCCGCCTGGCGGCGGCTTCTTTTAGCGTTGCTGCTGCTCCGCTATATATATTTTCGTTCAATATATTGTCATTCACTAAGCTCCCTTGCTGGATGTTTCAAAATCATGTTATATTGCTTACTTGGAAAAGTGATTAACCCAGCAGAGATCTCAATAAGGAATATTTTAAAAATGAGTATACAGACATTATAAGAGTAATATCTTTAAAAAAATTATCTTTCATATTGCAGAACAAAGTAGAAGAGATGATTTGGAAGCTTTAGGTCATATGTTCATGTATTTTCTAAGAGGCAGCCTTCCTTGGCAGGGCTTAAAGGTATGGTATTTTTCCATCATCTTATAAAAATGGCTATTTTTCAGAAGAAATTCTGTTTTTGGGAATGTCTTTAATTGAATGGTTGAAGCAGGAAAATATCAGCCAGAATTTCTGGACTTTATTCTAGATGTTTTATTTTTCTTTCTATAGTGAGTTAAATGAGTAAGTTCATTTTAAGATTGACAAAGTCATAGATACACAGTTCAAAATTTACCTGGGAAGATTCTTTACTAGTGAGGTAAGTGACCAAAGATGAATAGGAGGAACAGAAGACTCAGCAAAGGACACTTGTGTATATAGCAACATGTGCTTCTAAAATGCTAAAATTATAAGACATGTTGGGACCGTATTTATGTGATTACAGCAAGAAGACATATAAGGGCATGTTTACTAAAATGCACGGCCTGGTAGATTGGGGTTTAGAATAAGATTTGGGTACTGAGCTAAAAAGTAGCATGTTCCTTTGTGCTACTTGGGTTGCATGCGATGAGTTGGGGATTGGGTGGGCCAGGGACAGAATAAAGCTGTTGAAGGCAAGTTGCATCTAGCATAGGCATTATCTCATGTTAACCATGCTTGCTGCCCTTAGCATAGGTGCACGTAATGCCACCTCAGTGGGAGACACAAATGTGCCCGCATACAGGCTTGCATGGCTCTGCTGCTTAGGCACATGCTAACTGCATGGGAGCAGATGCATACATCCCCTACAGTTAATGTGGGTCCCCTGCGCTAGTAAGGCAGCCCACCTATGTGTTACCAGAGTAGGCTTTAATAAATATATGCCTCATAGTGCATTTCCAGTAGAATGTGTTTCAATATTGTCCTGCTATACCAGTCCAGACAAGTGATTTGTGTTCCCCTACCAGCAGATTGATGGAGACAGCCAATAACAAGCCCAGGTTTTAATGACATCGCTCCCATGCCTCTATTCAATTCAGCCACTAGAGGTCCCTTCCACATTTCTTTGTCTCCAGCAGAGTTAATGGATTTTCTTCTCCGAAAGAAAATCTGGCGATTTGAGAGGAAAAGATTGATTAAATGCTAGTGAACAACTCACTTGAGTGAGACGTAGGAGGCTCCACTAGACTGCAGTCTTTTTGGTAGCCATAGGAGGAGGGAAAATTAGCTCAGCTCCATGCTGCTACCCTGGATAAGAGCCTGTTCAGCCAGAAAATTGAAGGGATCTGGAAGAGTGCAGCATCCTCTCACAACCTCAACGCCCTCTCCCTCCTCCTGCCTCCCAGCCACCTTAAATGCAGTGCTGCAAAGCCAGTAAAACAGTTTCAGGGGAGTAGAGCTGAGCCCGGCAAGGATACTTGACCTGGAGCTTTCAGGGGTGAGTACCAAGATTTTATCTTGTCATTGTCCTTGTTAGAGGATCCTGATTCAGTCTTCCTGGGATGCAATTCGAGGTGGATCGCTGGTGACCATTGGCATGGTGTGGGGGTTTTCTTAGCGATTGCATCTGTAGTGCGCTTAGCGGTTTCACGGTCCTAGCGCATGTTCCCCCCCCAAGCAGGTCCAATGCATGTTGCATAAAAGCGCAGGTAACATGCCCCCTTCCAGGCCACTGCAGCCTTAGCTGCAGGAAACATTGTTTGACCTGTGGCAAGTGAGATGCCTCATCTCTGGATTCAGGACTCTGCTCTTCTTGCATGGCAGCGTCTGAGTTGTCCCTGGAGGGCCTTCTTCTCCTTATCCAGTCTGGGGATGCAGTTAGTCCAGCCTTACCTGCCACAGGGCAGGAGGTGACGGATGGTGCTATGGGTAAGGATATCCAGCCAGCCAGAGAATCCAGCGGCCATGCTGTGAGCTGCTCATTGTCCTCTAAGGAGTCTGTGGTGGCTGTGCCCCCTGGTCTTGGGGAATCACTTCTGAGAGGAGAGCTTCTGGACTCAGAATTGTCCTCCCTGGAATTCTTTTCCTTTTTTGCAACAAGCCTGGCCCTTCTGGAGGGGAAATTCAGACCCCGTGGCCTCGGGGTGTCCCCGTGTGCTGGAGTTTGTGGGAACACATTTCTTTTTTTTCTTCTTTATTTAATTGAGAATTTTGCTTTAAATACAAGCAGAAACATTGGAGGAAATGACAGAAATAAATGTATAGAAAATAATACAAAATAACAAAACCACAGTTTTATAGCCCACATTATGGGGAATACATAGCCCTGGCTGAAGGAGAAAATGAACTAAATATAATAGTCAGGAAATCCTATCCCTTTACAGAAACTAGAAACCAATACAGACTATCGCAAGAAGAATATGGCGACCCATTGGCCGGCCCTATCTATTCTCAAGCTGCGCAGAATCTGTAAAGATACATCTTACTCCATTAACAAGAATCAGATGTTTACAGAGAAAGCGTAAGAAGAAAGTCCCCCCCCCTCCCCCCTGCAGCCAAGACACCAGGGCTTCAGCTGCAGGAAAGACTTCCTCCGAGCCTGAATAAAGTGAGAGCTGTCTGGGAAAAATAGGGACCCTTTGACCACAAAATAAATTATCTTTTTTCCAGAAATAAGCTTTCAAAATATTAATTTTGTCTGCCTCCGTGGTCAAAGACACGATCAAGGTAGCACAGGAGGAAATTAAATCTCTGGAAGTCTCAAGGAAATTTGTCAAATCCAAAGTAAATTCCTCCACAATATGTGCCACTTCATCATTTTGTACCACCGAACGCACAGGCAAATAATAAATATGTGAAACCAACAAATACTCAGAATCAAGGATCAATAATATCTCCTTACAGTACTTTCTCAACAAAATCAAAGGAGAAAACAATCAAGTCTGAGGAATATTCAATAATTCACGGTTCTTAACTCTAAGAGTATTTTCCAGAGATTCCGTTTATTTATGCATTTAACACTAGAAGCCCCAAAAGGAATTTTACCTAGAAACCCCAAAGTGCGTCAATTGACGCATTATCACGACGACTGCGTTTAGCATGAAATGCAGATGTGAATTAATGCGGTTACTTATTTGTTAAATACGTGCAGTATGTGATGTCATTACATGACGTCATTGTGTGTTTGTTTGTAGTGTCGGAGTAAAACTGTAAACAGTGATTGAGATGCGCCACCTAGTGGGAACATTAATTTATACCTAGAAGCCCCAAAGTACGTCAATTGACGCATCCAAGACAATTGAGTACGTCAGTTGACGTACTTTAGGGATTCTCGGTATAAATTCATTTTCCCGCTAGGTGGTGCATCTGTCATTAATTTTCGATGCACATATTTGAAATTCTTGACCTTGCTAACAAAGTCATGGAACATGACTGACATGGTTCTAGCAGTGGCGCTGGTATACAACTTCGAAGATGCATTTGCGTCAATTGACGCACTTTGGGGATTCTAGTGTTAAAAACTATCTTTAAGACCCAAAGCACCCGCTGACTGCAACATCCCAATCTGGCCATCTAATTGGTCAAGCCTCTGAGTAGCCACTGAAAATTTTACATCCAAATCCTGACATTTCCTAGTCACTTTCCCAGAGAATTTCACAGTTCGTCCCATGAATCCATGAAAAAGAGAACTGGTCTCAGACACCATCTTCCAGATGTCCAATAGGATCACTCCCGTAGAAGGGACCCCTGACGCTAAAACAGAATTATCTATCTGAACAGCCTCAAGAAGTTCTAACACAAACATCACTTAGGGCCTGCAGCAGACCACCAGCAGAGACTTCTTCCGGTGCCCTGCTGAAGACTGTTAGAGGAGTAGTAATACTCCCCTCCATACATGCCAACTGAGTCCCAGGGTTAAGGGGTGGGATCCTGGCTGTTGGACTAAGAGAAGCACCAGAGAGCCAGGACGAGGAAGAGTCTTGTGGAGGAAGCTCTGATGCAACCTTTGCTTTAGATTTCACCTGTTCATACTGGTCCATAGGCCCAACTACCACCTTAGGTGTAGATGTGGCAAGCTTTGCAGTCATCTTCCTTACTTTGATCTTCCATTTTTCAGAACCTCTGGGAATCTCATGTGGCTAGCTTTGCGGCCCCTCTGGCCCCAAAGGGGCACCAAAGGGGACAAGCCCTTTTGGTTATGTGCCCCTTTAGGCATGCGACTGCAGGCTTTGTCTATGGCTGAAGAACAGCTGCAAGATCTTTTATTCTCCAGGGCCAAGCAGGAAGTCAGTCCTCACATATGGCTGACGTCGGCGCCGATGGAGCCCCCGTGCGGAGCATTTCCCCAGCTTTCAAAGAAAGCCTTTGGGAGTGCAGCGCGCATGTGCGGTCCCCTTCCTGCCCAAGGGTGCCATCTTGCTCAGTCGTCTTTTTTTTCCACGGAGCCCGACGGACGTGTGTCTTAGTCACCTGGTTAAAAGTTGATTTTTTTCCTTCGAAGATTCGTGGTTTTTTGCCGGTTCGACGCCGGTTCCACTTCCCGCCTGGGCACGGTACACCGGTATCGAGCCCGGAGCTACTTTTTTGTTTTTTGTTCTTTGAGACTAGCGTTCGCGCTTTTTTTCTTTTTCACTGGCAGCCCGGTCTTTTGACCTTGCAGGGGCCCTTTTTCCCCCGATGGCTGCCAGCGGGTTCAAGAAGTGTGATCGGTGTAAGAAACTGATGTCTGTCACCGACACACACCACTGCTGCCTCCGGTGCCTCGGGCCCGATCATGACCCAATGATCTGTGGCCCGTGCGGCAAAATGTCCTCTAAGGCACTGAGGAGCTGTCAACATCAACAAGAAAGGATCTTCTCTGACTCCGCGTCTGGCCGGGCCCGGACTTCATCAGAGGCCTCAACGTCTCGGGAGTCTGACCCCGAGCATAGTCGGGGCTCCTCTGAGCGGGGGTCTCCCTCACGGGAACACAAAAGGAAGAAGAAACCCACGAGGGCGTCATCGGTGGACGCTCTTGGTCCCTTGAGGGCCAGGTCTCATAGCCCCGACCACCGTCCTGGGTCCTCGGAGTCAGAGAGGCCTGCCAAATTGCCTCTTGTGGAGCCGGAGTCCCCGAGTCACATGAGTGCTGTTGTCCTCGTGGACTCTGCTCCGGGGGAGTTGACGTCGGCCCCGACGCTCTCGGGGGCCGAGTCGGGGGCTGCTGAGTCTCCTGAGCTCGAACTCAGGTTGACGGCCTTGGAGAGCAGCTTGGCTGCCTTCGTGGAACAGCAGCACGTGCTGATCACCGGTCTGACCGGTGCATCTGCCCCGACCACTGGGACCTCGACGTCCAAGTCAACCCCGGAGGCTGAGCCGATCCTTGAGTCAATGCGGTCTCGAGTCAAGCCTCGGCCAAGGTCTCCCTCGGCCTCCCGTATGGGGCCGAGGTCATTGACGCCGGTACCCTTGGCGTTGGGGTGGATGGCATCGGTGCCCGCCCGACCAGAGCCACTCAAATTCTTCCTCGGAGGGGTCGGAGTGGGAGACGGAGGACAAGGAGTCCCCGGACACTTTCCGGACCCGATGCGTCCCATCGGACTCACTGGAGTCCGAGCCTTGGAGAAGGTCCCCCCCAGAGGATACCCGGTTCTCGGACTTCGTGAGGGACATGGCCAAAGCCTTGGCCTTCCCCGCGGATCCCGAGGAGGAGCCTCAAGCCGAGGAGCTTCAGGCTCTCCAGTATGACTCTCCACCGAAGGAGGCCTTTAGTGTACCGGTTCCTCCGATGCTGGAACGGCTGCTCTTCCACATGTGGGAGGCATTGGCCTCGGCGCCAGTTCTCAGCAAACGGGTCGATTCCATTTATCGAGTCCGTAAGAGCCCTGGGTTCCAGAAGGCACAGCTACCGCACCACTCCATGGTTGTGGAATCGGCCATGCATTGTCTGAAGAGTCAGAAGATGCACTCCTCGGTGCCCCCCGGCAGGGAGGCCCGGAACCTGGATGCCCTCAGTAGAAAGTGCTTCCAGGGCTCTATGCTGGCTTGCCGTGTCCAGACTTACCAGCTGTACATGGGCATGTACCTCCGAGACATGGCAAAGGAGATTGCTGGGTTCTCTGCTGGCCTCTCCGAGGAACCTTTGCAGAGGTTCAAGGCTTTGTCATCGGGGATTCGACAGTGCTCGAAGTTTATATCTCGAGCAGCCTATGATGGCTTCGAGGCTTCGGCCCGAGTAGCAGCGGCCGGCATCGGTGCACGCCGTCAGGCCTGGCTACAGTCATCGGACCTCGAGCCATGGGTCCAGCACAAGTTGGTCGATGTCCCTTGCCAGGGTGAGAACCTCTTTGGCAAACCCATGGCTGAAAAGGCTGCAGAAATTGAGACTGAGACTCTCACCAGGAGAAAGACTGTCCAGGAAGACTTCTGCCCCTTCTCAGAAGGAGGGCTCAGGGAAAAAGCCCTTTTACCCGAGGAAGGCCTCTGCCTATTGAAGTGGAGGAGGTGGTTTTGGCCTCTAGGAGACAATCCACCTGGAAATCTTATGCCCTCAAGTGGCGTAGGTTCTCCATCTGGTGTGCTCGGCGCCAAGAGGATCCGCTTACCTGCCTGGTACCAGTGGTGCTGCAGTATCTGCTTTATTTGTCGGACCTAGGCCTTAAATCCAACTCTGTTCGGGTCCATCTCAGTGCTCTGTCATCGCACCACTCGCCGGTGGAGGGCCAGTCTGTCGGTCCACCGCTTGGTAGCCCGCTTCCTCAGAGGCCTGCTTTTGCTCAAGCCTCCGATTCGTCCACCAGCCCCTGAATGGGATTTAAATGTGGTCTTGCAACAACTTACTCGCCCACCGTTTGAGCCAATGGCTACCTGTCATTTACGCTTCCTTTCCTGGAAGGCGTGTTTCTTGGTGGCTCTTACCTCGGCCAGGCGTGTGAGTGAACTACAAGCTCTGGTTTCTGATAGACCGTACACACGGTTCTATAGGAACAGGGTGGTCTTACAGATTCATCCTAAGTTCCTTCCAAAGGTTGTCTCCTCTTTCCACCTCAATCAGGAGGTGGTTCTTCTGACATTCTTTCCCAGGCCGCATGCCAGCCAGGCTGAAATAGTCTTGCATACTCTGGACTGGCATCCCCCTGGGACAGCTCAGATGGGTCGGGCAAGCCAGGTCCCGCAGCCCTAGATGCTCATCTGAAGGATTGGAGAAGAAACAACCTGCGAAGGTCTCCCAGAGGGAATCTACCTCAGGCCAGCTCAGTCGCCTGACACCATCGTCAAGGACTCCCCCTCGGGAACCGATGGCTGCAGAGCCTTCTAGCCTGAAGTACAGAATGGCGGCCCTGGAGCGCAACTTGTCTGCCTTCATGGCCCTCCACCCAGACCACCGGGCCCTCAATGTCGAGGATGTCCCTGTAGACCGAGCTGATATTCGAGATCTTTCAGCCTTGAGGCGATCCTTGGCTGAGGTCTCGATCCAGCTCCCATTCCAAGGGGCCGAGATCTTCCCCAGCCAGTGTGTTTGGCACCGGCCACGGGGTCTCTGAGGGCTGCAGGCGGGGATCAGCCTGAAGCCCGCGAGCCATCTTTCCCTCGAGTCCTCGACGGACTATTCTGATTGGGAAACGGAGGATGAGGAGTCGCCAGACACCAGTCGCCACCGCAACGTCCTCTCGGACTCCCCTTCCTTGGAGCCCCTGGCATCGGTCCCTACCCAAGGACATGATGTTCCTCGACTTCGTCAGGGACATGTCCAAGGCCCTAGTGTTCCCACTGAAATCAGAGGAGGACCCTCAGACGGAGGAGCTAGAAATCCTCCAATATGAGGCCCCCTCCAAGGGAATCACTTAATGTCCATCCCTCCCATCCTGGAACAGCTAATGTATGTGGGAGACACCGGCATCAGTGCCGGTGTGAGCAAGTGGCTCGATTCGATGTATCGAATCCCCAGAGCCCGGGCTTCCAGAAGTCACACCTGCCGCACAACTCCATGGTGGTGGAGTCAGACATGCGTCATCTGAAGAGTCAGAAGATGCTGTCTTCGGTCCCCCCCCTCTCCCCCTCCCCAGAGAGGCATGCACCCTAGATGCCCTTGATGGAAAGTGCTACTGGGGCTCAATGCTCATTGGCTGGATCCAGGCATACCAGCTGTACATGGTCATGTACCTTAGAGACCTGGCAGAACCCCTGCAGCGCTTCAAGAACCCGGCCAAAGTGGTCCGTGAGTGCTCCAAGTTTGTCTTGGGCAGCTATGATAGCTTCGAGTCGGCGGCTCGAGTAGTGGCGGCGGGCATTGGAGCCCAACGCCAGGCTTGGCTACAGTCGTCTGACCTCGAACAATGGGTTCAGGACAAGTTGGTCGACGTCCCATGCCAGGGAGAGAAGCTTTTTGGCAAACCCATGACCAACAAGGCTGCCAAGCTGGAGACAGAGTTCATGACGAGGACCAGGCTCTCTAAAAAGACCAGTGCCCCTCCCTGATGGAAGGGCTCAGATGATAAGTCCTTCTACCCAAGGTAAGAGGCTGCTTACAGAAACTACCCACCTTTTCAGGCCTCCCCTGCTCCCCAGCAGGGTCAGCAGGCCAAGGGACATGGGCATGGCCCTCGTAAGCAGAAGGCTCCTAAACCCCAGGCGTCGGCGTTGGCCCCGGCACAGCCAGGGGGGAGCTTTTGACTCCTTAGGCATTGCCTCTCCACCCCAAGGAGGTCAGCAGCCCACATTGGGATGTCTCATTCACTATGCCCAAAAGTGGCCAGCCATGATCACCGATTCTTGGGCAGTCCAAGTGGTCAGGGAAGGCTACCTCCTCCACCTGGCCCAGAAACCCTCTCCCTTTTTTTCTGGGAGAGCCTCCTAGATCTCCCCTTCACCGGGACCACCTACTGAAGGAACTGGCAGGTCTTCTCGAGGACAGAGTGGTAGAACCAGTTCCCCACCATCTCAGGGGCAAGGGGTTCTACTCCAGATATTTCCTTGTACCAAAAAGAACAGGGTCCTTAAGGAACATCCTCGACCTGCAGAATCTGAATAGATTCCTGCTGATGGAGAAGTTCAAGATGCTCTCCCTTGGAGCATTGCTGCCTTACCTCCAGCAGGGAGATTGGCTATGTGCCTTGAATCTGAAGGATGCCTACACACACATCCTCATACTCCCCAACCACAGGCAGTACCTGAGGTTCATGGTGGGGACAGTCATTACCAGTACAGGGTGCTGCCCTTCAGCTTGGTTTCCGCCCAAGGGTTTTCACCAAGTGCCTGGCAGTCATGGCCGCCTTCCTCCGCCTTCAGGGGGTGTTTGTCTTCCCCTACCTGGACAATTGGCTCATAAAGGGAGGCACGGCCTCAGAAGTGCAGCAGGCAACTGCACATACCATCCAGGTCCTACAAAATCTAGGGTTTGTAATAAACTACCCCAAGTGGAGTGGAGGAGTGGCCTAGTTGTTGGGGCAGAGTACTTCAGGTCGGAAGGTCGGGGGTTCAAATCCCACTAGAGGGCAGCAACCTTGGGCCGGAAGGACTGGGGTTTCTAGTCCCACAGGTGCTCCTTGTGGTCTTGGGCAAGCCACTTAACCCTCCATAGCCCATGTTCCCTGTAAAATAGTTATCTCCGTTATAATGCCCTGTTCAATGTAATTTCAGTTTGTTCAGTGTAAACCGCACTGATGCAGAATAGCGCGGTATATAAGAGAATGTAAATAAATAAATAAATTCCAACCTCTTCCTGACACATTGTCTGGAGTTCATAAGGGCAAGACTAGACACCCTCCAGGCAAAGACTAGATACTCTCCAGGCACTGCCTTTCAGGAGACTGAGCCGCCCAGCTCAGGGCTCTGGCCATGGACATACAACGCCATCCCTCGGTGTCCGCTCAGCTCCTGCTGTTCCCACTCGGACACATGGCTTCCACGGTCCATGCCCGCCTCCACATGAGGGCCGCATAGTGGTGCTTTCGGGACCAGTGGATGCAGGCCACAGGCTGTCTCCGTGACAAAATTGTAGTGACCTGCCAGATGGCAGAATCCCTGTCCTGGTGGCAAAATCCCCCAATACCTCGAGGCAGGGATGCGCTTCCTGACTCCGTGCCCCTTAAGGGTCCTCATGACGGATGCCTCCTTGCTGGGTTGGGGAGCTCACTGCGAAGAACTCCGCACTGGGGCAGCTGGTCACAGAATGAGGGCAACCAGCAGATCAACCTTCTGGAATTATGGGCGATACACCTAGCCCTCTGAGCCTTTTGCCTCTGCCTATGTCACCAACCAATATTGATCCAAACAGACAACCAGCTGGCGATTGTTCTATGTGAACAAGCAGGGGAGCACGGGGTCCTGTGCCCTCTGCTGCGAGGCAATGGCCCTCTGCTCCTACGCAGTCCAACAGGGCATACTCTTACGGGCAGTATACCTGCCAGGCCAGGACAACGCACTGGCCAACAAATTAAGCTGGATCCTCCAGCTGCACAAGAGGCAGCTGGACCCCAGAGTGGCGAGTCAGCGTTTCCATCTCTGGGGGGAACCATGGATAGACCTGTTTTCCAGCCCGGACAACTATCAGTTGCCCCGCTTCTGCTCTCAGCAAATCTATCCTTCCTGGATGGCAGCAGATGCGTTTCTCATCTCGTGGTTGGAAGGTCTCATGTACACCTTTCCACCCACATTTGCCAAAACGTTATTCAGGACCTTATGCGACAAGGCCTTGCTTATCTTGAATGACCCTCAATGGCCTAGGCAGCCGTGGTTCCTGCTACTCCTCCGGCTGTTGGTGGAGACTCCCATCCCATTGGGGAGTTCCCCAGGGCTCCTGTCGCAGGATGGGGCTCTCTTGCATCCCAACTCGGGGTCCCTGTTGCTGACAGTGTGGCTGCTGAAAGGGTGACCCTAGCCCCTTTCAACCTCTCACAGGAAGTGGAGGAGATCCTGCTGACTTCCTGTAAGTCCTTCACCAGGAAAGCATACGCCTTCAAGTGGCACAGGTTTTCAGTCTGGTGTGCAGAGCACGGGATTAGCCCATTCTCCTGCCCAGTGCAGCTGGTGCTGCAGTACCTTCTCCATCTCGCGCACTCCAGGCTGAAATAGAACTCCGTCAGAGTGCACCTCAATGCCCTGGTGGCACATCACTACCTGGTGGATGGCAAACCCCTCTCTACCCAGCCTTTGGTGACCTGCTTCATGAGGGGACTCCTTTTATCCTCCCCTTGGAGTTGATTTTTTACCATATTTTATTTTTTGCTGTCTTTTAGCTATGTCACCTGATTGAGCAAGATGGCACCCTTGGGCAGGAAGGGGATCATACATGCCTGCTGGCATCTCCAAAGGCTTTCTTTGAAAGCTGGGGGGATGCTTCCACGAGGCTCTGGCGCTGACGTCACCCATATGTGAGGACTGATTCCTGCTGTCCCTGGAGAACATCTGTTACAGGTGAGTAACTACGCTTTTCGGTGGTGCTGGATTAGCTGAGGAGAACATGGTTTGGAGACCTGATGTGGCTCCTGTGGGCTCATCTTCGGTTGCTTCCATCTCGGGCCTATTATGGCAGGGACCGATCGTTCTGGAGGACCCGGTTCCCTTCTCGTATGTGGCTTGGCTTTTGAAAGAAGACGCCTAGGGCATAAGAGCTACTCTTCTGTGGTGGTCTCTGCTCAGCGCCCAAGCTGACATATGTGCAGATCTGGTGTCTCTTTCTAAGATGGTGCAGCGCTTGGCAGTTGGCTCCTCCTGACGCAGCCAAGGTGCCATCTCTGTTGGCCTTTCTACAGGCATGGAGAAGGGCCTTTCTACAGGCCTGGAGAAGGGCCTTTCCCTCAGCTCCCTGAAAGTTCAGATGGCAGCTTTATCTTGTTTACACGGTCCCGTGACTGGTAAGTCTCTAGCCTTGCACTTTGATGTCTTTCACTTTCTCCAGGGGTTTGGCATCTGTGTCTTCCCCTTCAATCTGTGATCCCTTCCTGGGATCTATTTCTGGTGCTCAGGGCCCTGATGTTGGCGGCCTTTGAAGCGCACTACATTAAAGGATTTGGTGCTCAAGACTCTCTTCTTGGTCACGATTTGTTCGACAAGGTGTATTTCCGAGCTGCAGACTCTTGTCTTGCCGGGATTCTTATCTATCCTTTTCAGAGAAGGCCATTTCTGTTTGGCCTGTGCCTTCCTTCTTGCCTAATGTGCTGTCTCCCTTTCACATGAACCAGGTGGTCTGCCTGCCCTCCTCCTCGAAGGAGCAGTGCTGGGGAAAGGATAAGAATCTTTGCCTTATGGATGTCTGGAGAGTGCTTCTCCGATATTTGCAGTACTCAAGTTGCAAATTCCTTTCGTAAGTCCGACCATCTTTTTGTGGTGGTTGCTGGCCTGCACAAGGGTGACGTGACAGTGAAGTCGACATTGGAGTGCTGGATTAAAGAGGCCATTGGTTCCAGAGGGTTTGTATGCCTATTCTACTTAAGCACAAGCATCCTCGTGAGCGGAGCAGAGCTTGGTAGCCTCTGCAGACATTTATCAGGCAGCAATATGGGAATCTTTCCACTTTTGTCAAGAATTACCACTTGGACGTCCATGCATGGGTGGATACAGCCTTTGGCTCAACGGTTTTGAAAGCTGCTGTGTCATCTTCCTGCCCAGTGGAGTTTTAGCTTTGGTACATCCCACTTGTCTGGACTGATCTAGTAGGGCAATATGGAAGGTGACATTTTAGTTACAGTTAATCTCCTTTCCTAGAGTTCTGCTAGACCAGACCAGGGCCCACCCCTGAAACTATATTTGCTCTGTTCTTCTGCTGCGGTACCCTTGGGTCCACTTTGATTTTTATACTTGGCTCTACATGTTCATCTTCTACTGACCACCTTCCTGTACATAGTTCCCTACTGTTGATTACTTGTTGTCCACGATTGAGGTTGTGTGAGGCTTGCCATGTTTCTCCCATATGTTTTGGGTTGAATACTGAAGAGATCTCTGATGGCTGTGAATAGAGGCATTGGAGTCATGTCATTGAGACCTGGGCTTTCATTGGTTCTTTGTCTCCACCAGTCTGCTTGTAGAGGAACACAACCCACTTGTCTGGACTGGTCTAGCAGGACTCAAGGGAAGGACATTAACTGGTAAGTAGAATGTCATCTTTACAAACAGAGTTTCTAGATCATATTAAGTACAGGCAAGCCTCAGGTTCTAAATGCCATCTATCCTAGTACTAATGAAATGTCCTAACATATGGATGCTTGACCCAATTAATAGCACCCTATTAATTTGTTTTTGTAATTTAAAGGAATTTGTTGAAAATCATGTGGATTTGTTCACAGTATTTGCTATAAATGTGTTTGCCTCCAAGCTGTACTATATATTTTGTAATTCTCACGCCTTGCTACAAGCATGGTTTGTAAAATGTACTTTTTAAATCAAAGCAACTTCTCTCTCATAGGCTGACACACTAAAAGAAAGGTATCAGAAAATTGGGGACACAAAACGAGCTACACCAATAGAAGTACTATGTGAAAATTTTCCAGGTAACCGCTGCTTTTTGTGGAAATATAAAGTGTATGTGAACCTGAAAATAACAACTGTGTGCAAAGGTTTAGGCACCCCGCTCAAATCTCATGTTAGTGTATTCCTAAATGAACTGAAACTGGCACAACCACTTGTTAAGTACCATCGAGTCTGTGTTGACTCCTGCCACAACCACTATATTCTATAAATGTAAAGACAATGGGCCTAATATTCATTGCCGGCGGCTAGTGTTACTAAAGTGGCTCGCTGCCGGCATTGAACAGTAAACTCAGGTATTCACTCTTGGGGTCATATCCGGCTCCAGCATTGAATATCCGAGTTTGCTGCTCTTGCTGATCGGTAACCAGTCAGCGGCGATATTGAGCTGCTGCCTGATTAGCAATATGTGGCAGAGGTTAGGCTAGGGTTACCTGCACCTGGCTGTCGCTGCATATTGCTAACTGGGCAGCAGCTTAATATCACCGCAGACAGGTTACCAATTGGCTCCCCCTCCGCTCCTACCAGGAACATCCCCGATGCTAAGTGATTAGTACTGGGGCATGTAGAGCTAGCAGCTGCAGATATTCAGTGGCACTAAACATGTTAGTTCCGCTGAATATCCTGTTCACCTTGATTATTGCGGTTAACACTTCTGCTAACCATGTTAATCGCTTTAAATATCAGGCCCAATATCTTTCTGCAAATGTTTCTGCAGATTACTATTTGCAGATTTTTATATATTAAAAATGGTGAATATAGAAGTTGCAAAATTTGATGCACCTTTTCAGTTAGTACTTTTAAATCCTCCTTTTGGCAGAAATAACAGCTTCGGACCATTTCCTGCGGCCACCTGTCTTTCTGTTTTTGATTTTGAAAATTTCATCTTTACTCTTCCTTGCAGAAATGTTTCAGTTCAGGAACATTCTTAGGTCTCCTTGCATGCGCTACATGATTGTGATCTCCCCACAGGTTTTCAATAATATTCAAGACTGGGAAATGTGAATGTCATTTCAAAACCTTCATCTTTTTTCTCTGTAACTATTTCATGGTTGATTTTGAAATGTGTTTTGGATTGTTATCTGGCTTAAATGTCCAATCTCTCCAATTTTTATTTCTTCAGTGATTATGCAATGTTAGATTCTAGGATATTTAGTTGAATATATTCTTTAGCCTACACAGTGTTTCCTATGCCTCTGGCTGCCACACGACTCCAAAGCATAATACATCCATCCCCTTGCTTAATGATGGGCAAGGTATTCCTTTTTAATTCTCCAAATGTATCTTGGGTGATTACGGCTAAGCAGTTCCATTTTTCATTTTGTCAGTCTAGAACACTTTTTTCAAAAAGTTTCAGGCTCATCAAGTTTGTTTATTTATTTATACTTTAATGACTTAGAGATATTTGTGAATATTGGTAGCTCAGGTTGGCGATCATGATGTTGGATTGTTCTCCGAACTTGATAGTTTGATTACAAACTTTTCGTCACCATTTGAAGGGACATTATCAGTGCGGGGTTCCAGATGGTAATGTGCTTGAATGCATGCATTTATACTTATATTATGGTTGGTGGTAACTCCAAATCTTTGGTTCGCCGGGATTGGTTGGTTGGTTGGTTTCCCTGAGGGTGGCTGGGGGCATTGCTACTGTTTCTGGGACTTGTTGGTGATGACTTGGCTCTTTGGTCCACAGAGATTGGTAGATTGGGTCTATGTCAATATGTATGTTTATAGAGTTTGTGATGGAAAACCAGACTTCCAGAAATTTTCTTTCTATTTTCGTTTGTGCTTGTACTATGATTTCAGTTGTGTTCCAGTTGAATTTGTGTCCTTCTGCGTCTTCATGGATTGAGACCAGGGAGAGGAATCGTGTCTCCTGCTGGCTACTTGGTGTTCTGTTGTCTGGTGGATAGTTTTCTTTCTGTTAGGCCAACGTAGTTCTTTTCAGTCACTGCATTGAATCTTGTATACGACGTTCATCCTTTGATCTTTGGTTGTTCTTTTGGTTTTGACAGGATTCTTCTCAGGGTCGCTGTTGGTTTATGGGCTATTGTAGCGCTATGGTCCCTTAGTAGTCTCGTGGTCATTTTGGAGGTGTTCTGGATGTAAGGGAGAGTGAATCGTCAGGGTGCACTGGTTGGAGCTTTTTGGTTACAGGCATCTGCGGATGAAGTTCCATGGGTATCCATTCCTTGTTAACATCTTGTGTAGGTGTTTCTCTTCTGCAGTTTTAGTTTCTGTTGTGTTGCAGTGGGATTCTACTCTTCTGAATAGCATTTCTATTCAGCTTTGTTTGTGGCACTTTGGGTGGTTACTGTAGAAGTTCAGGATTTGGTCTGTGTATGTTGCTTTCCTGTAGACTGATGTGTGGAACTCGCTGATTGTGCTTCTAATGACAAGAATATCCAGGAATGGGAGTTTTGTCCTTGGCCGTTTCCATTGTGAACCAGATAGCCACAAAGACGCTGTTGAGTAATTGGAATGTTTCTT
Source organism: Ichthyophis bannanicus (assembly GCA_033557465.1). Classification (NCBI taxonomy): domain Eukaryota; kingdom Metazoa; phylum Chordata; class Amphibia; order Gymnophiona; family Ichthyophiidae; genus Ichthyophis; species Ichthyophis bannanicus. The sequence goes on from CM066032.1 coordinate 510,512,287, forward strand.
CAGTTAGGTTGCATTTTATTATGACAAAGGTTTTGTTGACATGCCATGCCCACAGGTTTGGGTTTACTTGTTGGAGTATGATGCTTTCGAGTTTTTTGCATCACAATCTCAGCAACTAGGCTGGATTTGTGGGATCCCATTGGTGATCCTTTCAGTTATTAAAAGATTTGTCTATCGAATTTGAAGTACGTTGATAGGCACACCTCGAGGAGTTCACATATGCTTTGTGTTTTGAGCGACTCTGTTAGCGTCGTTTAGGTATTGAGTAGGTCTGCAGTTATATTGACTGCCAGTTTTTGGTTGATGGATGTAAATAATGCTGTGACGTTGAACGATAGTCTTTTCATCTTCATCGATCCTATAGCCTTTTAGTTGGTTAAGAAACTGTTCAGCATTGTTTATAGAGTGTAGTGTCTGAAAAATATGAAACAAACCTGACTAGGACCACGACTTGCCCTTGCCCTTGACCTTGACTTGGCAATTGAGCACAGAGCACTAAACACAAGAGAAAGAAAACACATTGCTTTACAGAAAGAACTATCTGGACTGAACTGCAATAACCACCACAACAATGAAGAACAATGGATAAGACACCTAGCCAACTGACCACTCAGATCCCACGAAAAGCAAATTCTCATAAAAGGACTCAACTTTAATCTCAGCAACACAACCAACACAGAATTCCTATCCAGCCTCGAAAACCTACTCAAATCAAACCACCTTGGCATGGATACCCAACAACAAATATACTAAACCATCGTCCCAGCTCTGAAACAAAACCAAAAAATTCAATGCACACTCTAAACAAAAGAAACAAGTGCTCCAATCCCTGAAGACTGACCACACCATCATCATTCTCCCTGTTGACAAAGGACACATGATGGTGGTACTGGACAGGGCAGAATACATACGAAAATTGAAACTACTACTACAGGTCACATCAACTTCTCAGCTCACTGACAACAACCCAACCGTGAAGCTCACCAACAGGAACAACAAAACCCTAATGAAACTTGAACAATCAAACCAGATTACAAGATTAGAACACTGGCAAATGAAAGCAACTGAGTCCAACATCTCACAGTTCTACGAATTTCCAAAAATGCACAAAGAAGGTTCACCACTCCGGCCATTCGTCTCACTCCCAGGGACACCTACTTAAAGTCTAGCCAGAGACATGTGGAGACACCTCAAACACTTGACCGATGGATCACAACACTCTATAAACAATGCTCAACAGTTCCTGAACCAACTAAAAGACCATTGGATCAACAAAGATGAAGAGATGGTATCGTTTGATGTCACAGCACTATTTACATCCATTGACCAAAAACTGGCAGTCAGTATAATCGCAGACCTACTCAATGACTTCTAACCTTGTGTAATCTTTCCTTACTTGGAACTCGGCATATTCATCTCTTTCCATGTGGACTAGGAGTTCTATCTTGAATTCTTCCACCTCTGGGTCTTTCTCCTCCTTTTCTTCCTCTTCTTCAATTGATTTGTTGACCTGTCCTTTATTCAGCTCACTCTCCTGCAGTTCCAGATCTCTCAGCTCCATCTCCCCCTCAAATGTTCTTTATTTTTCTGTGTATTCCTTTCTTCTGGTACTCTCAATTAGGTGGTCTCCTTCTCCCTGTATATCTTTTTCCACGGAAGCCTTTGATTGCTTCAAGATGTAATCATTTGCACACCTCTGTGAAATTAAAGATCTTAAATTTGCATCCATTGTTTTTTGCAATTTTTCTAGTGGCAACTTAACTCTTTCTTCTAATGTTTGGCAGATTCTCTTTGTATATCTCTTGATTTAAATATAGCGTTTATAGTATAAAAGTAGCAGTATATTATCTCCTCTTTATCTGCAGAAGTCCAGTTAACCGTAGTTAATCCTCTTAACTTTTTCATTAATTTCTGTGGTTTATCTCCTGCCACAGTGGGTCCATGAACAGGTTTACTATGGCCTTTATCTGTGACAGGGATGTTATCTGCATCTGCAGTGCTGCACTATCGCTACCATAATAGTTAGCCCGAGTGCATAAGCTATGAGTGGGCACCTTTTTATCCTGGGCGATATGCGGCCAGTATGTACTTTTCCATCTCCAAGAACAAGCAGGAATGCATTCTAAATGTATGGGTGATGTTGGCACTGACTGAGTCCATATGGGGACATTCCCCAGCATCCAATAGGAAAGTTTTTGGGAGCACTCTACTGCGCTTGTGCAGGGTCGGCTCTATAATGAGGCTGAGTGAGGCGGTGGCCTCAGGCGGCAACTTTTTGGGGCGGCAAAAATTGCCCCCAAAAAGACCGTCTCACTCGGCCTTCAAAAAAAAAAATGACAACAAACCCCCCCCCCCCCCCATGATTGCTGGAGCTGGCGCTGCTGCTGCCGCTGCCGCTGCCGCAGCAGCATGAAGTGCCCTGCATAGTCCTCCTTCAGCGCTGGCTCAGTTTTTCAGAGCTGTGAAAGGAGTTTTCCTTTCTCGCGCTCTGTTAGTTAAGCCCGCCGGTGCTGATGGGAAACAGGAAATGCCCCCTTCAGATTGAGTGCATGTCCCCCTCCTCCTCGCCATACTTCTGTCTAGCGCTGTCTGCTCTTTCCCTGCTGCCGGTGCTGCCTTGAAAAAAACATAAACATAAACATTTCCTTTTTTGGTGAAATACCGTGCTTCTGCCTTCTCGTCAACACTAGTTCCATCAGAAAGACACCAGTCCTGATAACATTTCTTTTTTTTTTTTTGGTTACAAATTTTCTATTAATTTTTCTTTTATTTTTTTTTGTGGTTTTCACCACTAACTAGACCTTTAGGCCTCCATAACCTTATCTTCAACCCTGAACGCTTTTTAAAGCATGGAAAAACCAACTAGTGGTTTTAAGAAATGTACCAAGTGTGCCAGTACAATATCAGTCACAGATAAACATGACTGGTGTTTAAAATGTTTGGGCCTGACCATCTGCCAAATTCTTGTCTTTTGTGTCAGCAAATGACAGAGAGGCCTAAAGAACAGTATGGATTGCTACAGGCTATTTCAGGCCAGTATGGATTGCTACAGGCTATTTCAGGCCAGTATGGATTGCTATAGGCTATTTCAGTGGCTTCCATTTCATCAAGAACAAAGGCCTCTCCTCTCATGGGTCTCGGGTCTTTCAAAGTCTAAACATAAAGTACATCTCTGGTTTCTACTAAGTCATCAGCATCAAACACCAATACCGAGACCAGAGGAAAATCCCAGCCTAAGCATTGAGACTCCTCTAGGGGTGCTTCTGATGCAGACCAGCCAACCAAACAACCCCAGCGGGAAGACCTGTCCTCCAGAGCACAGGAGGGTCTCTGGGATGCTCCTGAGGAATTGACCTCTGGAGAGCTACTGGTTCCATGCTCTGAGCCCTATGGGTGATTCCACACAGACATTGGCTATCTCCCTGGACCAGTCTCAGTGCCATCGGACAGTATCGACAGCTCCAGCAGTGTAGGCTTTGGCACCCTGCTTACAGCCAAGTCTATCTGCCTCAATGCTGGCCCTCGAACCAACAGTCTGAACTCCCAAGGCCAGTTCCTCCGTGGAAACGACAGATGCCCTCAGTACCCAATAGGCTCAAACTGTCATGGCACCCGAGTCTGATACCTCAGAGCATCACTATCTGTATTGACTCCCAACATCCACAAAGCATCAAGGTCAAACACAAGACCGCCGATACTTCAATTTTTTGCCAGACTGTGATTCCAGTTCTTCTGATTCTGACGAGGGATCACTGGATTCCCAGGAACTTCCAGACATCCCTTCAGATCCTTTGCCTCCATAAGAACGGCATATGTCACCACCAGAGGATATGTCTCTCAAGACTTCATTCGTGACATGGCAGCAGGACTGGCTATCTCAGTAGCCTCAGAAAAGGAACCAAGGGCAGAGGAATTTGCAGATCAATACCCTCCCATGCCCAAAGAAGCTGCTACATTACCAGTGCATCGCATCTTACAAGACCTTATGCTCCGCATGTGGAAGGCTCCTCTCATGGTTCCACCTGTCAGCAAGAGGCTCAATACCATGTTCAGAGTTCCAGAGTGCCCAGGCTTCCAAAAACCTCAGCTCCCCCACTACTCAGTGGTGGTGGACTTGGGGATGTGCCGAATAAAGAGTTCAAAAAAATCACTCATCCATGCCTCTGGGTAGAGATTAGAGAACATTCAGTGTCTTTCAGGCATGCATGTTGGCCTCCAGAATAAACTTACATGCTGTACATGGGCATGTTTCTAAAGGATGTCACCATGGATCTGGAGACATTTGCCCCATGCTTTGTGATAAACGGAGTGCATTCCAGACACTTATCAAGCAAGGCCAAAATACTTCTGAATTTATTACCAAGGCCACTTTTGATGCCTTTGAATCAACAAGTAGAGCTTTAGCAGCCTGCATTGGGGCTCGCAGGATTGTCTGGTTACAAACGCCAACACCCTGTTCCTCAAACACCCAGGTTGTTAATTACTGTTAGGGAGATTTGTATGATTAATATAAAACCCTGCGTTTGTTTCTGCGAAGAAGAGAGACTGCTGTATTGTGAGCCTTGGAAACGAAGCGGAGTATATGCGTTTAAAAGCCTGGAACCTATAGCTTGAAAGATAAGTAACTATAAATCTATTCTTTAGGTTTGGCTGATAAATTGTTGATTTTTGTCTCTCACCTGTTTACAGGAGAAGGCTCTCGCTTGCAGGAAAATGAAGGGTATTTCAGAACGGTCAGTTCTGACATTTTGTGAAGGTTTGAGACACTAAGGGGCTTGTTTACAAAGCCGCGGTAGTGGTTCGCGATCGCGATCGCAGCCGCGGCCCCATTGAAATCAATGGGGCCGCGGCTCCGATTACGATCGCAAACCGCTACCGCGGCTTTGTAAACAAGCCCCTAAGAAGTTAGTAGAGAGAAGAACTATTGTGATATTTTGAATGCTGAAAAGTACTTATCAGGATTTAATTTAGTATTATATGTTATAGTGAGAATTGGTTATATTGAATGGATATTGAATAAGTAAAATTATTAAATAAATTAAAAAATGGGGGAGGTTGGAGATTAGTGTTGTGAGCGTCTGCTAGTCCCTATGGTGATCTTTTCACCAAATGTAGGGCATATAGCCATCCTGAGATCTCATTTACCCCCTGATAGAATGTAGGTTGTTAATTACTGTTAAGGAGATTTGTATGATTAATATAAAACCTTTTTGGGCAGATATTATTTAACTAAGAGATTTTGTTGGTTTGTTTATGTGCAAAACTAACCCATTTGGAGAAACTGCCCCAAGAGAAAATGAGGAAAATCAAGTGGCAGATGCAAAAATACAGTAGGAAATAGAGTGTTACTTCAGGAACCCTTTGTCAATCAAGAACGGACACATGAATGGTTAAGGAGGGGTGAAGGGAAACCAAAGGACGAGAGGCTGATAGTTGCAGGCCAGGCTAGAAGCTTACAGATGAGATGGTTTACAGCAAACATTGAAAAAGCTGGCAACACAGACATATGTCGATTCTGTAAGAAAGACCTAGAAACGATGACTGACCTCATAGCTAGCTGTGAAGTTCTGATAGCAGAAAATTTCTATACAGAAAGGCATAATAAAATACTGCACCTCGTCCACTGGAAACTGTGTAAGCATTACAATATCACTGTGCCGGAAAAGCACTGGGATCATGACCCTAAGAGAACGAGGAGGTTATGATCACCTGGTATACTCCCATTCCAACCGATTAAAAAGCTGGATGCGAGGAAGCCAGATATATTGGTAAGGGGAAAAACACCAGAATGGCATTGATAATAGAGGTGTCAGTTCCAAGCAACTACTCTGTGAATCGTGTGGAGAGGCAGAAGATCCTGAAATACCAGGAAATGCAGTCAGAGACCAAGAAAATGTGGCAGAAAGATACCGACAGGTGCCACAGACTTAATGATGAAGAATTTCTAAGCCCATCTTGACAAACTTACACATACATGTTACATCTTAAGAAATCTCCAGGAACAAGCAGGAATGAGTCTTCACATATGGGTACGTCAGTACCGACGGAGCCTGCGCGGGAACGCTCCCCAGCGTCCAATCAGAAAGCTTTTGGGAGCATCCCACAGTGCCTGCGTGCTGCCTTCCTGCCTTTCCAACTGTCTCTCCTCAGTTGTTGTTTTTCCGCGGAGCCAGCAGGTCGTGTTCCTGTCGCCGTAGAAGAATTTCCTTATTTTTTCTTTATTTCTTTTCTGTACGCGTCTGCCTTCCTCGACGCTGTACCGGTACCGCCGGTTCTTATTCTTTTCTGAAAAAAAAAAAGACCACCTATTTTTTCTTCAGGTGTACTTCAGTTTTGGGCCTTAGGCCCAAAACCTTCTTCCTTAAATATGGAAAAACCTGCCTCAGGTTTTAAGAAGTGCACAAAATGTGGCGGTACTATATCCGTCACCGACACCCATGACTGGTGTCTCAAATGTTTAGACCCTGACCATTCCATTAAAGATTGTGTGTCCTGTTCCATGATGTCTAAGAGAGGTCGACAGAACCGAGCTGCCAAGCTCAGTACCCTGTTTCCCTCTGATGCGGCTTCGGTGGCATCGATGTCTTCCAGGGCTGCTTCTTCCTCACATGGATCTCAGGTAACTAAATATAAATCCAGCTGGTCCTCGAAGGGCAAATCTCCTTCTAAGCATCGAGATGCCTCTGGCCTTGCCCTCGAGGATTCTGCACTGGCAAAATTACCCTGGCGGGAGGCTTCGGCTTCTAAAGCATCATCGGGGTTCCAGGACGATCTAGATGGCGTGGCCTCAACAGATCTCCTGGTGCCATGCTCTGGGGTACCGGTGGCCTCCACCGGTACCGACTTCCAGGCATTGGCAGCGTCGATGAATCAGAGGATTCTGTCCATGGAACACAGTCTGGCGGCTTTCCTTGTGGCATCGATGCCTGTGGTACCGCAGCAGACTACTCTGCAGGTACCGGCTCCGGTATTGCCATCGGTACTGATTCCGGTACCGGTGGCATCAACATCGGCATCGGTGTCAGCCATACCGGTACCCTGCCCTCTGCAGCCCTCCGGTACCGATACCCCGGTACCAATGACTCCCGATACCGACACCGGTCAGTACGGGTATCGGGCTTTGCAAGAGCATCCCGACAGACGATACTTCGATTCCTCTGACTCTAATGATTCTGAAGAGTCTGTCGATGCAGCGATGCTTCTTCCACAGGAGGAGTCCTCTCCTAAACGAAGGATGTCTCCTCCAGAGGACTTGTCTTTTCAAGACTTTATCAGAGAGGTGGCTCGGGGTCTCTCTATTACAGTAGTCCCAGAGTCAGAGCCTAGAGCTAAGGAGTTAGATATTCTACAATATCCTAAAACTCCTAAAGAGGCAGCTACCTTGCCTATTCATGAGATTCTGTATGATCTCATGTTAAGGATGTGGGAAGCACCTCTAACCACCTCTCCTCACTCTCGCAGGTTGGACACCATGTATCGTGTCCCTCCTTGTCCTGGTTTCCATAAAACTCAGCTTCCTCACCACTCTATTGTGGTTGAGTCTGCAATGAGAAAGATTAGAAGTGCCAAGAGACATGCCTCTAATCCTCCAGGACATAAATGTAGAACCCTGGATGCTTTTGGTAGAAGAGTCTTCCAAGCTTCCATGCTTGCTGCGAGAATTAATTCTTATAGTCTCTACATGGGAATGTTCTTAAAAGAAGTCACTGACCATTTGCAGACTTTGAGTCCTTTTATGTCTGACAATAAAAGGCAAGAATTTCTCTCTGGGCTCAAACATGCCCAGGATATCTCCAAATTCTCCAACCGTGCAGCTTTCGACTCCTTTGAATGCGTAAGCAGAGCCTCAGCTTTAGCTATAGGTGCACGTAGGATTGCTTGGCTTCAAGCATCTGATTTGGAGAACTGGGTCCAAGATGAATTGGGAAATATTCCTTGTTCAGGGGAAAATCTGTTTGGTAAGGATTGGCAAGCAAAAGCCAATCAAATGGATGCTGAAAATTCTGCTTTGGATAGACTATCCAAATCTACAGCTGCTCCTGCTAAGAAAAGGTTGTTCAAGAAAACACCTTTTTCTAAAAAGGGAAGATCCTATGCTGCTTATAGTCAGAGAGCATCTTCTGCAGCTCAGTTCACTTCTAAACGTCAGCAATCCTCCAAACAGACCAAGGCCAAGGCTGCGAGGCCTGCTCCAGCCCAGCAGTCTCAGCCCCCTCAGGGCCTTTGACTTTCTGCTAGAGAACTTAGCCTTCCTGGCTCTAGAAGGACCAGAGCCCTCCACCATTCCAGGAAGGTTATGTCACTTTGCTCCCAGATGGGGGCAAATCACAGCAGAGCATTGGACACTCCATCATAAGAGAGGGGTACAAACTTCATTTTTCCAGCTTGCCCCCTCTCACAAGAGTGCACCAGTTCAATTCTCCAACCTCCCTCCTCAGCCTGTTAGAGCAGGAGGATGCCACTCTTCTAGCCCATGGGGCAATAGAGGAAGTGCCTTCTCAGCAACAAGGCACAGGGTTCTACTCCCTCTATTTTCTTATCCCAAAGAAAACAGGGGGCTTCAGACCCATTTTAGATCTCAGAGAGTTGAACAGATTCCTAGTCAGAGTAATTCAAGATGGTTTCTCTAGGAACTCTGCTGCCATACCTTCAGAGTCAGGATTGGCTTTGTTCTCTAGATTTCAAGGATGCGTACACTCATGTTCTCATCCATCCAACTCACAGAAGGTTCCTTCGGTTCCTTTTCCAGGAGAAGCACTATCAATACAGAGTGCTCCCCTTTGGCCTGGCCTCTGCACCAAGGGTGTTCACGAAATGTATGGCAGTGGTTGCTGCTTTTCTGCTCACCCTGGGAATATTTGTCTTCTCAAGCAGAGTTGAAAACCCTACTAACTGCTCGAGAAATGTTACAGTTGCTAGGCCATATGGCTTCCACGGTTCATGTGGTACCATATGCTCACCTTCACATGAGAGCAGCTCAGTGGACTTTATCCACCCAATGGACCCAGGCATTAGGCTGCCTGTCAGACAAAATAGCAAACACAAGTCGCCTCATTTTGTCCCTCCAGTGGTGGAAGTCCCCTCAAAACCTCTTGCTGGGGTGTCTTTTTCAACAGCCTCTACCCCAGGCAAGTCTTACAACAGATGCTTCTCCAATGGGCTGGGGAGCTCATCTTCAGGACCTCTCCACCGAGGGCATCTGGTCCCCACAGGAGACTTGTCTCCACATCAATCTTTTGGAACTCAGAGCAATCTTCCTTGCTCTACGAGTTTTCCACACCCTGCCTGCTCAGCCACAAGACAGTCCTTGTCCACACGGACAATCAGGTAGCCATGTTCTACCTAAACAAGCAGGGGGGAACTGGCTCTGTCGCTTTGCAACGAAGCTCTGCGACTATGGGCCCTTGCCAGAGAGCATCACATTCATCTTCTGGCAGTCTATCTTCCAGGGGTTCAAAACTCTTGTACAGACAGACTCAGTCGAGTTCTGCTTCCACACGAGTGGTCCCTACATATGGACCAGGTGTCAAAGGTTTTTCAAATTTGGGGAACCCCGGACATAGACCTCTTTGCAAGTCCATGGAATGCCAAACTTCCCTGGTTCTGTTCAACTCCGGCTCAGGGGGCTCAGGCAAGGGATGCTTTCCTCCTTCACTGGGGTCAAGACTTCCTGTATGCCTTTCCACCCATTCCCCTAATTCCCAAAACCCTATTCAAGCTTCAGAGAGACAGAGGCCACATGATTCTCATAGCTCCACATTGGCCACGGCAAGTGTGGTACCCTCTGCTTCTACATCTCTCTCAAGCTCCCTCCCTAGAGTTAGGGTCTGCTCCAGACCTCCTCTCTCAGGAGGACAGAAAATTGTGGTATCCCAATCCCCAGTCTCTGCATCTCAGGGCTTGGTTGCTGAAGGCCTAGATCTCCAGGATCTTCCTCTTTCTCAACAAGTGAAAGATGTTCTTCATGCTTCCAGAAAACCTTCCACTAGACGTTCTTACGCCTTCAAGTGGAAAAGGTTTACCATCTGGTGTTTTGGAAGGGGTCTTAACCCCCGGTCAATACTTTTACAATCGTTACTGGAGTATCTCCTGCATCTGTCTAATGCAGGCCTTAAGACAAATTCAGTAAGAGTCCATCTGAGTGTTATTGCAGCTTCACTCAAGCCTCTAAATGGACAACCTGTTTCCTCTCATCGCCTTGTAGCAAGGTTCATGAGAGGCCTCCTTTTTAACAAAGCCTCCCATTAGACCACCACCGGTGGCATGGAACTTAAATTTGGTTCTTGGTCAGCTTATGAAGCCGCCTTTTGAACCTTTAGCTACTACCTCCTTGAAATACCTTTCTTGGAAGGTTATCTTTCTCATTGCAATCACATCAGCACGCCGCATCAGTGAATTGCAAGCACTAGTAGCTAATCTACCTTATACAAGGTTCCATCATGACAAGGTGGTCCTTAGGACTAATCAACACTTTATGCCTAAGGTGGTCTCGCCTTTTCACCTCAACCAAGAGGTCTACCTACCTGTCTTTTTTCCAGGGCCTCATGCATCAAGTGCAGAGAGGAATTTTCATACCCTGGACTGTAAAAGAGCTCCAGCTTTTTACTTACAGAGGACACAGCAACATAGAAAGTCTTCCCAACTCTTTGTTGCTTTTGATCCTTCTCATTTGGGACAACCAGTCTCCAAGAGAACTCTTTCCAACTGGATTGCCCAATGTATTTCTTTCGCCTATCAGAGCAAGAACATTTCTCTGGAGGGCCATGTCACAGCTCACAATGTGAGAGCCATGGCAGCCTCAATGGCTCATGTGAACTCTGTCTCTATCGATGACATCTGTCGAGCAGCCACTTGGGCCTCAGTTCATACCTTCACAGCCCATTACTGCTTAGACAAGGACTCCCGCCAGGATGCCTTGTTTGGTCAGGCTATTTTCAAACACCTGTTCCATGCTTAATCAACTCCTACCCACCATCCCTCATGGGATGCCAGAGATCCAGGTGGGGAAGTGCAGCCCTGTTCCAGGGACACACAACTTCTGGGCTCTCTCCCTGGCATCAAAAGCTAGGGAGTCCCCATATGTGAAGACTCATTCCTGCTTGTTCCTGGAGATAGCACAGTTACTTACCTGTAACAGGTGATCTCTGGGAACAGCAGGAATAAGTCTTCACAACCCACCCACCTCCCCTAGGAGTTCTCTCTCTCTCTTTCTCTCTCTCTCTCTCTATCTCTCTCCTTTCCCTCTCTCTCCCTCTTTGTCTCAGCTATAAAACTCAACTGAGGAGAGACAGTTGGAAAGGTGGGAAGGCAGCACGCAGGCGCTGTGGGATGCTCCCAAAAGCTTTCTGATTGGACGCTGGGGAGCGTTCCCGCGCAGGCTCCGTCAGTACCGACGTACTCATATGTGAAGACTTATTCCTGCTGTTCCCAGAGATCACCTGTTACAGGTAAGTAACTGTGCTCTCTAGCAGGATGCTCTCTTTGGCATGAAGCAAGTTCTACGCTGAGCCTTAGCAGTAAATTTGAGAGATTGAGATCATACTCCCCATGCTGTGGCTTAGAGGAGTGGAGTGGAGGAGTAGCCTAGTGGTTGGGGCAAGGTACTTCAGGCCGGAAGGTCGGTGGTTCAAATCCCACTAGAGGACAGCAACCTTGGGCTAGAAGGACTGGGGTTTCTAGTCCCACAGGCGCTCCTTGTGGTCTTGGGCAAGCCACTTAACCCTCCATAGCCCATGTTCCCTGTAAAATAGTTATCTCCAAGTTATAATGCCCTGTTCATTGTAATTTCAGTTTGTTCAATGTAAACCGCACTGATGCAGAATAGCGTGGTATATAAGAGAATGTAAATAAAATAAATAAATAAATAAATTAGAAGTGAAGTTCACACCTGTCATAGTATGCGCAAAATTAACCCATTTGGAGAAACTGCCCCCCGGCAGACACTGTTCCTTTGCCCACAGTTGGCACTTCATAACTTCAGAATAGTGAACACGCAACCTTGATCAAAGAGGGTATCTGCTTCACTTCGAAACTTTACCCCTTTCAAAGCACTCTCTTAAGAAAAGAGGTGACCACCCTGTTGTCCCAGCGCGCCATAGAAATAGTTCCTCCTCAAGAAAGGATGGGCTTCTACTCTCCATATTTTCTCATCCCAAAGAAAACAGAAGGATTCAGGTCCATCTTGGATCTTAGTGGCCTAAACAAGTTCCTGGTTCCCTAGGAACTCTTTTCCTTACCTCCAGAGTCATGATTGGCTATGTTCTCTTGACCTAAAGGAGGCGTACATGCATTTTATTGATCCATCCCCTGCACAGACAGTATCTGCGCTTCATGTTTCAAGGAAACCATTACCAATACCGGGTGCTGCCCTTCAACTTAGCCTCTGCATTGTGAGTTTTCACAAAATGCATGGCAGTAGTTGCTGCCTATCTTCGCATTTTGGGGGTCTTCGTCTTCTCTTACTTAGACTGCTGGCTAATCAGGGGAGACTCCCCTCAGGAGGCAAAACTCTCCCTTCATCACACCATCACTGTGCTTTAACATCTGGGTTTTGTTTTAAACTTCTCAGGTACTTCAGGCTGGAAGGTCGGGGGTTCAAATCCCACTAGAGGACAGCAACCTTGGGCCGGAAGGACTGGGGTTTCTAGTCCCACAGGTGCTCCTTGTGGTCTTGGGCAAGACACTTAACTCTCCATAGCTCATGTTCCCTGTAAAATAGTTATCTCCAAGTTATAATGCCCTGTTCAATGTAATTTCAGTTTGTTCAATGTAAACCGCACTGATGCAGAATAGCGCGGTATATAAGAGAATGTAAATAAATAAATAAATAAAATAAATCTGGAGTTCACTGGAGCGTTCTTAGACACTCAGCAGGCCTGGACTTTCCTTCCACAAGAGCGCTGTGCCTGTCTCATCGAGCTGGGAATAGGAATGTAACAGCAAAGCCATTTAACAGCTTGAGAGATGCTGCATTTGTTGGGACACATGGCCTCCACGGTCTGTCATTCCCTGTGCTCAATTACATGCAAATTTGTCTTCTCAATGGATGCAAGCAAACGGGCATCTCGGGGACAAGATCTGCATCACCCCTCAACTGATCCAAGTTTCTTCAGTGGTGCTGTTCTCCACAGAACCTACTCGGCAGGTTATCTTTTTGGATGCCTCCACCTCAACAACTGATGCCTCCAAGATAGGTTGGGGAGCGCATCTGAATGACCTAACCACACGGGGGGCTGTGGACGCAACAGGAATCTGCCCTGCAGATCAATCTCCTAGAACTATGGACACTGACTTATGCTATTCGTGTTTTTCAGCCTTTAACTTTCAGGGCAACATATCTTAGGATGGACAACTGGGTTGCCGTGTTCTACATGAACAAGCATGGGGGGAACGGGGTCCCAAATTGAGGGGAACGGAGTCGTATCCCTTATGTGAGGAAGTGCTTTGCCTTAGTCATTACGCACCACATTCACCTCAGTCGTGTACCTCCCAGGCAAACTCAATGTCTTTTTGGACAAGCTAAGTCGTATCCTTTGCCCACACTAATGGACCTTGCACTGGGAGATGGCTGCTTGGATCTTCTGACTGTAGGGAACCCCACTCATAGATATTTTTGCCACTCCGCAGAACACACAGCTTACACTCTTCCGATACAGGCATCCGTCGCTGCACTGACAGGCCCCGAATGCCTTCTTTCTCCATTGGGGACAGGGTCTGCTCTACGCATTCCCTCCCATCTTCTTGATTCTCAAAATGCTGTTCAAGCTACAGGCTGACAGGGCCTCGATGATTTTCATAGCCCCTTTTTAGTCTTGTCAACCGTGGTTTCCTCTGCTTCTTCACCTTGTTCAGATTCAACCTCTCAGCCTTAGATGTGAACCTGAACTCCTCTCTCAGGACCACGGGATGCTCCTCTATCCCAGTCATCACTCCGTACACCTCACAGCATGGCTGCTGAAAGGCTAGTGCATGCTGACCTCGACCTGTCACAGGTGGTCAAAGATATCCTCCTTGCATCATGCAAGGTTGCCACCAGGCAATCTTTTTTTGTTATTTAATCTTTAATGGGATTTATACAAGAACACCCAAGCATTCACATGAATGAACCAATTAAATATGGAACAACCAAATTATACAAATACTGAAATAACTAAAAGGAAAAAGATCATATACCAAATATTAGTCCACAAAGACCATCAAAAGGAAACATGAGGGAGGCAACAGGAAATCATTTTATACGACAAGACTTCAAATTACAATCCAATCCCGATCATGATGAGACCCTTGCTAAAGAAATACTGAATAAAGGCAGGTTAAGACTTATGCATCAGCCGAATGAGAAATCATATCAACCTTAATCTCCTCCCTTGCATTAAGGAACTCAAGAAGCTGCTTGGGCTAAAAAAAAAGAAAATTCTTTCCTTGATAGGAAATATAACAACGAGAAGGAAATTTTAACACAAAAGTAGCCCCCAGGGAGATGGACCTGGCCCGATAAGCCAGGAATTCCTTCCTCCTTAACTGGGTAGCCCGAGAGAGATCAGGAAATATACGAACTTGTGAACCTAGAAACTTCTCATTAATGTTCCTGGAAAAAAAGACAGAAGAATCAAAACCTTATTGGATCCCAGTGCCAGGGTAACAAGCATAGTAGTTCTCTCCGTTATCACTTCCAAAGAGCTTTCCAGGAAGCCAGTCAAGTCCCCAACCCCACAAAGTGGGTCCTCCGAGCCATCTCTCAGAGCTCCCGAGGTATCAGCAAAGAGATATTGTTCTCTAGGACCAAGCAGGAAGTCAGTCGTCACATATGGGTGACGTCGGCGCCGACGGAGCCCTCGTGCGGAGCATTTCCCTAGCTTTCAAAGAAAGCCTTTGGGAATGTAGCGCGCATGCGCGGTTGCCTTCCCGCCCAAGGGTGCCATCTTGCTCAGTCTTCTTTCTGCGGAGCCCGACGGACGTGTGTCTTGTTCACCCGGTTAAAAGTTGATTTTCTTTGAAGAATTCGTGGTTTTTTGCTGGTTCGACACCGGTTCCCCTTCCCGCCTGGGCACAGTACACCGGTATCGAGCCCGAAGCTACTTTTTCAGGTTTTGTCCTTCGAGACTAGCGTTCATGCCTTCTTTCTTTTTTCACTGGCAGGCAGGTCTTTTGACCTTGCAGGGGTCCTTTTTCCCCCGATGGCTGCCAGCGGGTTCAAGAAGTGTGATCGGTGTAAGAAACTGATGTCTCTCACAGACACCCAAGACTGCTGCCTCTGATGCCTCGGGCCCGATCATGACCCGATGATCTGTGGCCCGTGTGGCAAAATGTCATCTAAGGCATTGAGGAGCCGTCAGCATCAACGAGAAAGCATCTTCTCGGACTCCACGTCCGGCCGGGCCCAGACTTCGTCAGAGGCCTCGACATCTCGGGAGTCCGACCCCGAGCATCATCGGGGCTCCTCTGAGCGGGGGTCTTCCTCACGGGAACATGAAAGGAAGAAGAAACCCGCGAGGGCGTCATCGGCGGACGCTCTTGGTCCCTCGAGGGCCAGGTCGCATAGCCCCGACCGCCGTCCCGGGTCTTCGGAGCCGGAGAGGCCTGCTAAATTACCTCATGTGGAGCCGGAGTCCCCGAGTCTCATGAGTGCTGTTGTCCTCATGGATTCTCCTCCGGGGGAGCCGACGTCGGCCGTGACGCTGTCGGGGGCCGAGTCTGGGGCTGCTGAGTCTCCTGAGCTCGGACTCAGGTTATCGGCCTTGGAGAGCAGCTTGGCTGCCTTCATGGAACAGCAGCGGGTGCTGATCGCCGGTCTGACCCGTGCATCTGCCCCTACCCACCGGGACCTCAACGTCCAAGTCGACCCCAGAGGCCAAGTCGATCCTCAGCCAAGGTCTTCCTCGGCCTCCCGTATGGGGCCAAGGTCGTCAACGCCGGTACCATCAGTGTTGGTGCGGATGGCATCGGTGCCCGCCTGACCAGAGCCACTTGATTCCTGCTCGGAGGGGTCGGGGTGGGAAACGGAGGACGAGGAGTCCCCGGACACTTTCCGGACCCGGTGCGTCCCTTCGGACTCACTGGAGTCCGAGCCTTGGAGAAGGTCCCCCCCCCCCTCCCCGCAGGATACCCGGTTCTCTGACTTCGTGAGGGACATGGCCAAGGCCTTGGCCTTTCCCACGGACCCCGAGGAGGAGCCTTGAGCCGAAGAGCTCGAGGCCCTCCAGTATGACTCTCCACCGAAGGAGGCCTTTACTGTACCGGTTCCTCCGATGCTGGAACGGCTGCTCTTCCATATGTGGGAGGCACCTGCCTCGGTGCCGGTTCTCAGCAAACGGGTCGATTCCATTTATCGAGTCCATAAGAGCCCGGGGTTCCAGAAGGCACAGCTACCGCACCATTCCCTGGTTGTGGAATCAGCCATGCATCATCTGAAGAATCAGAAGATACACTCCTCGGTGCACCCTGGCAGGGAGGCCCAGAACCTGGATGCCCTCGGTAGAAAGTGCTTCCAGGGCTCTATGTTGGCTTGCCGTGTCCAGACTTACCAGCTGTACATGGGCATGTACCTCCGAGACCTGACAAAGGAGATTGCCGGGTTCTCTTTGTCATTGGGGATTCAAGAGTGCTCGAAGTTTATATCTCGAGCAGCCTATGATGACTTCAAGGCTTTGGCCCGAGTAGCAGTGGCCAGCATCGGTGCACGCTGTCAGGCCTGGCTATAGTCATCGGACCTCGAGCCATGAGTCCAGGACAAGTTGGTCGATGTCCCTTGCCGGTGTGAGAACCTCTTTGGCAAACCCATGGCTGAAAAGGCCGCAGAAATCGAGACTGAGACTCTCACCAGGACAAGGCTGTCCAGGAAGACTTCTGCTCCTTCTCAGAAGAAGAAGGGCTCGGGGGAAAAGCCCTTTTACCCAAGGAGGGCCTTTGCCTACAAATCCTACTCTCAATTCCAGGCCTCTATAGCTCCTCAACAGGGTCAGCAGGCCAAGGGGCAGGGACATGGGCCCCCTTAGGCAGAAAACCCGCAAGCTGCCAGCTCCGGCTCCTGCACAGCAGAGAGCGGGGTTTTGACTCCCACTGCATAGCCTCTCCCCCACAGCTGGCTCCACTCAGCACAGGAGGCTGGCTGACACTGTACGCCCACAGATGGTCAGCCATAACAGGGGATACCTGGGTACTGAGCATAGTCCAAAAAGGCTACTTGCTCCACTTAAAACATTTACCTCCCTCCTATTTTCCAGGGGAGCCTCCAAGACTCCCTCTGCACAAGAACCTCCTCCTTCAGGAGTTGGCAAGTCTTCTACAGGAGCAGGCGGTGGAACCGGTGCCTCACCACCTGATAGGATGAGGCTTCTATTCCAGGTACTTTCTAGTACCAAAAAGGATAGGAGGCCTAAGGCCCATCCTAGACTTGGAAATCTCAACAAGTTCCTGGAGAGGGAAAAGTTCAAGATGCTTACCCTTGGGATACTGCTGCCCTACCTCCAGCAGGGAGATTGGCTATGGTCCTTAGATCTAAAGGATGCTTATACTCACATCCTCATTCATCCAGACCACAGACAGTATCTCAAATTTGTAGTGGGAGGAAAGAATTTTCAGTTCAAGGTACTTCCATTTGGCCTAACCTCCGTGCCCAGGGTTTTCACCAAATGCCTGGCGGTGGTGGCGGCCTATCTCAGAAACCAGGGCATCTTTGTCTTTCCATACCTGGACGACTGGCTCATCAGGGGTCAGTCTCCACAGGAGGCCAGACAAGCCACTCTTCGCACTGTGTCTCTTCTCCAGCACCTGGGCTTCCTCATAAACTTCGCAAAGTCCACTTTGCTCCCCTCACAGGACGTAGAGTTCATAGGGGCACGGTTGGATACCCTACAAGCAATGGCTTATTTGCCCGAGAACAGGGCTCACAGACTGATGGCTCTGGCCCAGCAGTTCCGCAGTGTATCTCTGGTTTCTGCCAGACATTTCCTGAGGCTTTTGGGCCACATGGCATCCACGGTCCATGTCACTCCAAATGCTTGTCTGCAGATGCGGCCTACTCAATGGTGCCTCAAGGCTCAGTGGATACAGGCCACAGGGGACTTAAGAGACAGAGTAAGAGTGTCCAAACTACTAGTGGCCTCCCTACAGTGGTGGCTGCATCTCCTGAACCTGATCAAAGGGGTGCCTTTCCAGGCACCACCACATACACAGGTGCTTACGACCGATGCTTCTCTTCAGGGTTGGGGTGCACATTGCCAGGGGGCATGCACTCAGGGCCTCTGCTCCCCTTGGGAGGCTACATAGCAGATCAATCTGTTGGAGTTGCGAGCTATTCGATTAGCTCTACAGACTTTCTCTCATGTCCTCTCTCATCAGTCTGTCTTGATTCAGATGGATAACCAAGTAGCAATGTTCTTTGTGAACAAGCAAGGAGGCACAGGATCCAGGCTTCTGTGTCAGGAAGCACAGGCCCTGTGCTCCTTTGCAGTCAAGCACGGCATGTTTCTCAAGGCAGTTTATCTACCTGGCCAAGAAAATTACCTGGCAGACAGGTTGAGCAGGATTCTACAGCCTCACGAATGGCAGTTGAATCCCCTAGTGGTCCAGCAGATCTTCCTGGAATGGGGTCTTCCAACCATCGATCTCTTTGCCAGTCCACTGAACCGTCAGCTGCCCAGGTTCTGTTCCAGACAACCGCATCCTCTGCGAATAGCAGCAGATGCCTTCCTAATCTCTTGGTCTACGGGCCTGCTGTATGCGTTTCCTCCAACACCTCTACTGTCCCGAGCCCTGTTCAAGGTTCTTCGGGACAGCTTCGCTGATACTGGTAGCCCCCAGATGGCTGAGGCAACCATGGTTTCCACTCCTCCTGCAATTGGCGGTGGACACTCCACTCCCTCTGGGGATGCAACCCGATCTCCTGTCTCAGGATCGGCGATCTCTCCTGCACCCCAACCTCCAGTCTCTCCATTTGATGGCCTGGCTGCTGAAAGGGTAGTTCTAGCCCCCTTACTTCTACCTAGGGAAGTGGAGGAGGTGGTTTTGGCCTCTAGGAGACAATCCACCCAGAAATATTATGCCCTCAAGTGGTGTAGGTTCTCCGCCTGGCGTGCTCGGCGCCAAGAGGATCCGTTTACCTGCCTGGTACCAGTGGTGCTGCAGTATCTGCTTCACCTGTCGTACCTAGGCCTTAAATCTAACTCTGTTCGGGTCCATCTCAGTGCTCTGTCAGCGCACCACTCGGCGGTGGAGGGCCACTCTGTCGGTCCACCCCTTGGTAGCCCACTTCCTCAGAGGCCTGCTTTTGCTCAAGCCTCCGATTCGTCCACCAGCCCCTGAATGGGATTTAAATGTGGTCTTGCAACAACTTACTCGCCCACCGTTTGAGCCGATGGCTACCTGTCATTTACGCTTCCTTTCCTGTAAGGCGTTGTTCTTGGTGGCTCTTACCTCGGCCAGGCATGTGAGTGAACTACAAGCTCTGGTTTCTGATAGACCGTACACGGTTCTATAGGAACAGGGTGGTCTTACGGACTCATCCTAAGTTCCTTCCAAAGGTTGCCGCCTCCTTCCACCTCAATCAGGAGGTGGTTCTTCTGACATTCTTTCCCAGGCCACATGCCAGCCAGGCTGAAATGGTCTTGCATACCCTGGACTGTAGGAGGACGTTGTCTTTCTACATTGATCGTACGCAAGGGCATCGAAGGGCTGTTCAGCTCTTCTTATCTTTTGACCCTAATAAGCTGGGGTTACCTATGTCCAAGCGTACCCTGTCCATATGGGTAGCAGACTGTATTGCCTGGGCGTACAAGGCAGCCGGCCTCTCCTTGCAGGGTCGCGTCACGACCCACCGTGTCAGGGCGAAGGCTGCGTCAGTTGCTCATCTCCGCTCTGTTCCGTTGGCAGACATCTGCCGGGCCGCTACTTGGTCTTCAAGCCAGACTTTTGCGGCTCATTACTGCCTCGAGAGGGAGTCCCATAGGGACAGTGCTTTCGGGCAGGCGGTACGCCGTAATCTCTTTGAGGTTTAGGCAACTCCTATCCTCCGGCCCTTGTGTTGGGCTACCATTCAGGAGCGTTCTCAGAGAAGATTCTTATCTCGCATGCTGAGGCTCTAGAGAAAGCTCATTTTTTCAGCTTTGGGTTCTCGGTAGCCTAGAGCTGGGAAGTCCCATATGTGAGGACTGACTTCCTGCTTGGTCCTGGAGAAAGAGTAGTTACTCACCTGTAACAGGTGTTCTCCAGGAGCAGCAGGAATCAGTCCTCACGACCCTCCCTCCTCCCCTTGGAGTTGCAGTCATATATTTCATTTTGTTTTTTGCTGTCTTTTAGCTATATCATCAGACTGAGCAAGATGGCACCCTTGGGTGGGAAGGGGACCGTGCATGCGCGCTGCATTCCCAAAGGCTTTCTTTGAAAGCTGGGGGAATGCTCCGCACGAGGGCTCCGTCGGTGCCGACGTCACCCATATGTGAGGACTGCTTCCTGCTGCTCCTGGAGAACACCTGTTACAGGTGAGTAACTACTCTAACCCTGGTCAGGGGAGGCAGGTGCTCCTGTAGAATCTTGAACGCCTCACTAAAGTATTTCCTCACCATTTCCAGGAGGGACATGAGAGGAGACCTTGGAAAGTTCAATAAACAAAGATTATTCCTTCGTGCATGGTCCTCTAGTTGCTCAGACATTCGAGCCAATACCGATCTTTCCTTCATCAGAACCACATGCTTCTCATGAAGGCGACTCAAGTCTTCTTTCACCTGTGATAAAGTGCCAGCCTGTAACTCTTGACCCCTGGAAGCCTCTGATATCACCAATTTCATATTAAAAAGTTCAGAACTTACTGTACCCACAACAGCTGTTAGAGAAGTAGTCAGGGCTGATATGGCATCCCACAGCGCGTCCAATTTTACAACAGTGGGTTTGACCAAACCCCGATTTGTAGGAAGCAGCACTCCTCCAGACACCGGCAACCGCGGATCCACCGCGGAGAGAAACGGGTCTACTGCAGCACCTTCCTGCAACTGCCTCTGCACTCTAGATTGTGAATCTGAAGCCTCCAGCAATCTTCCCTCACCTCCCGATTACCGGTGTGTTCACCAGAAAACCGGGCGAGGATAGAGGGAACATGCCGTCATATGATGACACGCTTCCTGGCTGAATTGGGGGTGCACGCTGATCCGGTGAAAGACTCAGCCCTGATGCGCCCAGCACAGCCAACAACTCTTCATGCTGTGCCGACAGAGATGCCACTCCGGAACCGACAGCTACAAACCCACAGAGATCCAAGGTCTTCTGGCCAGCGACAGGAGGTAACGAGAAACCCCCAGGTAGTCCCGCTTGCTTCCTTTTCCTCCGCCCCATTACAAACTAAGGCAGAGTTCGCCACCGAAACACCAAGCCTTAATGTGAAGCTGCTGCCGCCGCCGATCATCCACTTTCTGCCGCAGCCATCTTTCCCCCCTCTCCCCGACACCAGGCAATCTTATTACTTCAAGTGGCATAGATTTGTCCTTTGGTGCTCCTCAAAGAACATTGTCCCCTTTTCTTGCCCTGCGAAGTCCCTTCTACAGTATCTCCTCCACTTATTCTTGGCAGGTTTTAGAACTAACTCGGTGAGAGTTTACATTAGTGCCATTGCAAGCTCTCACAAACCACTGGATGCACAGCCTATCTCCTCACACTCTTTAGTAGTGCGCTTCATGCGGGGTCTCCTGTCCAAGCCATCCATTAAGCCGCCTCTGGTGGCCTGGGACCTCAGTGTGGTTCTCGCTCAACTTCTAAAGCCTCCTTTTGAGCCATTATTCACCACTTCATTGAAATTCCTATCTTGGAAGGTAATCTTCCTCATCGCTGTCATGTCAGCTTGCCACATCAGTGAACTGCAGGCTCTGGTGGCGGATCCACCCTATATCCAGTTCCACCATGAGAAGGTGGTTCCCTGTACCCATCCTCCTTTCCTTCCAAAGGTAGTCTCCTTCTATCTAAACCAGTCTGTAATCCTACTGTTTTTCTTCCTGAGACCACATGCCTGTTAGGCTGAATCAGTGCTACACACCTTAGACTGCAAGCAAGCGCTGGCTTACTACTTGGATAGAACTAAGGATCACAGAAAATCCTCTCAATTATTCATTTCCTTTGATCCCAGTCATCTTGGGCTACTGTTGACAAAACAGATTCTGTCCAGATGGACAGATTGCATTTCATTTGCTTATGCACAAGCAGAACTCTCTCTAGAGGATCACATCATTGCTCATAATGTGCGGGCTATGGCAACATCCATAGCCAATCTCCATTCAGTATCCATTGAGGAGATTTGTCGGGCAGCTAATTGGTCTTCCATCCATACTTTTGCTGCACACTATTGTCTGGACAGCGACGCCCATTGGGACGCCGTCTGGCCAGTATGTACTCCAACAACTCTTTGGGACAGTCTCCTACCTTCCATCCCAGACTTTACAAGCAACCAGATTATCATTAGGAGTGGTATCACCTCCTGGAATAGAGTCCAATGAGCCACATCGTTTCCACACTCTTTGGCTCTAAGCTTTAGCTTCAGGGATCACACTGCTACCCCGCCCATGCCAATCTGCTTTCTGGGAGCTAGCGAGTCCCATATATGAAGACTGCATTCCTGCTTGTTCCTGGAGATAGCGTAGTAACTCAGCTGTAAGAGATGATCTCTGGGAACAGCAGGAATGAGTCTTCACATTCCACCCTCCTCCCCTAGTAGGGTTTGTTTGTTTTTTCTCATCTCCAGGAACAAGCAGGAATGAGTCTTCACATATGGGTACATCGGTACCGACGGAGCCTGCACGGGAATGCTGCCCAGCTTCCAATCAGAAAGCTTTTGGCAGCATCCCTCGCGCCTGCGCAGTGACTTCCCGCCTTCTCCACAGCCTCTCTTCAGTTTTCGTTTTTCCGCGGAGCCGGCAGGACGTCGTCCTGTCACCGCAGAAACCTTTCTTTTTAATTACTTTAATTACTTTAGTTTTTTGTTTTCTTGTGGTCGCGGCTGTATTTCCCACTGCCACCGGTACCACCGGTGGATTTTTGACTAAATTCTGAGAAACGTTTTCTTCAGTTTTTTGCCTTAACTTCTTGGGCCTACTAGGCCTTTTCATTATGGAGTCTTCTTTTCCTAAGAAGTGCATTCGATGTAGAAACACCTGTTTCTTTTTAGACACCAATAGTTGGTGTCTCAACTGTGTGGGTCCTGACCCTTTTTCCCCTGACTTGTCAGGGGATAATTTTGTGAGGAAACCTTCAGTTTTTAGAGTTTCCCTCGATACCGTTTTTTCCTCGGCAGTGAGGGTACCCGGTTTCTCTACTTCACAGGATCAGGTAACCCACAAACAGTCTGTTAAGACTAGTCAATGCTTGAGTGGTATGTCCCATGCCCAGCATGGTGACGGCTCCGGTCTTACCCTCAAGAATCCATTGGCATTACCCCTGTGGGAGTCTTCGGGCTCCAAAGCGTTAAAGGGGTTTCAGGTTGTTCCTGGGGCTCACCCCTCACAGAACATACCTGAGCCATGCGCGGGGGTGGTATCCGCTTTGAGCGGTACCGAGCCTCCGGCATCGGCACCGGTGTCGAGTGTTCCACTCTTCACCAGGGATCGTCATCGGGCATCCTCGGTACCTTCGGGACCGATCGATACGCACCGCATTGACGTCTCTCAATCTCAGCCATGCTCCGGGACGGTACCGGCATCGATCGGTTCCGATACCCTGGCATCGGCATCAAGGTGGACCGCCTTACCCTTGGCAAGGGGGGGTTATCGGATATCCTCGGTACCGTCGGTACCGATCGATGTAACCCAGGCTGCCTTAGTGGTATCGGCATCGCCGATACCGCCACCGGCGTCCGAACCCTCGCGACATGCATCGATAGTCTCGCTTTCTTCGATGCCGAGTCTTGAATCGATATCTAGTCTTGAGGACTGGGTACCGACGCGTCCCGGAACCGACTCCTGTCGTTTCCAGATGGGCAGTTCCGAAGATCCTAGCCATAACTCCCTCATGATCTCGGTACCACTGCAGCAGTCCCCGATGGCAACTTCACCTACTGATCCTGTATCAGTATCGATGTCAATGCCTGTTCTTGCACCGATGCCTAGTTTGGAACCGATACCTGGCATTAATGCAGTACCCTCTACGTCTTCTGGTGCTCAAGCTCTTTCTTTAGCCTTACCAGGAGTGGTTCCCATAGGAGATCAGTCTTTTCAGGCTTTTCTCCTGGATATGGCAACCTTTCTTAATATCTCTATCCCTGGTTGTGATCCTACTCATGGCTCAGCGGCACAAATGGAAAATATCAAGCTTCCTTTACATCCTGCTCTGCAGGATCTCCTTCTGAGGGTCTGGAAATCGCCCTTACGACTTCCTCTACTTTCTACAGACATTGAGGTTCGGTACCGGGTGCCATCCTCTCCAGGGTTTCAAAAGCCTCAACTTTCTCATCGTTCCCTTGTAGTGGAATCGGCACTGAGGAAAGTTAAGAGCAAGAAGAAGCATTCTTCTTATCCGCCGGGTCGTTCTTCAAGAACACTCGATGCTTTTGGTCGTCAAGCTTTCCAAAACTCTATGCTGGCCTCCAGAATTCTTTCATATATTTTTCACATGAGTCTAACACTCCAGGAAGTCACAGAGAAATTGTCTCTCTTGACCCCTTTTTTACCAGAGCCCAAGGCTACTTATTATTCCTTGCTCATCAATCACAACCGGAATATATCCTGGTTCCTGTCTCGTGCTTCTATAGACTCTTTTGAGTCCGTTAGCAGATCCTCTGCTATTGCCATTGCAGCACGTCGCAGAGCCTGGCTTGAAGCTTCAGACGAGCAGATGGGCACAAACTATACTGGCTCATTCTCCTTGTACAGGAGAAGGTCTCTTCAATAAGGAGGCTTTACGTCAGGTTGCTCAATGCTCCACTGACTCTCCTTCCACTAAAGACCATTCTAAGCCACCTCCTTCTTCAAGGGGTAGGAAATGTCCTACCAAACCTTCTTTCCCTAAGAAAAGAAAGTTTCATTCATCTCCTGCCCATCATTGGGCTGTACCTAAACAAGGGACGCCTCAGCCTAGCCTGAAGTCCTCCAGCTCTGGCCAGTCTCAGCATTCCCAGCAACCATAGGGGCCGGGAATTGTAATCTACAGTTCACTTCTACCCATTAGAAGTTTATTCACTGTGCTCTTCTTTTTCAGTATACTAACCTGTCGGAACATTTTTGTTCAGGGACTACAGACTTCTCCTCTTCTTACTCCCTAGAAGAGCAGTTGCAACTATCCCCTGATAGTTCTGTCCCAACTGAACATTTTTTCCTTCAGTTCACTTACCCTATGGGTACGTCACCCTCCAATTACAGTCAAACCTCGGTTTTCATGATTAATCCGTTCAAAAAAAGTCTGACTAAAACCGAAACGTATGAAAACTGAAGCAATATTTCCCATAAGAAATAATGTAAATCCAATTAATCCGTTCCAGACACCCAAAAATATTCACAAAAATACATTTTATAGAGAATAACTATATTTTTACATACAGAAAACAATGAGAAATAAATATAAATGACTAATGAAATGGATAAATGAACATTTAACATCACTGAAAGCAAGCTAAGTACAGTACTGTACAGTACAGTATGTTAACATCTGGCCTTAGCCACCCCTGACAAGCTGCTGTGCCCAGCTCTCTTTGGAATCACATTGAATTCAGTCCATTAAAATACCTTTACATTATCTGCTCAATGCTTCAGAATGGCAGAAAATCTTAATGATATAGCTTCAGACGTACCCTGCAAGAGAAAGAACTGCCTCCCACATTCATGCAACATCTCCTGCTTACGTTGACAGCTTTTCTTCCCTGCTATCGGGACAAAATCTCAGTCAAAAGACGTTGAAAACTGAAGCAATGCATGAAAACCGGGACAAAATCTCAGTCAGAAAAGACGTTGAAAACCGAAGCGTATGAAAACCGGGGCAAATGAAAACCGAGGTTTGACTGTACTTACTCTACCCTCTCAACCGGGTTTTTCCCCTGACTGAGGGGTACCATACTGAAAAGCTTCTCTAGCAAGCTCGTTCCTCAGACAAGGAGAAGGGATATCTCCTCTCTTTTCTTGTCTGTTTTTCTTTATTGGGCACAGGACAATCTCTCTGCTGTTTCCGTCAGCAGCTGTGCCTGCAGGAGTTACAGTAATTGTATTACTGGTACTTTTTCCAAGATCCAGTCCCTTGTTCAAAATTTTCTCTAGCCTCAGTAGTGATTCCAAGCTATTCGTCATCTATCTTGGATCCTCCTACTCGTTTAGATTTTCTCGCATTATTCTAACCATCTCCTCTCCTAGGATATGGCAACACACCTGACTTCAGTCAGTTTGTTTCATATCTCTCCTGCACAATGCTCTCTGCAGTCTTCAGAGAAGCTTTCTACTATGAGGGCCTTGCTATAGAGCATTGACCTTGTCTCTGAAGCTTCTCTATTAGTAGGGAAAAGCTTATAAACCCTTCCCATGCCTGTGAGGGTTCTCCACACCCTCTAGCCTGGGGTGTTAACACGAGATATCACTTCTTCTGCGTGAAAATCCAAGGCTGATGTTTACGCATGCTACCTCTGGGTCCCTCCAGTTGGTCCCTCTGGTATCATCTTCTGCGTTTCTCCACATCTGCCATGTCAGTGTTCTGTGGAACTCCCGCCTTGTTCCTTACAGATTAATATGATCATCTGTTTTCACGCGAACATCACAGTTATCTTGTTGGATTGCCTTCCTGCATCCCTCAATCCACGAAAATAGATTCTCTATACATATCCCAAGTGGGTTCGCCCTCTTGTAGAACACAGAATCTTTTTCTTTTATATTCCCCATGTACAATTATGGGGCTGGGTGGTAGACAGGTTGTTGTTTGGTATGTAGCATCTCCATATATGTCTACATACCTGTATCATTACTCTAGTGGTGCTAAACCATGCCCCACAACTTTACATATATTTAAGTATATCATATCTATATCTATCTATCTATATATATATATATATATATATATATATATATATTTGATATATTTCACCACCCATATCCTAATATACACATCTGGACATATATATATATATATATATATATATATTCCAGCCACATATCTATATTCCTATCTATATAGGTGTTTGATGGGGGGCTTCTTAAGGGTTGATCTGTCTTACACACTATCACCCTTACTGTCTATACTACATGTTTTACCTCCTAGAGGTTTTAGACAGTCTGTCGCCCTACGTCCCATACCATATTACGATGCAGAAACTGTTAGGCACCAATAACCACTTTGGTGCTAACATCTTCCATTTTTTCTTTAACTCCTTGAAGCATCAAGCTTCAATATTTTTTCCTATCTCTCGCCAGCTAGGAAAAACAGTGTACATCTTTATCTTTGAGTACACAACTGTTTTCCGTGGGAATAGGGGTTTTTCCAGTCCCCCTCTTCCCGCCAGGACTGGGCTAGTTCTCCAACTCCGTCAGTCTTCTTCCTTTAGTCCTCAATGTTAATGACCTTATGCCTAAAGGAGTTTTCAGCTTTTCCCATAAAGCTTTCCATTGAAGACCTGACGTCTAATCCTACCCAGTTGACACCTGGATCATCTACTACCTCCAGGTCTGGACCTTCATCCTCACTACTGAGAGGTCACCTTGAAGATTCCGCCACTACTTATCCAGTAGACTCCATCATGCTTTCTACTTCCTACAATACAGTAGGTAAGCTGCATATTTTAAGTGTACATTAAATGTGTTTTAATGCTACTCATCATATCTACCAAGGACTCCTGTAGTCTGTAAAACACCTAGTCCTTGGCTATGCTGTTTCTTTCCTCACAGCTCCTTTGTTGTCAACTCCTACCCTCCATCCCACATTGGATGCCGGGGATTCCTGGAGACAAAATGCACCCCTGATCCGGGCACTTGCATTTTTATGGGATCTTCCCCTGGCATCTCCAGCTAGGGAGTCCCCATATGTGAAGACTCATTCCTGCTTGTTCCTGGAGATAGCACAGTTACTTACCTGTAACAGGTGATCTCTGGGAACAGCAGGAATTAGTCTTCACAACCCTCCCACCTCCCCTAGGAGTTGCATCTTTTTTATCTTCTTCCTTTTCTCTCCTCGCCTTTGTCTCAGCTCTGAAACTCAACTGAAGAGAGGCTGTGGAGAAGGCGGGAAGTCACTGCGCAGGCGCGAGGGATGCTGCCAAAAGCTTTCTGATTGGAAGCTGGGCAGCATTCCCGTGCAGGCTCCGTCGGTACCGACGTACCCATATGTGAAGACTAATTCCTGCTGTTCCCAGAGATCACCTGTTACAGGTAAGTAACTGTGCTTTCCTCTCAGATACAAACTCAACTGAGAGGAGTTGGGAAGGCATGCGCGATGAAGTGCTCCCAAAGGCTTTCTTATTGGATTCTGGGAAGCGTTCCCATGCGGACTCAGTTTGTGCCGACGTCACCCATATGTGAAGATTGATTCCTGTTGTTCCCAGTGATCACCTTTTACAGGTGAGTAACTACGCTTTTTCGTTCCTATCATACTTCAACTGTAGTGTTGCCTTGCTAAGATTTAGTATAGATGTTATGCAACGGGGTCACCATGTGAAGATGTTCAGCAAGCTTGAGGAGAGAACTTTATTCTCTCCCTCTAAGAGAATAAACATCTTATGTTGCACACCCCTTTGACCCCCCCCAGCTATTTGGAGGAGCGTATGTATGGTTGTTGAACGTAGACAGAACAGTCAGAAGCTAGAAGGTTAGAAGAGTCTGCAGTATTTGTTCAAATGTGGCATTGTCTTCACCTGGCTAATTGAAGACCTAAGGAGTCATTAAAAAATTTTGTGCCCCATTAACAACTGTAAAATGCCAAAACCTTTGCATCTGCCATATTCACTTTTTAAAATAATTTTCAATCTGTTAAAATCAGCAAATAGTAATTCTGCATTAATATTTTAGAAAGATGGCATATTTAACTTTGTACATTCATGGGAGCTGTGTTGAGCTTTGGTTTGCTAAGAGTCATTGAAATATAACATTTAACGAGTAGCGCCTCAACTTATGCACACAGCTCTAAAATGTGATGTAAGATCTTTGGTCAGAAGTACATGAGAAGATTTTAATCTTATCCTCCATGAACTTTATTTTCTTTCCTGAGAGCAGCTGCGCTAATCTATATGCTGGTTGAAGTACCATGGAGAGAGTGAAAATGATAGATAAAATCTAATTCATACCTGACCTGAGGGCCGGCGTTAGGTGGGGGCAACCAGTGTAAATGCCCTGGACCCTATGCCTGCCTGAAGCTGGTGAATGCATAGCCTGCAAGCAGGGAGGCACCCCTCCCCGGTTTCTGCCCAGTTTTTCAGCATCTCTGACAATAGCCCTGCCTGAATTCTGTAAATAAAGTTGCTCAAATATGCCTTTCTTTGGTAATAGCATTGATTTACTGGTTTTCCAAGGGTTTTTTTGTGTTCATAGAATAAAGCTTAGAAATCACAAAGAAGTTGTTTCAGAAATTTTTAGTATGATGGCCATAATAGATTACATTAATACTGTTTGGAAGGAGTGTTTTGATATTCATCTCTATTCTAGTCTTTAGAATACAAGTTGACAGATTCATATTGTAGTATATAGGTGGGGGGGGGGGGGGGTCTTAGTACAGAAAATGATTAAACTCTGTTCCGTCAGTTTTAGCCCAATCACAAATCTACTTATTAGGATTCTTTATAAGTTTTTTTTTTAATACTATTTTCCCTCCTGATGGCAATACATTTCAGTTTTAAGTTATATACCTTCCATTTCCCCTCTTAATGATATGAACAGTGATAAACAGATATTGTATAGCTTCTTCATACATAATGTTTGTTTTCATATATCTCTTAAATTGTCAGTTATCAGACCTTGCATTGTACAGAGAATGTCAACTTGGGTAAATAATAGTCTATATTAGTCACATTACTGAAGCTAGTTTCTTTAGTGTGGTGGGGTGAACAGGAGTATTTGCATTTTAAGGTGAACTGACAATAAACCATTTTTTTTGGTAGGGACTAATTTATAAAATATACCTTTGTTCTGTATTTTAATTTAGCTTAAAAGAAAAGTGAATTTAACTTAATTCATTTTTTACATGAAAACATTTTCTGAATGAGTGTGACTGGGACAAATGAGTGTCATTGCAATTGTTATGCAGTGATGGATGCTTTAAACACCTCAACACACTAAATCTGAATAATTATAGAAATATGATTAAGTAATTGTTAATTCTTTGTTTCACTTTCAGGTGTAATGATCAGTTAAAGGATTCATTTTATCTCCTTTTTTCGTCATTTCTTGTGTCAGCTCAGGTGTGGATAGGATGGGCGGTATATCAAATTAATAAATGAAGTGAAGCAATGTACCTGTAATCACTGTGTTGTAACAGAAAATTGAACGCTGTGAGCTAAGTATTCTGCCTCACCGGAGGATGATTAATTTGAAATGTCTAACACTATATATTCAGCAATGCCATCCATTTGGGTAGCACCACTGAATGTCCATTTATAAGCTGAAATGTTTGAATTAGACATTTCAAGTTATATCTGCATATTTGTAACCTGCTTAGCAATCTAATTTATATATTTAGCAGCTTAACATTAGCACTTAGGAATATTTATTAGACGACAAAGTGTCAACTCTCTGCCCCCTGTTTTGGATGATAATTATGGCCATATAATGATCTGTATCCAAAATTATCCCTTGAACACCTGGCTGAGCCCTGCTAAGCTTTACTGTCTCCAGTAACAAGTAGGAATGCAGTCTTCACAGATGGATATTGTCTGTATATACAGAGCCCACGTGGGAATGCTCCCCAGCGTCCAGTAGGAGAGCTTTTGGGAGCACTCCACTGTGCTTGCACAGCTGCCTTCCCGCCTTCCTCACAACTCGCTTCAGTTTTTTTATTTTCCACGGAGCCAGCAGGAACATTTTTTTTGTCATGACCAAAAAACCTTTTTTTTTTTTTTTATTACTGTGCTCTGCCTTCCTGTCGATGCCGGTACCCTCTCTGGATACCAGCTCTATTCTTTCTTAAAATTTTCTTTTCTTTTATTATCTTTTTTTCTTCAAGTGGTTCCACCACCCTTTTAGGCCTCAGGCCTATATAATTTTTGTTTGTCATGGACAAACACGTCACTGGCTTCAAAAAGTATTCCAAGTGCTCTGGCACTGTGTCAATCACTGATTTCCACGATTGGTATCTTAATTGTTTGGACCCGGACCATAGGTCAGATAACTGTCCTTTGTGCAAACAAATGACCAAACGACGCCTATAGAATAGGGCAAGGCAGTATGACTCGCTGTTCAGTAGGCTCGGCATCGTCGAGGGGCTCTGCTTCCTCTACTGGGTCTAGGGTCTCCAAAAATTTCAAACCAAAGCCAAAACCTTTATCGGCATCGAAGTCCGATACAGAGTATCAAGGTAAGTCTTATTGTTGAAGGGATGCATCGAAAAGTGCATCTGATGTTGACAGACCTGCCAAGCAGCCCCAGCGGCAGGACCAACCCTCCAAAGCCACTCAAGGGCACTGGGATGCTCCTGAGGCATTAATTTCCAGAGAGCTGCTAGTACCATGCTCTGGGACAGTGACTGTCAGCCCCACATTGCAATCAATCCAAGCATTGGTAGCATCCATCAATCAGGGCTTTTTGGCTATCGAAAGGACCTTGGAGAAGCTACTGGCCACTGCAGTACCACAGGTATCGATAGTCCCACTGACTCCAATACTACCATCTGCTTTGGTGCCCCTACTTGTGGACTCAGTGCCAGGTCTCGAACTGATTCCTGCTGCTCCTGGCGAACACCTGTTACAGGTGAGTAACTACTCTTTCTCCAGGACCAAGCAGGAAGTCAGTCCTCACATATGGGTGTCATCTGCGCCGATGAAGCCCCAGCGGAGCATTTCCCCAGCTTTCCATGAAAGCCTTTGGGAATGCAGGCATGCATGCGCGGTTCCCTTCCCGCCTAAAGGTGCCATCTTACCTCAGTCTCTTTTTTTCCGTGAAGCCAACCGGACGTGTGTCCTATTCTCCTGGTTAAAATTAGATTTTTTCGGCTTTTTTCGCTATTTTTTTCTCCCGGTTCGACGCCGGTTCCCCTCCCGCCGGGTTCGGTACACCGGTATCGAGCCCGATTCTTCTTTTTCGGTTTTTGCCCTTCGTGGCTGGCGTTTGCGCCCTTTTTTCCATTTTTCCCTGGAAGGCCAGTCCTTTGACCTCGCGGGGACTCTTTTTTCCCCGATGGCTTCCAGCGGTTTTAAAAAGTGTGATCGGTGTAAGAAACTGATGTCTCTCACCAACACCCACGACTGCTGCCTTCGGTGCCGACCACGACCCAAAGTCGTGCGGGCCATGTGGAAAGATGTCTTCCAAGGCACTCCGAAGTCGCCAGCAGCAAAAAGAAAGGCTTTTCTCGGACTCAGCCTCCGGCCGGGCCCGGACCTTGTCTGAGGCTTCGACATCTCGGGATTCCAATCCCGAGCACCGTCGAAGCTCCTCGGACAGGGGGTCCCCCGACCGGGAACGCAAGAGGAAGAAGCGTCTCGCGAGGGCGTCGGAGGAGGAGGTCCCTGGCTCCTCGAGGGCCAGGTCTAAGACCCCCGACCGTCGCCCCAGGCCCGTGGAACTCGAGAGGCCTGCAAAAGTTCCTTGCGTGGAGCCGAAGTCTGCTGGACACGTAAGCCCCATAGTCCTTGAGGACTCTCCTCCCAGGGAGCCGACGTCGGGCCCGGCGCCGCTGGGGCCCGAGTCGGCTGCTGTGTCTCCCGAGCTGAGTCTCAGGATGACAGCCTTGGAGAGCAGATTGTCTGCCTTCATGGAGCAACAGCGGGCACTGATGGACAGCCTGTCTGGCGCATCTGCCCCAACTACCGGGACATCGACTTCGAAGTCGACCCCGGAGACCGAGCCCATACTCGAGCCCATCGTGGCTCGGAGTCGACCTCGGTCGCGGTCTCCCTCAACCTCCCGTCGCGGCTGGTGCTCCTGGGCCCCACGGGGTCGGACCCTGACTCCTCCTCGGACGAGTCAGCTTTGGAGACGGAGGACGAGGAGTCTCCTGATGCCTTCAAGACTCGGTGCGTCCCTTCGGACTCACCGCAGTCTGAGCTCCGGAATAGGTCCCCCCCCCCCCCCCCGGAGGATACTCAGTTCTCGGAGTTTGTCCGGGATATGGCCACTGCCTTGGCTATCCCGGCGGACCCCGAGGAGGAACCTCGAGCTGAAGAGCTCGAGGCCCTACAGTATGACTCTCGTCCGAAGGAGGCCTTTACTGTTCCGGTTCCTCCGATGCTGGAACGGCTCCTCTTCCGTATGTGGGAGGCACCGGCCTCGGCGCCGGTTCTCAGCAAGCGAGTTGATTCGATCTATCGACTCTGGAAGAGCCCTGGCTTTCAAAAGGCACAGCTACCACACCATTCTATGGTTGTGGAATCGGCCATGCATCGTCTGAAGAGCCAGAAGATGCACTCCGCTGTGCCCCCTGGCAGGGAGGCCCAGAACCTCAATGGCGTCGGTAGAAAGTGCTTCCAGGGCTCGATGCTTGCTTGCCGTGTTCAGTCCTACCAGCTGCACATGGGCATGTACTTGCAGGATCTGGCCAAGGAATTGACCGGGTTCTCTGCTGGTCTCTCCGGGGAACCCTTGCAGAGATTTAAGTCCTTGTCCTCGGGGATTCGGGACTGCTCGAAGTTCATGTCCCGCGCCGCCTACGATGGCTTCGAGGCTTCGGCCCGAGTTGCGGCAGCCGGCATCGTGGCTCGACGCCAGGCATGGCTGTAGTCATCGGACCTCGAGCCATGGGTTCAGGACAAGTTGGTTGATGTCCCTTGCCGAGGTGAAAACCTTTTTGCCAAGCCCATGACCGAGAAGGCCGCTCAGCTCGAAACTGAGCACCTCACACGGACAAGGCTGTCGAGGAAGACCTCTGCCCCTTCTCATAAAAAGAAGGGCTCGGGTAAAAAGCCCTTTTACCCAAGGAAGGGCACTGCCTACAAACAGTACCTGCAATATCAGGCTGCCCAAGCTGCCCCCCAGAGTCAGCAAGCCAAGGGCCAGGGTAATGGGCCCCGTAGGCAGAGGACACCCAAGCCTCAGGCCCCTGCTACCACTCAGCAGGGTGGGGGTTTTTGACTCCTTGAGCGTAGCCTCTCCTCCACTGCTCTCCCAACCCTGCACAGGAGGTCGCCTCGCCCTCTTTGCCCACCAGTGGCCCCTTGTCACCGGGGACATTTGGGTGCTGGAGATAGTCCACAAGGGCTATGCCCTCCATTTTCACCAACTGCCTCCACCATATTTTCCAGGGGAGCCTCCAAGGCCTCCCCTGCGCACAGATCACCTTCTACAAGAACTTCATGGTCTGTTGGTGGACAGGGCGGTGGAGCCTGTGCCTCCCCACTTCCAAGGTCGCGGTTTCTACTCCAGGTATTTCCTGGTGCCCAAAAGAACCGGTGACCTTCGACCCATTCTGGACCTCAGGAACCTCAAGTTCTTAGTGAAGGAGAAGTTCAAGATGCTTACTCTTGGGACTTTTCTGCCCTACCTCCAGCAGGGAGATTGGCTATGTTCCTTAGATCTAAAGGATGCGTACACTCACATCCTCATTCATCCAGACCACAGAAAGTACCTCAGGTTCATTGTGGGAGGAAACCATTATCAGTACAGAGTGCTGCCTTTCGGCCTCACCTCCGCCCCAGAGTCTTTACAAAGTGCCTAGCAGTGGTGGCGGCCTACCTGAGAAATCAGGGAATCTTTGTCTTCCCCTATCTAGACGACTGGCTCATCAGGGGTCAGACGTGCCAAGAGGCCAATCAAGCCACCCTCAGGACTATTGCTCTTCTACAAAGCCTGGGGTTTGTCATAAACTTCGCAAAGTCCACTTTGCTCTCCTCCCAGAACTTAGAGTTCATAGGAGCAAGGCTGGACTTTCTGCTGGCAAAGGCCTTCTTGCCAGCAGACAGGGCCCAAAGGTTAATGGCCTTGGCAAATCAGTTTCTCAGCAGGTCCCTGGTCTCCGCCATACTCTGCCTGAGGCTTCTGGGCCACATGGCTTCGACAGTACATGTGACCCCCAATGCCAGGCTCCATATGAGGCCTGCACAGTGGTGCCTTCGGGTTCAGTGCTCACAGGCCACCGGCAGCCTCAGAGACAGGATAAGGGTGTCCAGACCATTTCTGCACTCCCTCAACTGGTGGCTGCACCCACCCAATCTACTGAAAGGGGTGCCTTTTCAGATTCCAGGGTACACAGTAGTGATGACAACAGATGCCTCCCTGCAAGGCTGGGGAGCTCATTGGGTAAGTGCACCCAGGGCCTCTGGTCTCCCTGGGAAGCTGCGCAGCAGATTAATCTCCTCGAAGTCAGAGCTATTCGATTAGCACTCAAAGCTTTCACTCCTACCCTGGCTCACCAGTCTGTCCTGATTCAGACAGACAACCAAGTTGCCATGTTTTATGTGAACAAACAGGGTGGAACTGGGTCCAGGCTCCTTTGTCGGAAGGCTCAGGACCTTTGTTCTTTTGCCCTCAAGCACAACATGCTCCTCAAGGCTGTGTACCTTCCAGGCCAGGACAACTACCTGGCAGACAGATTAAGCAGAATACTGCAGCCCCACGAGTGGCAGCTGCATCCTTCAGTAGTTCAGAAGATCTTCCTGAAATGGGGTCTCCCTTTGATAGATCTCTTTGCCAGCCCAACGAACAAGCAACTGCCAAAGTTCTGCTCCAGGCAACCGCATCCTCTGCGGATAGCAGCGGATGCTTTTCTGATATCCTGGTCTCAGGACCTCCTCTATGCGTTTCCTCCCACGCCCTTGGTGGCCCAAACTCTCTTCAAGATTCTTCAGGACAAGGCCTCGGTCCTGCTGGTGGCTCCCAGGTGGCCGAGACAGCCTTGGTTTCCTCTTCTGCTTCAACTGGCGGTGGATCCTCCACTACCTCTGGGGTTGCAACCCGACCTTCTCTCACAGGAGCAGGGTTCCCTTCTACACCCCAATCTCAAAGCTCTCAATTTGATGGCCTGGAGGCTGCAAGGGTAGTCTTGGCTCCCTGGGGCCTGCCTCAGGAGGTTGAGGAGGTTGTCCTAGCCTCTAGAAAACAGTCCACTAGGAAAACCTATGCTCTCAAATGGAAGCTACGTACAGAAGATCCTTTCTCCTGTACTGTGCCAGTAGTCCTTCAGTACTTACTGCACTGCAAGTGTGCTCTTGATTTCTACTTGCATAGGACTAAGGATTTCAGAAAATCCTCTCAATTGTTTCTTTTGACACCAGCTACTTAGGTCTTCCAGTGTCAAAGCGCACCCTGTCCAACTAGATTGCCAGCTGTATCTCGCTAGCCTATAATCAGTCTGGCCTCTCTCTTGCGGGTCACGTTACTGTTCACAATGTCAGAGCCATGGCGACATTTGTTGCCAACCTCCACTCTGTCTCCATACAGGAGATCTGCTGAGCAGCCACTTGGTCCTCTGTTCACATCTTTGCGGCTCACCTACTGCCTGGACAGGGACTCCCGTTGGGTTGCTGTCTTTGGTCAGGCTCTGCTTCAACATCCATTTGGGACTTAACCTCAACTTCTAGCAGTTCTCTCTCTGGCACCTGACTCCCTCTTTCATGCTCTCAGCTACTGCACTCAAATCCACTGAGGCCAATTTGTATCCATATCTACTTGGCTCCATTCTTCTGCCTCATGGACATGCTCTGTCTGCTACCTGGGAGCTAGTGAGTCCCCATTTGTGAAGATTGCATTCCTGCTTGTTCCTGGATATAGCGTTGTTACTCACCTGTAACAGGTGATCTCCGGGAACAGTAGGAATCAGTCTTCGCATCCCACCCTCCTCCCTAAGAGTTGTTAGGTACAATTATTTTCCTCAGTCTCTGAAGAGAGCTGTGAGGAAGGTGGGAAGGCAGTTACGCAGGCATAGTGGAGTGCTCCCAAAAGCTCTCCTATTGAACGCTGGGAAGTGTTCCCACATGGGCTCTGTCTGTACCAATAATACCCATCTATGAAGACTGATTCTTGCAGTTCCCAGAGATCACCTGTTACAGGTGAGTAGCAAAGCTATCTCCAGGAACAAGCAGGAATGTAGTAATCACATATGGGTATCGTCGGTACCGACAGAGCCTGCGCGGGAACGCTCCCCAGCGTTCAATTAGAAAGCTTTTGGGAGCATCTCACAGCACCTGCGTGCTGCCTTCCTGCCTTTCCCAACTGCCTCTCTCCAGTTCTTCGTTTTTCCGCGGAGCCAGCTGGTCATCGTTTCTGTCACCGCAGAAGAATTCTTCTTTCTTTCTTTTTTGTGGTCGCGTCTGCCTTCCTCGACGCTTTACCAGTACCGCCATTTTTTCTTATTTTCTTCTTTAAAAAAAAAATATATATATTCTACATTTTTTCCTATTTTCTTCAGGTGCACGTGCCTTTTTGGGCCTTAGGCCCAAAAACATTTTCTTACAATGGAGAAACCTGCCTCAGGTTTCAAAAAGTGCACCAAGTGTGGCGGTACCATTTCCGTCACCGACACCCATGAATGGTGTCTAAAATGTTTAGGTCCTGACCACTCCATCACGGATTGTATGTCCTGCGCCATGATGTCTAAAAGAGGTGGGCAGAACCGAGCTGCTAAGCTCAGTATCCTGTTTCCCTCTGATGCAGCTTCGGTGGCATCAATGTCTTCCAGGGCTTCCTCTTCCTCCCGTGGATCTCAGGTAACTAAACATAAGTCCAGCCGGTCCTCAAAGGGTAGCTCTCCTTCTAAGCATCGAGATGCCTCTGGCGTTGCCCTTGAGGATTCTGCACCAGCAAAATTGCCCTGGCAGGAGGCGCTGGCTTTCAAAGCATTATCAGGGCTTCAGGATGTTCTTGAGGCCTCGACCTCGGCAGAACTACT
This sequence comes from Ichthyophis bannanicus, assembly GCA_033557465.1. Taxonomy (NCBI): domain Eukaryota; kingdom Metazoa; phylum Chordata; class Amphibia; order Gymnophiona; family Ichthyophiidae; genus Ichthyophis; species Ichthyophis bannanicus. Next base: position 510,550,186 of record CM066032.1, read on the forward strand.
GGTGCCATACTCTGGGGTACCGGCGGTCTTCTCCGGTACCGATGTCCAGGCATCGGCAGCGTCGATAGACCAGAGAGTCTTGGCTATTGAGCATAGTCTGGCGGCTCTCTTTGCGGCATCGACGCCCTCGGAACGGCGACAGACAATTCGGCCGGCCCCGGTATCGGTACTGATTGAATCGGCATCGGTGTCTGCTTTGACGGTACCCAGTCATCCGATGCCCTCCGGTACCGATACCCCGGTACCGATTACTCTCGGTACCGATTTCGGTCGGTATGGGTATCGGGCTCTTCAAGAGCATCCGGACAGACGGTACTTCGAGTCCTCAGAAGAATCTGAGGATTCTGACAGTTCTGTCGATGCAGGAATGCTTCTCCCAGAGGAGTCCTCCTCCCCTAAGCGCAGGATGTCTCCTCTAGAAGATATTTCCTTCCAGGATTTTATCAGGGAGGTGGCTCGGGGTCTGTCCATTACTGTGGCCCCTGAAACAGAGCCCAAGAGCCAAGGAGTTGGAAATTTTACAATATCCCAAAACTCCTAAAGAAGCAGCTACCTTGCCCATTCATGAGATTCTATATGATCTCATGTTAAGGATGTGGGAGACACCTCTTACTACCTCTCCTCATTCTCGCAGACTGGATACTATGTATCGAGTCCCTCCTAGTCCTGGTTTCCAAAAGACTCAGCTTCCTCACCACTCTATTGTAGTGGAATCAGCTATGAGAAGGATCAAGAGTGCAAAGAGGCATGCCTCTAATCCTCCAGGACGTGAGTGCAGAACCCTGGATGCTTTTGGATGTCGTGTCTTCCAAGCTTCCATGCTTTCTGCCAGGATCAGTTCCTATAGTCTCTTCATGGGAATGTTTGTGAAGGAGGTCACAGATGATTTAGAAGCTTTAAGTCCTATTCTTCCTGAGGATAGAAGACAGGATTTTCTCACTTTGGTCAAACATGCCCAAGATGTTTCTAAATTTGCCAAATGTGCAGCCTTTGACTGCTTTGAGTGCATAAGCAGAACCTCGGCTTTTGCCATAGGTGCACATAGAATTGCTTGGCTTCAGGCATCTGATCTAGAGCTCTGGGTACAAGACAAATTGGGAAATATCCCTTGTACTGGTGAGAACCTGTTTGGTAGAGATTGGCAAGAAAAGGCCAATGAGATGGATGCTGACAACTCCACCTTGGATAGGTTATCCAAGTCCACAGCTGATCTTGCTAGAAAGAAATTGTTCAAGAAACCATTCTTTTCTAAAAAGAAAAGATAATTATCCTGCTTATGTTCAGCAGGGACGTTCTGCAGGTCAGCTTGCCAGGAAAGGTCAGCAACCTCCCAAACAGAAGAAAGCAAAGACCGCTAAGCCTCAGCCGGCCCAGCAGTCTCAGCCTCCACAAGGCCTTTGACTTTCAGCTAGAGAACTTAGCCTTCCTAGCTCTCGGGGGACCAGAGCCTTCCACCATTCCAGGAAGGTTATGTCATTTTGCCCCCAGATGGGGGCAGATAACAGCAGAGCATTGGACACTCTCCATCATAAAAGAGGGGTACAAGCTTCATTTTTCAAGCATGCCCCCTCACGCAATAGTAAGGCAGTTCAATTCTCTGACCTCTCTCATCAACCTGTTAGGGCAGGAGGTCGCTATCCTTATTGCCCAAGGGGCAATAGAAGAAGTACCCATTCATCAGCAGGGTACAGGGTTCTACTCCCCTTATTTCCTTATCCCAAAGAAAACAGGGGGTTACAGACCTATCTTAGACCTCAGAGAATTCAACAAATTCCTTGTCAAGGAGAAATTCAAGATGATTTCTCTCGGATCTCTCCTGCCATACCTTCAGAGTCAGGATTGGCTTTGTTCTCTAGATTTCAAGGATGTGTATACCCATGTCCTCATCCATCCAACCCACAGAAGGTTCCTTTGGTTCCTTTATCAAGGAAAGCACTACCAATATAGGGTGCTTCCTTTTGGCCTGGCCTCAGCATCAAGGGTGTTCACGAAATGCATGGCTGTCATAGCAGCATTTCTCCGCACTCTAGGGATATTTGTCTTCCCCTACTTAGACGACTGGCTCATTCGAGCCCCAACAGAGTCAGAGGCCAGGACTTCTCTATCCTGCACAATGCGTATCCTTCAGTATTTGGGACTGGTAATAAACATCCCAAATTCCAGTCTAACTCCCACTCAGTCTCTAGAGTTCATAGGAGCTTTGCTGGATACCAGAAAGGCAAGGGCCTATCTCCCCCAGGCCCGTTGCCTTCGCATGGTGAAGTTAGCTTCTCAAGCAGTGCTAAAACCTCATCTCACTGCTCGAGAAATGTTACAACTACTAGGCCACATGGCATCTACGGTGCATGTGGTTCGCTATGCTCGCCTCCATATGAGGGCAGCCCAGTGGACTTTATCCACTCAATGGACCCAGGCATCAGGATGCCTGTCAGACAAAATAGCAAACACAAGTCACCTTATTTTGTCCCTCCAGTGGTGGAAGTCCACTCAAAACCTGTTGCTGGGGTCCCCTTTTCAGCAACCCTTACCCCAAGCAACTCTCACAACAGATGCTTCTCCGAAGGGTTGGGGAGCTCATCTGCAGGACCTCTCCACCCAAGGCACCTTGTCTCCACAGGAGACTCATCTACATATCAATCTCTTGGAGCTCAGAGCAATCTTCCTTGCTCTTCGAGTGTTCCACACCGTGCTCAGTTACAAGACAGTTCTCATTCATATGGACAATCAAGTAGCCATGTTCTATGTGAACAAGCAGGGGGGAACAGGCTCTCTGTTGCTTTGCAGCGAAGCTTTGCGACTATGGGCCCTCGTCAGAGAACATCAGATTCATCTTCTGGCTGTGTATCTTCCAGGCATTCAAAACTCTTGGCAGACAGTCAGTCGAGTTCTGCTTCCACACGAGTGGTCTTTTCATGCAGACCAGCTGGCCAAGATTTTTCAACTTTGGGGAACCCCGGACATAGACCTCTTTGCAAGTCCGAGGAATGCCAAACTTCCCCGGTTCTGTTCCAGAATTTCGGCTCAGGGGGCTCAGGCCAGGGATGCTTTCCTCCTTTACTGGACTTCCTGTATGCCTTTCCACCCATTCCCCTAATTCCCAAAACCTTGTTCAAGCTTCAGAGAGACAGAGGCCATATGATTCTCATAGCTCCACATTGGCCACGGCAAGTGTGGTACCCTCTGCTTCTACATCTCTCTCAAGCTCCCTCCCTGGAGTTATGGTCTGCTCCAGATCTCCTATCTCAGGAGGATGGAATGTTATGGCATCCCAATCCCCAGTCTCTGCATCTCAGGGCTTGGTTGCTGAAGGCCTAGATCTCCAGGATCTTAATCTCCCTCAGCAAGTAAAAGATATTCTTTTTGCGTCCAGGAAACCTTCCACAAGACGCTCTTATGCTTTCAAGTGGAAAAGGTTTACCATATGGTGTTCGCAAAAGGGTCTTAACCCCCTTGTGATACCTCTGGAATCATTGCTGGGAGTATCTCCTTCATTTATCCAATGCAGGTCTTAAGACTAATTCAGTAAGAGTCCATTTGAGTGCTATTGCAGCTTCCTTTAAGCCTCTAAATGCACAGCCTATTTCCTCTCATCCTCTTATAGCAAGATTTATGAGAGGCCTTCTTCTAACTAAGCCTCCCATTAGGCCACCACCGGTGGCATGGGACTTAAACCTGGTTCTTGGGCAGCTCACGAAGCCACCTTTCGAACCTTTAGCTACTACCTCCTTGAAATTCCTTTCTTGGAAGGTTATCTTTCTCATTGCAATCACATCAGCACGCCACATTGGTGTGTTGCAAGCGCTAGTAGCTGATCCAGGACAAGGTTCCATCATGACAAGGTAGTCCTTAGGACTCATCCACACTTTATGCCAAAGGTGGTCTCGCCTTTTCATCTGAACCAAGTGGTCTACCTACCTGTGTTTTTTCCAAGGCCTCATGCATCAAATGCAGAGAGGAATCTTCATACCTTGGACTGTAAAAGAGCTTTAGCCTTTTACTTACAAAGAACACAGCAACATAGAAAGTCCTCTCAACTCTTTGTTGCTTTTGATCCTTCTCATTTGGGACTTCCAGTCTCCAAGAGAACACTGTCTAACTGGATTGCTCAGTGTATTTCCTTCGCCTATCAGAGTAAAAACCTTTCTCTGGAGGGCCATGTCACAGCTCACAATGTGAGAGCCATGGCAGCTTCAATGGCTGATCTGCACTCTGTGTCTATTGACGACATCTGTCGAGCAGCCACTTGGGCCTCGGTTCATACCTTCACAGCCCATTACTGCTTGGACAAGGACTCCCACCGGGGTGCCTTGTTTGGTCAGGCTGTTCTCCAACACCTGTTCAATACCTAATCAACTCCTACCCGTCATCCCTGGTAGGATGCCAGAGATCCATGGGGGGAAGTGGAGCCCTGTTCAGGGACACACAACTTCTGGGGTCTCTCCCTGGCACCTAAAGCTAGGGAGTCCCCATATGTGATGACTGCATTCCTGCTTGTTCCTGGAGATAGCATAGTTACTCACCTGTAAAAGGTGGTCTCCGGGAGCAGCAGGAATTTAGTCCTCACAACCCACCCACCTCCCCTAGGAGTTGTATCTCTCTATCTCTTTCCTTTCCCTCTCTCTCTCTTTGTCTCAGCTTTAAAACTCAACTGGAGAGAGGCAGTTGGGAAAGGTGGGAAGGCAGCACGCAGGCGCTGTGGGATACTTCCAAAAGCTTTCTAGTTGGGTGCTGGGGAGCGTTCCCACGCAGGCTCAGTCGGTACCGACGATACCCATATGTGAGGACTAAATTCCTGCTGTTCCTGGAGATCACCTGTTACAGGTGAGTAACTATGCTTTACCTTCACTGACTTCATTTTGTTCATATCTTTTTTTGAAGATGTAGTCTTAAGAAATGTACACAGTTCTCCAAATAAGATCTTGGCAGAAATTTATATAGAGGCACTATGACATCCTTTATCCTACTGGCCATTCCTTTTCCTTTGTATCCAAGCATTCTTCTGGCATTTGCAGTCATCTTTTCTACATGTTTGGCCACTTTAAGACCATCAGATATGATCACCCCTTGTCCTGCTCTTCTTTCATTGATTGAAGGACTTCATTCCCTTGGGGATTTACAGCCCAAATGCATGATCCTACATTTTTAGCATTAAATCTGAGCTACCATATTCTAGAACATTCTTCAAACTTTGCTATTTCTTTCATGTTATCTACACTTTTTAGGGTGTCATTGCAGATTTATCTGCAAAGAGGCAAACCTTACCTAACAGAACTTCTGCATTATCATTTACAAAAATGTTGAAAATAACTTGACCAATTTCTGCAGCACACCACTGGTAACATCCCTATCCTCAGAATGAATTCCATTTACCTCTATTCTTTGTAATCTCCCATTCAACCAGTTTTTAATCAAGTCTTTCACTTTAGGTTCCATTCTAGGGACAGTCAGTGTATTTATGTTTATGTGGTTCCTCACAAAAACTTTGCTGAAATCAAGGTATGACACATCTAGCACTCTCCCTTGGTCCATCTGTCTAGTCAACCGGTCAAAGAAATTAATCAGATTAATCTGACAAGACCACCTCTAGTAAAGCGATGCTTCCTTGGTCCTGCAATCCATTGGATTCCAGAAACTTAACTATTCTGTTTTATCAGCATTTCCATTAATTTACTCATGACAGAGGTCAGACTAATTGACCTTTGGTTCCCAACCGCCTCCTTACTTTCACTTTGTGTGGAGGGACTACATCCTCCCTTGTCCAGTCCTCTGGGACCAGTCTTACATAGTAACATAACATAGTAGATGACGGCAGATAAAGACCAGCATGGTCCATCTAGTCTGCCCAGCAAGATGGCAAGAGTAGGTGCAGGCTACCCCTCTCCATGTCTTTGTTTAGGGGTGAACCCACTACTCCATGTAGGACACCCCTATTTGTTGAGATGTTAGATGGTTCAGAAGTTATATATTTAAATTAATTTTGTTTTTATCCTGTTGCTGTAAAGGGATCCAGCCTTCTCGCTAAAGAACCAATGAAAAGGTCAGACAGCGGAGTCACCAGAACATCCAGAACGTCCTAAGCTCCTTCATTATTCTTGGATATATCCATCTGGCCTCGTCACTTTGTCTACTTTTAGTTTACTTATCTCCTCAAAAACGCAATCATCTGAAAATTGTTCAGGATCAGCTCACTTCCATTCTTATTTGTGTGTTTTCTGAGGTCACACTCTTTCCTTTTCATCCATGAACACAGAACAGAAATGTGTTAAGCAATTACACATTTATCTTCATCAGTTAATACATATAGCTCCCCTTCACCCTTGGGTGTGACAATACAACTTTTACGCTTCCTTCTGGTGCTACCATATTTTTGTTTAAAAAAAATCTTTTCCTCTCCTTTTCACTGAATTAGCTATTTTTAGTTCTATTTGCATCTTTGCTTATATAAGAACATAAGATATGCCATACTGGGTCAGACCAAGGTCCATCAAGCCCTGTATCCTGTTTCCAACAGTGGCCAATCTAGGTCATACATACCTAGCAGTTTCCCCAAAAGAGACAGGTTCCGCAATGCTTGTACTGGGTCAAGCATTGATATCCTGGGTCCCTTCTTAATAATGGTTTATGGACCTTTCCTCCAGGAACTTGTCCAAACCTTTTTTAAACCCAGCTACACTAACAGCCTTTGCTACATCCTCCGGTAACAAATTCCAGAGTTTGATTACACGTTGAGTGAAAAAATATTTTCTTTTATTAGTCTTAAATAGTTTACCCTGTAGCTTCATTATATGTCCCCTGGTCTTTCTATATTCTGATAACGTAAACAATCGATCTACGTTTACCCGTTCCACTCCGTTCATTAATTTATAGACGTCTATCATATCTCCCCTCAGCTGTCTCTTTTCCAGGTTAAAGAGCCCTAACCTTTTTAGCCTTTCTTCATAGGAGTATCCTTCCATCCCCTTTACCATTTTGGTGGCTCTTCTCTGAACCTTTTTTAATAACTCTATATCCTTTTTAAGATACGGCGACCAGAATTGCACACACTATTCAAGGTGCGGTCTCACCATGGAACGATATAGAGGCATTATAATATCTTTTGTTTTATTTTCCATTCCTTTCCTTATCATACCTAGCATTCTATTTGCTCTCTTGGCTGCCGCTGCACACTGGGCCGAGGGTTTTAACATGTTATCCACAATGACGCCTAAATCTTTTTCCTGGGTGGTGGTACCTAATGTGGAACCTTGCATTGTGTAACCATAGTTTGGGTTGTTCTTCCCTAGGTGCATAACTTTGCACTTGTCCACATTAAATTTCATCTGCCATTTTGAATGCCCAGTCTTCCAATTTATCAAGATCCTCTTGCAATTTTCCACAATCCTCTTGGGTTTTAACAACTTTAAATAGTTTTGTGTCATCTGCAAATTTGATAACCTCACTCGTTATTCCACTTTCCAGGTCATTTATGAATATGTCAAAAAGCAGCGGACCCAGCACAGATCCCTGTGGTACACCACTATTCACCTTTCTCCATTGGGAAAATTGGCCATTTAGCCCAACCCTCTGCTTTCTATCTTTTAACCAGTTCTTGATCCACAGTAGTACACTGCCTCCTATCCCATGACTCTTTAGTTTTGCCAAAAGTCTCTGATGAGGGACCTTGCTTCTTGACTATGTTCCCAGTTTCTTAGTTTTTCTAAAGATTGTTGCTCATCTTTCTCCTTCTGTTATCTCTTGTACTTTATGAAAGCATATGGGAACAAACTTAAAGTTTTCAAAATGTATACTTTGGAAGAAAGGTGGAAGAGGGAAGATAAGAGATGTTTATATATGTCTGGCATAAATGCAGAGGAGAAGAGCCTCTTTCAATTATGGTTTAATCTCCAGGAACAAGCAGGAATGAGTCTTCACATATGGGTATCGTCGGTACCGACTTAGCCTGCGCGGGAACGCTCCCCAACATCCAGTATGAAAGCTTTTGGGAGCATCCCACAGCGCCTGCGCGCTGCCTTCCCGCCTTTTCCAACCGCCTCTCTCCAGTTCTTCTTTTCCGCGGAGCCAGCAGGTCGTGTTCCTGTCACCGCACAAGAAGTCTTTATTTTTTTCTTTATTTTTCTGTGTCGCGTCTGCCTTCTTCGACGTCAGACCGGTACCGCCGGTCTTTTATTTTCTTAAAAAAAAACAAAAAAAACCCTTTTCTTCAACTGTGCATTTTCGGTTTGGGCCTTAGGCCTGAACATATTTCTCCTCATGGAGAAGCCCGCTTCCGGGTTCAAAAAGTGCACGAAGTGTGGCGGTACTATTTCTGTAACTGAATGTTAAGGGCGTTAACAATCCCATAAAGAGGAAAAAGATTCTCTTATATGGCCGCAAAGAAAGTGTTGACATCTTACTGCTGCAGGAGACACATTTGAATACAAGAGAGTCGTTAAAACTAGATATAAAACCCTTTTCACTAGTGGCCTTTTCAGCTGCCAACCATAAAAAAATGGGGTAGGATGAGGTACTTCTGGTAATCTACAAAATGACAGGACATAGATTACAAAAGAAGCCAGAAATGTCTCTTGCATCAAGTGGGGGAGGATATCCCTGCAGGGGAGGGGGGGGGGGTACTACATCACTGTATAGTGGCAGCAAGAAATGAGACAGCACATCACTGGACAGGGGTGGGGGAACTTCAGAGGGCAGGATTTATTAGAAGAATGGATGATCTGTGTTTGATGCATCGATTGACAGGGATGCGACATGGGAAAGGGGAACAATGTATGGCACAATGGCAGCGGGTCTGGAAATGGTTGGGTACATAGAAAGCAAGGGAGCAGGAGGGAGGGCCAATGTAAAGCTGTTTCATAAACAAAGGTATGGTGCTGTGCTACTTGGCGAAGAAATTTATAAGTATAAGAGATACACACAATAGAGGAGCTGAGTGACAATAAGGAGGGTTAAGAGGCAGAGATAACTTAGAGAGCTGGGGAGGGGGGGTGGGAAAAAGTATAAGCAATAAGTATTGTTGTAATAAAAATTACGGGGGAGGGGGAATAGTTAAGATGTTGACAAATTGTTGATAAAACATATATGAATAATGTTGAGCAGAACGATTTTGTACTATACATGGAATAACTCAAATAAAAAACGTTAAATGAAAAAGAAAATGGGTTAGCTATTTTAGTGAGGAAATCTTTCCCCCATGGTTTTACCAGATCTGATATTGAAGGGCGGTGGGCAATTGCTGTAATTAAAATTAGATCCACTGAACTGGCCTTAATTAATATCTATGCTCCTAATATAGATTGCCCTACCTTCTTTTGCTCCATTGCGGCCTTGGTGCAAGATGTGTCCAGATATCTGACTGTTGTGGGGGGAGACTTCAACCTCGTACTAGATCCCTTGGTAGATAGGAGTCCAGTGAGAACCATTAAGGTTCCCAAGGCTCACCCTGTTCTCTTGTCTCTAATGCAAGATTTGGGCCTGATAGCTTTATAGCGGTTGCAGCACCCTACGGACAAAGAATATACTTTCTTCTCTCCCCCTCATAATTCAATATCACGCATGGCCTTTTTCCTAGTTTCAAAGGATTCTGTTCCTAGAATAAGTGAGTCCAGTATTCATGCGACTCATATCTCTGATCACTCCGCAATCTCATTCACCCTATTTGACTCAACGAGCGGTCAATCTCATTCACGCTGGAACTTTGATAGAACCCTTCTTGCCAGCCAGGAGTTCCATGAGACCATCTTGTTGGCTATGGAGGAATATTTTCAGTTTAATTTACCTCAAGATACCTTGGGGTGGGCGTGGTGGGAAGGCTTCAAAGCTAATATGCGGGCCACCATTACCAGTTTTGCCACATGACAGGCCAAGCAGCATTGTCCCGCCTCCAAAGGAAGTGGTAAACAACTTCCTTTGGAGGCGGGACAATGCTGCACGTAGCCCGTCGAGAGGCAGGAAGGCTCCACAACGGTTTTACAGGCCCAGCCGCAGTTCCCTAAGAGGCAGGGAGCCACGGCTGCAATAGAAGGGAAGTGGTGAGTTTGCTGCTGCCGAGAAGTGGACTCAGCAGCGGCAGCAGTTTGTGCGCTGCTTTTTTTTTTTTTTTTAACGGCGGAGAGAGGCAACCCCCGCTAAATCCTGTGGTGACCCCTGTGGGGGTCACGACCCACAGGTTGAGAACCGCTGGTCTAGAGACTTTCTTTTAGGGCGTGGTACCTGGCAGGGTTGTCTTTTTTTCTCCCATCCTTTTCAATCTGGCCTTGGAGCCTTTGGCCCTATTATTAAGACAAAGCCCCACAGTTCATGGTATATCCATAGCTGACATGGAAATTAAATTATCTGCTTACACCACGCCCAGCTCTATATGTTTGTTTGTTTATTATTACATTTGATATACCGCTCAGGCTGAAACATCAGAGCGGTTTACAATACAATATTAAAAATTACGGAAAATAATAAAAGAGTGCCATTTATAAGATAGGACAGAATGAGAGACACAGTGATAGTCAAAGGAAAAGATGAAGTAAAAGGGAAGGAAACAGCAGATTACAACCATAATATGCCAATACACTCACAGCTTTTGTTGTACGAGATTGATCAATCACTACGGACTCACGAATAAGGGCCATGCCAAAGGGCCCTCTGGCGAGGCCCTCAGGCACAGGCCCGTCTCCGGTGCGGCAGTTTTCAAGTCGTTGTGCAGGGCAGGTGATTGGCAGGTAGAGGTGAGAAGAAGCTCCCGCCCACATTCCCCGATCATGGCGTCTGCTGCCATTGCTCTCCCCATTCGAATGAGTGCCTCCGGAGCGGCGGTTTTCAAGCTGTTATGCAGGGCAGGTGATTGGCAGGTAGAGGTGAGAAGAAGCTCCAGTTAGACGTTCCAAATCCTGTGGACCCAAGGTCCTGATAGGGGGAATGCGATTCAACCCTGGAATTTAATTCAGGGGAATCCAGCCTTCCATGGAAGCAGAATCTCTCTCACTCCCTCGCCTTTGATCTTTCCTTTCTCTCTTCCTTTTTTCAGACTCTATACTGGCTATCCTAGAGTTAATAAATAAGTACTCAGGATTGTCAGGCTATAAAATTAATTGGTCAAAATCTGTTGCGTTCCCCTTAAATTCAAGAGTGTGTAGGGCGGATTTGGAGGATTTTCCTTTTGTGTGGGAGCCTAAGATGGTGAAATACTTAAGAGTTCACTATTGTTACCCACTCAGTGAAACTTTACAGTACAGTGAAGGGGAGATCCTCTCTTCGGTTCATAATATAACAGTAAAATGGTCGCCGGTCTATCTCTCTTGGTGGGGTTGCCTTGAAGCTATAAAAATGACTATTACTCCTAAAGTGAACTATGTGTTAGAAATGTTGACCGTCTTTCTCACTAGTAAAATTTATTGTCAAATTGAAAGGATCCTTTTCCAATTTCTATGGAAAAACAAACCGCCTAGAATTGCTCTTAGGAAACTTAAATCCAAAAAAGAAGAGGGGGGGGTGTGAATTTTCCTGACTTTCAGACCTATAACTGTGCTTTTTTGCTAAAACAAGGTTCAAGATGGGTGGAGGGGGCTGTAGGGAAACGCCCAGTATGGCTTGACCTGGAAGAGAGATTAAGCGCTCCGTTCCCCTTAAACCTCCTTCCTGGCATGGTGCCTTTTAAGAGGTTGAAATCTCATAGGGTAATAGCTGACACTCAAAGGGCTTTTCAACAGTTAATGAAGGCTATTCCTAAGGAGGATTGCCTAGCGAAATTAATCCCCATCTGGCACAGTCCTTTTTTAAAAATTCATCAAAGTTCATTTGCATGGCAACAGTGGTTCAGTAGGGGCATTTGGACTATTGGTCAACTATTTTTGGATGGCAAGTGGAAACCTTTTGCTTCCCTACAACGTGAGTTTGATTTGCCTAAATCTCTATACTTTCAGTGGATCCAGCTGAGACATTGTATAGAGAAATCCTCTATTGAAATTAAGTCTTTGCCTGAAGAGTGGGGGTTGCTGAATATCATAGGCTCAGCCCATATGGCCTCTGCGGTGGCTTCTTACTACTATAAACTAGTCTCTCAGAACCACACCGCACAGGTCATTGGTGTTCAAAGAATTTGGGAACACGACACTGGGGAAGTTCCTTCTCCAGAAGCATGGGTCAATTTCTGGAGCAAGACAGAGTATCCCAATCTGCCTCTATTTCACAAGCTTTATACTTCTTTGCACACAGAGCTCACTTTACTCCGGTAAAGGTGGCTAAGTGGGATAAGGCAGCTGGGAACGAGTGTTGGTCCTGTTGGAGTGATATTGGCACTTTGAGACATGTGGTATATGACTGCCCTAACATTCAGTCTTATTGGGCTTCGATTTGGAACCGTATCCAAAAGGTGTTTGGGATTCAGAGCCACTCTCTCCTGGTCTGTGGTCGTTTTTCAGTCAGCAAACGGCATCGCGTCGTTGCAGAGGGATTGTAATTTTTTATTGATTTTATGATGGGAGTGGCCCTGCATCTCATTATTTCTAACTGGAAACATACTGCAGAGCTTAGTTGGCACAAATGGTGGAATCGCCTGTGTTTATGCTGCAAATATGAACAAATGCCACGTTATGATGTAACCCTTATGCCTTCCACTTTTCCCAAATGGAAACCCCTAAATAACTACATTTCCAAAGCCCGGTATGATGTAAACTAAGGGGTCATTAGTCAAACCATTTTGTTTCTTATCTAGTGGAGGGCTACCTGATGTGCCATAGCCCTTGCAGGCCTTTATTGGCCTCTTGGTTTTCTTATATATTGCCTCTGATGATCGCACGGAGTTGGGAGGGTCATGGTTCGGGAAGGCTGTTCAAAGCCTTTTTTTTTTTTTTTTTTTTTGCTCTTATGTTAGAGAAATATCGTTTTAATTGTATTTTTGGTTTTGTTGTATCTGTTTGAAAATATAAAGAAGTTAAAAAAAAAACCCCCAAACACCAGATGGACAGAGGCTTCATGATACTCATAGCCCCATGCTGGCCATGTCAACTGTGGTCCCTCTCCTATGTCTGTCTCAGGCTTAACCCATCGATCTGGGGTCTGCTCCAGATCTCCTCTCTCAGGAGGAGGGGATGATGCTCCATCCTAATCCACAGTCGCTCCATCTCACAGCATGGCTGTTGAAGGCATAGCCTTCCAAGGTATTAACCTTCCCCAGGAGGTTAAGGACATCCTCTTAGCATCTAGAAAGCCATCCACCAGACGGTCCTATGCTTTCAAGTGGTGTAGATTTTCTTTCTGGTGTTCTCAGAAGAATCTTAATCCCTTCTCAGCTCCGGTGCAAGCACTGCTTGAGTATCTCCTCCACCTATCTTCTTCTGGACTCCCCTTAGATGGCAACCCATCTCCTCTCAGCTGCTCATAGCATGCTTCATGAGGGTTTTTCTATTAACCAAGCCTCCCATTAAGCCACCAACAGTGGCATGGGACCTCAGTGTTGTTCTAGGACAGCTTCTCAAGCTGCCCTTTGAACCTCTAGCCCCTACGTCACTTAAGTTTCTCACATGGAAGGTTGCCATCCTCATTGTTCTCACTTCAGCAAAGTGCATTAGTGAACTCCAGGCCTTAGTAGCTGACCCACCTTACACACGGTTCCACCATGATAAGGTAGTCCTTAGACTCATCCTCACTTCATGTCGATGGTGGTCTTGCCCTTCCATTTGAACCAGTCGGTCTACCTCCCTATGTTTTTCACTAGACCACACTCATCTAGGGCAGAAGCAACCCTTTACATTCTGGATTGTAAGTGTGCCGTAGCTTTTTATCTTCAGAGGACTCAAGGGCACTGGAAAGCTTCTCATCTGTTCATCTCCTTTGACTAGTCACCTCGGGTTGCCAGTCTCTAAATGTACTCTCTCCAAGTGGATAGACTGCATCACCTTTGCTTATGAGAAGGCAGGACTCTCCCTTGAGGTTCATGTCACTGCCCATAATGTTTGATCCATGGCTATCTTGATGGCAAATCTACAATCTGTAGCTATTGATGAGATCTGCAAAGCAGCAACTTGGTCTTCGGTCCATACATTTACTGCTCACTACTATCTGGACAAGGACTCCCACCAGGATGTCATGTTTGGCCAGGCTGTTCTCCAGCTTCTCTTTCAGACGCTCTAAGAGCAACTCCTATCTTCCATCCCAAATTTTGATACCAGACATCCATGGAGGATACATGATCTCTTTAGGCATACCTGGGACAAACCACTGGCATCTTCAAGCTAGGGAGTCCCATATGTGAAGACTACATTCCTGCTTATTCCTGGAGATAACATAGTTACTCACCTGTAACAGGTGATCTCCAGGAACGGCAGGAACTTAGTCTTCACAACCCCCCTCCCCCCAGGAGTTGTAGGGTTTCTCTTTTTTCTCTTTCTCTCCTTTTATCTCAGCTACAAACTCAACTGAGGAGGAAGAGCAGGAAAGTGCGGGAAGGCAGCTGCGCAGGCACAACCGACATCACCCATATGTGAAAACTAAATTCCTGCTGTTCCCAGAGACCACCTGTTACAGGTGAATAACTTTGCTTTCCTGGACGATGGGAAGATGTTCCAAGGGCTGCAGAACAGAGATGGCGTCCATCTGTCCAAGAAGGGTCAACATGTCTTCAGTAGCAGACTGGCTAACTTATTGAAGAGGACTTGAAACTAGATTCAGTGGTGATGGATGAAGAAAGCTCCCAGGAAAGTGAAACATTAAATACCTTTATAGAAATAAGTAAACGGGGCATCATCTGGAAAGCAGTATCTATAAATGCCCGTAACATGAAAAATAAGATCCCAGATGTTGAGGCTTTAATGGAAGAGGTTGACTTGGCTTTAGTGGCCGTTACAGAGACATGGTTCACAGACAGCCATAACTGGGATATAACTATACTGGGCTATACATTATTCAGAAAGGACTGGGTAAGAAGAAGGTGAGGAGGAGTGGCACTATATATAAAAAGTATTAAAGCTATGGAAATACAGGGCTTAAAAGGGAGAGAGGAGGCAGTGTAGGTTAAACTAGAAAGAGGGAAAGAGAAATCCATTTGCATTGGCTTGATATACAGACCTCCATCACAGAGAGAAGATGTGGACGGAGATTTAATAGAAGACGTACAAAGCATTGCCAGGAAACAGGAAGTACTACTGATAGAGGATTTCAATATGCCAGATATTGATTGGCGCATCCCTGCTGCGGTGTCATCTAGAAGCAAGGAGATCCTGGATTCTTTACAGGAATAAAGTATTCAGTCAACTGGTAACAGAACCCACACGTGAAGGGGCCATTCTGGACTTGGTGCTTACCAATGGGAAAAGTGTTTCTAATGTTATACTGGCAGATCATCTCTCATCCAATGATCACCAGATGGTGTGGTTCAGTATTAGGACTAGGGCTGATAAAATCCATTCAAAAGTGAGCGTCTTAGACTTTAGGAAAACTAACTTTGCCAAGATGGGCCAATACCTCAAGGAGTCGTTAGCAGGATGGGAGCAGCTGGAGAATGTAGAAAAACAGTGGGCAAAACTGAAAGGGTATATTTTAAGGGCAATCAACCTTTTTGTTAGAATGGTAAACAAAAGGAAAAGGAGGCCGCTATGGTCCTCAAATGAGGTAGTTGAAAAGGTGAAGAAAAAGAGGGAGACCTTCATGAAATACAAGAGATCACAGAGAGAGGAAGACAGGCATCTATATTTGGAAAAACTTAGAGTGGCTGGCAAAGTAGTCAGGAAAGCAAAGGTACGAAAAGAAGAAGAAATAGCCAATGCAATAAAATGGGGGGGGGGAGGGGGGATAAGACATTTTTCAGATATGTTGGTAAGAGGAGGAAGTGCAAAAGTGGTATTGTCAGACTCAAGGGTGAAGGGGAGGAATATGTAAAAGCTGGTGAGGATAAAGCGGAATTGCTTAACAAATATTTCTGTTCTGTATTCACAGATGAAGGGCTGGGATCAGGATGTCAGACAACACTCACAAACAGGAACAAAAGTGAGGGGCATCTCAAACGATTTTCAGAGGACTGTTCATGAGAAACTAGCTAAACTAAACGTGGACAAAGCGATGAGACCAGATAGGATATATCCAAGTGTAGCAGCAGAGAGCAGACAAACCAATGATACCAGGAGTCTGTTCAGAAGGTCCAAATCATTTATTTGTGCACAAGTCTCAAGCAAAATCAAATTCAAAATGGCTGAGCAATGGCTGTTAGTAAAACAACAACTTATATACTTTTCTTGTCCATTCTAGGTATAGGCACACTTCTCATTGGTCCCGGTAACCCCTTTCACCCCATCTATTGGTCCCGGTAACATTACGTAGTCATCCAATTAGGACTTTGGTCTGGGCTCTGCACCTGCTTACCCCCCTTATAGTCCCAATTACAATGGTCAGTTCTTCCAACTTTGATACTTCTCTCCTCCAAGGTCACTTAGCTAGCTAGAACATGTGGGAAAGCAGGGCACTGTAACTTTTCTTTCAGCAGTGTTAATTAATTCCATTGAAGCTGTGCTCTCTTATCAATACCAATTAGACTTGTTTTTCTATATTTTCTAAGTTTTGATTCTGCTTAGCTATACTTAATTGTGCTCAGTTAAGTTTCGATGCTATGGTAGCATCATTCAGGGGAATGTGTAATTCCTTTGGGCCTCTCCACAGGCTTCATTTACAGGTCAAGCTACTCAGGCCTGTCTGCTCATTTCAGACACCATGGATCATAGGCCTTCGCCTACCACATTCCCCCCTTTGATTAATCTCACCCTATGACTAATAAGGTGTGAGAATTAAATCACTCAATTACACTGGGGTCGGGTTTCGACCATGTACAGAAGGATTAGGGTGCCATAAGGCTAAAATCTTAGTTGCGGTTTTCCGCTCCACTGTATTCTCAATAACACTGCTACAACATGGGATTATACATGGTAACATAAAGAACAAAGCTACAAAGATTAGTATTATCATAGCCAAAGTAGTGAATCCTCCTAATCCAGAGAAGATAGATGCAAACCAATTGGATATCTTAAGACTATGCCAGGTCTGTACTGGCACATAAGTTTGCTTCCGCATGTTTTCAGCAATTTCTTCAACAACTTGACCCTTATCATCTATCTTCAAACAACAATTTGTGAGGTTCAGCTTACCACAGACTCCTCCTTCAGCAGCTAATAAGTAATCTAGTGCCAAGCGATTTTGATAGATTGCAGTGCGCATTTGGGTGCTTTGCCTAGCTAAAAGTGTGAGTGCTTGGCTAGTTTCATTAGTAATGAGTTCAACTACTGCCTGTAGGCGTATAATTCTATTCAACATGTAAATTGGGATACGATATCCCCACATGCCATCTTGCTCCCAAGTGGCAGGTCCATAATAGGCAATGATCCGCTCTGGTGGCCAATCCTCACCATCCCATTTCTCCCACTTGCCTATTTCTAAAGCTGCTCTTTTCTGTCTTTTTGAATAAACTGGGTAGCCTAATTGTTCTCCATGTTCTGTGGGCAATAAAAAGAAAGAGGGTCGGATAGTTCCTAAGACACACGCTCCTTCCCAGTGGATAGGGAGTTGAGCATATGCTCGGGTTCCGCAAATCCAATATAGGCCTGGTGGGGCTTGCCAGCCATGATGTTGGTTGAGGTCAGTCCATAAAGGGGCAAGCTCTGGAAACCTTGCTAATGGATTGGTGGGTTCAGATTCATTAACTCCTGACCACCAAGATGTTCGCTTTGTAGTGTCATTATAGAACTTCTGGCTAAGACAGACAAGCTGTCCTACCTTAGAGATAAACTGGGGTCCAGTTCGAGCATAACACAGACGTCCAACTATTGGGTGTGCTAATACCCATTCACTGGTAGTCTTGTGTAGCTCTGTTTGATTGTAAATTACTGAGTAATTCAATTCTTGGGCCTCCCATGGCCACTGATCACCCATCTTGGTTCCACCACAAAAATAACAATCTGAGATATGGAGAATGGAGACCACAGCTCCAGCCAACTCTAAGAACAAATTCTGAGAGGGGTGAGGGATATCAAACTTGTTTATATGCATGGTTTCATAGAAAGTGTTATGTATATGATACTTTGATGAGCGATGGGCTTGGGTATTTAGTCTAATATGTACAATGGTTCCTGGATCTGATCCAGAACCTGCAATGCGTAATCCAAATTTATATCCTTGTTTCCATGCACTGTGATCGGCTATTAACAACTGTAGTGGATTACAAGTACCTTTCTTACAAGTTTTAGAATTCTTCACATATGGCTTGGTTAAGGCAGCCATTCGATTGTCTCTGGTATTTTCTATCACACCAGTTTTCCATGTGGCATAAAACACGCAGTCCCATTTTGGGCAATAATAGTCCTGAACTGGTGCTGTGCTATATACATTTGCTAAAACTCGTTTACCTGTGCAGGCCCCCCATCCTGTGGTTCCTTCAGGACACATATATTTATGATCATTAGCATAAGCTTTCTCCCAATTGGCACATTTAGAACGACTATCTCTATTAATGGTATCACAAGCATCAAAATACAAAATAGCAGGCTGTGTGGGATCATTAAGTGGGGGTGTAGCATTAAGTAAAGCTCCATCTGCATCATTCCATCTTATTTCTAGGGTATAATAAGATGGGTTCTGATGTGGGTTAAAACAAACTTTAGAAGTACCTTTAGTACAAACATTCAGTTCAGTGGTGTTATAAATACACCGACTTACTGTACCAGTACAGGTATAGTAATAATGATAAAGCAAAGTCTGAGTTACTTTCATTCCAGTCCGGGTAGTAGTAATGCAGGAAGTACATGAGGGTAAAGCATGAACCAGTTCAAAACTCCCCAGGCAAGCAGCCAAAGCAAGATAGAAACAAAGATGCATGTTGATTGTAGTTCTTCTGGATCTCCGCTGGAAATCTTGACCACGTCGTCTTCTTCTTCTTAGCGTGATGCTGACCCGTTTGCTAATGAAGCAATTCAACGGGTGTCAATGTTGATTGAAGATCCTCAAATGTCCTGCTGTGATGCCAACTTACCAAGTGTAGTTGGCCTGACGAAAGTCTATAAAGGCACAGTTAGTCGATGAAGAAAACAAATGTCTTTGCTGTATTGGGAACAGCAATCCTCTTCGAAAGACTTGGCTGCTGTAGGACACTATAGTTCATGAGTGTCCCTGATAAGTTTAGACTGCTGGCTGCCTTCATAGGGTAAGACGCAAAGGGACATCAGGATGTGGCTCCGCTGTCCACTGGTCCTGATCTGGAACTGCTGCTGGCTTGACTCTGCTGTGATGAATCCAGGAATCGATTTCTGCTACCTTTACTGCAGTTGGGGTAGACAAGATGACGGTGTATGGTCCCTTCCAATGAGGTTCCAACGGTGTCTTCTTCCAATCTTTGATCCACACCGAGGTACCAGGCTTGTAGGGATGCAGTGGTTCCTTCAAATTGATAGGCAACTGGTCCTGTATCCACGCATGGAGAGTCTGCAGAACAGAACTAAGAGCTAGGAGTTCTTGTCTGGTTATTTCTGAACCAATCTGTGGCAAACCACCTTTAACACCCTGCACTATTGGTGGGGGTTTGCCGTACACAACTTCAAAAGGGGAAAATCCTGATGATTTTACAGGAGCTGAGCGTATTCTAAGTAGTGCTATTGGGAGAACCTGGGGCCACTTTAGGTGGGTCTCCTGACATAGCTTGGACATCTGAGATTTCAAAGTTCTATTCATTCGCTCAACTTTCCCTGAACTTTGGGGTCTGTATGCAGTGTGCAACTTCCATTGTATCTGTAGGGCATTTGCTAACTGCTGGGTAATTTGAGATACAAATGAGGACCCATTGTCTGACCCTATTACTGCTGGAATTCCAAATCTGGGGATAATTTCTCTCATCAAAACTTTAGTAACTTCTCGGGCCTTTTCAGTTCTGGTGGGGAAGGCTTCTACCCACCCAGAGAAGGTACAAACTAATACTAACAAGTAGCGATATCCATTGGCTTTTGGCATTTCAGTGAAATCTACTTGCAGGTGGTGCATGGGGGTTACACCTCCCGACTGAACTCGTGGTGGTGGCGTGGGACCCTGTTTGGCATTATTCTTTGCACAAATTATACACTGGCGGGCTACTGAAGCCGACAGGGCTCCCAATAGAGCGATACAAAAATGTGGTTTGAGTGCTTTCTCCATAGCACTCTTCCCGTAATGTGTGGCTTGATGAAAAGCTTTGACAAAGGCTGGTCCCAATGATTCAGGGATCACTATTCGTCCTGGGGGTAGACTGCCCTCGGGTGGTGGCAGTTCAATCCATCCATCTTTCAGTACTCCCTCTTCTTTATTACAGTAGTAATCCAATTCTTTGGTGGTATATCGTGGCGTCCATAAATTAAGGGGTACTGGAAACAATGCTGCTTGTTTTGGCATGGCTTGTGGCGAAATTTGGCCTGTCATGGCTGCTTTATGTGCTGAAGCATCAGCAAATCTATTTCCTTGGGCAATTTCTCCTTTTCCTGCTTGGTGTCCACGACAGTGTATGACAGCTACACGTGTCGGGGCCCATACGGCGTCTAGTAACATTAATATTTCTGGGCCATATTTGATTGATTTGCCTCCTGAGGTAATGAGCCCTCGTTCTTTGTAGAGAGCTCCATGTGCATGCAGAGTGGTGAAGGCATATTTTGAGTCCGTGTATACATTCAACAGAAGTCCCGCACCCAATACTAGTGCTCTGGTGAGTGCTATCAATTCTGCTTTTTGGGCTGATGTGCCTGATGCAAGGGCTGATGATTCGATGACTTTCTCCTGGGTTACTACTGCATACCCGGCACAACGTCATCCATCGATAATGAGACTACTTCCATCCACAAAGTAAGTCTGGTCAGAGTTTTCTAGGGGCACATCAGTTAGATCAGGTCGACTTAAAAATACAGTATCCATGACTTCTATACAGTCGTGCTCTGGGGGGTCCTCGCTGATTGGTATCAGGGTAGCTGGGTTCAAGGCATGGCTCACTTCCAGCTGTATTTGTGGATTTTCACATAGCATGCTTTGGTATTTCAACATCCGAGAATTGGTGAGCCAATGATTTGCTTTTTGTTCCATAAGGCCTAGTACCGCATGTGGTACTGTGACGCGTAGATTCTGTCCTAAAGTGAGTTTGTCTGCTTCACTTACTAATAGTGCTGTAGCTGCAACTGCTCTCAAACATGATGGCCATCCTTTGGCCACAGTGTCCAATTGTTTTGATAGGTATGCTACGGGTCGTTCCCAATGTCCCAATTTCTGAGTCAACATGCCCAGGGCATTTCCATGCATCTCATGCACGAATAGGCTTATGGACATCTGGCAACCCGAGTGCTGGTGACGACATCAACTCTTCCTTCAGGGTCTTGAAAGCTGTATCTTGCTCAAGTCCCCATTCTAATGGTGATTTTTCCTCTCCTTTGGTGGCTTCATATAGTGCCGGGGTCTCAAACACGCGGCCCGCGGGCCGCATGCGGCCCGCAACCGAACTTTGTGCGGCCCGCGACGGAGGAAAAAAAAAAAAACACAAACCCTGTCTTCTGCTGCTGCTGCCGCCGTGGTAGCAGCACAATCAGCTGTTCGCGGTCCCTTCTCCTCAGCCCGGAAGAGCCCCGAGTCTGCTCCTTTAGCGGCGGGCTTTTCAAGATGCAAAGAGAATATTTCCCTCTCGCGCGGCTTGTCAAGCCGCGCGAGAGGAAAATACTCTCTTCGCGGCTTGAAAAGCTCACCGCTAAAGGAGCAGACTCGGGGCTCTTCCGGGCATAGGAGAAGGGACCGCGAACAGCTGATTGTGCTGCTACCACGGCGGCGGCGGCAGCAGCAGCAGCAGACAGGGTTTTGTTGTTAGTTTATTTACTTGGCCGGATTGGGGGGGGGGGGGGTTAGGACTGGAAATGGGCAGTGGGGGTTAGGAATGGAGGTGGTCGGTGGGGGGGGGGGCAAGGACTAAAAAGGGGGTTTGGGGGGGGGGCTAGGAAGGAAACTGGGGCGATGGGAGGGTTAGGACTGGAAGTGGGCTGTTGGGGGGCTTAGGAATGGTAATGGGCTATGGGGGGGCGAGGACTGGAAATGGGCAGATGGGGTTAGGACTGGAGGTGGTCTGATTGGGGGGGGCTAAGACTAAAAATGGGGTGATGGGGGGGGCTAAGAATGAAAATGGGGTGATGGGAGGGTTAGGACTGGAAGTGGGCTGTTGGGGGGCTTAGGAATGGTAATGGGCTATGGGGGGGCGAGGACTGGAAATGGGCAGATGGGGTTAGGACTGGAGGTGGTCTGATTGGGGGGGGCTAAGACTGAAAATGGGGTTATGGGGGGGCTAAGAATGAAAATGGGGTGATGGGAGGGTTAGGACTGGAAGTGGGCTGTTGGGGGCTTAGGACTGGTAATGGGCTATGGGGGGGCTAGAACTGGTAATGGACTGGGGGGGTTGCTAGGACTGGAAATGGGCTGAGTAGAAGGGGGGGCTTGAACTGCAAATAACTGATGGGGACGGGGTTTTGGAATGGAAATGGGCTGAGTGGAAGGGGGCTTGGAATGGAAATGGGCTGATGGGGAGGGGGGCTTGGAATGGAAATGGACTGATGGGGAGGGGGCTTAGAAAGGAAATGGGCTGTGAGGGGAGGGAGCTAGGACTGGAAATGGGCTTAGTTGGGGGGAGCAAGGACAGGAAATGGGCTGATGGTGGGGCTAGAATAGGACTGGAATGGGCTGATGATGCGGGGACTAGAAGGGAGCAGATGCTGGGTGGGGCTGAAACTACAAGGGAGCTGATGTTGGGGGAGGATTAGAATGGGATAGGGCTGGGAGAGTAAAATGGAGAGGGGAAAAAAATATTTTGTGTGGGAGGGAAGAAAAATCTACAATTGGCCAGGTACTGGGTGAGTAAGTGTGGATTGAGAATGGAGGGGTAAAATTTGAGTGGATGAAATAGGAATGAGGAAAGAGCAAAAGGAAAAAGATTAGTATGTTAAAGCAGATGCAGAGAGAGAAAGGAAAAAAAAACTAGAAGAGAGAAGAAAGTACAAATGGACAGCAGACCATGGAGAGTTAGCAGAAGACACCAAGAAACCAGAAGAAAGTGGCTGGCACAATTGCAACTGAAAAAAAAAATGCACAAAAGGTAGAAAAATATCTCTTTATTTTGAATTAACTGGAATATGTCAGCTCTGGGAAATGTGCATCATTAACGTCTGTGCTTTATTTAATACAAGAGGAAATTAATTTATAGTTTTATTTCTACAGTGTTGTTGTACATTCCAAGTTTGGCTTTTGGGGTTCCCAGTTTAATTATTGTCTTCCTGTTTCTAAATTTTGATTCCTTGTTTGGTGATGGTGTATGTTCTGCATGTGTAACTGAGCTGAGGTATTCTGTTTATGTAATTCCTATTTGACATTGCCACTTGTTCTCTTTCCCCAGTAGGTCATGTATTGTTATTCTCTGAAATGTATTGGTTTAATATTTGCAGTGTTGCCTTTTGATAGTTAGGGTATGGTGCTTTGTGAGTCCTGGTAGTGCTGTTACGATACGGTGGGTTTGCTATGGGTTCTAAATGGGCAGTGTTTGTAGTAGTAGTTCCTAATGTGCCTGGCGGTTGGCACTGGATTATAGTAATGTAGAAATCTTTTAGTCTTTCTTTATCCATACGCTCATTAAGAGGCATGTTTACTAAAAGTTAGTTTATGGTAACATTATGCAAATATTTATGCAAATGAGGTCCCTTATGCAAATTAGGCCTGCGTCTTGTGCGGCCCCCGGGTTACTTTACAAGTCCTCATTTGGCCCTCAAAGCAATTTGAGTTTGAGACCCCTGATATAGTGGTTTGGCAATCTGAGCAAAGTTGGGTATCCATATCCGGCAGTATCCTGCTGCTCCCAGAAAGGCTCTGACTTGCTTTCTGGTAGTTGGGGTTGGGATACTGCACACGGCTTCTTTTCTCTCGCGTCCCAATTGTCGGCTTCCTTTGGTCAAACGAAAGCCCAAATATTTTACTTCCTTTTGGCATAGCTGTGCTTTTGCTCTGGAAACTTTGTATCCAGCTTCATCCAATAGTTGCAAAAGGTCAGTAGTGGCTTATATACATTCACTTTCAGATGTGGCGGCTACCAGTAGATCATCTACATATTGGAGGAGTACTCTTCTTTCAGGGGCTACTGGATAGCTTGAAAGATCTTGGTTTAGTGCAGCACTGAAAATGGTAGGTGAGTTCTTGAATCCTTGAGGTAATCGTGTCCAAGTGAGTTGGCCCCGCCTCCCCGAGACAGGGTCCTGCCATTCAAAGGCAAACAGCAACTGGCTAATTGGGGCTAATCTTATGCAAAAGAACGCATCTTTCAAGTCCAAAACAGTAAAGTGGGTGGCTTCAGCAGGAATCAATCCTAGGAGTGTGTAGGGATTTGGCACAACTGGATGTATGGTCTCAACTGCTTCATTCACTCTCCTTAGGTCTTGCACTGGGCGGTAGTCACCTGTCCCAGGCTTCTGCACTGGCAGGAGAGGTGTGTTCCATGGTGACTGACAAATTTTGAGTAGGCCATATTCCAGTAGCCTTAACAAGTGGCGATGGATGCCTTCAATTGCTGCTCTTGGGAGTGGATATTGCTTAACATGTACTGGCTGTGCACTAGGCTTGAGATTCACAATTATTGGAGCTATGTGTTTGGCTAGGCCTGGTGGATTGCCTTCTGCCCATACTCCAGGAGGGGCATCAATGCTTTTCAAAGTAGGTTCAAAATAGGTATCAATAATTGGCTCAGTACTTGGCTCAGTACTATAATATCTCCATTCTTCTTCTCGAGGAACAGTAAGCACCATTAGGCCAGCAGGTTTTGACTGGGAATTCACTGTCATTTGCATTTCTACTTGCTCAGTAAAGGATATTTGGGCCTGCAGCTTGGCTAGCATATCTCGTCCCAGTAATGGCACTGGGCACTCTGGCATGTAAAGGAATTGGTGCGTTATTTGCTGTCCTCCTAAATTACAAATGCGGTTTTGAAGAAATGGCTTTGTGGCTTTTGCGCCAGTTGCTCCCACAATGGTGACTGCTCTTGTAGAAAAAGGAGCTATTTGTTTATCTACTACAGAATGTTCTGCTCCAGTATCAACCATAAAGTCCATAAATTGGTCTCCTATTTGTATACTGACCATAGGCTCCTGGAGACCTAAAGCGAATTCGGAGCACGGTCTGTCCTAATCTGCTTCATCCAAGTCATAGGCCGTGGCGGCTGCCACTCCCTGGATGGCCTCCGTGCGTTCTTGTTGAAAATATTCTCGATTGGTTCCTCTGTGGTTCTGGGGTCGGCCTCTCTCTCTTTCCCTCCAAGGGGCGTGTTCCCCTTCACCCTGAGAGGCTTCTTCGAGTCGCGGGCATGCACTTCTCCAATGTCCTCCTTCTCTGCAATAAGCGCATTGGTTCGCGCCTAATGGGGGCCGGTCATTTCCTCGGCCGCGCCCTCTTCCTCTGCTCCTTCGATTAGGGACACCTCCCCTTTTCTGTTCCACTATGGCCGCAGCCAAAAAATCCGCTTTCTTCTTCATCCGTCGATCACTTTCTTTCTGTCTTTCATTATCACGATTCACATACACTTTATGAGCGACTTCCAGTAACTGTGTTGCATTCATGCCCGCAAACCCTTCTAATTTCTGTAGCTTACGTCTAATATTTGGTTGGGACTGGTTTACAAAAGCAGAATTCACCATGCATAGGCTTCCTGGGGCATAGGGAGTATACATCCTGTACGCTTCAGTCAATCTCTCATAGAATACTGCTGGGCTCTCATCTATGCCCTGATTAACTTCGGTCACTTTAGAAAGATTCATGGTTTTCTGACCCCCCCTTCTCAGACCTTGCATGAGGCCTTGGTGAAACCGGGATAGGGCTCTGGATCCTGCTTCAGTATTTGGATCCCATTTGGGGTCTTCGTTAGGGAATTCTTTCTGAGCTGCTTCGCGATTATCTATTCCTGCTTCATCTCTCTCTACCAGGGGATTGTCTGCCAGCCAGTCTACAGCTGCTTGCTTAATTCGTGTCCGCTCCTCAGTAGTAAATAAAGTAGACAGGAGCTGACGGCAATCTGCCCAAGTGGGCTGGTGAGTTTCCATGATCGTATGCATCAATTCTGTTAACTCTTGGAGCTTATTAGTGTAGGAAGCATAATGTATCTTCCAGTTCAACAAATCAGCAGTGGAGAAAGGCACATATACTAGACTCAGGGGTCCCGCTACTATCTGATCATGCTCATCCCGCACGGGCAGCCCCGGGACCTGTCTCAAGAGGGCTATTACTTTCGGGAGGGCTTTCGGCTTCTTAGTAGTGACTTTCGGGATCTGGGTGGGGGCTTTCAGCTTTGAGACTCGCCTAGTCTGGGGAGCCTCACTTGCAACCGATGAACTAGCACTAACAACTGATTTTTCACTTTCTGTCTCTGTCTGGGAGGATACATCTTCATCTTCCTGCTCTGACTCCTGCTTATCCTCAGTCTCTGTCTCAGACTGATCAGCATCTTCTCTGGACAGTTCATCTGGCTGATCTTCTGGTTGGTGAGGAGGGGGACTCTCCCGGTCCCGGGGGCCTGCCCCGGGACGCGGTGGTACTCTCACCGGGGGCTGAGCTCGGGATTGCCTAATTACAGCTCCCGGGGACTCAGGATCTACAAGAACAGGTTTCTGGCTAGGTTTCTTAGCTGTCCCTGTTTTCTGGGTCTGATCTGTTAATGCTAACATTATTCTGCACTGCTCCTCATAACAGCGCTTTGCCCAAGGGGGCGGATCTTCACAAATACTTAACCAAGAATCTATATAGGGATACTGATCGGGGTGCGCTATTCGCACCTTCCGATGAACTGACTGAATAATTCCTAGGTTAAATGTTCCATCTCGAGGCCACATGGGGTTTAAGACGGGCCACTCCCTAGTACACAAAAGCTGTAATCGTGAGGCAGTCAGTTTTACTCCATAATCTCCTGAATATCCTTTACTAAAATGTTTGATCATACATTCTAACGGAGTGTTCCTAGTAGACTCCGCCCCTCCTATTTCGATGTGTGCGCGCAACAACAGACAGAAGGGAAAAGGAAGGCAGACCGTGGGTAAGGGGTCCTCACGGCCCTAGAAACATTGAAGGGAAACAAATAACAAGACAAGACGACGGTCGCTTCCTCCTTTTTACGATCTGGACGCGGTCGCCCGGCCAGAAAATGCGTTACTCAGGAGTCCGCCTTCGCTTGGTCTGTGTTGCAAGACCTCTCATTCACACTCCTTTCACCCAATCATGCTAGCAACGTATCCCAAAAACAGCCCAATCCTGTCTCAGCTGACTAGGCTATATCAAATTCCAAAATCAAAAAGACGATAGTTTCACCATGCGCATACTCATGCAGGGTTAATCGGACCGTCTTGAGAGGTGATCAAGCTCTCTTACCAAATATCAAATTCCAAAGTTCAAACAGCAGTTCTGCTCTGACTCTTCTGTCTAGTCAAATCAAAACTATACTCACCGGATCCAGTCCTAGTTCCCAAGCAAGCGCATGAGTTGGACCTCGGACTCCCCTCACGGGTTCGAGGTGTTGGTTCCGTCTGGGCTCGGCACCCGCCGAGGTCCGGCCAGCTCCCTCCGATACAAGGGACCGGTGGCGCCAGAGAGCGAGCCCACGTCGGGAGAGCACGATCCCGGCAGGACCAAACCTGTAGAGGCGGAAAGTCATGGTATATTGCCCTATATGCCCTCTATTACCACACCTTCCCGGCCAATGCACCAAGAATATGTAGCAGCAGAGCGCAGACAAACCAATGATACCAGGAGTCTGTTCAGAAGGTCCAAATCATTTATTTGTGCACAAGTCTCAAGCAAAATCAAATTCAAAATGGCTGAGCAATGGCTGTTAGTAAAACAACAACTTATATACTTTTCTTGTCCATTCTAGGTATAGGCAAACTTCTCATTGGTCCCGGTAACCCCTTTCACCCCATATATTGGTCCCGGTAACATTACGTAGTCATCCAATTAGGACTTTGGTCTGGGCTCTGCACCTGCTTACCCCCCTTATAGTCCCAATTACAATGATCAGTTCTTCCAACTTTGATACTTCTCTCCTCCAAGGTCACTTAGCTAGCTAGAACATGTGGGAAAGCAGGGCACTGTAACTTTTCTTTCAGCAGTGTTAATTAATTCCATAGAAGCTGTGCTCTCTTATCAATACCAATTAGACTTGTTTTTCTATATTTTCTAAGTTTCGATTCTGCTTAGCTATACTTAATTGTGCTCAGTTAAGTTTCGATTCTATGGTAGCAGCATTCAGGGGAATGTGTAATTCCTTTGGGCCTCTCCACAGGCTTCATTTACAGGTCAAGCTACTCAGGCCCGTCTGCTCATTTCAGACACCATGGATCATAGGCCTTCGCCTACCACACAAGAATACTGAAGGAATTTGGATGTTCTAGCAGCTCCACTGACTGACATTTTCAGTACTACTTTGGAGTCGTGGGTGGTGCCAGAAGACTGGAGAGAGGCATATGTGGTCCCTTTACACTAAAGTGGAAGTAAGGATGTGGTTGAAAACTACAGACTGGTTAGTTTACCCTTGGTGGTGAACAATGTTCCCTCTAATTTTCTGTAGGCTGTGTGCGCATAAAATATCAGCTGTGCAGCTTTTGAAGGAAGGTTAAATTTTTGTGTGCCACATAACACTCGGAGTTATATACTTTAAAATTTGACTACACGTCAGAATACAGTATGTACACCACATTGATTTTAATCAAATTAAATGAAAATAGATGATTACTAAATGAAACTGAAAATTTCTAGTAATTACAATCACAACTTTTAAATTTTAAGACATCTGTGTTGTTTTCTATCAGAATCAGAACCGTAATTTTTGTGCGCTCTGTTGTAAAGTATGTGCGCTCGCTCGGCGAGGTTTGTGCGCGCGCGCACACGCGCACAGCTTAGAGGGAACAGTGGTGGTGAATAAATTATTGGAAATGCTATTGAAAGAGAAAATAATGAGGTTTCTGGAGTCCAACAGATTGCAGGATCCGAGACAGCATAGATTCATCAGTGGCAGATCTTGTCAGACAGATCTGATTGATTTCTTTGACTGGGTGACCAGGGAGTTGGACAGAGGAAGAGCCCTAGATGTGGTGTATTTAGATTTCAGTAAGGAGGCAACAAAGGATATAGGTAAATGGAGTTCACTCTGAGGAGAAGGAGGTTACCAGTGGAGTGCCGCAGGGATCTGTCCTTGGTCCAATTCTTTTTAACATCTTTGTTAGTGATATTGCAGAAGGGCTGTCTAGTAAGGTTTACCTCTTTGTGGATGATACCAAAATCTGCAACAGACACCCAGGAAGATGCAAATAACATGAGGAGGGATCTAGCTAAGCTTGAATAATGTTCTAGAATTTGGCATCTGAGATTTAATGCTAAAAAATGTAGGGTCATACATTTGGGCTGCAACAATCCAAGGGAGTGGTACAGTATAGGGGGTGACATACTTCTCTCCATAAAAGAAGAACGGGACCTAGGCGTGATTGTGTCTGGTAGAAAACAGGTAGAAAAGTCGACGGCGAAAGCTAGAAGGATGCTTGGGTGCATAGGGAGAGGAATGTCCAGCAGAAGAAAGGAGTTGATAGTGCCTCTGTATAAATCTTTGGTGAGTCCTCATTTGGAGTATTGTGTGCAAGTCTGGAGACTGTGCCTTCAAAAGTATATAAACAGGTTGGAGTCGGTGCAGAGGGTGGCTACTAAATGGTTAATGGTCTTCGTTATAAAGCATATGAGGACATGTATGCTTTAGAGGAAAGATGGGACAGAGGTGATATGACTGAGACATTTAAATACATCCGTGGTATAAATGCACAGGAGGAGAGCCTCTTTTGATTGAAGCAAGTTCTGCTATGAGGGGACATCAGATGAAGGTGAAAGGGGATAGGCTTAGGAGTAATATGTGGAAATATTTCTTTACGGAAAGAGTAGTAGATGCGTGGAATAGTCTCCCAGTAGAGGTGATAGAGATGAGGACAGTATCTAAATCCAAAAATGCATGGGACAAACACAGCGGCTCTCTGAAGGAATAAAGGGGACTCTTGTAGTGGGTGATGTGGAAGGGCAGATTAGATAGGCCATGTGGTCTTTTTCTGCTGTCATGTTTTTGTTACTATATTCCAGCCCCAGCCAGTTTCAGCCACTCACTAATACTGTCATTATAATTTAATTTAACATCATGTCATCCTAAGAATTTTAATGTAGGTGTTATAGAGTGAAGTTATTCATTTGCATGGGACATTGCTGGAATAAAACCAATACAACTCCCCCCCCCAAGCAATGGTGCAGAGCAGTAGTAGGAAGTTTCACTTTACTACTCAATATACAAAAAAGTTCTATTCAAATCCTGTTGTCACATCACACCCCCCCCCTTCACCCACCCTTCACTGCTAGGCACTGTGGGGCCGATGCAGAAAGCTGGTGCTGAAGTTGCATGCTATTAGCTATGTAAGTCCCTAGTGCACCGATAGCATGTGACCTCTGCGCCGTCATTCAGCAAGGGGCGTGTATGCAAATAAGCCTACGTTAAACTGTGGTGTAAATGTCAGCATTAAACTGGGAGAGCAAACATCGGGCACAGACGTTATTAGCATCCCATTTTAATACATGCAGCTCATTTGCCTATAATTTAAATATGCTTGGTGTTACTGTGTGCAATTGCTTTTCCTTTGATGTTTACGCTCACGTCAGTCTCTCTTCTGCCTTTTGAATGGAGGAAATTTTGCGTGTGTTGTGCGCAAAGGCCGTGCTAGTTTTCTGCATCGGAACACAACAGTGGGAGCTTGTTTCTTTATTCCCATCGCTCAGCTCTTCAAACGTACTGCCGCTCAGCTGCATTTGCTTTGAAAGCCGGAGAAACCAGAAATGTCCTTTCTCATGTTTCAAAACTGCCCTGTGCCAGTGGTTTTAGTATCTTTAGATGAACATACCACTAGGAACAAAGGGACAAGCACCCATCTCTAGAAAGGATGAGGCATGTTTACTTTCCGTGAAACTTTAGTGCCCTGAGCCACTGTCTCACCCTTTAAGCCAACCTGTAAAATACACTGAATGCTAAACACTTGAAATCAGTAATATATGGAATTTTAAAAAGAACTTGGAAGATTGGATTCATATCCTTTTGAACTCTGTCATTTGAAGTAAACAGGAGAGGTCTGTGTGCTATGCCAGGATTTAACAGTCTGTGTGAGTTCTCTTCTGGGTGAACCTTTACTCAGCAGGAAAATTTGGTATTCACTTTTAACCCTTCAGATGCGCCTCTGGGTGTGGATAGCTCCCAAGGTTTTGCTGCCCACAAATGTTAGAGAACAGAGTGAGAGCTGGACACAGAGTGAATACCTAGAGCAGGAGTAGGCAGAGGTCTAAGGCACACAGAAACCAAACTGAATATTAAGAAAACAAGCAGACAATATGGGCAGTAAAAAGTCAAGATGAGAAGCATGATCAAACAGTGAGGTTAGGAATACCCACAGGCAGCATAGTAAAGCCAACACTGGAAGCAGAACTCCAAAAATGAGCACAGTTTCTCCTGGCAGAGGTGCTACTGTCCTCTAATTGGAGATCCCCAGTGATCCAGTGCAGCAGATCCTGTTTTACATAAGTAAGAGAAAAGGCTAAGGAACCATAGCGCCAGGAAATACTTGTAAGCCCCTGTGGCTCAGCAGGCAGAGCGTGTATAGTGCAGTTAGCATTGTTTGTAGCCTGAAGCATGATAGGCCCTAGGCATTGAGATGGTCACCTTTGAGCTTCCAGCCAGGAAGCAGTACCTCGAAATCTTGCATTGCTGCAGGCCTGTAGGGGTCCCCTCCTTAAAAGATGTGCTGGCTTGCTTGCTTGCTTGCTTAAAATAAACATGGAGAAGTTCAGGAATACCACTTTCAGAGGTGGGAGAGGACTTCCATTGATTTGGGGGGGGGGGGGGAGGGGAGAAGGAGGGGTGGCTTGTCTACTCTAAAGCTAATCTGCACCTATAGATGATTCAAATCAAAGCTGCTATTGGTGGGATTGGGTTGGCATATCCTTGGTTGCTTTTGTACAGGTACCAAGAGAGGGGCAAAGCTGTACTAACAATGGCATGAACGGCCCAAGAAACTGTGAGACAGGCAGGGAAGCGGGAGCAGTAGTATCTACTGCAATATTGTTTGGCTGGTGCTTTAAAACAAAAGTATCTACATTTTCAAAGACAATACTTCTGTTTTGCACAGACTTGAATGGCAAATAAAACAAAATGAATTTTTAGCTAACATTTTATTGTTTGATTTCAAAATGAATCTGCCTTTTTCATTACTTTTTTTTTCATATTGTTTTCAAACAAAGTCCCATACTTAATGAGGATTGAATCTACTCTTTGGTTCCTTCCTGCCCAGGTACTTGTGACCCAAATTGGCCACTGTCAGAGACAGCATGTTGAGTCGAATGGATCTTTGATCAGACCCAGAATGACACATCTAATAGTCTTGTCATGTCACATATCTGGTGCATTTCAGCCAGTACAGGACCTCAACAGTCTGAAAAAATTTGTGGTACAGAAGAATTTTAGATGCAACCTCTTGTTGAGCAGTAAAGTTGGTGACTGACTTGTCTATGGTAGAATTACTAGAAAACAAGATGGTTTTCGTAATGGAAGGTATCAGATGGATTAGTGCACAGTAAGTAGTGAAGCTGCTAACAATGGACTTTGTACAAGTATTCAACTTTCTTAAGTGATTTTTCAGCCTCTAATCTGGGTGAGCCAATCGCAGGAATGAAAGTTATTTTTAAAAAATGAATGTTAGCCTCTACTGATATAAATAATTCAGAAGGGTATGTCGTTGGGACTTGGATCAGAATTTCTTTTTTTGGTCTATGTGTATGTTTAATTCTCCAGGACCAAGCAGGAAGTCAGTCCTCACATATGGGTGACGTCGGCGCCGACGGAGCCCTCGCGGAGCAATTTTCCCCAGCTTTCAAAGAAAGCCTTTGGGAATTGCAGCGCGCATGCGCGGTCGCCTTCCCGCCCAAGGGTGCCATCTTAGCCAGTCTTCTTTTTTCCGCGGAGCCCTACAGACGTACCCGTCTTGTCCCCGCGAAAAAGTTGATTTTATTCGTAATATTCTCTTTTTTTCCTTCGGTTCGACGCCGGTTTTCTTCCCGCCCGGACTCGCGACGCCGGTCACGAGTCCTCTTCTTCTTTTTCGGTTTTTCTGATTTAGTCAGTTTCGTTTTCGGTTTTTTCACTGGCAGCCCGGTCTTTTGACCTCGCAGGGGCCCTTTTTCCCCCGATGGCTGCCAGTGGTTTCAAGCGGTGTGGTCAGTGTGACCGAAATATGTCACTAACTGACACACACGATAATTGCCTCCGCTGCCTGGGCCCGGATCATGAAGAAATGATCTGTGGGGCCTGTGGCAAAATGTCCTCCAAAGCGTTGAGAAGTCGGCGGCATCAGCGGGATAGGATCTTCGCTGACCCCAGCCGTACCTGGACCTCGTTGGAGGCCTCGGCGTCCCGAGGTTCCAGCTCTGACCATCGCCAGAGTTCCTCCGACAGGGGTTCTCCCTCCGGGGACCATCGACGGAAGGTGAAACCCGCGAGGGCGGCGTCGGTGGACGCTCCTGGCTCCGCGAGGGCCTGGTCACATAGCCCCGATAGCCGTCCCGGGTCCTTGGAGAAGGAGCACCTCTCGAAGCGACCTCGCATGGAGTCGGAGCTGCCTGCTCGGGTAAGTCCTGTGGTCCTCCTGGACTCGCCTCCGAGACCGCCGACGTCGGGCCCGACGCCGTCGGGGCCCGAGTCGGGGGCTGCTGGGTCACCTGAGGTCGGACTCAGGTTGACGGCCTTGGAGAGCAGACTGTCTGCCTTCATGGACCAGCAGCGGGCACTGCTCGCCAGCCTCGCTGGCGCCGCTGCCCCGACCGCCGGGACGTCGACGTCTAAGTCGACCCCGGAGACCGAGCCGATCCTCGAGTCCATGCGAACTCGAGTCGATCCTCGGTCGAGGTCACCCTCGGCCTCCCGTTCGGGACCGAGGTCGTCGACGCCGAATCCCTCGGCGTCGGCGCGGCCGGCGCCGCTGCCTGCCCGGGCCGACCCCACCGATTCCTCCTCGGAGTCGGTCTGGGAGTCTGAAGAGGAAGAGTCACCTGATTCTTTTCGGACTCGGTGTGTCCCCTCGGACTCGCCTGAGTCTGAACCTCGGAAGCAGTCCCCTCCGGAGGATGCCCGGTTCTCGGACTTCGGCAGGGATATGGCCAAGGCTTTGGCCTTCCCTGCGGATCCCGAGGAGGAGCCTCGAGCCGAAGAGCTCGACGCCCTCCAGTATGACTCTCCCGCCAGGGAACACTTTACTGTACCGGTTCCTCCCATGCTGGAACGACTACTCTTCCGCATGTGGGAGAGTCCGGCCTCCTCGCCGGTCCTAAGCAAGCGGGTCGATTCTATCTATCGAGTCCGCAAGAGCCCTGGCTTCCAAAAAGCACAGCTACCACACCATTCCATGGTAGTGGAATCGGCCATGCATCGTCTTAAGAGCCAGAAGATGCACTCCTCGGTGCCTCCTGGCAGGGAGGCCCGTAACCTGGATGGCCTTGGTAAGAAGTGTTTCCAGGGCTCTATGCTTGCGTGTCGTGTCCAGACCTACCAGCTATACATGGGCATGTATCTCCGAGACCTGGCTAAAGAGCTAGCCGGATTCTCCGCTGGGTTGTCCGAGGAACCTTTGCGGAGGTTCCTAGCCTTGTCCACTGGCATTCGGGAATGCTCAAAGTTCATATCCCGAGCAGCCTATGATGGTTTTGAAGCATCGGCTCGAGTGGCCGCAGCCGGCATCGGTGCCCACCGACAGGCTTGGCTTCAGTCGTCTGACCTTGAGCCCTGGGTGCAGGACAAGTTGGTCGATGTCCCCTGCCGAGGTGAAAACCTCTTTGGCAAACCTATGGACGAGAAGGCTGCACAACTAGAGACAGAGACTCTCACCAGGACTAGGCTTTCTAGGAAGACCTCCGCCCCTTCCCAGAAAAAGAAGGGCTCGGGAAAGAAGTCCTTTTACCCGAGAAAGGCAGCTGCCTATAAACACTACCCCCAATATCAGGCCCCCGCAGCTCCCCAACAGGGCCAGCAGGCCAAGGGACGGGGTAACGGGTCCCGTAGGCAGCAAGCCCCCAAGCCTGCACCACCAGCCCCTGCTCAGCAGGGTGGGGGCTTTTGACTCCTTCAGCATAGCCTCTCCCCCTCCGCTGGCTCCTCCCAGCACCGGAGGCCGGCTGGTTCACTTCGCCCACAGGTGGTCCAACATCACTTCAGATGCCTGGGTGCTTCAAGTCGTAAGAGAAGGCTATCTTCTCCACTTCCACCAGGTCCCTCCCTCCTATTTCCCGGGAGAACCTCCACGACTCCCTCTGCACAGGGACTTCCTCCTTCAGGAGTTAGCAGGTCTTCTACAGGAACAGGCGGTGGAACCGGTGCCCCACCACCTGAGAGGTCAAGGCTTTTATTCCAGGTATTTTCTAGTACCAAAAAGGACAGGAGGCCTCAGACCCATCCTGGACTTGCGCAACCTCAACAGGTTCCTCGTGCGGGAAAAGTTCAAAATGCTTACCCTTGGAATCCTTCTGCCCTACCTCCAGCAGGGAGATTGGCTATGCTCCTTGGATCTAAAGGATGCCTACACGCACATCCTCATCCACCCCAGCCACCGCCAATATCTAAGGTTTGTGGTGGCAGGAAATCATTACCAGTACAGAGTACTGCCCTTTGGCCTGTCCTCCGCACCGCGAGTCTTCACAAAATGTCTCGCGGTGGTGGCATCCCATCTCCAGCTTCACGGCCTCTATGTCTTTCCGTACCTCGACGACTGGCTCGACGACTGCAGTACTTGGGCTTTGTCATAAACTTCGCAAAGTCCACTTTGCTCCCCTCACAGGATCTCGAGTTCATCGGCGCAAGACTGCACACTCCTCAGGCACAAGCTTTCCTGCCTCTCGACAGGGCTCAACGGCTCATGGACCTAGCCGACCGTTTTCGCAGCCAGCCCCTGGTCTCCGCCAGGCGCTTCCTGAGACTGCTCGGCCATATGGCTTCCACCGTCCATGTGACCCCCAATGCCCGCCTGAATATGCGGCCTGCTCAATGGTGTCTTTGCAAGCAGTGGCAACAAGCCACAGGCGGCCTAGCAGACCTAGTGCGCGTCTCCGAGCCGCTGGCCTCATCTCTCCAGTGGTGGCTTCATCGGCCGAACCTGGTGCTCGGCATGCCTTTTCAGTCACCTCAGCCGGCCCAGGTGCTGACGACAGATGCGTCCCTCCTGGGTTGGGGAGCACATTGCCAAGGGGCACGTACTCAGGGCCTCTGGACCACGTGGGAGTCTGCTCAGCAGATCAACTTCCTGGAGCTCAGAGCGATCCGCCTGGCTCTCAAGGCTTTCTCCCACCTGACCTCTCACCAGTCCGTCCTTGTCCAGACGGACAATCAAGTTGCCATGTTCTACGTGAACAAGCAGGGGGGCACGGGCTCCTTCCTTCTCTGTCGGGAAGCACAGAAGCTCTGCTCTTGGGCCGTCAGTCACGGCGTTCTTCTCAAGGCAGTTTATCTCCCAGGCCAAGAAAATTGCCTGGCGGACAAACTCAGCAGGATCCTCCAGCCACACGAGTGGCGCCTGGATCCCTTGGTAGTTCAGAAGCTCTTTCTAAAGTGGGGCCTCCCCACGATGGATCTCTTTGCCAGTCCTCTCAACTGGCAACTTCCTCGCTTCTGCTCTCGTCAGCCACATCCCCTTCGAGTTGCGGCAGACGCTTTTCTACTCTCATGGTCGGAGAGCCTCCTGTATGCTTTTCCTCCCATCCCGCTAGTCTCTCGAACTCTTTTCAAGGTTCTCCGAGACAAAGCTTCCATGATCCTGGTGGCCCCTCGCTGGCCCAGACAGCCGTGGTTTCCACTCCTGCTGCAATTAGCGGTAGAGGATCCATTCCCTCTGGGGTTTCAGCCGGATCTCCTCACTCAGGATCAGGGGTCTCTGCTACACCCCAACCTCAGATCTCTCAATCTAATGGCCTGGCTGCTGAGAGGGTAGTCCTTGCTCCCCTTCTCCTGCCGGCAGAGGTGGAGGAGGTCGTCCTAGCTTCTCGGCGACCTTCTACCCGCAAATGCTACGCCCTTAAATGGCGTCGCTTTTCCGTTTGGTGTACCCAACAGTCTCAGGATCCCTTCTCCTGCTCGGTGTCGGTGATCTTGCAGTACTTGCTATACCTCTCTAATCTGGGACTTAAGTCCAACTCCGTCAAAGTTCACCTCAGTGCTCTTTCAGCACATCATGTGCCGGTGGACGGCAGACCTCTTTCCAGCGACCCTCTCGTAGCGAGGTTTCTCCGAGGTCTCCTTCTACTTAAACCACCTCTGCGCCCGCCAGCGCCTGACTGGGATCTGAATGTGGTTTTACAGCGGATCACCTGTCCGCCTTTTGAACCTATGGCTACCTGTTCTCTCCGTTTTCTTTCTTGGAAAACATTGTTCTTGATAGCCCTCACTTCCGCTAGGCGCGTAAGTGAATTGCAGGCCCTCGTGTCTGATCCCCCTTACACTCGGTTCTACAAAAATAGGGTAGTCCTACGGACTCACCCAAAATTTCTTCCAAAAGTGGTCTCCCCTTTTCACATCAATCAGGAGGTGGTACTTCCGACCTTCTTTCCCAGACCACACTCCAGCCGAGCTGAAATGGTCCTCCATACCCTGGACTGTAGAAGGGCATTGAACTTCTACCTTGACCGTACGCGGGAGCACCGTAAAGCTGCTCAGCTTTTTGTGTCTTTTGATCCCAATAAATTGGGACTCCCGGTCTCCAAGCGTACTCTGTCCATCTGGGTTGCGGACTGTATCGCTTGGGCTTATGGGGCAGCCGGACTCTCCTTGGATGGTCGAGTCACGGCTCATTGTGTTTCGGGCAAAGGCTACGTCAGTGGCTTACCTCCGCTCTGTTCCGCTGGCAGACATCTGCCAGGCCGCTACTTGGTCTTCGAGCCAGACTTTTGCGGTCCATTACTGTCTCGAGAGGGAGTCCCGCAGGGACAGTGCTTTCGGACAGGCAGTCCTCCGTAATCTCTTTGAGGTTTGAGCAACTCCTACCCTCCATCCCGGATGTGGGCTACCGGTGGGTAATAATTCAGCGATGATTCTTTCCTTCTGTGCTGCTGAGCTAGAGGGAGCTCATTTTTGTCCTTAGGGTCTCCGGTAGCCTTAAGCTTGGGAGTCCCATATGTGAGGACTGACTTCCTGCTTGGTCCTGGAGAAAGCGTAGTTACTCACCTGTAACAGGTGTTCTCCAGGAGCAGCAGGAATCAGTCCTCACAACCCTCCCTCCTCCCCTTGGAGTTGCAATCATCTGCTTAAGATTTTTTGCAAATTTTTATGCTGTCTTCTTTAGCTATGTCATCTGACTGGCTAAGATGGCACCCTTGGGCGGGAAGGCGACCGCGCATGCGCGCTGCAATTCCCAAAGGCTTTCTTTGAAAGCTGGGGAAAATTGCTCCGCGAGGGCTCCGTCGGCGCCGACGTCACCCATATGTGAGGACTGATTCCTGCTTCTCCTGGAGAACACCTGTTACAGGTGAGTAACTACGCTATATAGATGATATTGCATTTATCCTTGCTTTTTCAACAAAGGGCCAAGGCAGTTTACAACACAAATAGATTAAAATTGTAAATCATCATTAAATGTAACTTACATACACGTACTTGGATGAATCTAGTTTATGGCATCCTTCAGGGCTGTATTCTGGCCCCTCATTTATTTAATATTTTTTTGAGTTCCTGATTATAGTAATTCAGGATCATGTAACACTGATGATATTCTGCTTGATACTCCCACCAGCTATAAGGCTCCAGACTTATCTTCACTAAATTCCTGTTCCTGAGCGGTCCTCCAGTTTAGTCCTCCACATCCGGGGTAGTGCACCACTTCCTGCAGCATGGAGACTGGACCAGTCAGAATCTTGCCATCACCTGCTGTATGCTGCTGGAGCTCCCATCGGCCCCCCAGTGTGTCCAGTCTCCATGCAGCAGGAGGACGTGTGAGCCTGGCACTGGGTTCACTTAAGGACTAAATAGGCAACACTAGTTAGATTTCTCTTTTATTTTGTTTTCCCTCCTGACTTTGATTGGATTGCTTTATTTTGTTTAGGATCCTGTTTCTTAAAAAAAAAAAAATCCCTTCACTGCCCTTCTGCCTCTTTCCTTGCAGAGCGGATCTGAGTGCAGGCAGCGGTCTGTGGGATCTCTCCTCCTAGACGACACGGAGGAGAGATCGGGCACGCATAGCCTCACGACCTGCTCCGGGGGGTTTCGGAGTGCGGGCTTTCCATCGGAGAGGGCTCCTGTGTACGAGTTTCACCGGCTCCTTTTGAACGGCCCGGGCTGTAGCGTGTACGTCGCTCAGGGCTCGAGCGGCGTTACAGCGCAGGGCACTGCTTCTCTTTGGGGGTAAGTCCTTTCCTTTGTTAAGCCTACGGCGGTCTGCATTAAGGAGAGAAGAGTTCAGATCGCTTCGGGGGATTTTCGCGCCTTTTTTGAGCAGGCGCCGGCCGCGGCCATTTTCTGCAGTTCCCACGCGAATGTGGAGAGCCGTGCTGCGGCGTGTACTTAGTGTTTAGAGCAGGCTTGAGGGGCAGCGGCTTGATTGTTTGATGCTTTCCCTTAGCATTCTGTCTCCCCTACAAACCCGTTTTCTTTAGCGAGTGGTTA
The DNA here is from genome assembly GCA_033557465.1 of Ichthyophis bannanicus. Taxonomy (NCBI): domain Eukaryota; kingdom Metazoa; phylum Chordata; class Amphibia; order Gymnophiona; family Ichthyophiidae; genus Ichthyophis; species Ichthyophis bannanicus. The sequence continues at coordinate 510,589,910 of CM066032.1, forward strand.
TATTTACAAAAAAAAAAAAAAAGATTTTTCATTTGTTTTTTCCTTTTGACTGATAGTTCAGTCATACTGAGCTTTTCTCTCTCTCTTTGTGGTAGGTTTTTTGTTTTGGATCCTGTTTAATGGCTGCTAGGCCGCAGTGCGTGGTCTGCGGGTCACGCAGGGGAGCGGTGTCTGAGTCAGGAATTTACAGGGGCTGCGCTGCTGTTTCTTCTGAGTTAGAGCAGCAAGTAGAGGGCAGAGCACTACTGGACCCTATAGACCCTGCAGTACAGGGGGGAGGAGAGCCGTCTCCAGGAACTCCGGCGGCTTCGCCTCCAGCTACGCCCGTGGGCCAGTCGGGGGCTCAGCCGACAGTGGCGGCAGAGACATCCTTGGGGGATTTTTCCCTGGACTTTGTTCTAATTATGCATCAAGCCTTTCGGTTGGGGCGGCTTGGAAAGTTGCCAGAGGCATTGGCGACGCCGGCACCTCTGCCATTCCCCAAAGCACATGCTACCTCCTAAACACTGTATGTATAGAAAATGTTTTTTGCATCACTGTATATAGCTCATCTTGTACATAGCTCAAACCATTCTAGCGCACAATTCAACACACATTGTACATAGCTCAAACCAATCTAGCACACAATACAACACACACTCAACTAAATTTCTCCCTCACTGCATGTTTAACACTCTCACTTTACCCGATTGTTTGCTGTGATACCACCTTGATTAATAAGATAAGGCGGTTTAGAAATACTGTTAAATAAATAAATAAATAAAGGGGAGGATGCGAGAGGGGATTTCCCAAAACCTGCTAAGCAGCTTCGGTCCATGGAAATGGAGCAGGTGGATATGGAATAGCAGGAGGCTGAGGTTGCTGGCGTAGAGCCTGAGAACGTTGAGCTTGAGGAAGGGGAGATTCCGGAGCCCGAAGATCAGGCTCTGATCAATTGGGTGTTTCGTAAAGAGGAGCTGGTACCCCTGATTATGGAATCTCTCCAGTCACTTAATCTTGCTGCAGCGCGTCCTGTGGAGGAAGACAGGCTGGAGGATCCTCTCATTCAGGCGGTCCGGAAATCTCAGATGGTGTTCCTGGTGCACAGGGTTGTGGAGCAGATGATTCAGACTGAGTGGGACCAACCTGAGTCTGGTTTGAAGGGCATTCGAACAATGAACCAGCTGTATCCTTTAGCGGACAAGGAAAAGTGGTCGCCACGTGTAGACACAGCTGTGTCGGCAGTAACCAAGAGAACGACGATCCCTGTTGAAGGTAGTGCTGCCTTGAAGGACACACAAGACAGAAAGGTGGATGGTTTGTTGAAGCAGACCTTTGAGACCAATGCCCTTTCTTTGCAGGCCTCTATTTGTGGGGCCTGGCTGGCGAAAGCCTGTTTGCAATGGTCTCAACACTTGAGGCAGGACCCTCGCATAGACCAGCAAGGGATGTTGGAGGTGACCCGGTTGGAGTCCGGTTCGGCATATTTGGCGTATGTACACTATGATTTGATCAGAACATTGGCAAATAATATTGGGTCTCTGGTGGCGGCGCAAAGGTCTATTTGGCTGCAGAATTGGGTGGCCGACGGGTCTTCTAAGTTGCGTCTCAGTAAGCTCCCGTTTAAGGGCAGATTGTTATTCGGAGACGATCTGGATAAGTTAATGAAGGACTTGGGAGAGTCTAAAGGGGGCAGGCTGCCGGGGGATAAGCCTAAGCAGAGTAGAAGCTCGCCGACCATTCGGGGTCAATTTTGAAACTTCCAAAGGTTCCGCTCTTCCCGCCTTGGGGGTGTTCAGCGCGGCAGGTTTAGTTCTTGGTCCCAAGGTTTTCGGGGCTTTCGAGGAGCAGGCAGGGGTTTCGCAGCTGCTTCCTCCTCTTCCTTTAACCTCAAGCCACAATGAAGCGAGGCGCACCCCGGAGGGAAGTCAAGTGATCGGACAGCGCCTTCAGAACTTTCTTTCTTCCTGGGTCCAAATAACCTCAGATCAGTGGGTACTGGAGATAATCCGAGAGGGCTATGCGCTGGAGTTAGCTTGTCCGCTCAGGGACTCTTTTGTCGTCTCGCCCAGCAAAGGTCAACAAAAAGCGCTGGCGATTCGAGTAACGTTAGATTGCCATTTGGCCCTGGGGGCGGTAATTCCCGTCCCGGGGTCCGAACGCAGTATAGGTCGTTACTCCATTTATTTCGTGGTGCCAAAGAAAGACGGGTCACTCTGGCCTATCCTAGATCTCAAGGGAGTGAATCGTTGTCTCCGGGTGCCGCATTTCTGCATGGAGACCCTGAAATCCGTCATAGTGGCGGTGTGCCAAGGGGAGTTTTTGACGTCTCTGGATCTCAAGGAGGCCTACTTGCACATTCCGATCAGAGCAGCCCATCAAAAGTTCCTGAGGTTCGCGTTCCTGTGGGGCCATTACCAGTTTCAGGTGCTGCCGTTCGGGTTGGCTACGGCTCTGTGCACCTTCACCAAGGTTGTCATGGTGGTGGTGGCAGCGACTTTGTGAAAAGAGGGTATCCTTGTTCACCCTTATCTCGACGACTGGTTGATTCGGGCGAAGTCCGAGGTAGAGAGCGTACAAGCCACAGGCAAGGTGGTGGACCTGCTGCAGAGGCTTGGCTGGGTAGTCAACGTGAAAAAGAGTCACTTTATGCCTACCCTGACCCTCGAGTATCTCAGGGTTCGTTTCGACACGGCAAGAGGGTTGGTGTTTTTGCCGAATCGCCGTGCTCAGGCCTTGCGCCAGCTTGTACGCAAGATTTTAGGAATCCCTGCGCCTACCGCATGGTGGTACCTTCAGCTGCTGGGGATAATGGCGGCAACCCTGGAAGTGGTTCCGTGGGCCAGGTTTCATATGCGACCGCTGCAAAAGGCGCTTTTGCGGCGGTGGTCAAACCAGTTGGATTCGCTGAACAAGCGATTGCCCTGCCAGAGGTGGGTTCGTCAGTCGCTGCAGTGGTGGCTGTCCCCGAAGTCGTTTCAGGTGGGTCTGCCCTTGGAACAACCAGTTTGGATGCCTCTGACAGATGCGAGTCTGACGGGCTGGGGAGCCCATTGTGAGGGTTGGTACGTGCAAGGGACGTGGTCAGCTCAGGAAGCTTCTTGGTCAATCATTTGTCTCGAGCTGCAAGCAGTGCAGTGGGCGCTGCAGGTTTTCGAGGCTTCAGTGACAGGGCGAGCGGTGCGAGTGCTCTCGGACAACTCAGCGACGGTGGCGTACCTCAAGAGACAAGGTGGAACAGGGAGTGTAGCCATGGAGGAAGAGTTGGAGAGGTTGTTCGAGTGGGTGGAATCTCGTCTGTTGGCCATTTCAGCAGCACATATAGCGGGCAAGGCAGATTTTCTCAGCAGGGTGTGGGTGGACGCCGGGGAATGGGAACTTCACCCGCAGGTGTACGCGCAAATAGTTCGCAGATGGGAGTCTCCAGTCATGGATCTCATGGCGACTTTTCAATCTGCAAAAACAAGCCGGTTCTTTAGCAGGCAAAGAGAAAGAATGTCTGAAGGCATCGATGTGCTCATTCAGCCTTGGCCGGAGTCCGGTCTCCTCTGTCTTCCCCCCGTGGGCACTGATCGGCCGGGTGGTTCAACGCATAGAAGCGCACCGCGGCAGAGTCTTACTAGTGGCTCTGGATTGGCCCAGACGTCCCTGGTATGCAGATCTGGTTCATCTGCTTGATGGAGGGCCGTGGAGGCTCCCTCCTTTAGTGGATCTGCTGATTCAGGGGCCGCTGCGGATGCCGCAGGTGGATCGATTCTCGCTTACGGTATGGCCATTGAAAGGGCTAGGTTGAAGAGGAAAGGTTATTCATCGGCGGTCATTGTCACGCTCCTTCGAGCAAGGAAATCTTCGACTTCGCTTGCGTGTATGTGTGGGTGTGGCGGATTTTTGAAGACTGGTGTTCTAGGCGGCATATTCGGGCGGCGACAGCTTCAGTGCCCGTGATACTCCGTTTCTTGCAGGACGGTTTTGAGAAAGGGTTAGCCACCAGTTCCCTGAAGGTACAGCTACCGGGGCAAGATTCATGGGGTTCCGCTGGGGGACGCACACGGATGTGCAACGTTTTCTTAAGGCGGTGTTCAGGCTGTGTCCTTCGCGCAGAGCGTTGGTGCCCCTGTGGGACTTGAATCTAGTGTTATGGGCTTTGGTTAAGAAACCCTTTGAGCCGCTCAGCCAGGTGTCCGTTAAAGATCTGACGCTGAAGACGGTTTTTCTGGTGGCCATTTGTTCAGCGAGACGGATTTCGGAGTTGCAGGCACTTTCGTGTAGAGAACCCTTCTTGTCCTTTTCTAGGGATAAAGTGATTTTGAGGCCGGTCCCTTCCTTTCTGCCTAAGGTAGTTTCCCTGTTTCACTTGAATCAATCTGTTTTTCTGCCAGTATTTAACTCTGAGGTGGAAGGCGATGCAGACCGGGGATTGCACCGTCTGGATGTGCGACGGGTGTTGCATCGGTACCTAAAGGTTTCAGAGACGTTCCGTAAGTCGGACCGACTGTTCGTGCTCTTCGGCGGGGTCCGGAAAGGAGAAGCAGTGGTGAAGGCTTCCATTTCCAGATGGATTAAGGAGGCAGTTGCCTCGGCGTACATTCTGCAGGAGAGTGTGGTTCCGCTAGGTTTGTGGGCACACTCTACTAGGGCGCAAGCGATGTCGTGGGCGGAGCACAGTTTAGTGCCGCCCGCGGAAATTTGCAGGGCGGCTACTTGGTTGTCTCTTCAAGCGTTCAATAAGCAGTACCAGCTAGATGTGTTAGCCGCCCGAGATTCCTGTTTCGGTTCGTCAGTTTTGCGCGCTGGTTTGCAAGGTCCTTCCCAATGATAACTGCTCTGCTACATCCCGGATGTGGAGGACTAAACTGGAGGACGGCTCAGGAAATAGAAATTACACTTACCTGGTAATTGTAGTTCCTGGAGGGCTCCAGTTTAGTCCTCACTCCCACCCAGGGGACCATTTTTTTTCTGGAGGGTGCCGTCGGTGCGGGAAGAGAGGGTCAGATAAGCGGCTAACTCTAGGATCCATAGTTTGGGGTCTTTGTGCTCTCTTTTTCTCGTCTGTTTATCTCTTAGTTCTGTGGTTGTGGCTGCCTTTTTATTTCAGGTAGAGGGGCAGAAGCAAGGTGCAGAGTTCTGGCTTCCTCGTTTGGGGAGGGAGTCGGGTGGATTATTAAGGGTAATACGTTATAGTTAAGTGACTGTTTTTGTTTCATGTGTTGCTTCTTTAAGTCTGCTTGGTCAATAGTTCACTGGGGGGCTGATGGGAGCTCCAGCAGCATACAGCAGGTGATGGCAAGATTCTGATTGGTCCAGTCTCCATGCTGCAGGAGGAGGTGCACTACCCCGGATGTGGAGGACTAAACTGGAGCCCTCCAGGAACTACAATTACCAGGTAAGTGTAATTTCTATTTTGTCTGCAATTGCTCAGTTATTGCAGATATTCAAACTCAAGTTGAATTTAGTGAAAACTACTGCTACCTGGGTTTACAAGTAGCATGTCTCATCCCAATATCTCGCCTACACTCACGGGCATTTCAATTACATTAACAGATTCTTTCCATTTTCTGGGAGTAATACGAGATTGAGTCATCTTTTGAGAAGCAGATATCTCAACTTGTCTGTGGGGTTTTCCTGGTTATTTGTAAACTTTGCATATTTATGTCTTTTTTTAGATACCCCTTCATTGCATATTCTTACTTATGCTTTTATTACATAACCCCTTGATTATTGTTATAATTATGCTATACTATAATTATGTTAATTCTTATGCTGGTCTTCCTAAATAGAAACATGACAGCAGAAAAAAAGACCACATAGCCCATCTAGTCTGCTCTTCCATATCAACTACAATAGTCCACTTTTTTCCTTTAGAGATCCTCTGTTTGTCCCATGCTTTTTTGAAATTAGATACTATCCTAGTATCTATCACCTCCACTGGGAGACTATTCCGCGCATCTACCACTCTTTCCATAAAGAAATATTTCTACATATTACTCCTGAGTCTATCCCCTTTCACCCTCATCCTATGTATCATTGTAGCAGAGCTTGCCTTCAATTGAAACAGACTCTCCTGTGCATTTATGCTACTGAGGTATTTGAATGTCTCTATCATATCTCGCCTTTCCTCTGAAGTATACATATTAAGATCTTTAAGTCTGTCCTTATTTGCTTTATAATGAAGATCATTAACCATTTTAGTAGCCACCTTCTGCACAGACTCTAACCTGCTTATAACCTTTTAAGGTGTGGTCTCCAGAATTGCACACAAAACTCCAAATGAGGTTGCACCAGAGATTTCTACAGACATTATCACGTCCTTTTTTGTTCTGGCCATTCCTCTCCCTAGAAAAAGAAACACAAGAAGCGTTGGTCAGAACACTGGTGCAAATTGGTATTTTATTCAGAAACCCCAACGCGTTTTGGTGTGAACGCCTTCTTCAGGGGGAACGCATCTACATAGTAAAAATGCAAGAAACTCACATAATATCAAAAATATAATAAAAACATAATCGCAAAAGAACACATTAAAAAAACCTTATAGTGAAAATAAAAAGCTAATAATGACATCAAACATACATCATTAAAAACATATACTTAAAAATGTCAATTAAAAAAGGGGGGGTTAAAACATATAAAACATCAAAACAGTAAAAACTGATAATAAATGGCAACAAGCAAACCATATTAAATAAACATATAAATAAATAAATAAACATTTAGACCACTGCATAGATAATAGAATGAAATATATTGCTCAATAAGAGATAGAAGATATACTTACAATGGCACCAAACAGCACGCAAGTCTTAAAAAAGACTCCAACGAACCAGTAATGTATACTAGAGTGTACAGCATATAGAATATGCATTAAAATGAAATACCCAGAGTCAGAGAGGTAACTATAAAAAGAGCAACTTAAAAACTTGTATAAGAGGCAGGAAAGAGGAGAACCAGAGGAAATTGTAATACGTAGCTCATCCAAAGAGCTTGGTACATATATACATATGAAAGCTTCACCAGTGACTCAAGAAAAATTAATTCAACAATGTACAGCATAAGGGAAGAATTTGTATGTGAAGATCATATTGAATTAATGTAAACAACATGAAATATTTAGGGATTTTAAAGAAAAAAATCATGTGCAAACATTGTGAGAAAAGGACAATTGGTCAGAAAAACAGAAGGCAACTCGAGGATAGCTTCTTAGAGCTGTGATCAAAAATAAAATACAAGAATGAAAAGGAACCCTGCAAATTAACACATTCAAAGAAGCCACAAAATCTCAAAAAGTGTACCTTAAAGGCAAAAATTATCTTCTATTGCAGTCACAGCCTTCGGAATAGTAGCAGCAGCACTAAAGTAGAAAAGTAAGGGCACATCAAATGAAACAGGGTCTTTTTATCTGTTTTTTTGTGCGCTTGGCCTGCTAAGTGACAGCATGTAGTTCATGCGCACAGAAAACCTCTACAAGGAGTAAGAACCGTTTTATAATACATAACTAGCTAAGGCACTTAAACGGCACTACTGCTGAGGATGTATACACAAAGAACCAATGTCCATTTGAACCAATGATAATATAAAAGCAATCAAAACAACGTGCACACGAAACAGTCTCTGTCATCAAGAGGAACCACAATGGCATGTATGCCCAAAAAAAACCATATGAACCGTGAGTGTATTTGCAGTACATCAAACACCAACACCACGAGCTAACAAAACCACAAAGACTTACCAGTAACACGCCCATACAAGGTGAAACATCCCAATGCAATGCTCAGTAGCGCATGAAACAGATAGCAAACAATGTCCATAAAACATAGCATGAACAAACTATGAGTAAATAATCAAACAAGCACAAGGGACACATCCATAACCTAAAAATAAAACAGACATTTACAAATACGACTATAAAAATTAAAAATGTAAATGCCAAATAGGACAAGGATAAAACCAAATCCAGAAATAATACTAGCAATATGAACTAGCAAAATTGTAAAAACAAACCACTAAAAGCGCATCTATACAAGGCGATATATCTCAATGTAATATACAATGGGCATGCGACTAACAGCAAACGGGATATATCTAAAACCATATGGTGAAAGAGCTATATGTTAAAAAATAAATAAATGATAAAACCAACACAAAGGGCACATCTTATAAAAGAAAAATATGCAACATAATAAGACCATAGTAACATCTATTATAATAAAAGGAGAAAGTAAAACATAACCTAAAAATGAACCGAACCTTAAAAAATGGAAAAATACAAATATCAAATAGCGTATAAAACCAAATCCAAAAGAAACAAGTTATTAAAACAATAATTAAAAAACAAAAGTAAAAAACAGGAGATAAAAAACAGAAAAGGAAGTGGCATGGACTCAATGTCAAAAGAAAACTGATAAGTTGATACCCTGGTTCAAACCATGCGGAGCCAAGGGTATGCAATTCATATATAAACCGTTGTTCTAATCTCAAAAGAACCTTATCTAGGTCGCCCCCACACCAGTGGGGCTCTACTACTTTTATAACCAGGAATTTCAAATCGGAAATCAAATGATTTTTCTCATCCCAGTAGGAAACTGGGGGCTTAGCTGGAATTTATTTATTAATTAATTTTATTTATTTATTTAACAGTTTTTATATACCGCGCTATTCATCATCAGTGCGGTTTACATTTTAACAACCTTGTACTTAAGCATAAAACATATGTCAAGTTTACAGATAACAGGGAGTGAAACAGGGATAAATGGGGTTAAAGATAAGATAAGATAATAACAAATATTCACAACTATTTACAGCAAATTAGCATAAGTTTTGAGCTTCATAGATTAGGGATGCACGAGATTTTAATCTGGGGCGAGCAATGGAGTTTAGGGAACTTACTTGACTAACCATAGTCATTGGTTTGGGTTGGAAGGGGAGGAGGTGGGGAGCTTATGCCTTGGGAGAAGTGTTGAAGGAAGAGGTGTGTTTTTAGAGATTTTCTGAATTGGGACAGGTCTTTTGTGATCTGATGTTAGGTGGCAGCATGTTCCAGCATCTGGGGGCGAAGGATGAGAATGCTCTCATGGTAGTCGTCTGCGTGAGTTTTGCTAGGTCTTTTGGGACCATTAGTGTGTTTTCTGTTACAGATCTTCTAGATCTGGTGTTTTGAGAGTGGTGAAGGATGTCAGAAAGTGAGGATGGTGAGATTTGGTGGAACGCTTTGAAGGTCAAGAGAAGGGTTTTGTATAAGATCCCACATGTTATTGAGAGCCAATGAAGTTCAAACAGGATGGGAGTAATATGTTGAGTCCTTGAAGCCCCATATAGAACTCTGGCTGCTGTATTCATGGCCAACTGTAGTGGGTTCAGCGTGCTCTTGGGAAGGCCATGCAGCACAATGTTTGCGTAGTCGAAGTGCGGGGTGACTAATGCTTGGAAGGTTGTGCGGAAGTCATTTGGTTCGAGCATGGGTCTGAGAAGTCGTAGAGTCCTGATCTTGTGATAGATGCCTTTTACTGTACTTTTTATGTGTTCTTTGAATTCCAGCCGCTGGTCCAGTATGACACCTAGGTAACGTATCGTGGTTTTGACTGGTAAATCGGCATCTCTTGTTCTTAACGTTGGTGGAGGAGAGAAGTCTTTATTCCTTGTGATAATCAAGACCTCTGTTTTTTAAAAATTGATTCGGAGATTTTGTGTGAGCAGCCAATCTGAGATTGCATTGAAGCAGGTGGTTAAAGGTGTGTAGTTGGGTTTTGTCACATTAACTGGTGTGAATAGAAGCACATCGTCAGCATAGATAAGACATGAAATTCCGAATGAACGGGTGATGTTGCAGATTGGCTGCATGTAGATATTGAATAGCAAGGCCGAGAGGGAGGAACCCTGCGGTACTCCTGGCTTCTGTCGAAAAGGCTGGGACGTTAAGTTACCGATCCGGACCTGTTGCCAGCGATCCTCCAAATAAGATTTGCACCAGTTCTAGACCGTTCCTTGTATCCCTTTTTCGTGGAGCCGGGCTAGCAGTTGATCATGGTCAACGGAGTCAAAAGCTGCCGCTATGTCTAGGAAGACCATTGCAACTCCATTTCTAATATTGTCTGTTGTATTAATGAGCGTGTTCATTAAAGAAGCCAGAAGAGTTTCAACTCCGTGTGCTTCTCTGAACCCATGCTGGTTTGGGTCTAGTGGTGCTTCGGAATCAATGTGTTGTTGAATCTGCCTCAGTGTAACCTTTTCTAGGATCATGGCTAATAGGGGAATGCTTGAGATTGGACGGTAAGAGTCTTCTTTCTTCAGATCCAGTTTATTGTTTTTCAGTAAGGGACGAATGGAGGTCTGTTTGAGGGCTGTTGGGAATATCCCTGTGCTGAGTGACTGGTCGGCTATGGCTGTTATGTATGGGCTAAGCTCTGCTCTCAGTGCTTTGATCTAGTGGGCTGGGCATGGGTCGTTAGGGGCGGTGGTGGCATTGATGGAGGTTATAATTTCTTCAATTGTTTTTGGAGTTGGAGATGAGAATTTATTAAGTATGAACTGAACATTGCAAGGTTGTGTGGTTTCACTTGAGATTGCCGTTGTGATTTTGATCGTCTTGGACTGAATGTAGTCAGCATATAGTTGTGGTTGTACATGTTCATGTTGTGGTGGAGTAGGCTCTCTGGTTAGGGATTTTACTAATTGGAAGAGATCTCTCGGTTTGTTAAGAGACCGGTTAAGGAGTCTTGCATGATATTCTTTTCTCTTGTCCCAGGTTAGCTGACGATGGGATCTCAAGTGAGATAAGTGGCTTGGTCATCAGGATTCAGAGAGTGTCTCCATTTCCTCTCTAATTTCCTCAGTTGATGTAAGGAGGCTCGTAACTCAGCAGAGAACCATGGCGCGTTCTGTTTCTTGGGTATAGGCGAATTGATAGAGGTTTGATTGTCTGTGGTGAGAAGCTGGGCGGATAATCCAATGGCACTGTTCCAGTTCAATACAGTCTCATTGATGTTGTCGGGTATTTGAGAGAGTTTTGGGATGGTTTGGGAAGTGATTGCGTCTCTGTCGAATGGTTTAAATCGTGAGGGTTTTGAAAGTGAATTGACATCTGATGGTTTGCTTGGAGATTCCTCAGCTGGTATGCAGAATGTTATAAGATTATGATCGGACCAGGGGACGGGGGTTGTTGAGAGCTCAAGTTGGTTTAGCGAGTAAACGGATGAGGCTGGGGCGAAGATGAGATCAAGGAGATTTCCTTGTTTATGAGTAGGGTTTTTACGATTTGTCTATAATGTAGGTTGTCCATAGCATCGAGGAAGGAGTTTGATACTGATGGCAGTGTGGATGCCAGATTGAAATCTCCTAGGAGCCAGTTAGGTTTGTCAGGATCTTTAGGGTTAATAGCAAGATCAATTATGTTTGAGAAATCATCAGCTGGAGCATTTGGGGCTCTGTAGATAAGATTTATGGTATTGGCTTTGTTGGAGATGGATAATGTATTTATGTGGTTTGTGACCTTGGTAGAGGTGGTGTGGTATTTTAAATCAGTTCTTGCTATTATGCAGACTCCTCCACTTTTTCTGTTTTCTCTGTTGCAGGTGTAAATAGAGTAGTTAGGTGGAGTAAGTTGGTTCATTAGGACATTATCAGTATCGGAAAGCCAAGTTTCTGTGACCAGAAGGATGTCTAGTTTAAGGTTTGATATAAGATCAATGATGACAGGCCGTTTGTTGCGGGCTGAGCATGCATTAATAAGGGCACACTTGAGGTCGCATAAGGTGGTTTTTAGATTAGATCTTTTGGTGTTTGTTGCTTCGAGAGGTACATAGAGAAGGTAGGTGTGTCTATTGTTATATGTACTTTGTGGGTAGTGGTGTCATAGCAAGCAGCTCTTGTGCTCAATAATGTTTTTTAACTGGGTGTTTCATTTTCCCTAAGTACAGCAAGTTGCAAGGATACTGTACAATGCATATCACGTTCGGTGTATGTCAGACGGCTGCCTGGGTGAGAATCTTCACACTCTTGGCAAGTGCATATTTCTATATGATTTGCAAGGTATTGTGGGCAATGTAGTTCATTCACACCAGATACAGCTGCTGACAATAATTTAGTTGTGCTCTTGGGTAAAGCCAATAAGATATTTATTTATGGGGTTATTTCTCCCAACACAGATATGCTTGGTAGCACATAAATTAGGTTACTTGCTGTCAGTGTTAACTTGGAAAAACAAAGTTAAAATCAGGAAAACAACAAATGAAAAGTCACAAAGCAAGAAACAAACCGTTCTTTTCAGGTTAACTTCTGATTACTTCCCACATAGATACAGAAGTGATTCTCTCCTAGCTCACAAGCAATTAGGTAAGGCTTAATTGCTAGCAGTTACCAGCTGAAACCCCTTAGCTGGCTTGCCTTCCACTGTGTGGTTCAAATCCTGCTTCAGGAGCTTTTCTGAGTAGATTAAAGAACAAATTTGTATTTCTTTGTGATGGTTGCTGTACTTTATAACAGAAAGTTACCAACGGAGTTTAGATAGAGAGCAGTCCATATAAATAGGATCCTCATCTGCTATTATTCCCCCTTGTTCAACAAGCATGGGTTCAATATCATGGATTGGTACAGATGAATCTCTCAATGGAACATTTTCAGGAGAATACTTGTTTCCCTGCTGTCTTTCAAGGTTATAGCTAGGGCATAGATCAGTGTTCATACCTGAGCTTCCATTGCTGCTAGAGTTCCTCTCTATATAGCCTGGCCAGTATGTAGTCCAGTTCTTATGTCCAGCCTTCCAATCCAGATCCCTGGACACTGGATCTCTCTTCACATACCTTCTGGCATAGGTCTTAGGGTCCCTTCCACGTGCAGCCGTCTCCCTCACAGGTAGCCTCTGGTGATTCCTAGCTCTGCAGCACCATTCCTCTGGCTTTCCCCAGTCCAATGGTGTATGCTGGCCCTTGGAATACCTCCCAGTAAACGTACTGCTTTGGACTCTTCTAGACCTCTCAAAGGCTTTTCTCCTCTTTCTTACAGAGGGTTTCCTTGCCTCTCTGTCCGGTTTGGCTTCTGCTTCTGATGATCCTTCAGATGAAACTGATGATCAAACTCAAGCTGATTCTCAGGATACTGAGGACAATTTTCTGGATATCCAAGGTGATCATGAAGATGGTCATCTGTAGAATAAACTCTACTCTTATTCTGCCTAGATGAGTGCTCCTCCCTAACACAGCGCAGCTGTGCTGAATCAGGCCCTGCCCTTTGAGATGAGTGCTTAGGGATTACCTCATAGCCCTCCTGATTGAACACACGTTTCCCCACTTCAGCTCCTCTAATGGCTGTTGGAAACCTGGTGCATTCTGGGACTGGTAGTCTTTTATGGGAAAATTCTGTTTTCTTATTTCTACCAGAACTGACAGGTTGCTTGTTCAGAGTCACTTCACCTTTTCTATAGCTCCTTCCTGAGTTATGATAAGCTTCCTTATCACATGTATCACAGTTGGAAAAATGATTTATGAAAATCTTTTTTGCCTGAATATGAAAATTTTTTTTTTGTTAACTAATGAGTTAGAGCACGCTGAGCACCTGTCACAGCGAAAATGACCTTCTGCTTTTGGAGCAGCTTTAGGTATTGAAAGAGCTGAAGGTACCAACACAATGGCTAAATTCTGATTACGTTTGTAAGCAACAGTAAATTGTTTGGATTGGGAAACAGGAAGGGAGGAGAGAAGATGCCACTCTTGCTTTAAAATCTTAACAATATCTCTTGATAAATTGGAAAATGTGAGAGCACAGACCAAGCGATTGTCAGGAGTAGATGCTTTAGGTTTTAGCAGAGAATTTCTGTCTGTAATCCTAGCTCTCATATACGCCTTTTCAGTACAATCTGATGGATAACCTCTTGCCTTAAAGTGGTCAGTCATGGTACTTGCATGTCGTTCAAAATCATGTACATCCGTACAAAGACGGTGAAGTCTAAGGAACTGACTAACAGGTAAGTTCCTTTTCAAAGAATTGTTATGAAAACTATCAAAACGAAGCAAGTTGTTTCTATCTGTTGGTTTTTGGAAGAGATCTGTGATGAAGCCAGTACTGCTCTTTTTTATAAGAATATCCAAATATGGTATAGAGTGAGTACTAAAAGTACCTTCAAACTGCAGGTTGTCGTCTAGAGTATTAAGCCATCTGAAAAATTCCATCAAAAGTTCTTCTGTACCATCCCATATCATTAAAATGTCATCTGTATATCTCTTCCACAAAAGAATATGGAACAAGAGTGCCAGAGACACTAACTGAGGTACTGCACTTATTTGCTAATCAGAAGTCCGGGCATTCCGTCTGGGGGGGGAGGCGGGAACAAAAAGAGTGTGCATGGAAAAGGCAAAGGGCAATCAAGTGGTGCAAAAGAAATTGGCGGAATACAGATCCTCATATGCGACAACTAAAGGAGGAAAAGAGGGGGGGGGGGGGAAGGATGGTGGACTACAGCATGAAGGACCAACCAAACAGGAGGAGGAGATGGAACGAGCCTGTAGCCCAGGAATGGTGGCAATGCTAAAAGTATGGTTAACAGAGCTGAAAGAGGAGATCAAGATGGAAATCAGTGGGGTAAAAAATGAACCGAAGGAGTCAATACAGGCTCTGAGGCAAGATATTGTGGACATGGGAAATCTTGTAGAAGAAATAGAGAGCCAGGTGGAGCAGCAAGGAGAATCACTAGAGGAATTGCAGAAAGGGTGGGAGAAAATGAAGTCTGCAAGCAGAACAACAGATGAAATTGGAAGATTTAGAAGACCGCTCCAGAAGATGTAATCTCAGAGTGTGAGGCCTCCCAGAGGAACCACAGTATAAGAACTGTGAAGAAGTGACAGAAAAAATTTTCAGTGCCTTACTGTCCCATGGAGATCCTGACGAAGGGGGAGAAGTAGAGAACATTAAAATTGAGAGCACATAGAGGTCTGGGGCCGGTCAGAGACAATAGATCACGAGATATTGTAGTGTGCTTAAGTTCATTTAAGACTAAAGAAAAGTTGCTGAGCAGCTTGAGCAGCACGACAATTCCTCTGGGAGGAGCATAAGCTTGAATTGTTTCAAGACTTATCTTTTGGCACACTACAGTGCAGAAAAAAACTTAGAGGTGACGGCCTACCTGCGAAGGGAGGATCTGAGATATAAATGGCTGTTCCCATTTGGCTTGTTGATGACAGTAAAGGGGAGGTCCAGAAAAGTGCAGACAAGCGAGGAAGCCTGGAAAGCACTTAAAGACCTGGGACTAACGAACCTTCCAGAAGGGGGGAGAGAAGGATGGCTGGAACTTCTACAGCAGCCATGACCAGCACGAAGAGGGACAGTCTAAGGTGGCACAGAGTTCGAGCGGCGGGGAGAAGGCTGGCGAGGCTGAACATAGAGAGAGCACAGGAGCAGCGCCAGAGGCGGAGACTGGAGCTGGTTGATGTGGAGGACATTGTCAAATTATGCACATGATGGTGAAGTTATATAGGGGGAGGAAAGGTTAGAAGAATCGGGAGGGGGTCGAATGGCAGGGGGGAGGGGAGTAGCTATGGATGGCATTCCTGGCCATTAAGGCCATTTTGGGGATGGTAGGGGTTAAGAGGTGAGGAGGGAGGGAGGGTTTTAGGAGGGAGGAGAGTGGGGCGGAGGGTAGAGAGAAGTGGGACCATTGGGGGGGGGGGAAGAAAGCGAGGGTGTAGGGGAATGGAGGGATAAGAGACAGGTGTGGCCTGACAGTTCGTCACTGTAATGGAAGACAAATCTCCTTTGAGGAAAAGGTGGGATGCATGTGGGTGGTTGGGTGGACGGGAGAGGGGGAGGGTGTAGGTGAAGAGGAGGGAGCAGATGGAGGAGGAGAGGGAGAGAGGGGGAAGGAGGGAAGGGCTAGAGAAGGGAAGGGGAGTGAGGAGCAGGGGGAGCGAGGGGGGGATAGGTCTCAGGTGAACTGAAAATCGTTACATTGAATGCAAAAGGTTTAAATTCACTCTTTAAGAGACAAAGTATATAAGGAACTATCAAGGCAGAAAGCATCACTTGTTTTACTGCAAGAGACACATTTGTTACGGAGTCATGAGTCAGTGGTGAGACCAAAGGGTTATACTGAGCTTTTGTTTGCTTCTAATATGAGGGAGCGGAAGAAAGGTGCGGTGGCATTGTTGGTAAGTGGGAAACTTTAAGTTAGAGGTCCACACAATAGTTCAAGACAGAGGGGGAAGGTATCTGCTGGTGCGAATGAGGATAGGGGAGGAATGGTTCTGTGTGATCAATGTGTATGCACCCACAGGGACGCAAAAAAAATTTTGGGAAGAAGTGGATAAGAAAGTGAGTCTATTGGGGCAGGAGCGAGGATTTGCGGAGGGGATTTTAGCATGCTCTGGGAGGTTGGGAGGGACTCTACAGGGAAGGGGGAAGGGAGGAGAGCAGACAGGAAGCGATATCAGAAGTTCGTAAAGGACCATGATTTGATTGATGCGTGGCGACTGATCAACCCGGGTAGGCACCAGTATTCATTCTATTCAGCGGTGCATGGCACTTACTCCAGGTTGGATCCCATCTGGGTATGGAAAGAGATAGATGGTAGGATACAGGGGGGAGAAATGGAGCCGATTACGTGGTCTGATCATGCACCGGTGATTGTGCGCTTGAGCTATAGGAGAGAAAATAAGGGGATGCAATATTGGAAATTGAATGAGGCCTTATTGGGAGATCCTAGGGTGGTGAAGGAGTTGGAGGAGTTGATACCAGAATATTTCGAAAAAAATGCGAACGGAGAGGTAAAGGCGGGAGTGGTATGGGATGCTTTTAAGGCGGTGGTGCGAGGCATCTTGGTAAAATGGGGGGTGAGAATAAAGAGGGAAAGGAACTACAATTGCGGCAGAAGTTGGTCAGGTTGGACGGGGCAGATGCCAAGGATAACTGTGGGACGTATAGGGGGGGGGATGTGCTGGAGACTAGGGCTAAGCTTAATGTGTTGGAGGCTGAAAGGATTCACTTTCGGTTGCAATTATCGAGGCAGGAATTTTTCGAAGGGGGAAATAGGGCGGGAAAGTACCTGGCGCGGCGCTTACAGCAGAAGAGGAATATGCAACAGATAACGCAGCTCAGATGTCGGGGAGTGGTAGAGAGGGATGAGCAGAAGATAAGAGATGAGTTTGTGGAATATTATCAGAGACAATATGAGGCAAAACCAGATAGGGTGGAGGGGGACATGAAGGAACATCTGGAAGCAGCCAGACTCAAACATTTGGAGGAAGGGGAGAGGAGTGCATTGGATAGAGAAATACAAGTAGTGTAAGTGGAGCAGGTGATCAAGGACTTTAAGCCAGGGAAGGCCCCAGGACTTGATGGGCTTATGGCTAGCTTCTATAAAAAAATGTAAAGGAGTGTTGTTGACACCCTTGACGCGATTGTTTAATTTGCCAAAGGAGGGGGAACGGTTAGCGGAGACGATGGGGTGGGCAGGAGTAACTCTGATATATAAAGAGGGGAGGGATCCTCTGGAATGCACGTCATACAGGCCTATTTCGCTGATAAATATAGATGCGAAGTTGCTGGCCAAAGTATTAGTGTGCAGACTTAATAGAATACTGGTAAGTTAGTTCATGAAGATCAAGCGGGGTTTATACCAGGCAGGCAGGTGTCTGATAATATCAGGAAAATATTGAATGTTATATGGACAGCGAAACAGGAGCCTAATCGGGCGATACTTTTCTCGCTGGACGCAGAAAAAGCGTTCGACCAGGTGTCGTGGAAATTTCTGTTTGCTGTGATGGAGTACATGGGCTTTTGTAAACAGGGGCGGCCCAAGGGGGGTGCGGGGCCTCATTTGCATAAGTGGCCTTATTTGCATAAATATTTGCATAATGTTACCATACACTAACTTTTAGTAAACATATCTCTTAATGAGTGTATGGATAAAGAAAGACTAAAAGATTTCTACATTACTATAATCCAGTGCCAACCGCCAGGCACATTAGGAACTACTACAAACGCTGCCCATTTAGAACCCATAGCAAACCCGCCGTATCCTGACAGCATTACCAGGACTCACAAAGCACCATACCCTACCTATCAAAAGGCAACACTGCAAATATTAAACCAATATATTTCAGAGAATACTGGGGAAAGAGAACAAGTGGCAACGTCAAATAGGAATTACATAAACAGAATACCTCAGCTCAGTTACACATGCAGAACATAGACCATCACCAAACAAGGAATCACAATTTAGAAACAGGAAGGCAATAATTAAACTGGGAACCCCAAAAGCCAAACTTGGAATGTACAACAACACTGTAGAAATAAAACTATAAATTAATTTCCTCTTGTACCAAACAAAGCGCAGACGTTAATGATGCACATTTCCCAGAGCTTTCATATTCCAGTTAATAAATTCAAAATAAAGAGATATCTTTCTACCTTTTGTGCATTTTTTTTCAGTTGCAATTGGTCCAGCCACTTTCTTCTGGTTTCTTCATGTTTTCTGCTAACTCTCCATCGTCTGCTGTCCATTTGTCCTTTCTTCTCTCTTCTAGTTTTTTTTCCATTCTCTCTCTCTACATCTGCTTTAACATACTAATCTTTCTCCTTTTGCTCTTTCCTCATTCCTATTTCATCCACACAAATTTTACCCCTCCATCCTCAATCCCCAATTACTCTCCCAATACCCGGCCAATTGTAGATTTTTCATCCCTCCTACACAAAATATTTTTCCCCTCTCCATTTTACTCTCCCAGCCCTATCCCATTCTAATCCTCCCCCAACATCAGCTCCCTTCTAGTTCCAGTCTCACCCAGCATCCATTCCCTTCTAGTCCCTGCATCAGCCCATTTCCAGTCCTAGCCCCCCCATCAGCCCATTTCCAGTCCTAGCTCCCCCATCCATTTCCAGTCCAAGTCCCTTCATCAGCTCATTTCCAATCCTAGCCCCCCATCAGCCCATTTCTAGTCATTTCCTAGCCCCACCATCAGCCCATGTCAAATCATAGCTCCCCTCCACTCAGCCCAATTCCAGTCCAAGCCCCCCCATGAGCCTACTTCTAGTTCTAGCCCCTCCATGAGTCCATTTCAATTCAAGCCCCCACCACAGCCCATTTCCAATCTTAGCTCCCCCCAACAGCCCATTTCCAGTCCTAGCCTAGCTGGTCCGTCAGCCCATGGGCAGTCCTAGCTCCCTTCCCTCACAGCCCATTTCCATTCCAAGCCCCCTCCCCATCAGCTATTTGCAGTTCAAGCCTCCCCTTCCACTCAGCCCATTTCCAGTCCTAGCAACCCCCCAACCCATTACCAGACCTAGCCCTCCGTCAATCAACTTCCAGTCCTAACCCCCATCACCCCATTTTCAGTTTAAGCCCACCCTATTACCCATTACCAGTCCTAACCCCCCATCAGCCCATTTCCAGTCAGCCCCCCACAGCCCATTACCAGTCCTAACCACATCAGCCCACCTCAAGTCCTAACCCCTCCCCATCAGCCCATTTCCTGTCCTAGCCCCCCATAGCCCATTATCAGTCCTAAGCCCCCCATCAGCCCACTACCAGTCCTAACCCCCCCATCAGCCCACTACCAGTCCTAACCCCCCCATCAGCCCACTACCAGTCTTAACCCCCCCCATAGCCCACTACCAGTCCTAACCCCCAATCACCCCATTTCCAGACAGCCCCCATCAGCAAATAGCCCATTACCAGTCCTAACCCCCAATCACCCCATTTTCAAACAGCCCTCATCAGCCCACAGCCCATTGCCAGTCTTAACCCCCCATAGCCCATTACCAGTCCTAACCCCCCCAATCAGCCCACTACCAGTCCTAACCCCCCATCATCCCATTTCCAAACAGCCCTTATCAGCCCACAGCCCATTGCCAGTCTTACCCCCCCCCATAGCCCATTGCCAGTCCTAACCCCCCATCACCCCATTTCCAGACAGCCCTCATCAGCCCACAGCCCATTGCCAGTCTTAACCCCCCATAGCCCATTGCCAGTCTTAACCCCCCCATAGCCCATTGCCAGTCTTAACCCCCCCAGCCCATTCCCAGTCTTAACCCCACCATAGCCCATTGCCAGTATTAACCCCCCTCCCCAGCCCACTGACAGTCTTAACCCCCACAGCCCATTGCCAGTCTTAACCCCCCATGCCCATTGCCAGTCTTAACCCCCCTCCCAGCCCACTGCCAGTCTTAACCCCCGAATCCCGTGGGCATTCTTATCACACAGTCTTTACCCCTCCTAGCCCACTGCCAGTCTTAACCCCCCCTCCTAGCCCATTGCCAGTCTTAACCCCCCCATAGCCCATTGCCAGTCTTAACCCCCCCCCCATAGCCCATTGCCAGCCCTCATCAGCCCACAGCCCACTGCCAGTCTTAACCCCCCCCATAGCCCACTGCCAGTCTTAACCCCCCCCCAGAGCCCACTGCCAGTCTTAACCCCCCCCCAGCCCACTGCCAGTCTTAACCCCCCCTAGCCCATTCCCAGTCTTAACCCCCCCCAGCCCATTGCCAGTCTTAAAACCCAGTCTTAACGCCCCTAGCCCATTGCCAGTCTTAACCCCCCCCATAGCCCATCTTAACCCCCCTCCCTCACTAGCCCATTGCCAGTCTTCACCCCCCCTCCCTAGCCCATTGCCAGTCTTAACCCCCCACCCCTCCCAGCCCATTGCCAGTCTTAAACCCCCTCCCCTCCCAGCCCATTGCCCGTCTTAACCCCCCCTCCCTCCCTAGCCCATTGCCAGTCTTAACCCCCCCGCCCACCCTAGCCCTTTGCCAGTCTTAACCCCCCCTCCCTCCCTCGCCCATTGCCAGTCCTACCCCCCCCCCCCCCCTCGGCTCATGGCAATTTAAAAAAAAAAAAAAAAAAGCTGGCCGCTGCCGCCGCATGGAGTGTCCCGCGGGGCTCCCTTTGCCCGGCGGAACTCTCCCGGCGCGGCTGAGCCCCTCTGTGCCGGCTTGCAGATACGCGAAGGGAGAGTGTCTCCCTCGCGTCTCTGTTAAGCCCGCAGGGGCAGATGGGAAATTTCCCATCAGCCCCTGCTTCCCATCAGCCCCTGCGAGCTTAACAGAGATGCAAGGGAGACACTCTCCCTTCGTGTATCTGCAAGCCGGCACAAAGGGGTTCAGCCGCGCCGGAAGAGTTCCGTCGGGCAGAGGGAGCCCCGCAGGACACTCCATGCCACCGCGGCGGCAGCGGCCAGCTTTTTTTTTTTTTAAATTTAATTAAGAAAAAAAAGCAGAATGTTCTTTGCGCGGGGCCCCCCGAAACGCGGGGCCCTGTGCAAAAAACATTCTTGCTCAATGGACGGGCCGGCCCTGTTTGTAAGGGCTTTGTGGAATGGGTGAAGGCATTATATGCGGTGCCTAAAACGTGCGTGTGAGTGAATGGGGGTTATTCGTAATTTTTTCTCCTGGGGCGGGGAACCAGACAGGGGTGCCCGTTATCACCGCTACTGTTCGCATTATCCTTGGAACCGTTAGCAGGGAAGATACGGAGGGGCCAAGATATTAAGGGGGTAAGGGTGGGGCAAAGGTAATACAGAATGGCAATGTTTGCGGACGACATATTGTTTATGATTACTAGGCCTACGGAGACGTTGCCTGCAATTATGAGGGAGGTGCAGGAGTATGGGGATTTGGCAGGGTTTCGAATAAATTGGAGTAAGTCTGAAATCTTAAATCTGACAGGCGGGATAGAGTTTGCAAAGGAGTTTGCAACATAAATTTCAATTTTGGTGGGCAAAACGATCAATCCGATACTTGGAGTCCAGTTGGGAAGAGATTTGGAGGAACTATACGAATTGAACTATAAGAAGCTTTTCGGGCAAGTAGAAACGCAGTTGGGGGCTGGGAAAGGGGGTACATTTCTTGGATGGGGAGGATGGCGGTGATTAAAATGATGCTGCTCCCCCAGTTCCTCTTCTGTTTTCAAGTGTTGCCAATCGAGATACCTGCCAAGGCGCTAAAACGAGTGCAAAAGCAAATGAAGGGGTTTATATGGGGGCATAAGTGCCCCAGAGTGGCGGTAAGGACGTTGCAGGCTCCTAGGGAGGAGGGGGGATTGGAGGTGCCCAATTTTAGGAAGTGTTATCAAGCAGCACAGTTGAAAGCAGTTTACTCTTGGCTGCGGGAACAGAAGAAACACTGAGTAATGATGGAAGAAGCGGGTATGAGGTCAGGAAAGTTGGAGAGGCTGGTGTGGGGGGGGAAAGGGTAAGCGAGGGGAGAATCCATTGGCAGGCCATACATTGCATATGTGGCAGCAGCACCGGAAAGCAGATGATCGGGGATAAGAGCTGTGCATGCACAGCGTCGCTGCTGGTGTGCTGTGAGGAGGGAATGGGACCGGAGGTAGTAGTGTTGCAAAGATGGGCACAGCAGGGGTTAAGCCAAGTGTCTCAGATAATTAGCGGGGGAGGGATAAGGGAATTTGCAGGTATTCAGGATTTATATCACTTGCGGAATAGCCACAGATTTTCATATCTCCAGATTGGTTCGTATGTCAGGCAGAGAAAGCACTGGCTGAATATTGCTAAGGAGCCGGGGTGGTTTGAAGGTGGTAGTTTAGGTTCGTTGGGGAGGAAGGGGGTTATCTCCAGGAACAAGCAGGAATGAGTCTTCACATATGGGTACGTCAGTACCGATGGAGTCTGCGCGGGAACGCTTCCCAGCGTCCAATCGAAGAGCTTTTGGAAGCATCCCACCACGCCTGCGTGCTGCCTTCCTGCCTTTCCCAACTGCCTCTCCTCAGTTTTCGTTTTCCACGGAACCGGCAGGACGTCCTCCTGTCACCGCAGAAAATTCTTGTTTTATTTCTTTAGTTTTCTTGTGGTCGCGGCTGTCTTCCCCGACGCCACCGGTACCGCCGGTGTTTTCTTTTCTTTTCTTCTAAAATCTTCCTTTTTCAAGGGATATTTTTTCTTCGTAGTGTCTCACGGTTTCTTAGGCCTTTTAGGCCTCTTCTTTTTCCTTCATGGAACCACCAGCCACTTTCTCCAAGAAATGTTCAAACTGTGGCGGTACAACTTTATTTTTAGACCCTCGAAGTCGGTGTCTAACCTGCTTGGGTCCTGACAACAGTTCGGTGAGAAGAGGTTTTCGACATCGAGGTTCCCTCGATACACGGTTTCCCTCCAACTTCAGGGCACCGTCCCTTTCTTCTACACAGGATCAGGTAACCCACAAACAGTCTGTTAAGACTAGCCAGCCCTCGAGTGGTAGGTCTCATGCACAGCATGTAGACGGCTCCAGCCTTGCCCTCGAGGGCCCACTGGCTTCAAAACTCCGGCGGGAGTCTTCGGTCTCCAAAGCGTTTGAGGGGTTTCAGGTTGTTCCTGGGGTTCACCCCTCACAGAACATACCTGAGCCGTGTCCGGTGGTGGCATCTGCTTCGAGCGGTACCGATACCCCGGCATCGGCACTGGTGTTGGATGAAACACTCCTCACCAGGGATGGTCATCTGGCATCCTCGGTGCCTTCAGGACCGGTGGATACTCTCCAGACTGACTTTACATTATCGGTACGAGCACCGATACTACCACCGACGTCGGTACCCTCCAGACGTGCATCGATAGCCTCGCTTCCTTCGATGCCGAGTCTGGAATAGATCTCCAGTCTGGAGGACTGGGTACCGACTCGCCTTGGTTACTGGCTCTCGGCAGTACCGAAGGCTCAGTTCCGATGATTCAGATCCGCAACTCTGGGATCCCCTGAGGCCGTTTGAGTTGCCACTGGTTGACCTTCATCCACCGGTATCAGACACGGTACCGAAGTCGGTACCGATGTCCTCATTACCCTTGCGGTCGGTGCCTTCCATGCTTCGCTTATCAGGCTCTCTGCCCTCGATGCTGAGTTTGGAATCGATCTCTAGTCTGGAAGACTGGGTACCAATACACTTTGGTACCGACACCGATCGATACCGGAGACTCGGTACCGAGGATAGCGGCTGGAGGTTTTCGGTTACCTCTGTTCCGATTGAACTGTCACCGATGCCTGCTCCGATGTCTCTGTCGGGCTCGGCTCCGACATCGGTACCGGTATCCACAGTAGCATCGTGGCCAACTCCTTCCATGCTTTTTTCAACAGCATCGCTCCCTTCTATACCAAGCTTGGAGTCGATACCTGGCATGGACAATGTGGTAATGACGGTCGCTGCTCCTGACAGCCAATACCGGCGACCATCCCTTAAGCATTCCACACTGCACCGTGCAGGATCTTCTATTCCTATATATTTGGATAGCTCTTTCGGTGCTCAGGCTAGTTTTTCAGATCTAACCTGTCCAAGGGAGATTCCTGTTGGGGATCCCTCTTTTCAGAGTTTCTTCCTGGATATAGCAAGATCTCTTGCCATTCCTATCCCGGGACCTGATCCTGCACAAGGCTCTGTTTCTACCAAAGCAAAGGAGAACATAATGCTTCCTTTGCATCATTCCTTGCAGGATCTCCTTCTAGGAATGTGGGAAACACCTTTAAGGATACCCCCACCTTCCAGAGCAACTGATCTCTTATATCAGGTGCCCCCCTCTCCAGGGTTTCAAAAGACTCAACTTCCTCATCATTCCATAGTAGTGGAATCAGCAATGAGGCGGGTAAAGAGTAAGAAAAAGCACTCTTCTTATCCGCCAGGTCGTGAGTCTAAGACACTAGATGCCTTTGGACAACAAACCTTCCAGACATCTATGCTTTCTGCAAGAATTCTCTCATATATTTTTTATATGAGTCTTTCTCTTGAGGAGGTCACAAAGCAGTTACATCTTTTGACTTCTTCCCTTCCAGAGTCCAAGAGTGCAGGCTATTCTTCACTGCTTAAGCATCTTCAGAATATCTCTTGGTTTCTTACTCGTGCTTCCCTAGACTCTTTTGAGTCTGTTAGCAGGACTTCTGCTATAACTATAGGGGCACGACGTAGAGCCTGGCTCCAAGCTTCAGACTTACACAAATGGGCACAGCAAAGACTGGGACATACTCCTTGCACTGGAGACAATCTTTTCAACAAGGAGTCTTTACGTCAGGTTACTCAGTTGTCCACTGACTTACCTGTTCCTAGGGGCTGTTCTGCTCCTTCTTCTGTCCCAGTAGGTAGGAAATGTCCTGCCAAACTTTCTTCCCATAGGAGAAGAAGGTTTTATGCGTCATCTGCCCATCATACAGATGTTCCCAAACAAGGGAAGCATCGTCCTGGTCTGCAGAATTCAACCTCTCACCAGGCTCAGCAAACCCAGCAACCACAGGGTTTCTGATCAATCTCCATCAGATGCTTGTGACTCTTGGGGTTAGAATCTGCAGTTGTTTCTTCTCAATAGAGGCAATCCACTGCTGTCATTCTAAATCCTAGACATGGATCTCTTCCCAAAAGACATCCATTTTTTCTATGTTCTATGAGCTGTCAGGATGCTCATGC
Source organism: Ichthyophis bannanicus (assembly GCA_033557465.1). Taxonomy (NCBI): domain Eukaryota; kingdom Metazoa; phylum Chordata; class Amphibia; order Gymnophiona; family Ichthyophiidae; genus Ichthyophis; species Ichthyophis bannanicus. Next base: position 510,615,237 of record CM066032.1, read on the forward strand.
TTATAGGTTGCAGGGTTCTCCTCTTCTTCCTGCTAGGGAAAGAAGTCTAACCACTATCAAGCACTGTTCCCTCTAAGCTGTGCGCATGTGCGCGCGCACACACCTCACCAAGCGAGCGCACATACTTTACAACAGAGCGCACAAAAATTACGGCTCTGATTCTGATAGAAAACAACACAGACGTCTTAAAATTTAAAAGTAATGATTGTAATTACTAGAAATTTCCTGCTTCATTTAGTAATCGTCTATTTTCATTTAATTTGATTAAAATCAGTGTGGTGTACATCCTGTATTCTGATGTGTAGTCAAATTTTAAAGTATATAACTCAGAGTGTCGTTATGTGGCGCACAAAATTTTAACCTTCCTTCAAAAGCTGCACACAGCTGATATTTTATGCGCACACAGCCGACAGAAAATTAGAGGGAACATTGCTATCAAACGATAGTTTCCTGTGCCAGCATGTCTTTTTTCCTTTCTGTAGACTTACTACTTTGTAAGTCTTCTTCAGCTCCATTCTCTTTACCCTCTTACCGAGTTTTTCCTCTGTAAGAGCGGTATTGCTTCACTGGAGGGCTTTTCTTCAGCCTCTCTAGTTTTGTTACTTTTCCATTGCGGAGTTCTCCTCTCTGAATTGACTCCTCTTTTTCAATCTTGCTTTGAGGCAGTTCATCAGACATGTCCAGAGTTTTCTACTCCTGTTCTGTCTGTTCTTTCTGTTTTTAAACAGTAAGATTCTTTCTGCTGTCTGGCAAGCAGCTGCCAATGCAGGAGCCTTAATGTTTGGACCACTGGTTCTTGTCCACCAGCAACCAGATTTGTCCTCCACTAACATTCTGTCTGGTCTTAGTAGTGGCTCCAAGTCAGTGCTGTCATCTGTCTTGAAAATGTTTTCACTACAAGCTTGTTGGATTGTCTTCTCTTTCTGCCATCTCCATTCCCCTGGGTTTGGCAGCATAGTTGACATAGGTACTGGCTCTCCAGCCAGTTTTATCTCCTCATTCTCATGCTCTCTGCAATTCTACAGAGAAGCTCTCCACTATGGGCCCTTGCTAGAGAGCATGGGTGTTTTTTCTCCAACAGCTATCCTAGATGGTTGGAAAAGGCTTTTTCAGTCATGTCTCCCATGACTAGAAAGGTTCTCCCTTTTTTCACTTTCTCCTTTTTAATATAAAGGACATAGGCTTTCTCTTACATGAAAACTTAAGGAGTTGCCAATTCCCTGCTTTGGTCCATACTATTTCCAATCGGGAATATGCTTTTCTCCTTGCAGCTCGTCCTCATGGTAAGAATGCATGATACCTCTTTGCCCTTAAGCAGGTCAGCATGGTATCTCATTTTTATGCGTCTTCTGTTCACTTACCATGCTAGAGTTCTGGAATACTCGGGACTTGCTGGCTGCAGACTGATTTCATCCTCTGCTTTTCACGTAACCATCCTGGTTATTTCACTAGCTAGCATCCCTGTAGCCTTAACCAGTGGGAATAGATTCTCTATATATCTTATCAAGTAGGTTCCACCTTCTTGTTATTAGATGAATCTTTCCTCTCCACATTTCCTATGTGAATACCGTTCTGTAGGCATATCTCTGCTTCTTGCAGACACCCATATAGAGGCATATATATATATTCATATCTATAGTATACATCTTACAGATGTCTATATCATTTGTGTGTATTTTATGCCCTTTCATATCTCACTATAGATATATTCTTATACGTATATCTATATATATATCTGTCGAGATATTTTATTATCGGTAGATATGTATTCTGCATTTATCTACCTGACTGTCGAGGCTCATATAGCTATATTTATTTACATTCTCTTATATACCGCGCTATTCTGCATCAGTGCGGTTTACATTGAACAAACTGAAATTACATTGAACAGGGCATTATAACTTGGAGATAACTATTTTACAGGGAACATGGGCTATGGAGGGTTAAGTGGCTTGCCCAAGACCACAAGGAGCTCCTGTGGGACTAGAAACCCCAGTCCTTCCGGCCCAAGGTTGCTGTCCTCTAGTGGGATTTGAACCACCGACCTTCCGGCCTGAAGTACCTTGCCCCAACCACTAGGCTACTCCTCCACTCCATTCTGACAGATGGGCTTTACCCATACCTATGCTATCCAGCATGTTTGGGGTTCTACACTCACAACCACTTCTGTGGTAGTTAACAACTTCCACCATACCTTAAGGTTTAGGTACCTCTGAAGCTCTCCATGTTCCAGTATCTCTCCTAGCTGACTCCAGTTAGGAGAGACATTGCGGATCTTCAGCTAATCACAGGCTCTAACGCCTCAGGCGTTTGTCCTTTCTTTTGGGATACAAGGGGTTTCCATACCTTTTCCTCCCTCAAGGACTGTGCCTGATTGTCCAATTCGGTCGGCCTTCTCTTTTTGCTTCCAAGGGTGAGCCACTCTGTCGCCAAAAGAGTTTGGCTTTTATCATAAAGCCTTCCGCCGAAGGCCCACCGTTTTTGGTACTACCCCAGTTATTATCGGGGTCCCCTCTTACCTTTCAGGAATCTGATCTCCACTGTTTTTTCCTACAGGTTTATTACCTCCACTTCACAGTGAGGTCCTCCTTGAGGTTTCTCTACTGGGTTCCCCAGTAGATCCCATGAACCTCCTTACTGCTGTGTAATCCTGTTAGGGGAGGTCCATATTGCAATATTTCTTTCAATATCATTGATGATAATTATCCACACATGGACTCCTTGTCTGCAGTCCTATGCTAGGTTAGCTGTTCCACAGCACCTTTCTTTCTTCAACTCCTACCCTCCATCCTCATGATGCCTGGTGTTGTGGGGGATAGCATGTTCCAACCTATGACATGCTGGGACTCCAGGCATCTCAGCTTGGGAGTCCCCATATGTGAAGACTCATTCCTGCTTGTTCCTGGAGATAGCACAGTTACTTACCCGTAACAGGTGATCTCTGGGAACAGCAGGAATAAGTCTTCACATCCCACCCACCTCCCCGGGAGTTGTATCTCTATCTATCTTTCCTTTCCTCTCTCTCTCTCTCTCTTTGTCTCAGCTTTAAAACTTAACTGAGGAGAGGCAGTTGGGAAAGGCGGGAAGGCAGCACACAGGCGTGGTGGGATGCTTCCAAAAGCTCTTTGATTGGACGCTGGGAAGCTTTCCCGCGCAGACTCCGTCAGTACCGACGTACCCATATGTGAAGACTTATTCCTGCTGTTCCCAGAGATCACCTGTTACAGGTAAATAACTGTGCTATCTTGTGAATTTATAAAGGCTTAATTACGAGGGGGGAGGAGAAACTCAGTTATATGCAGGCTTGGGAGAAGGAGCTGGGGGTGACCTGGGAGACTGAGGAGTGGGAGCGGATAACCATAGAAATAGCAAAATCCTTAATAGCTACCTTCCTTAGAGAGAATGGATGGAAAGTGTTGACCAGACGGTATCTGACACCGGAACACTTGTTTAAAGCAGGGGTCTGTAAGTCAGATGAATGTTAAGAGGTTGTGTGGAGCGAAAGGCACCTGGTTGCACATGTGGTGGACATGCCCGGTGGTACACCAGTACTGGGAGACATTTGGGGATAGCATCAGGAAAATTACAGGAACCATTTTGGTATTGACGCCAGAGCTATGTTTGTTGCTTAAGAAGGGTGATGGGAGGGAAGGAAAATGGAGCATAGTGTGGCAGTGTATCTTAGCGGCAAGATGTGAGATTGCATTGCATTTGAAGAACTGTTTGTTGCCGCCACTAGAAAGTTATGCTAGGCGATTGTCGGAATTGTATCAAATGCATAAGATAACAGGGATAAAAAAAGGTACCATGGAAAAAGTGGAGAGGCAGTGTGGGGTGGGGGGGGGGGGTATGGAATTGGTTAAGTGTGGGGGAGTGGAAGAGTAGGACAGGGGGTGGGTACGGGTGGAGTTAACGCAGAAGGGGGGAGAGCAGGGTAATGAGGTGCTCCTATGTTCAACAATATCTGGGTATAACAGTTTAAACAGGTGGGTTAGGGTGGGGGTGGGAGGGGAAAAAGGGGGATTAGGGGAGAGGGGGTAGAGGTGGGGTATGAGGGGGAGATATGGGCAAGAGTTCTATACGCTATTTGAAGAGGGTAAAGTGGGGTGATACTATTCCATCTTTACAGTGGTATGTGAGGTGTGGAGGAACACGCATTTATGGAGAACTGAAATTATATAAAAAGGTTTTGGTACAACGAGGGGGTATATAATGTTGGACAAGAGGAGAATTGAATTTTGTGGAGTAGTTGCTATAAAGGTATAAGCAGTTTGTGTTGCTGACATGGAGTCAGCCAAGCAGGGGGATTAGAGGTTTGGACTTTGCTAGTGAAATGTATGGTATATTATATTGTGTATGTGGGGGCTAAGTGATGTACAAATTTCCACGTGTGAAGTACCAAATAAAACATTCTCAAATTTAAAAAAAAAAAAAAGAATCGGACCACTGGTAACCACCTCCTTCTCAGAGTGAGTTCCATTTACCTGTACCCTTTGTTGCCTCCCACTCAACCAATTTCTAATGCAATCAATAACTTTAAGGTCCATACCTAGGTGCTCAGTTTGTTTATAAGTCATCTGTGCAGAACTGTGTCAAAGGATCCAGGGCTCTCCCCTGCGCCAACTCCTTGTAAAATAGTTATCTCCAAGTTATAATGCCCTGTTCAATGTAATTTCAGTTTGTTCAATGTAAACTGCACTGATGCAGAATAGCGCGGTATATAAAAGAATGTAAATAAATAAATAAACTCATTGGTCACCCAGTCAAAGAAATCAGTCAGATTTATCTGACAAGACCTGCCACTGGTGAATTCATGCTGCCTCGGATCCTGCAATCCATTTGACTCCATAAACCTCACTATTCTCTCTTTTACTGTAGTAGCCTTTCCAATTATTTAACCAGTCAGTAATTCTTAATGTCATCCTTACATCCGCTTTTGTGTAGAAACCACATGTGCCTTTCTCCAGTCCTCTGGCACCACTCCCGACTCCAAAGAGGCATTTAAAAGATCATACAGTGGAGCTGCTAGAACGTCCTCAAGTTACCTCAGTATTTTTGGATATATCCCATCCAGGGCCTATCGCTTTGTCTACTTTTAGTTCAGCTAGTTCTTCACGAGCACAATCTTCTGAAAATCGTTTGAGATCCCTGTCGCTTTTGTTGCTATTTGTGGGTGTTTTCTGAGGTCCTACTCCTGGCTCTTCATCTGTGAATACAGAACAGAAATGTTTGTTTAGCAATTCCAGTTTATCCTCATCATTTTCTGCATATTCCCTCCCTTCATCCTTGAGTTTGACAATACCACTTTTGCCCTTCCTCCTCTCACTGAAAAATATTTTATCCCCTCATTTTATTGCATTGACTTTTTTCTTTTTGTACCTTTTTTTATCCTGACTACTTTGTTAGCTTCCAAATATAGATACCTGTCTTCCTCTCTCTGTGATCTCTTGTAATTCCTGAAGGCCTCCCTCTTTTTCTCTACCTTTTCATCTACTTTTTTTGAGAATGATAGTAGCCTCCTTTTCCTTTTACATTTATTTGCCTTTCTGACAAAAAAGGTTTGCCCTTAAAATATTCCCTTTCGGTTTGCCCACTGTTTTTCTACATCCTCCAGCTAACGACTCTTTGAGATATTGTCCCATCTTGGCAAAGTTAGTTTTCCTAAAGTCTAAGACCCTCACTTTTGAATGGATTTTATCAGCCCTAGTCCTAATATTGAACCATACCATCTGGTGATCACTGGATGCAAGATGATTTCCCACTGTAACATCAGAAACACTTTCCCCATTGGTAAGCACTAAGTTCAGTATGGCCCCATCTCGTGTGGGTTCTGTTACCAGTTGCCTGAATAGTTCTCCCTGTAAAGAATCCAGGATCTCTTTACTTCTAGATGACACTGCAGCAGGGATGTGCCAATCCACATCCAGCATATTGAAATCACTTATCACTACCACTTCTCTTTTCATGGCAGTACTTTTCAAGCATCTCCAAACTTTACTAAATACTGCTATATGTATTTTAGCTCTTGCGCAGAAATTTGATCATGTTATGCCTCTCCTTATACAATATTATTGGCTTCCCATTGCTTTTCACATACAGTTCAACGTTGTAGGTTTAGTACACAAATCCTTATTTACTAGTAAACCTTCCTATCTTAGCTCATTAACCGATCCACACCTGGTACCTGGACGCTTTTTGCACGTAATTCATGAAAATAAATTGCATCTTCCTCCAGCAAACACTCCTTATCTTGAATAGGTCTGCAGCTTTCTTTATTCTGAGCCCTCTTCTGTGGAATAAGTGCCCTGAATCATTTCATAAAACCTACCCAGCAAGCCTGAAAACCCATTTTGTTTTCTGTGGCTTTTAACAGCTAATAATTACTGGGTTTCTCTTTGCTAATTAAAATAGTCTGCTGCACTAGTATGTCAGCCAGTTTTTGTCATTGTTATCTGTGTTCTTCCTTTCCAGTTTTTAAAATGGTGTTCTTTACTTTTTACTCTGTTTAATGATTTTAATTGTGTTAAAACTGTAAATCGCTTCGAATTTTATCAGCGAGGTGGTATATAAAGTATACATTAAACTATATAACTTGGTTTAATAGCCAACTCTGGCAATGTATAATAATTTATAAAGTATATGGTAGACAGAAATGAAATAAAACCAGTACGGAGAATGCACTAAATGTCACAGTTGGCAATTATATAAAATTCTAACCAGTGGGGCAGCAGATGAACTGCACATGAATAACTAAAATTGGTTGAAATAGATGATGATCCCATGTTTATAGAGCTATCAGATTAGACTTTCCTTCTTGCTTGCCCCATCTGAAAATATCCTTTCACTTTTCCTTTCACCACCTTTCTCTCCTGTCACTGCCCTACAGAACTTTTTTTTTCTGTCCCCCACTCTTCTCATTGACGCTTCAGGAGAAAATCCTCAGCTATATGGCGGCAGCAGTTTTTCGGACAGATTGCTTGGACTGCACCAGTCAACTTTCATGGACCGGGCCTGCCGTTTGGAGGCCAAGAATGGATAGGGCTTCAATAAGATCTGTCCAGCTGGGTCTGTGTAATCCCTTCTAGCTGTTGAAGGCCAGACTGCACCCAAAAGTTTCATTAATGAGGTTAGTAGAAGGAGGTAAAAGGAAAGAAGGCTAAACTGCCTGTTAGACCCCATACCTTCCTGCAGTCTGTCTGAGCCCTCTCTCGCTCTCTCACCACTTATCTTAGTCATCTTTAATTCCAGTCTCTCTTCTGGTATCTTCCCCGACCCTTGGAAGTCAGCTGTTGTTCGACCACTCCTTAAGAAGCCATCTCTCGACCCAGCTATTCCTGCACACTGGCGCCCAGTTTCCAATCTCTCTTTCCTGGTAAAAGTTCTGGAAAAGCTGGTCTTCAATGAATTAGCATCACATATTGAGTCCACCAATATCCTTCACCCCCGTCAATGTGGCTTTCGTACAGGCCACAGCACTGAAACAGTTCTTCTCTTCTTACTAAACGAGTTGCATGTTGCACATGATCGGAGTGATATCACTCTGGCTGTTTCACTTGACCTTTCCTCTGTGTGCGATCTAGTTGATCACTCTACCCTCCTCTCTTGTCTTTCTGACTCTGGGGTTAGGGATACTGTGTTACATTGGTTTCTTTCTTTCCTCACTGCAAGTTCCTTCTCTGTGCATCTCAATTCCATGTCCTCAGCTGCTGTACCATTGGTCTGCGGCATCCCACAAAGCTCCGTGCTTTCACTGTTGCTATTTAATAATTTCCTAGCCCCCTTGCTACTTATCATACAACAATACCTGGTGTCAGCATATTTTTATGCGGACAAGGTAATCCTAATCTACCACACTACCCCTGTGGTAATTGACCTGTCGCCACTCAACAATTGTTTTTCCCATATTGCCACATGGATTTCGGTCAATTATTTTTATCTTAGAAACATAGAAACATAGAAATATGACGACAGAAAAAGACCACATGGCCTATCTAGTCTGTCCTTCCATAACAACTACAACAGTCCCCTTTTTACCTTTAGAGATCCTCTGTGTTTGTCCCATGCTTTCTTGAATTCAGTTACTGTCCTCATCTCTACCACCTCCACTGGGAGACTATTCCACGGATCCACTACTCTTTCCGTAAAGAAATATTTCCGCATATCACTCCTGAATCTATCTCCCTTCACCCTCATCCCATGTCCCCTCGTAGCAGAACTTGCTTTCAATTGAAAGAGGCTGTCTCCCTGAACATTTATGCCACCGAGGTATTTAAACATCTCAATCATATCACCTCTATCCCGCCTTTCCTCTAAGGTGTACATATTAAGATCCTTCAGTCTGTCCTCATATGCTTTATAATGAAGCCCACTAATCATTTTAGTAGCCACCCTCTGCACCGACTCCATCCTGTTCACATCCTTTTGAAGGTGCGGTCTCCAGAATTGCACACTATACTCCAAATGAGGTCTAACCAAAGACTTATACAGAGGCATTATCACCTTTTTTTTTCTGCTAGCCATTCCTCTCCGTATGCACCCAAGCATCCTTCTAGCTTTTGCCGTCGCCTTTTCTACCTGTTTAGCTACTTTAAGATCATCAGACACAACCACGCCTAGGTCCCGCTCTTCTTTAGTGGACAAAAGTACTTCACCCCCTATACTATATTGCTCCCTTGGATTGCTGCAGCCCAAATGCATGACTTTACATTTTTTAACATTATATCCCAGCTGCTATCTTAATCCTTCTAAATCAATGGCTGTGTGGTTCTCCTTTAGCACTCCTTGCCCGATGGTTGCCCCTCTTCTCAACTCCATGCCTATCCCTTTGGTGTCCTCATTCCATTACCTAGGCATCACATTAGATTCAGCACTTTCATTTCAGGAACATCTGTCCCTCCTCATTCGCTGCTCCTTTTGTGCACTCCACCAGATCAGGGCAATCCGTCCCTTTTTACTGCCATCCTCGGTCACCACCCTGCTGTTATCCCTGGTGATGAATAGATTGGATTATTGTAACATTGCCTTCACAAGCCTTCCACAATATCAACTGCAGTGTCAGCAACTGCTGCAAAATACCATGGCACGTATCATCACCCATGCCAAGCTCTATGATCATATCACACCCCTCCTCATTCAGCTTCACTGGCTTCCCCTCCACTTCAGAATTCAGTACAAATTCCTGATCTTCTCACAAAGTTATTCACACCTCCACCCCCCAGTATTTGGCCAATTTTGTATGTCTACATACTCCCTACCATCTGCTTCGCTCCTTCCATGCCAATCGCCTATCCCCTCCCTCACCATCTCAGGCTCACCTAGAACTTACACGCCATGCTGCCTTCTTTTTCATCAGTCTTGCACTCTGGAATGCCCTGCCATCCGCACTCCATCTCGAACCCACTTATTCAAAATTCAAAGCACACCTCCAGACCCATCTATTCCATCAGGCATTTGACATCCCATGCACTAGTTTGTGTTAGTCTCGTGTCTCTCACTTTCCTGCCTCTCCTACTGCTCTTATGGCTTTTAGCTATTCCTTTGCCTGTCTTTTCTCTTTCCTTTCAATATATGGCATTCTTTTCTGTTTCCTGTCTGCAGCACTGTTGATTATTCTAAACCGCCCTGATGCCATGACCTGGGCGATATATCAAATGCAAAATAAAGATAAAGATCAACTTTATGATAGGGTGGAGGAAGAAAGAGGTTCAGTAGCAGATAAAAATGAAGTCCACGGGATTAAGTTGGCACCATTATCCACTGGCAGTTCTCACTGCTGTATCAGCTCATGTTCAGTTGTACAAAAACAGGAGCTCATATCATGTTTAGATAGGAACTTTCAAAATGCACACCATATGAAAATCTTTAAGGGAATGCAGTTTAAAAGCATATGTCAATTGTGATTGCTTCACACATATGCTGGCATTAGAAATGGTTTCATAGATGATCTTGTGCTCTTGATTGCAACAGTTTCATAAATAGCACAGTACTAAAACTTCTATTACCTGAGGGTGTACAAGGTGAGGCTCTCCATAATTAGAAGACATCGGCAACCTGCATCAATGGCTTTTCCAGAAGTTGTGTATAACCTATGAATGTTCTTTCTGAGCAATGTTATCACGCAGGGCCCTTTAAGTTTTAACATAACATAAGACATGCCATACTGGGTCAGACCAATGTCCATTTAGCCCAGTATCCCTGTTTCCAGCAGTGGCCAATCCAGGTCAGAAGTACCTGGTAGGTTTCCAAAAAGGTACACAGGTTCCACAATGCTTGTCCTGGGGTAAGCAGTGGATTTCCGAGGTCCTCTTTAATAATGTTTTATGGACCTTTCCTCCAGGAACTTGTCCAAAGCTTTTTTAAACCCAGCTTCACCAACAGCTTTTACTACATCCTCCAGTAACAAATTCCAGAGTTTGATTACATGTTGAGTAAAAAAATATTTCTCTTATTAGTCTTAAATAAGTTAAATTGTAGTTTTGTGTGTCCGCTAGTCTTTCTACATTTTGATTGCATAAGCAACCGATCTATGTTTACCTGTATTACTCCATTCATTAATTTATAGACCTCTATCATATCTCCCCTTAGCCATCTTTTTTCCAAGTTGAAGAGCCCTAACCACTTAAGTCTTTCCTTATAGGGATATCCTTCTATCCCTTTTACCATTTTGGTGGCTCTTCTATGTTCCTTTTCTAATTCCGCTATGTCATTTTTTTTTAATGTATGGCGACCAGAATTGCACACAATATTCAAGGTGCAATCGCACCATGGAGCGATACAGAGGCATTATAACATCCTTGGTTTATTCTCCATTCCTTCCTTATGATTCCTAGTATTCTGTTTGCTTTCTGACCATCTCTGCACACTGGGCAAAGAGTTTCAATGTATTATTCACGATGACACCTAGATCCTTTTCCTGGGTGATGATTCCTAATGTAGAGCCTTGCACTGTGTAACCATAGTTTGGGTTGTTCTTTCCTAGATGCATAACTTTGCACTTGTCCACATTAAAGTGACCCCAACACCCGTATCTCTTACACTAGATCCTGTGTTCCACTAAGGATTAAGTCCAAAATGGCTTTCCTTCTTGTCGGTTCATGAACCAGCTGCTCCAAGAAGCAGTCACTTTTTTCATCTAGAAACTTTATCTCCCTAGCATTTCCTGCCATGACACTGACCCAGTCGATAGTGGGTTAATTGAAATCGCCTATTATTACTGTGTTGTAACTTTTGTTAACTTCCCTGATTTCTTTTAGCGTTTCCTCATTCATCTACTACTACTACTGAGCATTTATATAGCACTACCAGTCGTACGCAGCACTGTACAACAAAAACGTGTAAGAGACAGTCCCTGCTCATCAGAGCTTACAATCTAATCAAGACAAACACAGACAAAAACATCTGTCATTCTAGCCAGGCGGTTGGCAGTACACCCCCACTGCTATCACCTTCTCCTTTTTGCATGGAATTTCTATCCATAGAAATTCTACTGTGTATTTTGTTTCATGCAAAACTTTAATCCTGTGACTCAATGCTCTCTCTAACATAGAGCACAGTCACTCCACCAATTTGATCTACCCTATCATTGTGATATAGTTTGTACTCAGGAATCACGGTGTTGCCCTGGTTGTCCTCTTTCCACTAGGTTTATAAGATTACTACTGATCATTTGTATAGCACTGCAAGGCATATGCAGCGCTGTACAGACACATGTAAAAGACAGTCCCTGCTCATCACAGCTTAGAATCTAGTAAAGACAGAGAGCACAACAGCTGAGGACAAGGATACATCTATGGGAATGGTAAGGAAACACGTATGAGACTTAGCAGATCAGGATCAAAAAGCAGCATTGAAGAGATGCGTTTTCAGCCTAGATTTGAAAATGCCAGAGATGAAGCCTGCCGTACAGACTTAGGAAGTTAGTTCAAGGCATAAGGGGTAGCAAGGTGAAAGGATAGAAGTCCGGATTAAGCAGTAAAAGAGAAGAGCACAGTTAGAGAAGTGATCTGCCAGAAAAGTAGAGCTCCCAAGGAGGCATGTAGAGAGAGATAGGAGAGGAAAGATAGTGAGGAGGAGCAATAGAATGAGTGCACTTAAAGGTCAGTAGGAGAACTCTGAACTGGATATGGAAATGGATAGGGAGCCAATGAAGCAACTTCAGGGGAGAGAGATGATTCAGAGGGAGATCAGCAAGGAGGAGGTTGCAATAGTCTAGTCAGGATGTGACTAAAGAGTGGATAAGTGTCTTAGTGCGTTCAGAAAGGAAGGAGCGAATTTTGCTGATTTTGTAGAGAAAGAAATGACAGGCTTTAGCTATCAGTTAGATGTATGTGGAGGAGGAGAGGGAGGATTCAAAGACAACCCCAAGATTACGAGCTGAGGAAATGGGGAGCACTAGAGTGTTATCCACAGATATTGAGAAAGGAGGGAGGAGGATGTGTGTTTAGGGGGAAAAATAAAAAGTTTAGTTATGGCCATGTTCAATTTTATTGGCGATGAGACATCCAGGCAGCAATGTCAGATAGACAGGCAGAGATCTGGGCCTGAATTGCTGGAGAGATATCATGTGTAGAGAGGTAGATCTGAGAGTCATCAGCGTAAAGATGGTACTGAAAACCATGGAATGAGATGAGTGCACCAAGAGACTGGATATAGAGAGAGAAAAGAAATGGGCCCAAGACAGACCCTTGGGGTACACCAACTGAGAGCGAGATAGCAGTATAGGAGGATCCACCAGAACAAATGCTGAAAGTGTGATGGCAGAGATAAGAAGAGAACCAGGATAGTACAAAACCCTTAAAACCAAGTGAGGACAAGGTATCTAGGAGAAGGTGGTCGTCAACAGTGTCAAAAGCAGTAGAAAGATCAAGAAGGATGAGGATCAAGTAAAAGTTCTTGGATTTTGCCAGGAACAGGTCACAGGAGACTTTGGCAAGAGCCATTTCAGTAGAATATAAAGGACAAAATCAAGATTGCAGTGGATCCAGAAGGGCTTGAGAGGAGAGAGCTTTAAGGCAATGGGTTAAACCGTATGTTCAAGTAGTTTAGAAAGGAAGGGGGAGGAGGGAGATGGGTCAATAATTAGGACAGGTGGGGTCTAGTGAGGGTTTCTTAAGGAGAGGTGTGACCACAGCATGCTTGAAGGTTGCAGGAACAGTTGCAATGGAAAGCGATAGGTTGAGAATATGAGAAATGGAAGGGATGACAGTGGAGGAGATGGGGCATTGGAGATGGATGAGAATAGGATCAGAGGAGAAGGTAGTGAGTTTGGTGGAGGAACGAAGATGTGTGATTTCCTCCTCAGAGATCTTAGAAAAGGAAGAAAGGGTGGCAGAGGTTGAGAGGGAGTACAAGAAGGTGAAGACGGGAAGTAGCTAAACTCTTGAGGAATTGGAGTGTGATCTTGTGGACTTTGTCATTGAAATAGTCGGCCAAAGTTTGGGCAGAAAGGGAAGGAGAGGTCAGAGGCAAGAGAGGTGGATATAATAGTCTTGTTTGGCGCCTGCTGTGGCTGACTGGAAAGAGACAAGCATGAATTTGAAGTGTAGAAAGTGTGCAAGGGTGTGGGATTTCAGCCAAATGTACTCAGCTGAGCAGGCACAAGAACATAGATATACAGTACACCTCATAGGATGTGGCATGGGCAGAGCAAGAGCTTACAGAGCAGATGAGAGTGCAGGATTATAGAAACATGATGACAGAAAAAGACCACATGGCCTATCTAGTCTCTGCCTTTCCATATCAACCACTACAACAGTCCCCTTTTTTCCTTTAGAGATCCTCTGTATTTGTCCAATGCTTCTTTGAATTCAGATACTGTCCTCATCTCTACCACCTCCACTGGGAGACTATTCTACTGATCCACCACTCTTTCCATAAAGAAATATTTCCACATATCACTCCTGAATCTATCCCCTTTCATCCTCATCCCATGTTCCCTCATAGCAGAGCTTGCTTTCAATCGAAAGAGGCTCTCCCCCTGTGCATTTATGCCATGGAGGTATTTAAACATCTCACTCATATCACTTCTATCCTGCCTTTCCTCTAAGGTGTGTATATTAAGATCCTTAAGTCTGTCCTCATATGCTTTATAAATGTGCCGTTCCAAGTCCCTGTGTGTAGTTAATTGGGGAAGTGCCCTATAAAGCAAGACTGCTCACTAGGGATGGGTGGGAGTTGGGGGTAGGGAGGGAACTAACAACTGATGAGGTGTCAGTAGCTTCAAAGAGCTGAGAAAGATACTAAAGCAGAGTTTTAAACCTACCCACTAAATAAAATAGTTCACCTTTTAAACTAAAGCACCAAAAAGAATGTAAGTTTGTTTTAAAAATGTACCAAAACCTTTTTAAGAGCTCCCAAGCAGAGAACTAGTAATTTAAAAAGCCACAAACTCTTACCTTTGCTTGAAATGTATAGCCCCTGTTAGGAAGCTACTGCCTCATCAGCACACTCATATGACACAGTGGGGGAAAGTGGTGATGAGACAGTATTGGAGAGAGCTGATGGGTTGACAGTATGAAGATTTCTAAAGAGGTTGAAGGACACTTGGTGAGATTGAGATGGGGGTGATGAAGAGTGTAGCTTAGCAGGTGATGATCAGATAAGGAAAGACGCAAGGTACAGAGGTTTGAGGGTAAGCAATTAAAGAAGATGACACAATTCAGGCAGTAGCCATGCTGGTGAGTGAGGGCAGTAGAGCAAAGCAAGAGTTTTAAAACATAAGGGTGAGAGAGGTTATCAACATGAATGTTAAAATTCTGAGAATAAGGGAGGCGGGAGATGAAAACAGAAAGAAAGGAAGCCATGAGTCAGTGAGAAAGGTAGAGGTGGACTTTTTAGGGGGTCGATAAATAACACCTATCCGGAGAGGTAGTGGAGTAAAAAGACAGATGGAGTAGACTTCAAAGGAAGGAAAAGAGTGAGACTGAGGCAGGAGGGATGGAAATTGGCAGGAATGAGAGAATGGAAACCCAACACCAGCAATATGGCCAATGGGACAAGGCATGTAGAAGAATTGGTAGCCGCCATGACAGAGGGCAGAGACTGAAGCAGAGTCTTCTTGGAGGAGCAAGGTCTCAGAGCAAAAAGAGAGAGAGAGATGATAAACAAACAAGGCGCAAGAGAAGGGGAAAAAGGAGGGAAATATGAATAAGATTTCAGCAGTTGCATGAAGATCTGTCCAGGGAGTGTGACAAAAATCTAGGGAGGCCAGGGTTGGGATTGATATCTCCAGACGACAGAAGGAAGAGGAGCAGAAGAGTACAGGGCAGAGAGAAGACGGCACGGCAGTAACGAGGGTGGGATTTGAGAGAAAATGGCTGAATGAGAGGGAGAAAATGGTGAAGCTCAAGAGCTGATGGTAGGGTAGAGACAAGATGGTGAGGATGGTAAAGAGGTGATAATAAAATGGGGGACTTGAAGTTGTTGGTATGAGGGGAGAAGATTAGGGAGTGTTAATAGTAGAAAGAGAAAGTGATGTGGGGGCATAAGAAAGAGTATGAGAGGAGAGCAGAAGTCAGAAGAAATGTATTTATTTAATTAACTGTTTATGTACTGCTAGATCTAAAATTCTAAGTGATTTACATAACAGCATAGCCAAATGTGGCTTTACATATAACATAGAATGTTAGTAAAGAAACTACATTATTATGAACTATATGAAGGATAGGCAGGAGAAAGATCTCTGGGCATTGGGGTGCACCTGTAAATAATAACTGTAATGAACACAGAACAGCTATATGAGACTGTTAGCCCTGGGAGACTGTGGGGTGCGGGAGGATAATAATGAAGAGGAGAAGCAAGGTACAGACAGCTGAAAATAGGAACTCAACAATATTAAAAAAAAAAAAAAATACAGATAATGTAAAAAGCGTACTAAATTATTAAATAAGTAGATAATAATAATAATAATAATAAATATAGATAGAGAGATCTCAGTATATACAGACAGGACTTACAAGCAAACAGTTAAATGCCTTCTCCAGGAACAAGCAGGAAGTCAGCCCTCACATATGGGTGATGTCGGCACCGACAGAGCCCTCGTGCAGAGCAATTTCCCCAGCTTTCAAAGAAAGCCTTTGGGAATGCCTCGCACATGCGCAGTCCCCTTCCCGCCCAAGGGTGCCATCTTGCTCAGTCTTCTTTTTCCGCGGAGCCCGACAAACGACGTCCCATTTTCCTCAGAAAAGTTGATTGTTTTTTTACTATTTCTACCATTTTTGGTACTGGTTCGATGTCGGTTCCCCTTCCCGCCTCGGCTCAGTACACCGGTATCGAATCCGAGTGACATTTTTGTCCTTAGTGACTAGCGTTGGCGCTCTTTTTCTTTTAACTGGCAGCCCTTTCTTTCGACCTCTCAAGGGCCATTTTTCCCCTGATGGCTGCCAGTGGGTTCAAGAAGTGTGATCGGTGTAAAAAACTTATGTCCCTCTTCGACACCCATGACTGCTGCCTCGGACCCGACCATGACCTGGTGGTCTGCGGTCCATGTGGCAAGATGTCCTCCAAAGCGCTGAGGAGCAGGCAGCACCAGCGCGAGACTATTTTCTCTGAGTCTGGATCCGTCCGGGCCAGGACCTCGTCAGAAGCCTCGACGTCTTGGGACTCTGAAACCGAGCACCATCGGGGGTCTTCTGAAAGGGTCTCTCTCTCGCCCGGGAGCACTGTAAGAAGAAGAAACCTGCGAGGGCTGCGTCTCTGGAGGACTCCGATCGGCCGGGGCCCTCGGGTTCCAGGTCGCGGAGTGCTGAATGCCGCCCCGGGTTTGCCGAGTCAGAGAGGCCTGCTAAAATACCTCGTACGGAGCCGGAGGCGTCGGACAAGGTAATGCCTGTTGTCCTTGTGGACTCTCTGGGAGAACCAGCGTCGGGAACTGAGCCTGGGGCTGCGGAGCCTTCTGAGCTGGGTCTCAGGTTGGTGGTCTTGGAGAGCAGCGTGTCTGCCTTCATGGACCAGCAGCGGGCGCTGATAGCCGGTCTCATCTGTGCATCTGCCCCAACCACTGGGACCTCGGCATCTTAAGTCGACCCTGGAGGCAGAGCCGATCGAGTCCATGCGGGCTCGAGTCGATCCTCGGCCAAGGTCTCCCTCGACCTCCCTTTCGGGACTGAGGTTGTTGCCGGGGCCATCATTATCGGGACGGACACGCTCGAAGCCCTCATGGCCAGAGCCCATCGGGTCGTCCTCGGAGGGCTCAGCTTGGGAGACGGAGGAGGAAGACTCACCCGATACCCACCGGATCGGGTACATCCCATTGGACTCCCCGGGTTCGGAACCTCGGAGACGGTTGCCCCCGGAGGACACCAGGTTCTCGGACTTTGTGAGGGATATGGCCAAGGCTTTGGCTTTCCCTGAAGATGCCGAGGAGGAGCCTCGAGCCAAGGAGCTCGATGCCCTCCAGTATGACTTTCCTCCAAAGGAGGCCCTTACTGTGCCGGTGCCTCCAATGCTGGAACGGTTGATGCTCCACATGTGGGAGTCCCCAGCCTCGTGCCGGTTCTCAGCAAACGGATCGATTCCATTTATTGAGTCCATAAGAGCCCCGGGTTCCAAAAGGCGCCGCTGCCACACAACTCCATGGTTGTGGAATCGGCCATGCAAAGGCTCAAGAGCCAAAAGACGCACTCCTTGGTGCCTCCCAGCCAGGAGGCCCGGAACCTGGACACCCTCGGCAGAAAGTGCTTCCAGGGCTCGATGCTGTCATGCCATGTCCAGATCTACCAGCTGTACATGGGCATGTACTTAAGAGACCTGGCAAAGGAGCTTGCCGGGTTCTCTGCTGGCCTCTCCGAGGAACCCTTGCAGCGCTTCAAGGCCCTGTCCACTGGCATCAGAGAGTGCTCAAAGTTTGTCTTGAGCAGCCTACGACGGCTTCGAGGCTTTGGCCTGGGTAGCCGCAGCCGGCATCAGTGCAAGGCGCTAGGCTTGGCTCATGTCGTCTGACCTCGAGCCATGGGTACAGGACAAGTTGGTCGATGTCTCCTGCCGAGGAGATAACCTCTTCGGCAAACCCATAACTGAGAAGGCTGCTGAACTCGAGTCCGAGTACTTGACCCAGACAAGGCTGTTGAAGAAGACATCTGCTCCTCCTCACAGGTAGAAGACCTCGGGGGAAAAAGCCCTTTTACCCGAGGAAGGGAAGGCTTACAGAAACTACCCCACTTACCAGGCCTCCCCAGCAGGGGCAGCAGGCCAGGGGACGGGGGAATGGCCCTCGTAAGCCTCAAACCCCCAAGCCTCCAGCTCCTGCTCCTGCTCCTGCCCAGCAGGGAAGGGGGTTTTTGACTCCCTCTGCATAGCTCCTCTGCCACCAGTGGTTTGGCCCTGCACAGGAGGTCGGCTGTCCCTGTACGCCCACAGGTAGCCAGCCATTACATCTGATACTTGGATTCTAAGGATAGTCCAAGGTGGCTATCTTCTCCATTTCACCCAAGTACCTACCTCCTATTTCCCAGGAGAGCATCTTGGACCCCTCTTACACAGGAACCTCCTCTTGCAGGAGTTGGCTGGTCGTCTTAAGGATCATGCAGTGGAACCGGTGCCCCACCACCTGCAGGGGAAAGGCTTGTACTGCAGGTATTTCCTGATACCGAAAAGACAAGGAGGCCTTCGCCCCATCCTAGACCTGCGAAATCTCAACAAGTTCTTGGTAAAGGAAAAGTTCAAGATGCTTTCCCTTGGGATACTTCTGCCTTACCTCCAGCAGGGAGACTGGCTATGCTCCTTGGACCTAAAGGATGCTTACACACACATCCTCATACATCCGGACCACAGACAATACCTCAGGTTTGTGGTCGAAGGAAACCACTTCCAATACAAAGTGCTTCCCTTTGGTCTAGCTTCCGCTCCAAGGGTTTTCACCATGTGCCTAGCTGTGGTAGCGGCCTTCCTCAGGAGCCAGGGGATCTTTGTGTTCCTTTACCTAGATGACTGGCTCATACGGGGCCAGTCAGCTCAGGAGGCGCACCACGCCACAGCTTGCACAATTGCTCTGCTTCAGCATCTGGGGTTCGTCATCAATCACGCAAAGTCTTCTTTGCTCCCACCCAGAATTTGGAATTCATCAGGGCAAGGCTAGACACTCTGCAGGCCAGGGCCTACTTGCCACTGGACAGGGCAGACCGCCTGCTGTCTCAGATGGGCATGGTGAGTCAAGTACTCCAGGTGTCAGCATGGAGGTTCTTAAGCCTGCTCGGCCACATGGCCTCCACGGTTCATGTTACTCCTTTCGCACGCATGCACATGCGGACAGCTCAGTAGACCCTGCTGGATCAGTGGTCACAGGCCACGGGACACCTGTCCAACAGAGTGGCAGTATCCAAACCCCTAGTGCCGTCCCTGCAGTGGTGGTCATAATCAGGGAACCTCCTGCGGGGGGTACCGTTCCAACTTCCCGTGCATACCAGGGTGCTGACCACAGATGCCTCCTTAATGGGCCGGGGGGCCCATTGTCAGGGCTCTTGCACTCAAAGTCAGTGGACTCCTCAGGAGGCCACACTCCAGATCAACCTGTTGGAACTCCAGGCCATTCGCTTAGCTCTAAAAGCCTTTGCTCCTGTCCTCTCCAACCAGTCTGTCCGAGTACAGACGGACAACCAGGTGGCTATGTTCTATGTGAACAAACAGGGTGGCACAGGTTTGTGGATCCTTTGCCAGGAGTCTCTGGATCTCTGTTCCTTCACAGTTCGACACATGTCTCTCCATGCAGTTTACCTACCGAGCCAGGAGAACTGCCAGGCAGACAGACAGACTGAGCAGGGTTCTTCAACCCCACGAATGGCAACTGAACAGGGAGATTGCCCAGCAGATTTTCAACCACCGGGGCCTCCCATCTATGGATCTCTTTGCCAGTCCACAGAATTGTCAGTTGCCCCGCTTTTGCTCCAGACAGCCGCGCCCCCTCAAGGTAGCAGCAGATGTGTTTCTTCTCCCCTGGTCGGGAAGCCTCCTGTACGCTTTTCCACCTATACCTCTGGGAGCACGAACTCTCTTGAAGATTCGCAGGGACAAGGCCTGGGTGAGCCTGGTAGCGCCCAGGTGGCCCAGACAGCCTTGGTTCCCACTTCTTCAACTGGCGGTGGAAACCCCTTCCCCTTGGGGGTACAGCCCGACCTCCTCACCCAGGAGCAGGGTTCCCTAGTGCACCCTAATCCAGGTCTCGCAACTTGATGGCCTGGCTGCTGCGAGAGTAGGCCTTGCACCATTTCTCTTACCCAAAGGGGTAGAAGAAGTGTTGTTAGCCTCCAGGAGGCCATCCACCAGAAAATCTTACGCATGTAAATGGCGCAGGTTCCAAATGTGGTGTTGCCAACATACTGTAGAACCCTTCTCATCTCAGGTTCCCAAGGTGTTACAGTACCTACTTCATCTCTCGGAGCTAGGCCTCAAGTCTAACTCCGTCAGGGTCCACCTGAGTGCCTTGTCAGCTAACCATGCACCAATAGACGGTCAGTCTCTCTCGGCTCACCTCTTGGTAGCCAGGTTTCTCAGGGGCCTGCTCCTGCTGAAACCTCCAATCCGCTCTCCGGCGACGGAGTGGGATCTCAACGTGGTCTTGCAGCAACTTACTCGCCCCCCCTTTCGAGCCGATGTCAACTTGCCATCTGCGCTTCCTCTCCTGGAAGGTGCTCTTCCTGGCAGCACTCACGTCGGCTAGGCGTGTGAGTGAGCTGCAGGCTCTAGTGTCAGATAGGCCGTACACACGGTTTTACAAGAACAGGCTAGTGCTCCGCACGCACCCCAAATTCCTCCCAAAAGTGGTTTCCTCTTTTCATCTCAACCAAGAGGTGGTTCTTCCCACCTTCTTTCCCAGGCCACATACATACAGAGCAGAGGCAGTTGCATACCCTGGATTGTAAGAGGGCGCTCGCCTTCTACCTGGAGCATAAGCGGGGACATCGGTGGGCTTCTCAACTCTTCGTCTCTTATGACCCTAGTAAACTGGGTCTACCGGTCTCCAAGCGCACGTTATCCACCTGGGTGGCAGAATGCATTGACTGGGCATACAGGGCAGCTGACCTTCAGCTGCAGGGTCGTATTACGGCCCACTGTGTCAGGGCTAAGGCTGCATCAGTAGCTAATCACCGCTCTGTTCTGTTGGCAGACATCTGCCGAGCCGCAACTTGGTCTTCAAGCCAGACCTTTGCAGCCCATTACTGCCTGGACAGGGAGTCCCGACGAGACAGCGTTTTTGGTCAGGCAGTACTCCGGGATCTATTCGAGCTTTAGGCAACTCCAACCCTCCGGCCCTCTGGTGTGAGGCTACCGTGGGGATGCATTCTTGGAGAAAATTCTCTCACTGCTGTTGCGGCTCGCCTAGAGGGAGCCCTTTTTCAGCTATAGTTTCTCGGTAGCCTGTAGCTAGGGAGTCTCATTTGTGAGGACTGACTTCCTGCTTGTTCCTGGAGAAAGCGTAGTTACTCACCTGTAACAGGTGTTCTCCAGGGACAGCAGGAATCAGTCCTCACGACCCTCCCTCCTCCCCTGGAGTTACAGTCCTATTGTGTTTTATTATTTTTTGCTGTCTTTTTAGCTATGTCATCTGACTGAGCAAGATGGCACTCTTGGGCGGGAAGAGGAACGCACATGCGAGAGGCATTCCCAAAGGCTTTCTTTGAAAGATGGGGAAATGGCTCTGCATGAGGGTTCCGTCAGCACCTACGTCACCCATATGTGAGGACTGATTCCTGCTGTCCCTGGAGAACACTTGTTACAGGTGAGTAACTACGCTTTACCCAAACTAGGAGCAACTGTTTGTAATGGAGGTGCACATTCCAGAGCAGAAAAGCAAAAGCATGTGTAGGATTGGGCAAGGAATAAGAAGAGGGTTAAGAGTGCCTCATGGGGTGGGGGGGGGGGGCTAGTCACTCCACTATCTTCATACTCTCAGGTAGATTATAAAAACAGCAGAGACAGAGGCAGAAGTGTATAATGGGATTGAATGTTAGCTTGGCCTCCACAAACAGAAACCAAATAGAGAAAAAAGTGCAGGGCAGTTAGTTATTAGGAGAGGCAAGCGACAGACAGCTGAAAATAGGAGGGAGCTGAACAATATTACAAAACAAATACAGATAAGGTAAAAAGCACACTAACAAAGAGAATATTTTATCACTCTCAATATAGGCAGACAGATGGAATATAGAAATGTCAATCATAGCTAAACTTTCATTTAGTAATTATATATTCCAACTCTCCCATCTTAATTTTTAGACCTAGCATTTGCATACATGCATTTAAGAGATTGTATTTTATTCATATTAGTCTGGTCATCAGTTGGCAGGGTTAATTTGGAATGTTTCAGCTCTATCTGCTCTGTGCTTCAAGGGCATCTGGGTTATCTTTATTGGAATCTCTCTGTTGGGATGCCCTAACCTTCCCCCTTTTGCTAGTATCCTTCAAGGATACATCTTCCAAGCCATGCACTCTTGGGCGACTGTTGGTTTTCCCCTATTATTTAGTTGAAAAGCTGCTCTGTCTCCTTTTTGAAGGTTAATGCCAGCAGCCTGGTTCCATCCCGGTTAAGGTGGAGCCCATCCTTTTGGAAAAGCCGCTCCTTTCCCCAGAATGTTGCCCAGTTCCTAACAAATGCAAAACCCTCTTCCTTACAACATCATCTCATCCACACATTGAGACTCCAGAACTCTTCCTGTCTTATGGGTCCCGCATGTTTTAATTCATCCAGAATACCTTTTAGGTATGTATGGTGTATGTTATCTCCAGGAACAAGCAGGAATGTAGCCTTCACATAGGAGTGATGTCCGTACCGATGGAGCCCACATGGGAACGCTACCCAGCATCCAATAGGAAAGCTTTTGGGAGCATCCCATTGCGCCTGTGTTGCTGCCTTCCCAACTCTCCCTCCTCAGATCTTTGTTTTCCGCGGAGCCAGCAGAAAGCAAATCCTGTCATCGCAGAAAATTTGTTAAATTTATTTTTTATTTTTGTGGTCCGCGTCTGCCTTCCTGTCGATGCCGGAATAGACTTCCATTATTTCTTTCCTGTAAAAAAAAAAAAAAAAAAAAAGTAGAACTTTTCTTTGTGCGCATCGACGCCATTTTAGGCCTTAAGCCTACCATTTTGTCTACCAACACTATGGAGAAACCAGCTAATGGTTTTAAGAAATGTTTTAATTGTGGCAGTACCATTTGGGCTATCGATACCTACGACTAGTGTCTCAAATGCCTTGGTCCCAACTACCAGCCATCAGAGTGTCCTCTATGTAAAAAGTTGACAAAGTGCGGCCTACAGAATCGAACTGCTAAATTAGGCACACTCTTTGCCTCAGACGTGGTTTCTATGGCATCGAAGTTATTGAGGGGATCTTGGGTATCGAAACATAAGTCTTCTTTGTAGAAAAGCTGTTCCCCCAAGGGTTGATCTCTTTCCAAGCATGGCGATGTCTTCAGCGTTGTCCTGAAGGTGGATTGGCCAGCCAAACAATCCCAGCGGGAGGACCTTCTCTCCAAAGCCATCGAGGGATTCCAGGATGCTCCTGAGGTGTGTCCACCTCTGGAGAGCTTCTGGTGCCAGGCTCTGGGACAGTAGCATGCATCTCTGGTACCGATATCCAAACATCGGTGGGCTCTATGGATCAGCGTATCCTGGCTATTGAGCAGAGCTTAGCGGCTTCAGTTCCGGTCAAATCTTTACCAGCGGTACTGCTGACACTGGCGCTTTCTACAGTACCGATGCAAACCGCGTCTGGTTATATGCTGCTCGATGCACTACAGCCCATGCCTGCCGTCAAATCCATCCCTGGTACTGGGGATTCGTCCGGGCAGCTCTCTTGCTCCGATGCAGACTTCAATTGGCATTAATGGAGCAGGGACATCGTGTGCGTCAGTATTTTGAATCTTCCGATTCTTCCATTGATGAATCGTCCGATACCCGAAGACTTCAGAGTATACCGGAGGATCCTTCTCCTCCTCGGGAATGGCGCATATCCCCTCCTGAGGACTTTTCTTTTTCAAGTATTTATTCAAGACTTAGCAAGGGGCCTTTCCATAACAGTGACATCCAAGAAAGAACCTAGAGCAGAGGAACTGGAAATTCTCCAATACCCTACAGCTCCTAAGGAGGCAGCCGCACTTCCAGTTCACTGCATTCTCCATGAACTCATGCTCCGGATGTGAGAAACACCTCTTACTATTTCTCCCCATACTCGACGATGCGATACCATGTATCGAGTACCGGAGTGTCTCAGCTTCCAAAAGATGCAGTTGCTGCACCACTCAATGGTAGTGGAATCTGCAATGCGTTGAATTAAAAGTTCTAACACACCACCTTCTAACTCTCCAGGTAGAGAATCGAGAACCCTCGATGCTTTTGGGCGTCAGTGTTGTCAGGCTTCCATGCTGTCAACAAGAATAAGCTCATACATACTCCATATGGGTATGTTCCTCAAAGAGGTTACTAGGGATCTTGAGTCAATGTCCTCTCTTCTCCCTGATAAGAGAGCTGACTATCTCACCCTCATCAGACATAAGAACATCTCAAAGTTTGTCAATAGAGCAACTTCTGACTGCTTTGAGTGCACTAGTAGAGCCACATCAATCTGCATTGGTGCATGCAGGATTGCTTGGCTCCAGGCACCAGATCTTGAACAGTGGGTTCAAGACAAGCTGGGTAATATTTCTTGCACAGTTGAAAACCTTTTTGCCAAGGACTGGCAGGATAAAGCTTCTCAGAATCTGAGAATATCACTTTGAATAGGCTTTCTAGGACTATGCCAACCCTGCTAAGAAGAAAGCAGCTGCAAAAAAACCCTTTCTTTAGTAAGAAGTAGTTTTATCCTTCTTACATCCTGCTTCTCAATACCAACCTGAGGGTGCTCAGAAGAGGCAACGGCCTCCCAAACAACAGAAGAAGCCACAGGCTCCTAAGACTCAACCAGCTCCGCAGGCTCAATCTATTCCTGTTTTTTTAATTTTTTCCTAGAGGAGGTGGTCAAGAATGAAATGGAACGTGTACAACTTGATCTGTTGGGTGTCAGCGAACTGAAATGGACTGGCATCGGGCACTTTGCATCAGATGATCACATGGTCTACTATGCTGGAAATGAAAGACAAAGAAGAAATGGTGTTGCATTTATAATAAAGAAGAAACTTGCAAGAACTGTAATGAAATACAATGCAGTCAGCGAACGCTTAATCTCTATTCGTCTACGAGGAATGCCTATCAACACAACTATAATTCAAGTATATGCCCCAACAACAGCTGCAGAAGAGAATGAAATTGAAGAGTTCTATGAACAAGTACAAGCTGAAATTGACAGAACATGCAAACAGGATATCCTGATAGTCATGGGTGATTGGAACGCAAAGGTTGGCAACAAAGAAGAAGACAAAGTTGTTGGAAAATATGGACTTGGCAACAGAAATGAAGCTGGAGAAAGACTGATAGAATTCTGCAAGACCAACGATCTATTCATCTCAAACACCTTCTTCCAGCAACACAAGCGGCGACTGTACACATGGACTTCACCCAATGGCTTGTATAAAAATCAAATTGACTACATCTGTGGAAGTCAACAATGGAAAAGTTCTATAACATCAACAAAGACAAAACCTGGAGCTGACTGTGGTACAGATCATCAACTACTAGTATGCAAACTCAAGCTAAAGCTGAAAAAGAGCAAACCACTCATGAATGCAGCAAAATATGACCTTGAGAATATACCACTGGAATTTAAAAACTGCCTGCAAAATCGATTTGTTGCTTTAGATACAAATGATAGAGTTCCAGAAGAGTTATGGAATGACATCAAGAAGGTTGTGTTGGAAGAAAGCGAGAAGTCTCTACAAAAGGTAAAAAAGAAAAAACGGCCAAAATGGATGACGGAAGAAACTCTGAAAATTGCCCAGAAACGCAGAGAAGCTAAAGCCAGAGGAGAAAGAAAGACAATCACAGAACTCAACAGAGATTTCCAACGTGCAGCAAGACAGGACAAGGAAAAGTACTACAATGACGCATGCAAGGAAATAGAAGCAGAAAGTTGAAGCAGCATTGAAAGCCTTATCAAAGAACAAAGCACCAGGCATTAATTGCATTCCCATAGAAGTATTACAGCAATCTGATGCAGCTGTTACCATACTTACAAGGCTCTGCCAAGAAATATGGAAGACAGCATCATGGCCAACTGACTGGAAAAGATCTGTGTTTATACCAATCCTAAAGAAAGGTGATCGAACTGACTGTGGAAATTATCGCACAATCGCTCTGATCCCACATGCCAGCAAGATTCTACTGAAGATTATTCAAAAGAGACTACAATCATACCTGGAACAAGAACTACCTGAAGTGCAAGCAGGGTTCAGAAAAGGGCGAGGAACGAGAGACATCATTGCGGATGTGAGATGGATCCTTGAAAAGACTAAAGAATACCAAAAGGATATCTATTTGTGCTTTATCGACTATAGCAAAGCTTTTGACTGTGTAAACCATGAGAAACTCTGGGCCACATTAAGAAGCATGGGTATACCAGAACACCTGATCGTTCTCTTGCACAATCTGTACATTGATCAAGAAGCAACAGTTCGAACAGAACAAGGAGAAACAGAATGGTTTAAAATAAGCAAAGGTGTAAGACAAGGCTGCATACTTTCCCCCTACCTGTTTAATTTATATGCAGAACAAATCATCAGAGAAGCAGGATTGTATGAAGACAACAGAGGTGTGAAGATTGGTGGAAGACTCATCAACAACCTTCGCTATGCTGATGATACCACATTACTGGCGGAAAGTGAAGATGATCTGAAACATTTGCTTCTCACAATCAAAGAACATAGTCTCAAAATGGGCCTGCACCTTAATGTAAAGAAGACAAAGATCATGACAACTGGCATAATCAACAGGTTCATCGTCGAAGGAGAAGAAATTGAAATTGTGAATAACTTTAACCTACTTGGATCAACTATCAATAAAGAAGCAACAAGCAGTCAAGAAATCAGACGACGCATTGCTCTTGGCAGAATGGCTATGAAAGACCTAGATAAGATTCTCAAGAGCAGAGATGTCTCTCTCCATACAAAAATTTGACTTGTTCAAGCCATGGTATTTTCAATAACATCATATGGATGTGAAAGCTGAACAGTGAAAAAGATAGACAGGAAGAAAATTGATGCCTTTGAATTATGGTGCTGGCGGCGAATATTGTGTATACCATGGACTGCCCGAAGAACAAACCAGTCTGTACTAGAGGAGATCAAACCTAAGCTTTCTTTAGAAGCTCAGATGACAAGACTTCGACTTTCATACTTTGGACACATCATGCGGAGAGAGAGATCATTAGAGAAAGACATCATGCTTGGCAAGATAGAAGGTCAATGCAAAAGAGGAAGGCCAGCAATGAGATGGATCGATACAATAACAGCAGCTACGGGTACCAGTCTGTCAACAATAAGTCGCCTGACTGAAGACCGAACACAATTTAGGATAGCTATCCAGAGGGTCGCCATGAGTCGACTCCGACTCGACAGCACTTAACAACAACAACAACATAGCCACTCTGCCTTTGGAGAATCCCCATCCCCCTCCACATTGCCAGCAGACTGTGAATATGCCTACAGATGGAATCTCATCACGTCAGAGCAGTGGACATTGACCATAGTGAAGGAGAGGTACAGACTTAATCTAAAGAATATGGCCCCCTCCATCCTGGGAGGGGAATATCCTCCTCAGCCCCCTCTCACTGCTCTTCTGCTGCAGGAGGTGACTTCTCTTCTATCGCAAAGTGCCATAGAGGAGGTTCCAACATCTCAACAGGGATAGGATTTCTACTCTCCGTACTTTCTCATCCCAAAGAAAACCGGAGGATACATACCAATCCTGGACATCAGAAACCTGAACAAGTTTCTCATCCACAAGAAGTTCAAGATGGTCTTTCTGGGGACCCTCCTACCCTATCTCCAGAGTCAGGACTGGCTTTGTTCCCTAGATCTAAGGGAAGCATACACACATATCCTCATTCATCCAGAACACAGGAAATATCTATGCTTCATGTTATAAATAAGTTATATCCTAAAATGTACCTGTAAATAAGTTAATGACTTCATGTCTATGTAGTTACCACCTTGTTCAATGTACATAAGTTAATACTATGTTCAGTGTAACCTCTTATTCTTTGTTCGATGTAAACCCCTTTGACCTAGTGAAAAGCGGTACTTAAACCTAGCTAAATAAATAAAATAAACTGCAATGAAAAAAAGAAAGTTTCCTGGGGCAATGGAGGCGAGGGAAAGATCATTTAAATGAAATATTTGGTTTGTCATAGACGTATAACACACCTTCAAAGTACCTAGGAGCTTCCTTGGCCACTGGTGCTGCCTTGAAATTGAGGGATTATCATAAGAAATGCCATACTGTGTCAAACCAAAGTCAATCAAGCCCAGTATCCTGATTCCAACAGTGGCTAGTCCATGTCACAAGTACCTAGCAGTTTCCCCAAAAGACACACAGGTTCCATAATGCTTGTATTGGGGTAAGCAGTGGATTACCCGGGTCCTCTTTAATAAAGGTTTATGGACCTTTCCTCCAGGAACTTGTCCAAACCTTTTTTTAAACTCAGCTACACTAACAGTTTTTTTACTACATCCTCCAGTAACTAATTCCAGAGTTTGTCAGACAAATCTGATTGATTTCTTTGACTGGGTGACCAGGGAGTTGGACCGAGGGAGAGCCCTAGATGTGATGTATTTAGACTTCAGTAAAGCCTTTGACACCGTTCCTCACAGGCAACTTATAAACAAACTCAGCACCCTAGGAATGGACCCTGAAGTTACTGCTTGGGTTACAAATTGGTTGAATGGGAGGCAACAAAGGATACAGGTAAATGGAGCTCACTATGAGGAGGAGGTGGTTACCAGTGGTGTGCCGCAGGGATCTGCCCTTGGTCCGATTCTTTTTAACATCTTTGTTAGTGATATAGCGAAAGGGCTGTTGGGTAAGGATTACCTCTTTGCGGATTATACCGAAATCTGCAATAGAGTAGACATCCAGGAAGGAATAAATAGTATGAGAAGCTTGAAGAATGGTCTAGTATTTGGCAGCTGAGATTTAATGTTAAAAAATGTAAGGCCATGCATTTGGGCTGCAGCAATCCAAGGGAGCAATATAGTATAGGGGTGAAGTACTTTTGTCCTCTAAAGAACAGCGGGACCTAGGTGTGATTGTGTCTGATGATCTTAAAGTAGCTAAACAGGTAGAAAAGGCGACAGCAAAAGCTAGAAGGATGCTTGGGTGCATAGAGAGAAGAATGGCCAGCAGAAGAAAGGAGGTGACAGTGCCTCTGTATAAGTCTTTGGCGCAACCTTATTTGGAGTGTTGTGTGCAATTCAGGAGACCGCACCTTCAAAAGGATATAAACAGGTTGGAGTCAGTACAGAGGGTGGCTACTAAAATGATTAGTGGTCTTCATTATAAAGCTTATGAGGACAGACTTAAGGATCTTAATATGCACCCCTTAGAGGAAAGGTGGGATAGAGGTAATATGATTGAGACGTTTAAATACCTCCGTGGCATAAATGCACAGCAGGAGAGCCCTGCTATGAGGGAGGAGGAGGAGGAGAGCTCTGCTATGAGGGAACATGGGAAGAGGATGAAAGGAGATAGATTCAGGAGTGATATGTGGAAATATTTGTTTACGGAAATAGTGGTGGATCCGTGGAATAGTCTCCCAGTGGAGTTGGTAGAGATGATGACAGTATCTGAATTCAAAGAAGCATGGGACAAACACAAGAGGGAGGATCTCTAAAGGAAAAAAAGGGACTGCTGTAGTTGTTGATTATGGAAGGACAGACTAGATAGGCAATGTGGACTTTTTTCTGTCGTCATGTTTCTGTGTTTCTATGATTCGTTGAGTGAAAAAAATATTTTCTCTTATTAGTTTTAAATGGGTTACAATGTAGCTTCATTGCATGTCCCCTAGGCTTCCTATTTTTTGATACCCATAAAGAATTGATTTACGTTTACCTGTTGCACTCCATTCATTAATTTCATAGACCTCTATCATATCTCCCCTCAGCCATCTCTTTTTTTCCAGATTGAAAAGCCCTAACCTTTTAAACCTCTCCTCACAGGGGTATCCTTCCACCCCCTTTACCATTTCTCTGCACATTTTTTGATTCTTCTATATCCTTTTTAAGATACGGCGACCAGAATTGTACACAGTATTCAAGGTACGGTTGCACCATGGACCGATACAGAGACATAATATCCTTTGTTTTAATCTCCAGGAACAAGCAGGAATGTAGTCTTCACATATGGGTATCGTCGGTACCGACGGAGCCTGCGCGGGAACGCTCCCCAGCGTCCAATTAGAAAGCTTTTGGGAGCATCCCACAGCGCCTGCGTGCTGCCTTCCCATCTTTCCCAACTGCCTCTCTCCAGTTCTTCGTTTTCCACGGAGCCAGCAGGTAGTCGTTCCTGTCACCGCAGAAACTTTTTCCTATTCTCCTTCTTTTTTGTGGTCGCGTCTGCCTTTCCTTGACGCTATACCGGTACCGGTTCTTTTTCTTCTTTTAAAAAAAAAAAAAAAAAGTATTTTTTTACAAATGTTTCTTCCTCAGGTGCATGTGCCATTTTGGGCCTTAGGCCCAAAATTTCCTGTACTTTGGAAAAACCCGCTTCAGGTTTCAAGAAGTGCACCAAGTGTGGCGGTACCATCTCCGTCACAGACACCCATGAGTGGTGTCTTAAATATTTAGGTCCTGACCACTCCATCTCGGAGCGTATGGCCTCTGCCATGATGTCCAAGAGGGGTCGACAAAACCGAGCTGCTAAGCTCAGCACCCTTTTTCCCTCCGATGCAGCCTCTGTGGCATCGATGTCATCCAGGGCTTCGTCTTCCTCCCATGGATCTCAGGTAACTAAACATAAGTCTGGCCGGTCCTCAAAGGGTAAATCTCCTTCTAAGCATCGAGATGCCTCTGGCATTGCCCTTGAGGGTTCTGTACCGGCAAAATTGCCCCGGCGGGAGGCTTCGGCTTCCAAAGAATTATCGGGGCTCCAGGATGTTCTCGAGGCCTCGACCTCGGCAGAACTACTGGTGCCATGCTCTGGGGTACCGGCTGTTTTCTCCGGTACCATTACCCAGGCATCGGCAGCATCGATAGACCAGTGGTTCCTGGCTATTGAACGCAGTCTGGCGGCTCTACTTGCGGCATCGACACCCTCGGAACCGCATCAGACAGTTCAACCGGTACCAGCACCTACATCGGTACTGGTACCATCGACATTGGTGTCTGCATTGCCGGCACCCAGTCATGCTATGCCTTCAGGTGCCGATACACCGGTACTGATTCCCCCCGGCACCGACTTAGCTCGGTACGGGTATCGGGCTCTACAAGAGCATCCAGACAGAAGGTACTTTGAATCCTCGGAGGAATCGGAGGATTCTGACAGCTTAGTTGGTACTGGAATGCTCCTCCCAGAGGAGCCTTCCTCTCCTAAACGCAGGATGTCTCCTCCAGAAGATATCTCCTTTCAGGATTTTATTAGGGAGGTGGCTCGAGGTCTGTCCATTACTGTGGCTCCTGAAACAGAGCCCAGGGCAAAGGAGTTGGAGATTCTACAATATCCCAAGGCTCCTAAGGAGGCAGCTACTTTGCCTATTCATGAGATCTTACATGATCTCATGTTGAGAATGTGGGAAACATCTCTTACCACCTCTCCTCACTCTCGTAGACTGGATACCATGTATCGAGTCCCTCCTTGTCCTGGCTTCCAGAAAACTCAGCTTCCTCACCACTCCATTGTAGTGGAATCAGCTATGAGAAGGATCAGGAGTGCAAAGAGGCAGGCCTCTAATCCTCCAGGACGTGAGTGTAGAACTGTGGATGCTTTTGGACGTTGTACTTTCCAGGCTTCCATGCTTTCTGCCAGGATCAGTTCCTATATTTTATATATGGGAATGTTCCTTAAGGAAATCACAGGAGATTTAGAGGTTTTAAGTCCTCTTCTTCCTGATAAGAGGCAGGATTTTCTCACACTGGTTAAACATGCCCAGGATGTTTCTAAGTTTGTCAACCGTGCAGCTTTTGACTGTTTTGAGTGCATAAGCAGAACCTCTGCCATTGCCATAGGTGCACATAGAATTGCCTGGCTCCAGGCATCTGATTTGGAGCTCTGGGTGCAGGACAAACTGGGCAATATCCCTTGTACAGGTGAGAATCTATTTGGCAAGAATTGGCAAGAGAAAGCCAATGAATTAGATGCTGACAACTCCACTTTGGATAGATTATCCAAGGCCACAGCTGATCCTGCAAGAAAGAAATTTTTCAAGAAACCATTCTTCTCCAAGAAGAAGAGGTTTTATTCCTCTTATTCCCAGCAGGGACGTTCTGCGGGTCAATCTGCCCCAAAGAGTCAGGAACCACCTAAACAAAGGAAAGCAAAGACTTCTTAGCCTCAACCGTCTCAGCAGTCTCAGCCTCCACAAGACCTTTGACTTTCATCTAGAGAACTTAGCCTTCCTGGCTCTCAATGGACCAGAGCCTTCCACCATTCCAGGAAGGTTGTCTCACTTTGCCCACAGATGGGGGCAGATAACAGTAGAACATTGGACACTCTCCATTATAAAAGAGGGGTACAAGCTTCACTTTCTGTGCATGCCCCCTCCCACAATGGTAAGACAGTTCAATTCTCAGACCTCTCTCATCAACCTGTTAGATCAAGAGGTCACTATGCTTCTTGCCCAAGGGGCAATAGAAAAACTACCCATTCATGTACAGGGTTTTACTCCCCCTATTTCCTTATCCCAAAGAAAACAGGGGGACACAGACCTATTTTAGACCTCAGAGAATTGAACAAATTCCTGTTCAAGGAGAAATTCAAGATGATTTCTCTGGGAACTCTGCTGCCATACCTTCAGAGTCAGGATTGGCTTTGTTCTGTAGATCTCAAGGATGCGTACACTCATGTTCTCATCCATCCAACTCACAGAAAGTTCCTTCGGTTCCTTTTTCAAGGAAAGCACTTACCAATACAGGGTGCTTCCTTTTGGCCTGGCCAAAGCACCAAGGGTGTTTACGAAATGCATGGCTGTGGTAGCAGCATATCTCCAGGAACAAGCAGGAATGAGTATTCACATATGGGTATCGTCGGTACCGACGGAGCCTGCGCGGGAACGCTCCCCAGCGTCCTTAAAGAAAGCTTTTGGGAGCATCCCACAGCGCCTGCGCGCTGCCTTCCCGCCTTTCCTAACTGCCTCTCTCCAGTTCTTCTTTTCCGCGGAGCCAGCAGGTCGTGTTTCCTGTCACCGCTGAAGAATTTCTTATTTTCTTTTATTTTTCTTTAGTCGCGTGTCTGCCTTCTCGATTCCGCACCTTTTTCTTTCTTTAAAAAAAAAAAATTCTACTTTTTCAGTGCATTTTTCTTCTGGGGCCTTAGGCCTACAGAGACATTTTTCCCTCATGGAAAACCCGCCTCCGGGTTTAAAAAATGCACAAAGTGCAGTAGCACTATTTCTGTCACCGACACCCATGACTGGTGTCTAAAATGTTTAGGTCCTGACCACTCCATTGCGGATTGTGAGTCCTGTTCAGTGATGTCCAAAAGAGGTTTACAGAATCGGGCAGCTAAGCTCAGTACCCTGTTTCCCTCCGATGCAGCTTCTGTGGCATCAACGTCTTCCAGGGCTGCTGCTTCATCCCATGGATCTCAGGTAACCAAACTTAAATCTGGCCGGTCCTCAGAGTTCATCTCCCTCTAAGTATCGAGATGCCCCCGGGCTTACTCTTGAGGGATACCACACCGGCAAAGTTACCCCGGCGGGAGGCTCCGGCTTCCAAAGCACTACCTATGGGGTCACAGGTTGGCATCGATGGCACGGCCTCGACCGATCACCTGTTACAATGTTCTGGGGTACCGGCAGTTTCTACCGGTACCGCTATCCAGACATTGGTGGCGTCGATAGATCAGAATATTCTGACCACGGCATTCATTCAAGCTGCAATGCCTACGGTACCACAACAAACCCCGTTGTTGGTACCCGTACCGATTCCGGTACAGGATCCGATTGCGGTTCCGATACCAGTACCGATTGCATCGACATCAGCATCGACGGCAGCGGTACGCTATCCAGTGATGCCTATCAGTACCGGCCCGGTACCGATTACTCCCGATGTCGATACCTCCCGGTACGCGTATCGGGCTCTACGAGAGCATCCAGACAATCGATACTTAGATTCTTCTGAAGACTCTGACTCTTCAGAGGCCTCAATTGAAGCATCGGGGATCCTTCCTCAGGAACCCTCTTCTCCAAAAAGGAGAATGTCGTCTCCTGAGACTTTATTAGGGAGGTTGCCAAAGGCCTGGCCATCTCAGTGACCTCTGAGACTGAACCTAGAGCCAAAAAATTAGATATCCTACAATATCCTAAGGCTCCTAAAGAGGCAGCCACCTTACCAATACATGAGATTCTTTATGAACACATGTTGGGTATATGGGAGACTCCTCTTTCCACCTCCCCTCATTCCAGAAGGTTGGACACCATGTATCGTGTTCCTCCTTGTCCTGGGTTTCATAAGACTCAGCTTCCTCACCACTCCATTGTGGTAGAGTCTGCCATGAAAAAGATCAAAAGTACAAAAAGGCACGCCTCTGCTCCTCCAGGAAGAGAATGCAGAACCCTAGATGCCTTTGGCAGGAAATTCTTCCAGGCCAGTATGCTTGTAGCCAGAATCAACTCCTATAGTCTCTATATGGGGATGTTTCTGAAAGAAGTTACAGATCATCTGCAAACCTTATCTCCTTTTATGTCAGAAGATAAGAGAGAAGAATATATCACCTGGCTTAAACATGCACAGGATGTATCCAAGTTTTCCAACCGTGCAGCCTTTGACTCTTTTGAGGGGGTCAGTAGAGCCTTGGCTATTGCCATAGGTGTACGCAGAGTTGCTTGGTTACAAGCATTCTGATTTGGAATCCTGGGTACAGGATGGTCTAGGTAACCTTCCCTGTACAGACGAAAACCTGTTTGGCAAAGATTGGCAAGCAAAGGCCAACCAAATGGATGCTGAAAATTCTGCTTTAGATAGACTTTCAAAGTCTACTACTGCTCCTTTCAAAAAGAGGTTGTTCAAAAAGGGATCTTACCCAAAGAAAGGGACATTTTCTTCTTATGGTCAGGCATCTTCTCAAGGTCGTTTTGCCACAAAGAGGCAGCAACAACCAAAACAGGCCAAAACCCAGGCTACGAGGACTGCTACGGCCCAACAGCCTCAGCCTCCTCAGGGCCTTTGACTTTCCACTAGAGAACTTAGCCTTTCTGGCTCTAGAACATCCAGAGTCCCTCACCATCCCAGGAAGGTTAGCTCACTTTGCTCCCAGATGGGAACAAATCACAGCAGAGCAATGGACCCTCTCCATCATAAGGGAAGGGTACAAACTTCATTTCTTAAACCTTCCTCCTCACACCATGGTGAAACAGTTCAATTCTCCAACATCTCTCCTCAACCTTCTAGGTCAGGAGATTGCTACCCTTCTTGCCCAAGGGGCAATAGAAGAAGTACCCCTTCTTCAACAGGGTTCAGGGTTCTACTCCCCCTATTTTCTCATCCCAAAGAAAACAGGGGGCTACAGACCCATATTAGATCTCAGAGAATTGAACAAATTTCTATGCAAGGAGAAATTCAAGATGACTTCTCTCGGAACTCTCCTTCCATACCTCCAGAGTCAGGACTGGCTTTTTTCTCTAGATCTCAAGGATGCGTACACCCATGTTCTCATCCATCCAACACACAGAAGATTCCTTCGCTTCCTGTACCAAGGAAAGCACTACCAATACAAAGTGCCTCCTTTCGGTCTGGCCTCTGCTCCAAGAGTGTTCACAAAATGCATGGCAGTAGTAGTGTAGCAGCAAAGCGCAGACAAACCAATGATACCAGGAGTCTGTTCAGAAGGTCCAAATCATTTATTTGTGCACAAGTCTCAAGCAAGGCAATTTCAAAATGGCTGAGCAAAGTTTTCAAGCATTACAACAACTTTTATAGACTTCTGTTCCATTCTAGGTATAGAAAAACATTTCATTGGTCCCGGTACTCTCCCGTACCTCCCGTAGCCCTTCTATTGGTCCCGGTACTGATAAGTTTCTCCAATTATGTTCCTTCTGTGGGCTTCTGTAGGCATGACACCTGCCTGCCCCCCTTCTAGTCCCAATTACAATGGTTAGTTCATCAACTTGTTACTTTCACACTTTCAAGGTTATGGGACCATTTGTGCGTGCAGAAGAGCAAGGTTCTGTAACTCATCTGTCAGCACTCCTCAATATTTCTCTGCAAATGTACTTTTTCTTATCAGTAACTTTTAAACATGTCTTTTCTGTATTTTTCCATTTCTTAATTCTGCAGTTCTGCTTATCTAAGCTAATTCAATATTTCTACTGAGTTCTTTCTTACAATAGCAGCATGTTGGGGGATGTGCAATCCTATATGCCTCTCCACAGGCCTCATTTACAGGTCAAGCTAGCCATGCTGGCCTGCCTATGTCAGACACCGTGGGTCACAGGCCTGCACCTGCCACATTCCCCCCTTTGATTAATCTCACCCTATTTCTCAATAAGGTGTGAGAATTAAATCACTTTCCAGAAGATTCACATCCTGATTAAAGGATTCTTACTAGTTCCACTAGGGCTAGCTTTGTATAAAGCCATTATTCTAGTTGCGGTCTTCCGCTCTACTGTACTATCAATAGCACTATGAAGGGAACGCATACAACATGGGATTAAACATG
Organism: Ichthyophis bannanicus; assembly: GCA_033557465.1. Classification (NCBI taxonomy): domain Eukaryota; kingdom Metazoa; phylum Chordata; class Amphibia; order Gymnophiona; family Ichthyophiidae; genus Ichthyophis; species Ichthyophis bannanicus. The sequence goes on from CM066032.1 coordinate 510,651,957, forward strand.
GTAAGCAGAGGACAACAGCAACAAGGATTAGTACTAAGATAACGAAAGTCTTAAATCCTCCCAGCCAAGAGAAAAGGTTAGCAAACCAATTAGGAAATTTCAATGCGTGCCAAGTCTGTACCGGCACATAAGCATGTCTTTGCATATCTTTAGCAATTTCTTCAACTACTTGACCTTTATCATCTATTTTCAAACAGCAATTAGTTAAATTCAGTTTACCACATACTCCTCCTTCAGCTGCTAGCAAATAATCAAGTGCTAAGCGATTCTGGTATATGGCAGTGCGCATCTGAGTACTTTGTCTAGCTAAAAGCGTGAGAGCATGACTAGTTTCATTGGTTATTATTTCAACTACTGCTTGTAAGCGAATAATACGATTGATCATATAGATTGGGGTACGATAACCATACATACCATCATCATTCCAAGTGGCAGGTCCATAATACTCAATAATTCTTTCTGGTGGCCAATCATCACCTCGCCACTTCTCCCACTTGCCTATCTGTAGGGCTTCTCTTTTCTGTCTTGATGCTCCTTTGTGTTTGTGGGTAGTATATACAGGGTATCCTAATTGTTCTCCATGTTCAGTGTTTAACAGGCAGAAAGAAGGTCTGATGGTTCCTAAGACACATGCTCCTCCCCATTGTGGTGGGAGTTGCGCATATGCTCGGTTTCCACAGATCCAATATAGGCCAGGTGGGGCTTGCCAGGCTTGGACTTTGGCGAGGTTAGTCCATAGACCTGCAAGTTCAGGAAATCTAGCTAATGGGTTAGGAGGTTCAGGATGTCTGATTCCTGACCACCATGCTGTCTTTTTAGTCGTGGCATTATAGTATTTCTGGCTAAGACAGACCAGCTGTCCTACCTTTTGGGTGAACTGGGGTCCAGTTCTGGCAAAGCAAAGACGTCCAACGATTGAGTGCGCTAACACCCATTCACTGGTTGTCTTGTGTAATTCAGTCTGGTTGTAAATCATGGAATAATTCAATTCTTGGGCTTCCCAGGGCCATTGGTCTCCCATTTGGGTTCCGCCACAGAAATAACAATCTGTGATCTTAAGACTAGATACTACTGCTCCGGCTAATTCTAGAAACAAATTCTGTGAAGGGTGAGGGATCTCAAACTTATTTACATGCATAGCTTCATAAAAGGTATTATGAATATGATATTTAGATGACTTGTGGGCTTGAGTATTCAATCTAATATACACAATGGTCCCTGGATCTGTTCCTCCTCCAGCAATACGTAAACCAAACTTATATCCTTGTTTCCATGCATGGGGGTTATGTACACGCAAATGTAAGGGGTTGCAAGCATCTTTCTGACATTTATCATTTGTGGTTGGCTTGGTTAGAGTAGCCATCCGTTTATCTATTTTCTCATCAGTTATACCAGTGTTCCAGGTAGCATAGAAAACACATTCCCAATACGGGCAATAGTAATCTGCCGCTGTAGCAGTACTATACCCTGATCCTGTTTTACCTGTACACTTCCACCAATTTGTGGCACTTTCTGGACACATATACTTATGGTCATTTCGATATGCTTTCTCCCATGTACCACAGGTGGACTGACTATCTCTGTTAATAGCATTACATGCATCAAAATTCAAAACAGCAGGTTTAGTAATGTCCTTAAGTGGTGGTGTAGCAGCTAATATAGGTCCATCTGCATCCTTCCATCTTATTTCCAACGTGTAATAGGATGGATTCTGATGCGGATTATAGCATGCTTTGATTTTGCCATGAGTGCAAACATTTAGTTCAGTGGTGTTATAGATACACCGAGTTATTGTTCCCTTGCAGGTATAGTAAGAATGGTAAAGCAAAGTCTGAGTTACTTTCAGTCCAGTTCTAGTAGAGGTAATACAAGCGGTGCATGGAGGTAGAGCATCAGTCTGTTCAAAACCTCCAAAGAAGGCAACCAAGGCAAAGCAGAAGCAAAGATACATGTTGATGTTGATTGGAGTTCTTCTGAATCCTCAGCTTGCTGATCTTGATCACGACGGTCTATTATTCTTCGTCCCGTTTGCTAATGAAGCAATTTAACGGGTGCTGAGTGTTGATTGAAGATCCTCAAGATGTCCAGCACACATTAACCAACTTAGCAATTCAGTTGGCTTGTGTAGTCTGGCGTAGTCAATGTAGTCTCAAAGTAGTGTGTCAAATCACACACAAATTGGGTTCGTTGAAACAAAACTGTTGCTGCATGGAAAAACAGCAATCCTCTTTGAAAGACTTGGCTACTGCAAAGCACTTGTGATGAAGTGTCTATGCTGCTGGTTGCCGTCTCAGAGTAACTCGCAAGGGTACATCAGGGTGCTGCTCTGCTGTCCACCGCTCTGGTTCAGGATCGGCGGCGGGCTTGACTCTGCTGTGGTGGATCCAGGCGTCGATCTCGGCTACCTTTACTGCAGTTGGGGTAGACAGGATGACGGTGTACGGTCCCTTCCAATGGGGTTCCAACGGTATCTTCTTCCAATCTTTGATCCACACCGAAGTTCCAGGCTTGAAAGGATGCAAGGGTTCCGTCAAGTTGATAGGCAACTGGTCTTGGATCCACGTATGGAGAGTCTGCAGAACAAAACTAAGAGCTAGGAGTTCTTGTCTGGTTACTTCTGAACCAATCTGGGCTAAACTTCCTTTGACTCCCTGCACTATTGGTGGGGGTTTACCATACAAAACTTCAAAAGGGGAAAATCCTGTTGACTTTACAGGGGCTGAGCGTATTCTGAGTAAAGCTATGGGGAGCACTTGGGGCCATTTCAAGTGTGTCTCCTGACAAAGCTTAGACATTTGGGCTTTCAAGGTACGATTCATTCGCTCAACTTTCCCTGAACTCTGGGGTCTGTATGCAGTGTGGAGCTTCCACTGTATCTGCAAAGCTTTTGCTAACTGCTGAGTAACTTGGGAGACAAATGAGGGTCCATTGTCTGACCCTATTACGGCTGGGATTCCAAATCTGGGGACAATCTCTCTCATTAAGGCTTTGGTAACTTCTCGGGCTTTCTCAGTTCTGGTTGGGAATGCTTCTACCCACCCAGAGAAAGTACAAACTAATACTAGTAGGTAATGGTATCCATTGGCTTTTGGCATTTCGGTGAAATCAACTTGGAGGTTGTGCATGGGGGTGACACCTCCTGACTGAACTCGGGGTGCTGTAATAAGGCCTTGCTTGGCATTATTTTTGGCACACGTTACACATTGACGTGCTACTGAGGCTGATATAGTTGTCATCAGAGGGATGTAGAAATGTGGTCTGAGTGCTTTTTCCATAGCACTCTTCCCATAGTGGGTGGCTTCGTGGAAAGCTTTGACAAAGGATGGTCCTAACAGTTCAGGAATTACTATTCGTCCTGGAGGTTGACTGGCCTCTTCTGGTGGCAGCTCAATCCATCCATCTTTCAATACTCCATTTTCTTTGTCACAATAGTAATCTAATTCTTTGGTGGTATATCGTGGGGTCCATAGATTCAAGGGTACTGGAAACAATGCTGCTTGCATTGGCATAGCTTGTGGGGCAATCTGTCCTGTCATAGCTGCTTGTCGTGCTGAGGCATCTGCAAATCTATTTCCTCGAGCAACTTCTCCTTTTCCTGCTTGATGTCCTCTGCAATGCATGACAGCTACACGTGTTGGGGCCCAGACTGCATCAAGTAATATCAATATCTCGGGACCATACTTGACTGATTTTCCTCCGGATGTGATGAGTCCTCTTTCTTTATAGAGAGCTCCATGGGCATGCAGGGTAGTGAAGGCATATTTGGAATCTGTATATACATTTAGCACAAGTTTTTCTCCTAACAACAATGCTCTGGTGAGTGCTATCAATTCGGCTTTCTGGGCTGATGTGCCTGAGGCTAGAGCTGATGATTCAACTACTTCGTGTTGAGTGACGACTGCATATCCGGCACAGCGTCGTCCGTCAAGGATGAGACTGCTCCCATCAACATAATAGATCTGGTCAGGATTGTCTATGGGCACATCTGTCAAGTCAGGTCGACTAGAGAACACAGTTTCCATGACTTCGATACAGTCATGTTCTGGGAGTTCTTCGCTGATAGGTATCAAGGTAGCTGGATTCAGGGCATGGCTCACTTCGAGTTGTATCTGTGGGTTTTCACATAACATGCTCTGGTATTTCAACATTCGGGAATTGGTGAGCCAATAATTTGCTTTCTGTTCCATAAGGGCAAGGACTGCATGTGGCACAGTGACTCGTATGTTCTGTCCTAGTGTGAGTTTGTCTGCTTCACTCACTAGTAGCGCTGTAGCTGCAACTGCTCTCAAGCAGGGTGGCCATCCTTTGGCCACAGGGTCCAATTGTTTCGATAGGTAGGCTACAGGTCGCTCCCAATTTCCTAATTTCTGAGTCAACATGCCTAGGGCATTTCCCTGTGCTTCATGTACAAACAAGTGGAAAGGCTTGTGGACATCTGGTAGTCCAAGTGCTGGTGATGACATCAATTCTTCTTTTAACTTCTCGAAGGCTGTATCCTGCTCAAGTCCCCACTCCAGTGGTGACTTCTCTTCTCCTTTTGTGGCTTCATACAGTGGTTTGGCAATTTGGGCAAAGTTGGGTATCCAGATTCGGCAATATCCTGCTGCTCCCAGAAAGGCTCTGACTTGCTTTCTGGTTGTTGGAGTTGGAATTCTGCATACGGCTTCTTTTCTTTCTCTGCCTAATCTTCTACTTCCTTGGGTAATACGAAAACCCAAGTATTTCACTTCTTTTTGACATAGCTGTGCTTTGGCTCTGGAAACTTTGTATCCAGCTTCATTTAGTAACTGCAAGAGATCTTTGGTGGCTAGTATACATTCTCTTTCTGATACGGCAGCTATCAACAGATCATCCACGTACTGGAGAAGTACTCTCTTCCCCGGGGCTACTGGATAGCTTGAAAGATCTTGATTTAGTGCAGCACTAAAGATAGTAGGTGAATTCTTGAATCCTTGGGGTAATCTTGTCCAGGTGAGTTGGCCCCCTCTTCCAGAGATGGGGTCCTGCCATTCAAATGCAAACAATATTTGGCTTACAGGGGCTAATCTTATGCAAAAGAATGCATCTTTTAAATCCAGTACAGTGAAATGGGTCGCTTCAGCAGGTATCAGTCCTAGAAGAGTGTAAGGATTGGGCACAACTGGATGTATAGTTTCAACTGCATCATTTACTCTTCTCAAATCTTGCACTGGGCGATAATCATCTGTCCCAGGTTTCTTTACTGGCAAAAGTGGAGTGTTCCATGGGGATTGACATACTTTTAGTAGGCCATACTCAAGCAATCTCTGTAGGTGGCGATGGATGCCTTCAATTGCGGCTCTTGGGAGAGGGTACTGTTTGACGTGCACTGGTGTAGCACTAGGCTTGAGGGTTACAATCACTGGAGCTATATGCTTGGCTAGGCCTGGGGGACTGCCTTCTGCCCATACTTCAAGTGGTGCATGAATGTTCTTTAAAGTTTGTTCGAAATAGGTATCTTGAATCGAATCATCAATGTAGTATCTCCATTCTTCTTCTCGGGGTACTGTCAGCAGCATTACTCCTGCTGGTTTGGCTTGAGAATTCACTGTCATTTGCATTTCTCCTTGCTCAGAGAAAGATATTTGTGCTTGAAGCTTGGCTAGCATATCTCGTCCCAGTAGTGGTACTGGACATTCGGGCATGTAAAGGAATTGATGAGTTACTTGCTGTCCTCCTAGACTGCATATTCGGTTTTGAAGAAAAGACTTTGTGGCTTTGGCACCAGTTGCTCCTATAATGGTGACTGCTTTTTTGGTGAATGGGGCTATCTTTTTGTCTATTACTGAATGCTCTGCTCCAGTATCAACCATAAAGTTCATAATTTGGTCTCCTATTTGTATTCCGACCATAGGCTCCTGGAGACCTAAAGCAAACTTGGAGCCCGGTCTGTCCTAATCCACGTCATCCTCGTCATGGGCTTGTGTGGCCAATGCTTGGATGGCTCCTCCTCCCCTCTCTCTCTGGAATTGTTCTCGATTGGCTCCTCCTCGGCCTCGGGGACGGCCTCGTCTTTCTTCTCGCCACTGATGATCGTTGTCGTCATCTTGCTGGGCGTCTTCGAGTTGCGGGCACGTATCTCTCCAATGTCCTTCCTCTCTGCAATAGGCGCACTGGTTCACGCCTAGTCTCTGGGTCCGGCCTCCGCCTTGACCCCGCCCTCTTCCTCTGCTCCTTCGACTAGGGACACCTCCCCTTTTCTTTTCAACTATGGCCGCAGCCAAAAAATCAGCTTTCTTCTTCATCTTTCTATCACATTCTCTCTGTCTTTCAGTATCACGATTCACATACACTTTATGAGCGACTTCCAATAACTGTGTTGCATTCATGCCCGCAAACCCTTCTAATTTCTGTAATTTACGTCTAATGTCTGGTTGAGACTGGTTTACAAAAGCAGAATTCACCATGCATAAACTTCCTGGTGCCTCGGGATCATAGGGAGTATACATTCTGTAGGCTTCAGTTAATCTTTCATAATAATCTGCTGGGCTCTCATCTATCCCTTGGATAACTCCTGTGACTTTGGAAAGGTTCATAGCTTTTTGGCCCCCCCTTCTCAGGCCTTGTAAAAAGCCTTGGCGAAAACGGGCTAGGGCTGTGGATCCTTCATCTGTATTTGGATCCCATTGGGGGTCTTCATTCGGGAATTCTCTCTGAGCTGCTTCCCTACGGTCTATTATATTCTGCCCCTGCGCCGGAGCTGCAGGGTTTTCTGCCATCCATTCAATAGCTGCTTTTCTAATTCTCGCTCGTTCTTCTGTAGTGAATAGGGTGGTCAGGAGCTGACGGCAATCTGGCCAAGTGGGTTGGTGAGTTTCCATAATACTAGTTACTAATTCTGTCAGCTCCTGGGGCTTACTAGTATAGGAGGCATAATGCGACCTCCAGTTTAATAAATCAGTTGTAGAGAAAGGGATATACACATAAGTTAAGGGTCCCGCTACCACTTCATCATTATCATTCTTTACGGGCACTCCCGGGACTTGCCTTAAGGGAAACAGTTTGGCTGTCCCAGGCGTTGTTTGGGATCTAAGAGTTATTGTCGTTGTCTTAGCAGGAGTCGCTTTCTTTTTCTCAACTGGTTTTGCTTTGGGTTTTTCTTTCACTGGCTTGCTAGTGCTAGCGCTGGCTTTCTCAATTATTTGTACACTGTCCTCTTCTTCTTCTTCTGGGGAATTCCCTCCTTCTTCTTCTAGCTCCGCTTCTGACTCACTTTTTACGTCCTCCTCTCCTTGTCCCGCTAATTCTTTCTCTTTCTCTCCTCCAGGAGGAGGGGGGTCAGGGGTTGGGTCTCGCCTCGGCTCCGGCGGTCTCTGGGGTTCTGGGGCAGGACGCCGCCGGGCTATTCTTACTGGACCTGGGGTTCGGGGCTGCCTGAGGACCACTTCTGGGGAATCAGGATCTGCCAGGATGGGTTTCTTCTTGGCTTTCTTATCCTGCTCTTTCATTCTAGACTGTTCCTTTTTCTGTCTAGAATCTGTAGTAGCTAACATTATTCTGCACTGTTCCTCATAACAGCGCTGCGCCCAGGAGGGCGGATCTTCACAAATACTTAACCAGGAATCTATATAGGGGTATTGATCGGGGTGCGCTACCCGCACTCTACGGTGTATTGACTGAATAATCTCTACGGTGAACGTTCCCTCTCGGGGCCAGATGGGGTCTAGATCGGGCCACTCCCTAGTACACAAAATCTGCAAACGGGCTGCTGTCATTTTAATACCATAATCTCCTGAATATCCCTCTTTAAAATGTGCGATCATACATTCTAATGGAGTGTTCCTTGTAGACTCCGCCCCTCCCATTTCGATGTGTGCGCGCAACAACAGACAGAAGGGAAAAGGAGGGCGGGCCGTGGGTAAGGGGTCCACACGGTCCTGGAAACGTATAGGGAATACAAATAACAAGACAAGACGACAATCGCTTCCCCCTTTTCGCGACCTGAACGCGGTCGCCCGGTCAGGAAATGCGCTAATCAGGGGTCCGCCTTCACTTGGTCCGTGCTGCCAGACCTCTCATTCACACTTCGTTCACACAATCATGCTAGCAACGTATCCCAGAATGCATTCGTTTCTATCTGTTCTGACTAGTCTTTTCCCAATTACAAAAAGGATGAGGGTTTCACCTAGCGAATTCCCATGCCAGGCTACTCGGCTCTTCCTTGAGAGTTGATCATGCTCTCTTACCAATTCCCAATATCTCGAGATTACAAATTCCAAATTCCAATGGCAGTACTGCTCTTTCTATTTCTGTCTAGACCCAAAATCAAAACTATACTCACCGGATCCGGTCCTCAAAACTTCCCAAGCAGGCGCATGAGTTGGACCTCGGACTCCCCTCACTCGGGTTCGAGGCGTTGGCTCCAACCGGGCCCGGCACCCGCCGAGGTCCGACCAGCTCCCTCCGATACAAGGGACCGGTGGCGCCAGGGAGCGGCCCTCGTCGGAAGGGCGCGATCCCGGCAGGACCAAGCCTATAGAGGCGGAAAGTCGTGGTATATTGCCCTATATACACTTTGATTCCACAACTTCCCGGCCAACGCACCAAGGAATATGTAGCAGCAAAGCGCAGACAAACCAATGATACCAGGAGTCTGTTCAGAAGGTCCAAATCATTTATTTGTGCACAAGTCTCAAGCAAGGCAATTTCAAAATGGCTGAGCAAAGTTTTCAAGCATTACAACAACTTTTATAGACTTCTGTTCCATTCTAGGTATAGAAAAACATTTCATTGGTCCCGGTACTCTCCCGTACCTCCCGTAGCCCTTCTATTGGTCCCGGTACTGATAAGTTTCTCCAATTATGTTCCTTCTGTGGGCTTCTGTAGGCATGACACCTGCCTGCCCCCCTTCTAGTCCCAATTACAATGGTCAGTTCATCAACTTGTTACTTTCACACTTTCAAGGTTATGGGACCATTTGTGCGTGCAGAAGAGCAAGGTTCTGTAACTCATCTGTCAGCACTCCTCAATATTTCTCTGCAAATGTACTTTTTCTTATCAGTAACTTTTAAACATGTCTTTTCTGTATTTTTCCATTTCTTAATTCTGCAATTCTGCTTATCTAAGCTAATTCAATATTTCTACTGAGTTCTTTCTTACAATAGCAGCATGTTGGGGGATGTGCAATCCTATATGCCTCTCCACAGGCCTCATTTACAGGTCAAGCTAGCCATGCTGGCCTGCCTATGTCAGACACCGTGGGTCACAGGCCTGCACCTGCCACAGTAGCTGCATTCCTACGCACTCTAGGAATATTCGTATTCCCATATCTGGACGACTGGCTCATCCGAGCTCCATCCCAGTCAGAGGCCCAGACTTCTCTAGCCTGCACAAGGCGTGTTCAGTATCTGGGACTGGTAATCAACATTCCAAAATCCCATCTTACCCCTACTCAGTCTCTAGAGTTCATAGGGGCCTTACTGGATACCACAACTGCAAGGGCCTATCTTCCCCAGGCCCGTTGCCTACGCTTAGTGCAGTTAGCCTCCCAGATTCAGTTAAAATCCCATTTAACTGCTCGGGAGATGTTGCAACTTTTAGGCCACATGGCATCCACGGTGCATGTGGTTCCCTATGCTCGCCTTCACATGAGAGCAGCTCAGTGGACCCTATCCACCCAATGGACCCAGGCATCAGGTTGCCTGTCAGACAAAATAGCAACCTCCAGTCGCCTATTTTCGTCCCTCCACTGGTGGAAGTCCACTCAGAATCTGTTGCTGGGGTCCCCCTTTCAACAGGTGTTATCCCAAGCAACCCTTACAACAGATGCCTCTCCAAAGGGTTGGGGAGCTCATCTACAAGATCTCTCGACCCAGGGCATCTGGTCTTCACAGGAGACATATCTTCATATCAACCTATTAGAGCTCAGAGCAATCTTTCTGGCTCTCAGAGTCTTCCACACCCTGCTCAGCTACAAGACAGTCCTCATCCACATGGACAACCAGGTAGCTATGTTCTACGTGAACAAGCAGGGGGGAACTGGCTCTCTGTCGCTTTGCAACGAAGCTCTGAGATTGTGGGCCTTCGCCAGAGAGCATCAAATCCATCTCATGGCAGTATATCTTCGAGGAGTTCAAAACTCTTGGGCAGACAGACTCAGTCGAGTTCTGCTTCCGCACGAATGGTCCCTCCATGGGGACCAGATAGCCAGAATTTTTCAGATTTGGGGTACCCCAGACATAGACCTGTTTGCAAGTCCGTGGAATGCCAAACTTCCCCGGTTCTGTTCCAGGATTCCATGTCAGGGAGTTCAGGCCAAGGATGCCTTCCTCCTTCATTGGGGGCAAGACTTCCTTTATGCCTTTCCAACTATTCCCCTAATCCCCAAGACTCTGTTCAAGCTTCAGAGAGACAAAGGGACTATGATCCTCATAGCACCACTTTGGCCACGCCAAGTGTGGTACCCTCTACTTCTGCATCTCTCTCAAGCTCCCTCCCTGGACCTGGTGTCTGCTCCAGATCTCCTCTCCCAGGAGGAGGGAACTTTGTGGCACCCAAATCTTCAGTCTCCATCTCAGGGCCTGGTTGCTGAAGGCCTAGACCTTCAAGATTTACAACTTTCTCAGCAAGTGAAGGATATCCTTCATGCTTCCAGAAAGCCTTCCACCAGACGTTCATATGCTTTTAAGTGGAAAAGGTTTTCCATTTGGTGTGCAGAGAAGGGTCTCAACCCTCTTGCAATACCTTTGCATTCTTTACTAGACTATTTGCTGCATTTATCCCATGCAGGCCTTAAAACAAATTCAATCAGAGTCCATTTGAGTGCTATTGCAGCATCCCTTAAGCCTCTCAATGGACAACCTATTTCCTCTCATCCTCTTATAGCAAGATTCATGAGAGGCCTTCTTTTGACTAAACCTCCCATTAGACCACCTCCAGTGGCCTGGGACTTGAATCTGGTTCTTGGCCAGCTTATGAAGCCACCCTTTGAACCTTTAGCCACTACCACCTCAAAATTCCTTTCTTGGAAGGTAATTTTTCTCATTGCAGTCACCTCAGCTCGCCGTATCAGTGAGCTGCAAGCTTTAGTGGCTAATCCTCCTTATACAAGGTTCCATCATGACAAGGTAGTCCTCAGAACTAATCCACACTTTATGCCTAAAGTGGTCTCACCTTTTCATCTGAACCAGGAGGTCTTTTTACCTGTCTTTTTTCCAGGACCTCATGCATCAAGTGCAGAGAGGAATCTTCATACCCTGGATTGTAAAAGAGCACTTGCTTTTTACTTACACAGGACACAGCAACATAGAAAGTCTTCTCAACTTTTTGTTGCTTTTGATCCTTTTCATTTAGGACTTCCAGTCTCTAAGAGAACTCTGTCCAATTGGATTGCTCAGTGTATTTCCTTCGCCTACCAAAGTAAGAACCTTTCTCTGGAGGGCCATGTCACAGCTCACAATGTGAGGGCCATGGCCACCTCTATGGCTCATCTAAACTCTGTGTCCATCGACCAAATCTGTTGAGCGGCCACTTGGGCATCAGTTCATACCTTCACAGCCCATTACTGCTTGGACAAGGACTCCCGCCGGGATGCCTTGCTTGGTCAGGCTGTCCTCAGACACCTGTTCCATTCTTGAACAACTCCTGCCCTCCTTCCCTGAATGGATGCCTGAGATCCATAGGAAGACGAGGAACCCTTCAGGGTCTCATACCCTTGGGGATCTCCCAGGCATCTTAGCTAGGGAGTCCCCATATGTGAGGACTCATTCCTGCTTGTTCCTGGAGATAGCACAGTTACTTACCTGTAACAGGTGATCTCTGGGAACAGCAGGAATTAGTCCTCACAACCCTCCTACCTCCCCTAGGAGTTGTATCTCTCTCTGTCTTTCCTTTCCTCTCTCTCTATTGTCTCAGCTTTAAACTCGAACTGAGGAGAGTTGGTTAGGAAAGGCGGGAAGGCAGCGCGCAGGCGCTGTGGAATGCTCCCAAAAGCTTTCCTTTTTTGGGAAGCTGGGGAGCGTTCCTGCACAGGCTCCGTCGGTACCAACGTACCCATATGTGAAGACTTATTCCTGCTGTTCCCAGAGATCACCTGTTACAGGTAAGTAACTGTGCTTTATCTATTTACATATTCTTACGTATTAATATTTTCTTATGTATGTTTATGTATTTTTTATGTTTTTATTTTTTAACTTATTGTTTATGTCCAAATTTTAGACCCCTGAGGAAGGTTTCTGGCCGAAATGTTTTAGTTGGGTCACCAATAAAGGTTTTTTGTGAATCATCCCTGTGTGGGCTGTGGTCCTTGCCCTCCACTTCTCCTCCACTGTTTTCCTGCGGAAGGCATCCTTCTCTCCCCTGTTGGTTTATATGTCAGATAGCAATCCAGCACATGCGCTTACCATTATTCCAGCATGCTTCCCTGGCCATTTTCTTAATCCAGGAAAGCCAGAAAAAAGTTGTTCTGTATGCTCAAGAACAAGGCAGAAGTTCCTCATGAGTACTGCCCTCAAACCTCTGAGCTAATCCTTAATCTCCAGGAGCAAGCAGGAAGTCAGTCTTCACATATGGGTGATGGCACCGATGGAGCCTAGCGCAGGAACACTCTCCAACATCCAATGGGAACGCTTTTTGGAGTGTTTATCCAAGCATGCGTGGCTGCCCTCCCGCCCTTCCTCCTGGTCTCCTCAGTCATTTTTTTTCCAAAGTGCCACTGGGACCTCGTTCTGTTAGTCGCCCCTAGAGACTTCAAAAACATTTCCTAAGTATCGTTAAAAGTACTCGGTTGCCTTCCCGTCGACTGACTCAACTCCCCATCAACTCTGGTTCCCTTTAGTAATTTTATTTTCCAGAAAATGTATTTTATTTCATATTTTTTTTTCTTTTTGAGGCCTATGGCCTCCTCGAGCATCATTGCCCAATTTGATTTTGCCTCCATATTATTTTCAAATATGGAGAAACCCGAAAGTGGGTTTAAGAAATGCTCAGTGTTCTAGTACAATTTCTATAACTGATGAGCATCCTTGGTGCCTAAAATGTTTAGGCCCGGACCACAATGTCAAGTCCTGTCTCTCCTGTCTTCATATGACTTCCAGAGGTCGGAAGAACTGGGACAAACAGAAGACTAAGCTGTTTCCCCACAGACTCAGCTCCTTCGGTGCACTCCTCGGGGGTGTCAATTCTGTTGAAATCGACCCATGCATCTAAGTCCTCACCAGCAAAGGAAAAGCATCACTTGGAGTCACCAGTGCTGAAGACGACGACATCATCTTTGGCGTCAAGGTTATCGACTTTCAGGTCTGTGTCTGCTTCAGACACCGAGCATCGACATCGGCATCGGCATTGCCATTCATCGCCCTCCGATGCAGACCATCCTTGAAAGCAACCTCAGCAGGAGATATCACCCTCCAAAGTCATACAGTAGTCTGGGGATGCCCACGAGGTTCAGTCCTCTGTGGAGCCCTCAATACCGGCATTAGGAGTTGTTGACCAAAGTTTGGTGTCTGGAGCCTCTCGTCCTCTGATACCATCTCTGGATAAACGGGGTCATCGCCATCGAGTATAGCATCGCTAAACCTTTAGCGGTTATAATGCCGATAGCTTCAACTATTTCACAGCTGGCACCAGAAACTGTTCCACCGATACCTACAGTGACCATACACCTCAGCACTCTTCCACAGGAGTCCTCTTTGTCCCACAGTTTAGAGCAAATGATACTGAGGCCTTTGGTACCATCGGTTCTGATGTCTTCAGCATCCAAGCAACAGACTTCTGAATACCGAAGGTATCGAACATCTGAGAGAGATTATTTTAATTTCCTTGCAGACACCAACTCAGAGGAGGTCTCCAAGGCAGAAGCCACTGAGTCCGAAACTCTCAGGGATATACCATTGGATCCCATCCCCTCTTTATGAATGTTGATGTTCGCTGCCTGAGGTTATGTCTTTTCAAGACTCTCTTAAGGACATGGCGGCAGCTCTCGATGTTTCAGTAGCTGTTGAAACAGAGCCAAGAGAGCTATCTACTCCAGTACCCTTCAGCACCAAAGGGGCTAATACCCTTCCAATGCACAACATTTTAAAGAACCTGATGGTTTGAATGTGGGAGGCACTGATGTCAACTCCATTGGTAAGCAAGAGTCTCGATATCCTCTATAGGGTTCCTCCCTCACCAGGCTTTCAAAAGCCACAACTTTCCATCCATTCCATGGTAGTGCAGTCTGCAATGAGGAGGATCCAAAGTCAAAAGAATCACTCCTCAATGCCTCTTGGAAGGGAGGCCAGGACTCTTGATGCATTTGGAAGGAAATCATTCCAGGCTTACCATGCTAGCCTCCAAAATAGACTCATATATGCGGTATATGGGTTTGTTTCTTAAGGATGTATTGAGAGATCTATCAGAATTCACTTCCCTCTTGCCTCCTGACAAGCAGGCGGCTCATCAGGTCTTAGTGACACATGCCCAAAATACATCTAAATTCCTGACAAGCAGCATTTGATACTTTTGAGGCTAACATCAGATCTGCAGCAGCCTGTGTAGGAGCCAGAAGGACAACATGGCTCCAGGCATCATCAGATCTGGAAGAGTGGTTCCAGGATAAGTTAGGTTCACCCCCTTGCAAAGAATATTAACTATTTGGCCAGAGGTGGAGAGAAAAGGCTGGTGAGATAGAGATGGTCAACCTCACCATGAAGAGGCTGTCAAGGAAGACAGCCGACCCTTCTCAGAAGGCGGCCACTACCAAGAAACCATTCTTCTTCCCTAAGAAGAAGAGGTTTTAGCCTCCCTATCAGGCCTATTCTGGTTAGGTTGCCCCACAACAACAGAGGCAACCAGGCCAGAAACGGATCAGGAAAACCAAGGTTACCAAACCACAGCCTGTACCAACTACTCAACCCCCTCAGAGTTTTTGACTCCTTCAAAAAGAGCATGGACAATTCTCCCATGATTCTCCCTCCTCCTTCCAGGATTCCAGGAAAATTAGTGCACTCATCACACTGCTGGATCAGCATCACATCCGAGCCCTGGACCCTACACCTAGTGAGTCAGGGCCTACCACTAAAATTCCAGATTCATCTTCCCACTCATTTTGTGGGACATCCCACTCTGGATCCCCTTCAATCCTCTTGGCTTCAACAGGAAATCCTCTCACTGCTAAAGCAAGGAGCCATAGATGAGGTACCCTCCACCCAAAAAGGCCTTAGGGTTCTACTCCAGATATTTCCTGATTCCAAAACAGACAGGCGATCACAGGCCTATATTAGATCTTTGAGATCTCAAAGAAAAATTCAAGATGTTCTCTCTGGGCACTCTTTTGCCATACCTCCAACATAATGATTGGCTATGCTCTCTGGATCTAAAGGATGCTTGCACTTACATCTTCATTCACCCAGACTACAGAAGGTTCCTCAGGTTTGTTTTTCAAAACAACCACTATCAGTACAGTGTCCTCCCATTCGGACTCTCCTCAGCACCAAGAGTTTTCACAAAGTGTTTAGCTGCTGTCGCAGCCTACCTACGAACTTTGGGGATCTTTCTGTTCCCCTACTTAGACAACTGGCTGCTAAGGGCAGACTCCACTTCAGCACTCACATCTGCTCTAAATCAAATCATTTATGTCCTAAAGGAATTTGGTTTTGTCATAAACTATCCAAAGTCTCATCTCAGCCCAGCTCAGAAACATAAGAACATAAGATATGCCATACTGGGTCAGACCAAGGTCCATCAAGCCCAGTATCCTGTTTCCAACAGTGGCCAATCTAGGTCATACGTACCTAGCAGTTTCCCCAAAAGACACAGGTTCCGCAATGCTTGTACTGGGTCAAGCATTGATATCCTGGGTCCTTTCTTAATAATGGTTTATGGACCTTTCCTCCAGGAACTTGTCCAAACCTTTTTTAAACCCAGCTACACTAACAGCCTTTACTACATCCTCCGGTAACAAAGTCCAGAGTTTGAATGAAAAAATATTTTCTTTTATTAGTCTTAAATAGTTTACCCTGTAGCTTCATTGCATGTCCCCTAGTCTTTCTATATTCTGATATCGTAACAATCGATCTACGTTTACACGTTCCACTCCGTTCATTAATTTATAGAATTCTATCATATCTCCCCTCAGCCGTATCTTTTCCAGGTTAAAGAGCCCTAACCTTTTTAGCCTTTCCTCATAGGAGTATCCTTCCATCCCCTTTACCATTTTGGTGGCTGTTCTCTGAACCTTTTCTAATAACGCTATATCCTTTTTAAGATGCGGTGACCAGAATCGCACACAATATTCAAGGTTCGGTCTCACGATGGAACGGTATAGAGGCATTATAATATCTTTTGTTTTATTTTCCATTCCTTTCCTTATGATACCTAGCATTCTATTTGCTCTCTTGGCTGCCGCTGCACACTGGGCCGAGGGTTTTAACATGTTATCCACAATGATGCCTAAATCTTTTTCCTGGGCGGTGGTTCCTAATGTGGAATCTTGCATTGTGTAACCATAGTTTGGGTTGTTCTTCCCTAGGTGCATAACTTTGCACTTGTCCACATTAAATTTCATCTGCCATTTTGATGCCCAGTCTTCCAATTTATCAAGATCCTCTTGCAATTTTCCACAATCCTCGGGTTTTAACAACTTTAAATAGTTTTGTGTCATCTGCAAATTTGATAACCTCACTCGTTATTCCACTTTCCAGGTCATTTATGAATATGTCAAAAAGCAGCGGACCCAGCACAGATCCCCTGGGGTACACCACTATTCACCCTTCTCCATTGGGAAAATTGGCCATTCAGCCCAACCCTCTGCTTTCTATCTTTTAACCTGTTCCTGATCCACAGTAGTACACTGCCTCCTATCCCATGACTCTTTAGTTTTGCCAAAAGTCTCTGATGAGGGACCTTGTCAAAGGCTTTCTGAAAGTCCAGATACACTATATCAACTGACCCACCTTTGTCCACCTGTTTATTCACACTTTCAAAAAAACATAACAGATTAGTAAGACAAGATCTTCCTTGTCTAAAGCCATGTTGGCTGTCTCCCATTAGGCCATGACTATCTACATGCTGAGTAATTTTATTCTTTATGATGGTTTCTACCATTTTTCCCGGTACTGACGTGAGGCTCACTGGTCTGTAGTTTCCCGGATCACCCCTGGAACCCTTTTTAAAAATTGGTGTTACATTGGCGATCCTCCAGTCTTCAGGTATTAGAGATGATTTTAATGATAGTTCACAGATTACTAATAGCAGGTCTGCAATCTCATATTTCAGTTCTTTCAACACCCTTGGATGTATACCATCCGGCCCAGGTGATTTGCTACTCTTCAGTTTATCTAATAGTTGTAATACATCTTCCCGATGTATCGATATTTCCTTCAATTCTTCTGCACCTTTAAATACCACTTCAGTCATGGGTAACATCCCTACATCTTCCTCAGTAAAGACCGAAGCAAAGAATTCATTCAGTCTCTCCGCTATCGCTTTGTTGCCTCTTAGTGCCCCTTTAACTCCTCTTTCATCTAATGGTCCAACCAACTCTCTCACAGGTTTTTTGCTACGAATGTACTTGAAAAAATCTTTATTTCGCGTTTTTGCTTCCACAGCAAGCTTCTTCTCAAATTCTCCCTTTGCCTTCTTTATCAATGCCTTGCATTTGACCTGCCAGTGCTTGTGCTGTTTCCAGGTTTCGTCGTTTGGCTCTTTTTTCCATTTCCTGAAAGATGCTTTTTTGGCAACAACAGCCTCTCTGACCTCACCTTTAAACCATGCTAGCAGTTTTTTGGACTTCCTTCCACTTTTCTTAAAGCGTGGAATACAGCTGGTCTGGGCTTCCAAGATGGTATTTTTCAACAACACCCAAGCTTGATGTAAGTCTTTAACCTTTGCAACTGCTCCTTTGAGTTTTTTCTTAACTATTTTCCTCATTTTATCATAGTCTCCCTTTCGAAAGTTAAAAGGTAGTACTGTGGATTTCCTTACTATCCCTTGTGAGGGAGAAGTTCAAGATGCTCTCCCTTGGAACATTGCTGCCATACCTCCAGCAGGGAGACTGGCTGTGCTCCTTAGGCCTCAAGGATGCTTTCCTCTGCCCGGTGCCTCTGGTGTTAAGGTACCTTCTCCACCTTTCTCAGTCCAGGCTCAAGTCTAACCCCGTTCAGGTGCATCTTAGTGTCCTGGCAGCGCATCATCATCCGGTGGTTGGTAAGCCCTTCTCGGTCCAACCATTGGTGACTCATTTCCTTAGGGGTCTTCTCCTATCAAAGCTCCTGGTTTTCCCCCGGCAACCGAATGGGACCTCATTGTGGTGTTGGGGCAGCTCATTCACCCGTCCTTTGAGCCTTTGGCTACCTGCCACCTTTGCTACCTCTCGTGGAAGGTGGTTTTCCTGGTTGCGCTCACCTTCGCTTGCAGAGCTAGCAAGCTCCAAGTCCTTCTGGCGGAGGCGCCTTATGCCAGGTTCTACAAGAACAGAGTGGTGCTTCACACACACCCCAAATTCCTCCGAAGGTAGTGTCGCCCTTCCATTTTAACCATGAAATGGTGATCCCTATCTTCTTTCCACGACATCACTCCAGTCGGGCAGAGATGGTCGTAAGCTCCGATGAGCTTGACTCTGCTGGGCAGGGACTGTCTGTTTACTGGCTGCCTCCTGTAGGTCAGCTGTTCAGCGCTGCGTGCATGACACTCTATAAGTGCTAAATAGATAGATAGATAGATGGTCCTTCACACCTTGGACTGCAAGCGGGCCTTGTCCTTCTATATGGGTGGTGGACTCTATCGCCCTCGCTTATGAGCAGGCAGGGCTCCCACTGGAAGGCTGCATCACGGCGCATCGTGACAGGGCCATGGTGGCTTCGGTGGCAAACTTGCACTCTGTCCTGATGGTGGACATCTGCCAGGCCGCCACCTGGTCTTCAGTACATACCTTTGCAGCCCATTACTGCCTGGAAAGAGAGTCCCAATGAGACAGTGCCTTCGGCCAGGCTGTGCAACCTTTTCCGGGTCTAGGAAACTCCTACCCTCCGACCCTTCTGTGTTCAGGCTACCAGAGTGCTGGTACATCGGACACAGGGGTCCTACTGTGGTCACGGACCAAATTGCTGCTGCTTGTGGCTCCTCTAGGGGGAGTCCTATTTTTTTGCTATGGGCTTTCGGTAGCCTGTAGCTGGGGAGTCCTATATGTGAGGACTGACTTCCTGCTTGTTCCCAAAGAAAGCGTAGTTACTCACCTGTAGCATGTGTTCTCCAGGGACAGCAGGAATCAGTCCTCACAGCCCTCCCTTCTCCCCTTGAAGTTGCTTCTTTATCATCCTCTGTTTTTTCTGTCTTTTAGCTATGTCATCTGACTGAGCTAGATGGCACCCTTGGGCGGGAAAGGGACCACGCATGTGTGGTGGCATCTCCCAAAGGCTTTCTTTGAAAGCTGGGGGGATGCTTCCACGAGGGCGCCATTGGTGCCGACGTCACCCATATTTGAGGACTGATTCCTGCTGTCCCTTGAGAACACCTGTTACAAGTGAGTAACTACACTAACTAGGCTGGGGAGCCCAACTCAATGGCTTTACAACAAAAGGTCTTTGGTCCACTCAGGAAATGCTCCTCCAGATCAATCTTCTGGAACTCCGAGCGGTCTTCAGTGTCTTCTCTCACCAACTCAGGGGATTGTCCTTTCTCGTGCAGACTGACAACCAAGTAGCAATGTTTTATATAAACAAAGGAGGGACAGGCTGTCAACTCCTATGCAAGGAGTCCCTTCGCCTTTGGAACTGGGAAATTCCCCAAGGTATTCACATTCACGCATCCTACCTTCCAGGATAACAGAATCAATTATCCGACAGGCTAAGCCAGATCCTCCATCCAACCGAGTGGGTGCTGGATACTCAAGTAACCCAACACTTGTTCCAACTCTGGGGGACGCCACTAATCAACCTCTTTGCGTCTCCCCTCAATGCTCAACTACTTCGCTTTTGCTCGAGGACTCCTCTTCCCCATAGGGAATCGTTGGATGCCTTCCTTATCCATTGGGGTCAAGAGCTTCTTTATGCTTTCCCTCCCTTTCCGCTCATAGCAAAAACACTCTTCAAGCTGCAGGCCAACCAGGGTCAAATGATTCTCATTGCCCCTTACTGGCCCAGACAACCGTGGTTTCCTCTACTTCTTCAGCTTGCTCAAGCACCTCCCCTCTGGCTTGGTTATTCACCAGCACTGCTCCCTTAGGATCAGGGGACCCTCCTGTACCCCAGCCTCATAGAAACATAGAAACATGATGACAGAAAAAGACCACAAGGCCTATCTAGTCTGTCCTTCCATAACAACAACTACAACAGTCCACTTTTTACCTTTAGAGATCCTCTGTGTTGGTCCCATGCTTTTTTGAATTCAGTTACTGTCCTCATCTCTACCACCTCCACTGGGAGACTATTCCACGGATCCACTACTCTTTCCGTAAAGAAATATTTCTGCATATCACTCCTGAGTCTATCTCCCTTCACCCTCATCCCATGTCCCCTCGTAGCAGAACTTGCTTTCAATTGAAAGAGGCTCTCTCCCTGAACATTTATGCCACGGAGGTATTTAAACATCTCAATCATATCACCTCTATCCCACCTTTCCTCTAAGGTGTACATATTAAGATCCTTAAGTCTGTCCTCATATGCTTTATAATGAAGCCCATTAATCATTTTAGTAGCCACCCTCTGCACCGACTCCATCCTGTTCACATCCTTTTGAAGGTGCGGTCTCCAGAATTGCACACCATACTCCAAATGAGGTCGCACCAAAGACTTATACAGAGGCAGTATCACCTCCTTTTTTCTGCTAGCCATTCCTCTCCGTATGCACCCAAGCATCCTTCTAGCTTTTGCCGTCGCTTTTTCTACTTGTTTAGCTACTTTAAGATCATCAGACACAACCACGCCTAGGTCCCGCTCTTCTTTAGTGGACAAATGTACTTCACCTCCTATACTGTATTGCTCCCTTGGATTGCTGCAGCCCAAATGCATGACCTTACATTTTTTAACATTAAATCCCAGCTGCCAAATTCTAGACCATTCTTCAAGCTTAGCTAGATCCCTCCTCATGTTATCTACACCTTCCTGGGTGTCTACTCTATTGCAGATTTTGGTATCATCCGCAAAGAGGCAAACCTTACCCGACAGCCCTTCCGCTATATCACTAACAAAGATGTTAAAAAGAATCGGACCAAGGACAGATCCCTGGGCACACCACTGGTAACATCCTTCTCCTCAGAGTGAGCTCCATTTACTTGTACTCTTTGTCGCCTCCCACCCAACCAATTTCTAACCCAAGCAGTAACTTTAGGGTCCATCCCTAGGGTGCTCAGTTTGTTTATAAGTCGCCTGTGAGGAACAGTGTCAAAGGCTTTACTGAAATCTAAATACACCACATCTAGAGCTCTCCCTCAGTCCAACTCCCTGGTCACCCAGTCAAAGAAATCAATCAGATTTGTCTGACAGGATCTGCCTCTGGTGAATCCATGCTGCCTCGGATCCTGTAATCCGCCGGACTCCAGAAACCTCACTATTTTCTCTTTCAGCAGCGTTTCCAATAATCTACTCACCACCGAAGTTAAACTAACCGGCCTGTAGTTTTCAACCACATCCTTACTTCCGCTTTTGTGTAAAGGCACCACATGAGCCTCTCTCCAGTCCTTTGGCACCACTCCCGAGTCCAACGAGGCATTGAAAAGGTCAGTCAGTGGAGTTGCTAGAACGTCCCCAAGTTCCCTCAGTATTCTAGGGTGTATCCCATCCGGTCCCATCGCTTTGTCTACTTTAAGTTGAGCTAGTTTCTCACGAACACAGTCTTCTGAAAATTGTTTAAGATGTCCCTCGCTTCTGTTCTTATTTGTGGGTGTTTTCTGAGGTCCTGCTTCTGGTTCTTCATCTGTGAACACAGAACAAAAATATTTGTTAGCAATTCCGCTTTATCCTTATCAGCTTCTACATATTCCCCCCCTGCACCCTTGAGTCTGACAATACCACTTTTGCCCTTCCTCTTCTCACTAATATATCTGAAAGATGTCTTATCCCCCCATTTTATTGCATTGGCTATTTCCTCCTCCTTTTGAATCTTTGCCTTCTTGACTACTTTGCTAGCTTTTCTACGTTTTTCCAAATACAGATGCCTGTCTTCCTCTCTCTGTGATCTCTTGTATTTCATGAAGGCCTCCCTCTTTTTCTTCACTTTTTCAGCTACTTCCTTCGAAAACCATAGCGGTCTCCTGTTCCTTTTACCTTTATTTACCATTTTAACAAAAAGGTTGGTTGCCTTTAAAATACCCCCTTTCAGTTTTGCCCACTGTTTTTCTACATCCCCCAGCTGTTCCCATCCCACTAACGACTCCCTGAGGTATTGGCCCATCTTCGCAAAGTTAGTCTTCCTAAAGTCTAAGATCTTTACCTTGGAATGGATTCTAACAGCCCTAGTCCTAATACTGAACCACACCATCTGGTGATCACTGGATGCAAAATGATCTCCCACTACAACATCAGAAACACTTTCACCATTGGTAAGCACCAAGTCCAGTATGGCCCCTTCACGTGTGGGGTCTGTTACCAATTGCCTGAATAGTTCTCCCTGTAGAGAATCCAGGATCTCCTTACTTCTAGATGATACTGCAGCAGGAATGTGCCAAACAACATCTGGCATATTGAAATCTCCTAGCAGTAGCACTTCCCCTTTTCTAACAATGCTGCGTATGTCTTCAATTAACTCTCTGTCCACCTCTTCCACTCTACTTGATGACCTGGAGGCTGAATGCTTTGTCCTCTCAGACTTTAATCTCCGAGGATATTTTGTACGTCTTTTTATCATCAATAAAGGCTTCAACTAGATGCTCTTATGCCTTTAGATGGTGCAGGTTTTCCATCAGGTGTTCTCTTAAAACACTAGATTTTTTTACATGTCCCATTCCGGACTTGCTGTAGTTCCTGCTACATTTATCTTCTTCTGGTCTCAAGACTAGTTCAGTGATAGTGCATCTATCCACGATTGCGGCCTCCTACCATACTCCAGGGAGCTGTCCAATCTCAGCGTACCCTTTAGTGGCCAGGTTTATGCGAGGTCGTCTTCTGACCAAACTGCCTTTCTATCCACCTCCCACTCCGTGGGATTTAAATGTGTCCTTGCGCAACTCATGCGCAGTCCGTTTGAACCAATGGGTTCAGCTCCACTGAAGTTCCTCATATGGAAGCTTCTCTTCCTCATAGCAGTCACCTTAGTTTGCAGAGTTAGTGAACTGCACGCTTTAGTGACGTATGCTATTTTTCACCATGACAAAGTGGTTCTTCGCACACATCCTAAGTTCTTACCAAAGGTCGTCACCTCCTTCCACCTCAACCAATCGGTCTTGCTACCGACTTTTTTTCCAAGACCACCACACCTCTCCAGCTGAGGCTAAACTTTATACTCTAGATTGCAAGAGGGCCTTAGTGTTCTATCTAGACTGCACTAAGGACCATCGCTAGTTCTCTCAATTGTTTATATCCTTTGATCTAAGTCATTTGGCATCACCAGTATCAAGGAGAACACTGTGTAACTGGTTAGCAGATTGCATACCCTTTGCTTATTTTCAGGCTGGGCTCTCCCTACCACACAGTGTCACAACCCACAATATCAGAGCTATGGCAGCTACTGTGGCTAATGTCCGCTCTGTCCCTATCTCAGAGATCTGCCAGGCGGCAACTTGGTCTTCTCAGACTCCAGAGCTGATGCTCAATTTGGACAAGTTGTTCTGCAAAACCTCTTTTAAATTTAGACATCTTATCCACCGCCCATTCGACTACTTCCCGAGGAGTGCTTTGAATGATCTGAGTCTGTTGGTTCCCTGCTGCAGCCTCTAGCTGTGCCGTAATTCTTTTCTCACTTTGTTGTCTTGGGCTAGGGAGTCCCATATTGCTGGCCCAAAGCCAGTTGGGGCCAAAAAAGACATATTGGAGTGGAGGAGTGGCCTAGTGGTTGGGGCAAGGTACTTCAGGCCGGAAGGTCGGGGGTTCAAATCCCACTAGAGGACAGCAACCTTGTGCCGGAAGGACTGGGGTTTCTAGTCCCACAAGGTGCTCCTTGTGGTCTTGGGCAAGCCACGTAACCCTCCATAGCCCCCATGTTCCCTGTAAAATAGTTATCTCCAAGTTATAATGCCCTGTTCAATGTAATTTCAGTTTGTTCAATGTGAACCGCACTGATGCAGAATAGCGCGGTATATAAGAGAATGTAAATAAATAAATATTTAAAACTACTGAGCTATCAGGCACGGTAAACAAACCTCCGGACACCACCGCACCCCGATCGGCGTCAGGCGAAGGAGCAGGAAGGCAAACCCCTCCCTGATCGCTGGCCCAAAGCCAATCAGGGACAAAGAGGGCATCTTTAAAACTACTGAGCCATCGTGCCTGCCCACACCTGAGGGCCTTGCCAGAGGGCCCTTTGGCATGGCTCGAAGGCAAGTTAACTATTGATTTGACTGTACAAGCTACAACATTGTAAGTTTAAACTAATATGCTCCTTGTTAATCCATATTGCAGGGCCTCAGTAGATATTTGATATAATAATCGGTATCTCAGAAACTTCATCTAGACTCCATATACTTAAAAGTATTTCTGGTACATTGTAACTCTCTCTTATTCATTGAAATTAAGTATAGTCGGGGAAGAACGTGTCATGCTGCTGCTGGTGGCTTTTGAAGGCCTTGCTGGACATCCCTCTTGCAGAGACTGCAAGCCGCTGGGTCATGGTCTGGCCAGAGGCAACAAAGATAGCAAAGTATACATCCCTACTTACACTTGTTGCAACCTTCCACCTCCTGCTAGTTAGTTAACTGCAACAAACTCATAGCATTGTATTATATACATTACTATACATTTCCTTGCAAGCTACACAAGCTTTGTCTAGTCTGAGAAGTTCCATTAGGCAGCTCTACCTTCATTATATTCTCCCCTTCTAACACAATGTCATATCTAATCCACTACATTATTTTCCTGTATGGCCTGGCTCTAGTCATCGTACCTACCGGAGCCTTTTTTCGCCAGCAAGGCCTGATGTCCACCATACATGGATACGGTCAAAACAGACAAGAAAATGTTTTCAACTCTCTGAGACCGTCACAGCTATCAAGACACCAACACCTAATTCACATCATTTGCCAGTCTCCTGGAAAATCCCATGCTCAGAATTGTACAGAGGGAAAAAGTCCTAAAGTGTATGCTTATAAATGCAAGATCTATCTAGAATAAATGGCCAATTATTGCTGACTACGTGGATAATCATAAACTAGACTTAATCCTCCTTACTGAATCATGGCTCACAGACACCGATGCAGTTCTTACCAATCAACTTAAGCTCCCCAACTATAATATCTTCAACTTCCAAGAAATAACAGAAGAGGAGGTGGTAACCTTATATTGGGTAGATCAGACCTACAATTCCAATACCTCAACTCCCAAAAACTCTCCCAGTCTTGACTCCATCTTAATTGCTAATTAACAACTCGCAATAGCACTTATCTACCGTGCTCCCACCTCTTGTTACGATGACCTAACCATACCCCTGGATATAGTCTGAAATCACTCACCGAAGTCGAGACCTCTCTGGATCATGGGTGACTTCAATCTCCCGGCCTTATCAAAAAAGAACTCTATACAGTTTTTCTTGATGCAGTGTCTACGCTTAACTATGATCAACTAATACATGCACCTACCCAGTCTAGAGGAAATACTCTGGACCTTATCTTTGCACCATCCCACATATATGGTACCAAGAACTCCTTCCATCCACAAATTCTTCCATTGCCATGGTCAGACCATAAAGCCATCATATTTTACATTCCAGTTACCATTCCAGATTCCAATTCACCTATTAATGATGCATTACCACCAACTCGTCACTTCAAACCATTTATCAAAGATGCATTCCTTGATGAAACATTGTCTAAACTCAATTCCTGCTCATCTGATCTAGATGAAATGATACACTCGTGGAATTTGACCCTAAGTCAGCCTGCTGAACTCTCCCAATACAGATCTTATCCTTCGAAAAGATCACAATCTGCTATATGGTTTACAGCTGACTTACGCAACTCCCTGCTAAATCTCAGAAAACGATGCATTTCCAGACTTCCCCACAACAGACATATATATATATATATGAAGGCCTTGCTGTTACAACAAGAAGAAAGGAATACCACACTAAAATCCTAATGCACCCCCTAAATAGGCCCCGTGAGCTCTTTCGTTTGATCCAATCTCTCACTAAAGATTCACTACTACATCAAACAGAAAACTTGCTCCACCCACAAGACCTTGCTATCCATTTTCACAATAAAAAAAGTCATCATCAATCATCCTGGAGATCCTTACAAAAACAGCCCTTCACCTGAAAGCACCAGTATCCCTCTGCTGACTTCTCTCTACTCTTACTCCACCTAACAAATTGAAAACATAATAAAAGGACTTAACTCTACCACCTCACCTGCTGATCCATGCCCATCCCACTGGATCAAGTCTGGTTGTTCGGAATTAAGCCCTCACATCTCCTGAATCATTCACCTCTCCTTCAACAAGGGTCTTGTTCCAACACCACTGAAAACTGCTACCATCAAACCACTTCTAAAAAAAATCCCAAGTTAGGTCCTCAAGACTTGAACTCCTATCGTCCCATATCTAGCCCTCCCTTCCTAACTAAATTAATAGAGAAAATAGGACAACAAATCCAAGACCACATTGATACTTAAGCTCCAGTGGATCCTCAGCAGCATGGCTTCCGCCAACATGGTATTGAAACCTTACTCACCTCCTTATTTGATAATCTGATTAAAGGCATAAATAGATCCAAACATGGCTTCATCCTCATCTTCTTGGATAGTGCCTCGGCTTTCGATATAGTCTGTCACAGCCTCTTTCTTATTCAACCAAGTTAAAGGCATTCAGGGCTCAGCACTAGATTGGTGTCACTCTTACCTATCAGATCGCCAACAACAGGTTCGCATAGGTACACTAACATCAACCGTGTTTCATCAAACCCAAGGTGTACCACAGGGCTCGTCACTCTCTGCTCTACAATTTAATATATATATTCAGCCATTATGCACAATCATTCAATCTTTTGTCATTCTTTACCATTATCTATGCAGATGATGTGCTACTTTACACCCCTTTCTCAATGGAGAACCCCAACTTTACTGGAATCACAGACTGCTTTAATGCAGTTTCTGACTGGTTAGGAGCCCACAACCTTAAAACGAACTACAGTAAAACAGAAGTTCTGTTCATCACGAAGGATCCAACATTCATACCTCCAGCTACCCTACATGTAAAGAATGTTGAGCTGAAGACTAATCATGAGGTTAGATATCTAGGAGTCACCTTGGACCAATGTCTAAATTGGGAATCCCATATAAACAATATCACGAAAGCTGTCTATCACAAAATTCGCTCCCTCCATCAGCTCCGACCCTTATTAGAACCTACTGACTTCCGCTCGGTCTTCCAAGCTCTTGTTTTCATAATTGAAGAGTGGAGTGACATTATCCTACATGGCTTACCTGCCTATGCACTCCATCTTTTACAAATGGCTTTGAATACAGCTGCTCGAACCATTTATGGAGCTTCCAAATATGATCATGTATCACCTCTCCTAGTACAACTTCATTGGCCACCAATAAACAATAGTCTCAAGTACAACGCTCTTCTATTAACATTTAAAGTCCTTCACCGCTATCCACATCTTCTCTGGAAGATCTCCTGCACCGAACGCCCGACACCAGAACCAGAAGAACAATTATGGCAAATACACTGATCATACCAGCCCTGACTAGCAAAAGCTCCCAATTTACCAGGCACAGAGCCTTCTCCATCTTTGCCCCCCTGCTCTTGAACTCTCTTCCTGCTCTGATCTGTCTCATCACTGACCTTTCAACTTTCCGTAAAGCAATTAAGACACATCTATTCCAGCTATCATATAACCATGTACCACAGCTTTTCATGATCTCCCTTTAATGCTAAGATCCCTGCAGCTTGTTTATAGTTTTGTTCACTATGATTAGTTTATTAATGTATTCAGTTATTGCATTAACTCATATTTACTTGTTCATTATAACTGTTCAGTGTTCAATGTATTTTAACCTGATCTCCAGGAACAAGCAGGAATGTAGTCTTCACATATGGGTATCGTCGGTACCGACGGAGCCTGCGTGGGAATGCTCCCCAGCGACCAATAGGAAAGCTTTTGGGAGCATCCCACAGCACCTGCGTGCTGCCTTACCCAACTGTCCCTCTCCAGTCCTTCGTTTTCCGCGGAGCCGAGACACATCCTTTCACCACAGAAAAATTCCCTTCTTATACGTCTTTTTTATGGTCGCGTCTGCCTTCCCTCGACGCTATACCAGTACCGACGGTTCTTCTTTTCTTTTTTCTAAAAAAAACCAACTTTGTTTCTGGAGTCTTTCTCCAGTAATTTTCTTCTCGGGTGCCATGTGCCATTTTGGGCACTAGGCCCAACTTTTTCCCTCAAAATGGAAAAACCCGCTTCGGGTTTTAAAAAGTGTTATAAGTGTGGCGGTACCATCTCCGTCACCGACACCCATGAATGGTGCCTCAAATGTTTAGGTCCTGACCACTCTATTTCAGTGTGTTGCCTGTGGAATGATGTCAAAAAGGGCCCTGCAAAACCGAGCCGCTAAGCTCAGCACCCTTTTTCCCTCCGATGCAGCCTCCGTAGCATCGGCGTCCTCCAGGGCTTCATCCTCCTCCCATGGATCTCAGGTAACTAAACATAAATCTAGCAGGTCCTCAAAGGGTAGATCTCCTTCTAAACATCGAGATGCCTCTGGCATTGCCCTTGAGGGACTTTCACCGGCAAAATTGCCTCGGCAGGAGGCTTCTGCTTCCAAAGCACTAACGGGCCTCCAGGATGTTCTCGAGGCTTCAACCTCGGCAGAACTACTGGTGACATGCTTTGGGGTTCCGACTGCTTTAACCGGCACCGATACCCAAGCATCGGCAGCGTCGATAGACCAGAGATTCTTGGCTATTGAACGCAGTCTGGCGGCTCTTCTCACGACCTCGATGCCCCTGAAACCGCTTCAGACAATTCAACCGGTGCCGGCTCCGACCCCTACTCCAGTGCCGGCACCGACTCCAGTGACATTGGCAGGTATTCTACCGGGACTGAGTCATGCGTCTCTATTCGGCATTGACAAGTCGGTACCGGACCACTCCGGATCGGAGATATTTCGCATCCTCGGATGAATCTGAAGACTACGAAGGCTCTGCCGATACCAGAGTACTACTTCCTGAGGATTCCTCTTCTCCTCAGCGTAGGATGTCTCCACCAGAGGATATGTCCTTTCAGGATTTTATCCGAGATGTGGCCCGAGGTCTTTCCATCACAGTGGCTCCTGAAAAAGAGCCTAGGGCAAAGGAATTAGAAATCCTACAATACCCTAAACTATAACTATACCTGGCTATACTTTATTCAAAAAGGACAGGGTAGGAAGAAGGGGAGGAGGCGTGGCACTATATGTAAAAACTACTATTAAAGCTTTGGAATTACAGAGCTTAAAAGGGAGAGAGGAGGCATTTTGGGTTAAACTAGAAAGAGGGAAAGAGAGATCTATTTGCATTGGTATGATATACAGACCTCCCTCACAAGAGGAAGAGGTGGACAGAGAGTTAATTGAAGACATATGCAGCGTTGCTAGGAAAGGGGAAGTGCTACTGATAGGAGATTTCAGTATGCCAGATGTTGATTGGCACATTACTGCTGCAGTATCATCTAGAAGTAAGGAGATCCTGGATTCTCTACAGGGAGAATATTCAGGCAATTGGTAACAGACCCCACACGTGAAGGGGCCATACTGGTCTTGGTGCTTACCAATGGTGAAAGTGTTTTTGATGTTGTAGTGGGAGATCATTTTGCATCCAGTGATCACCAGATGGTGTGGTTCAGTATTAGGACTAGGGCTGTTAGAATCCATTCAAAGGTGAGGATCTTAGACTTTAGGAAGACTAACTTTGCGAAGATGGGCCAATACCTCAGGGAGTCGTTAGTGGGATGGGAACAGTTGGGGGATGTAGAAAAACAGTGGGCAAAACTGAAAGGGGATATTTTAAGGGCAACCAACCTCTTTGTTAAAATGGTAAATAAAGGTAAAAGGAAAAGGAGACCGCTATGGTTTTCGAAAGAAGCAGCTGAAAAAGTGAAGAAAAAGAGGAAGGCCTTCATGAAATACAAGAGATCACAGAGAGAGGAAGACAGGCATCTGTATTTGGAAAAACTTAGAGAAGCTAGCAAAGTAGTCAAGAAGGCAAAGATTCAAAAGGAGGAGGAAATAGCCAATGCAATAAAATGGGGGGATAAGACATTTTTCAGATATATTAGTGAGAAGAGGAAGGGCAAAAGTGGTATTGTCAAACTCAAGGGTGCAGGGGAGGAATATGTAGAAGCTGATAAGGATAAAGCGGAATTGCTTAACAAATATTTTTGTTCTGTGTTAACAGATGAAGAACCAGGAGCAGGACCTCAGAAAACACCCACAAATAGGAACAGAAGTGAGGGACACTATCCGTAAAGAAGAGACCGGCACATAATATTCATTAATTAGGGTTTTTTTTACATGACTGGCATGGTTCTTCTTAACCCTTGAGGTTTCCCGCTCTCATTTATATACACATGCGTCGGCGTTTTTTTACAGAATGAGCAGATTCCGTCTGCAATAGCCCGCCGGGGTCTTCTTTACGGACAGTGAAATTCGGGATCTTGCAAAGTAGTAAGCAGTAATTTAATTCATATAGATTCAGTTTATTTATGTACAATCGTGATTGTTGTAAGTTTGATGGTCACCCTGGTGCCACGAGTTGCGGAGGATAACACCGTTTTTTGTTTCAATATGTATGGGAAAGTGATGCGATTCGCTCTTAGCTTCTTTCTTTTAACCTTTTCTCATTTGAAGTTTCAGCGTACACTGAGGGCAGAGCCTTGGTACTTAATTTTGTACGTTCATTCTTTGACGTATAATTATCCCCTATAAAGAGATATAGATCGGGTTATCTTATGGTACGCCTACATATTCAGATCTTGGTCCCTCAGCGGTACAGCCCGTTTCTGCACATTATGATAAAATTCATAATAACGCATTTGTACCTATGTTTAGATCATTTGTACTCAATGGTTTTGAACACTCACCATTTTTCTTTTTGTAATATTTCTAATTTTTAATTTAACTGTTTCATATTGTTTTCACAACGTAGGAAGTATACTTTTATCCTCAGTGATATGCCACTACTGTCCACGTACGCCTAAGGTCCTAAGGTAATGTTTTTTTCACTCCTGCTCCTCCACACATTTTAGTTTTCCCTCTTGTTTTTCTCCTTTTTTCTCCTTTTTAAATACAATGTTCATTTACTATTTATCAATTATTATTTTTATCTATGTTGAGGTATTATTTATTATGAATTGTTTTTTATTCATAATTTGGTTTTAATTTATATAGATTTTGTATGCATTACTTTTTACAGTTTTACTTTTCATCAGCTTACATATTTTTTCTCCAGGGGTGTTCATTTTGTTCGATTTGACATGTTCACGTTTTTTTATATGTTCATGCCCCATTTATACACATATATATATCTTTTATGTCATTTATGCATTTAGAGTGTTTATGATTTTACTTATGCCTTATTTATCTTTGGATTCTCTTGAATTTTAATCCTTCTATTGTTAATTTTATAATTATTTATTTATTTATGTATGCAGTTTTTATTATTTATTGTTTATTATAATGTGTTTTTAGAGTAAGGTGTGCCTAACCCCTGAAGAAGATTCTTTCGAAACACAGCCTGTGTCGGGTCTGGCTTCCCTTATGATGTATGGATCAATAAAGGAATATATGGATTAATTTAAGAATCATGAGTGGGTCCTACCTGCCTTCGTCGATCATGCTGATGTCGGGTTGTATGAGTGGCTGTAGGCTGACTGCTGAGGTCTGGTGTTTGATTTTGAATATGTTTAGGACTGTCCTATATCTGATGCGGGAGCTGATTGGGAGCCAGTGGAGTTGTTTTAGAATGGGGGTGATGTGATCTTGTCTTGATGAGCCAGATGATATGTGTGCTGCTGTGTTTTGAGCCATTTGCAGTGGCCGGAGTGTCTGCTTTGTTAGGCCAATATAGATTGGGTTGCAGAAGTCTAGTATGGGAGTTATTAGTGCTTGACAGACTGTGTGGAAATGATCCTGAGAGAGTTGGAGCTTGGGGCGTCGATTAGTCTCATCTTGAGGTATGCATTTTTGGTGGTTCTGCTGATGTGTGGTTCTGCTGAGGTTTAGTTCTTTGTCGAGAGTCACTCCGAGGTATTTCACTTCCGGTTTTATGGGTATTGTTGTGTTGTTGACCTTGATGGAGGGTGGAGGGACGAAGCTGGTGTTTCGGGTGATGAGTAGTGCCTCAGTCTTGTTGTAGTTTATGGTCATGTTGTTGTCTTGTAACCAGCTCGTCATATGTTTAAGACAGTCTGTTATTTTGGTATAGTCTGGGTTGTCGAGGTTGAATGGGGTATATATCATGATGTCTGCATAGATTGTGTATTGTATCTTGTGTTCTTTCATGATGTTGCAGATCAGTTGAATGTAGAGGTTAAATAATAGTGCTCATAGGGCGGATCCTTGTGGGACGCCTTGATTTTCATAGGTCGGGAGGTGCTGGGGCCAGCCTTGACCTGGATCTGTCTATCCATTAGGTATGAGTTGAACCACTTCAGGGTGGTGCCGTGTAGTCCATTGTTCTGTAGTCTTGCTAGTAGAGTTCTGTGGTCCACTGTGTCAAACGCTGACGAGATGCCTATGAAGATCATAAGTATTCCTCTCTTGCAGTTGTCTATGATTTGGATTATGTTGTTAGAGGTATAACAGGAGTGTTTTGACTCCATGGTTAGGGCGGAAACCATGTTGGTTGATGTCCAGTGGGGCATGGTTGTCAGTGTGGTCCTGGAGCTGATGCTGTACCACTTTTTCTATAATCTTTGCCAGTAGTGGTATGCTTGAGATGGGTCTGTAGACAGCTGGGTTGCTCTTGTCTAGTGGGGATTTCTTTGGGATTGGTCTTATTGTAGCTAGCTTTAGTCGGTTTGGCATGATTCCTTGGGTCAGTGAGCTGTGCACAATGCTGTGTATGGTGTGGATGAAGTTTTCCTTTGTTGCTTTAATCCATGTCACTGGGCATGGGTCTGTTGGTGCAGTGCTTGTGTTGAGCGTGGTGATGATGCGTGAGAGCTGCTCTGTAGATGGAGTGCTGAATTTTTCCCAGGTTTTTAAGGAGGTGGTTGGTTTAGTGGTTGTGCTTTTTGGTTGCAGTGAGGTATCGAATTTTTCTTGGAGGTGGTCTGCAAAGAATTGTGGATCTATTTGCACATCTCTTTCAGTATTGGGTTTGTTAGTAAGAGTTTTCACTATTTCGAAGAGCTCTCTTGGTTTGTTGTAGGATTTGAGTATAATGTTTGTGTGGTATTCTCTTTTCATTTGGTTGATGAGTTCGTTGTAGTACCTTTGCTTCGTTAGGTATAGGGCCTGAGTGATGGGAGATTTGGTGCGTCTCCATCGCCGTTCTAGTTTCTTTAGGTCCCTTTTTGCGTTTCGTACGTCTTTTGAGTACCAGGGTATGTGATGGTTTTTGATGCAGTGAGTTTTCTTTGCTTTCTGTTCAGTGGCTTTGGCGGCAGCATTGATGATACTGTTCCATTTGTTGATTTGCTTGTCTAAATCTGTTTCAGGGTTCAGGTGAGGTAGAGTGTCCTGTAGAAATTGGTCCTTGTCGAAGATTTTGAATCTTCTTTGCATGGGTGGGTTGTCTCGAGGCTCGTTGTGTTTTCCCTCTTGTGGCACAATTTTTATTTTAATTATGTGATGGTCTGACCAAGGCATAGGTGTGACAGAGGGTGTTGATATGCTACCTCTGTCAAATAGGTAGTTGGGGGCAAATATGTGGTCTGGTGATGATCCGTGTCTGTGTGTCGGTGTTTTGATCAGTTGAGTGTATTGTAAGGAGGCCATTACTTGCAGGAAGGTTTCTGCATCCTTGATGGTAGCGGATTTGAGGATGAAGTCTCCCAATAGCAGCAGGGAGACAAGCATACCAGTAAAAGAATAAAACCAAATGTAACAATACAAAAAATTCATTTAAAAAGGTGAATACCCACTATAAAACGTAGGAGAATAAATATGAACCAATAAAAAGGGGCAATCACTTAATAAAACAGAAGTGTGGATACAGATAACATGGATAAATAAAACCTAATAGATAAAAGAAAGTGATGCAAAATAAAGGAACTTAAAATGATGAATCCCTAGTGAGAGATAAAATAATATTCAATAACCAATAAATCATAGGAGGGGCAGCCCTCCAAAAAATATACAATGACATTTAAAAAGAATAAAAAATACTTAAAACCATATCAGATAGTGCACTGATATGTAATAAAAGCAAAATAACTGCAAATCAAGGGGAAAGAGATGAAAGGAGGGGAGGAGGGGGAAAAGGGGAAAGGAAGGGGAGGGGGAAGGGATGGAAGAGGAAGGGGGAGGGAAGAGAAGGAGGAAGAAGGTGGGGGGATTCATCATTTTAAGTCCTTTATTTTTTCTGAGTCCTTTTTGTTCAGCACCTTTTGTTTTTACTCTTGAGTTGCACATTCATCTTTTTAGGCTCAATTAGGTTTATTTGGTTGGCTTTGATTGTTCCTTTTACCTTTCCTTTCCCCTTCCCCATCCTTTCTTTTCTCTCCCTCTCCTTCCCGACCCCACTTTTTCCTGCCATCAAAGTATTTTATTTTGCCATTGAAGTATTTTTGTTTTGTCATGGTTGCCAGACCAAGAAGTATGATGGGATGCTCGGGCAAACCCTGTCAGCTTTGGTTTCGCGTTTTTAGTCCAGTTTATACTAGGTGGCACACTGCTGCTCTTTCATACAATACACATTGGGGTTGTAAGTAGCCATCCAGTCCTTTGGTGCTGTTCCTGCCCGCGTGCCTGCCTGTAATTAAATATTTTGTATTAAGGTCAGGATAGTTCACAACGGTATTGCATGCGAAAAAGGTTTCAACAATATTAAAGATCTTCTGTGGTGCATATGCAAATTAGGGACCCGAAATTTGACCCTTTTTGGCATGAAATGAAAGGGATTTTAAAAGTGCTCAGGCTCTAGAGCACGAGTTTAGTGTTCTACTGGATGGCTGCAAACAGACTACGGTGTCTTCTTATGCTTCTTGCAGGGTAAGGAATATAATTGCTCACATACCTTATGCCGTTTTGTTCACTATATAATTGTGATTGCTTCACTATTAGTTTTGTCACTGTCATGTTTAACGCACTTTCGGTTTTATCTGCATTTGGCTTCTTCTGGCGCTGACCCTCCGCTGTCACTTAGAATCAAATGATATGATGTAGACTCACACTCCTCACCTTCCCTATTGTTGCCTTTGTTTCAAATCAAAAATGAAAATTATCATTTTATTCTGTTTTGCTGAGGGTATAGATATATTCATCTCCTCATCAGATATGGTAATATTAGGCAGGGGATTCCACCATTGATGCAACACTACTGTTTTTTGACTGACTTTCGTTTTGTTTTTTACAGACTTGATTTTTTTTTTTAGTGATGTTCTTGTCAAGATATATTTCCACAGTGTGCCATTGTGAATATTAGTTTTATAGATATCAGATATGGCACATCTTAGCTCCTCCTCGTTTCTCTATCATGTCCCAATTTTAGGTCTGCATATTTGGTTTGTGCACTATGATGTGATCAGGTACTTTATTATCTTATATGCCTTATGTTCTTGTTTTCAAACGTGTCTCTCTACTATCTCTCTTTTATGATTGTTTTTTGACTGTTTTGATATATCTCCAGGAACAAGCAGGAATGTAGTCTTCACATATGGGTATCGTCAGTACCGACAGAGCCTGCGTGGGAACGCTCCCCAGCGTCCAATTAGAAAGCTTTTGGGAGCATCCCACAGCACCTGCGTGCTGCCTTCCCGCCTTTCCCAACTGCCTCTCTCCAGTTCTTCGTTTTCCGCGGAGCCAGCAGGTCGTTGTTCCTGTCACCGCAGAAAATTTTCCTTATTCTCCTTCTTTTTTGTGGTCGCGTCTGCCTTCCTCGACGCTATACCGGTACCGCTGGTTCTCCTTTCTTTCTTTTTAAAAAAAAAAAAAATATATAGTATTTTTTTCCAAACCTTTCTTTTCCAGGTGCACGCACCATTTTGGGCCTTAGGCCCAAAATTTACTCCACTATGGAAAAACCCGCTTTGGGTTTCAAAAAGTGCACCAAGTGTGGCGGTACCATCTCCGTCACTGACACCCATGAGTGGTGTCTCAAATGTTTAGGTCCTGATCACTCCGTCTCCGAGTGTATGGCTTGTGCCATGATGTCCAAGAGGGGTCGACAAAACAGGGCTGCTAAGCTCAGCACTCTTTCCCTCCGATGCAGCTTCTGTGGCATCGACGTCTTCCAGGGCTTCGTCTTCCTCCCATGGATCTCAGGTAACTAAACATAAGTCTGGCCGGTCCTCAAAGGGTAGATCTCCTTCCAAGCATCGAGATGCCTCTGGCGTTGCCCTTGAGGGTTCTGTACCGGCAAATTGCCCTGGCAGGAGGCTTGGGCTTCCAAAGCATTCTCGGGGCTCCAGGATGTTCTCGAGGCCTCAACCTCGGCAGAACTACTGGTGCCATGCTCTGGGGTACCGGCTGCTTTCTCCGGTACTGATACCCAGGCATCAGCAGCGTCGATAGACCAGAGGTTCCTGGCTATTGAATGCAGTCTGGCGGCTCTCCTTGCGGCATCGACACCCTCGGAACAGCGTCAGACAATTCAACCTGTACCGGTACCGACAGCATCGACATCAGTGTCTGCTTTGCCGGCACCCAGTCATCCGATGCCTTCCGGTACGATACACCGGTACCGATTTCCCCGGGTACCGACTTCGGTCGGTACGGGTATCGGGCTCTTCAAGAGCATCCGGACAGAAGGTACTTTGAATCCTCGGAGGACTCTGAGGATTCTGACAGCTCTGTCGGTACCGGAATTCTTCTCCCGGAGGAGCCTTCCTCTCCTAAACATAGGATGTCTCCTCCAGAAGATATCTCCTTTCAGGATTTTATCAGGGAGGTGGCTCGAGGTCTTTCAATTACTGTGGCTCCCGAAACAGAGCCCAGGGAAAAGGAGTTGGAGAGTCTACAATATCCCAAGGCTCCTAAAAAGGTGGCTACTTTGCCTATCCATGAGATCTTACATGATCTCATGCTAAGAATGTGGGAAACACCTCTTACCACCTCTCCTCACTCTCGTAGACTGGATACCATGTATCGAGTCCCTCCTTGTCCTGGTTTCCAGAAGACTCAGCTTCCTCACCACTCTATTGTAGTGGAATCAGCTATGAGAAGGATCAGGAGTGCAAAGAGGCATGCCTCTAATCCTCCAGGACGTGAGTGTAGAACTTTGGATGCCTTTGGACGTCGTACTTTCCAGGCTTCCGTGCTTTCTGTCAGGATCAGTTCCTATATTTTATATATGGGAATGTTCCTTAAGGAAGTCACAGGAGATTTAGAGGTTTTGAGCCCTCTTCTTCCTGAGGACAAAAGGCAGGATTTTCTCACACTGGTTAAACATGCCCAGGATGTTTCTAAATTTGTCAACCGTGCAGCTTTTGACTGTTTTGAATGCATAAGCAGAACCTCTGCCATTGTCATAGGTGCATGTAGAATTGCCTGGCTCCAGGCATGCGATTTGGAGCTCTGGGTGCAGGACAAATTGGGCAATATCCCTTGTACAGGTGAGAATCTATTTGGCAAAAATTGGCAAGAAAAAGCCAATGAGTTGGATGCTGACAACTCCACTTTGGATAGGCTATCCAAAGCCACAGCTGATCCTGCAAGGAAGAAACCTTTCAAGAAACCATTCTTCTCAAAAAAGAAGAGATTTTATCTCTTTTATTCCCAGCAGGGACGTTCTGCAGGTCAGCCTACCCGAAAGAGTCAGCAACCACCTAAGCAAAGGAAAGCAAAGACTGCTAAGCCTCAACTGTCTCAGCAGTCTCAGCCTCCACAAGGCCTTTGACTTTCATCTAGAGAACTTAGCCTTCCTGGCTCTCAATGGACCAGAGCCTTCCACCATTCCAGGAAGGTTGTGTCACTTTTCCCCCAGATGGGGGCAGATAACAGCAGAGCATTGGACTCTCTCCATTATAAAAGAGGGGTACAAGCTTCATTTTATCTGCATTCCCGCTCACACAATGGTAAGACAGTTCAATTCTCAGACCTCTCTCATCAACCTGTTAGATCAAGAGGTCACTATACTTCTTGCCCAAGGGGCAATAGAAGAGGTACCCATTCAACAACAGGGTACAGGGTTTTACTCCCCCTATTTCCTTATCCCAAAGAAAACAGGGGGACACAGACCTATTTTAGACCTCAGAGAATTGAACAAATTCCTGTTCAAAGAGAAATTCAAGATGATTTCTCTGGGAACTCTGCTGCCATACCTTCAGAGTCAGGATTGGCTTTGTTCTCCAGATCTCAAGGATGCGTACACTCATGTTCTCATCCATCCAACTCACAGAAAGTTCCTTCGGTTCCTTTTTCAAGGAAAGCACTACCAATACAGGGTGCTTCCTTTTGGCCTGGCCAAAGCACCAAGGGTGTTTACGAAATGCATGGCTGTGATAGCAGCATATCTCCACACTCTAGGAATATTCGTCTTTCCCTACTTAGACGACTGGCTCATTCGAGCCCCATCAGAATCAGAGGCCAGGAATTCTCTATCTTGCACAATGCGTACCCTTCAGTATTTGGGTCTGGTCATATACATCCCAAAATCCAGTCTAACTCCCACTCAGTCTCTAGAGTTCATAGGAGCTTTGCTGGATACCAGAAAAGCAAGGGCCTATCTTCCTCAGACCCTTTGCCTTCGCATAGTGCAGTTAGCTTCTCAAGCAGTGTCAAAGCCTCATCTCACTGCTCGAGAAATGTTACAACTACTAGGCTACATGGCATCTACTGTGCATGTGGTTCCTTATGCTCGCCTCCATATGAGAGCAGCCCAGTGGACTTTATCCACTCAATGGACCCAGGCATCAGGGTGCCTGTCAGACAAAATAGCAAACACAAATTGCCTTATTTTGTCCCTCCAATGGTGGCAGTCCACTCAAAACCTGTTGCTGGGGCCCCTTTTCACTAACCTTTACCCCAGACAACTCTCACAACAGATGCTTCACCAATGGGTTGGGGAGCTCATCTGCAAGACCTCTCCACCCAAGGCACCTGGACTCCACAGGGGACTCATCTACATATCAATCTCTTAGAGCTCAGAGCAAGTTTCCTTGCTCTTCGAGTGTTCCACACCCTACTCAGCTACAAGACAGTCCTCATTCACACGGACAATCAAGTAGCCATGTTATATGTGAACAAGCAGTGGGGAACAGGCTCTCTGTCGCTTTGCAACAAAGCTTTGCGAATATGGACCCTCACCAGAGAGCATCAGATTCATCTCCTGGCAGTGTAACTTCCAGGCATACAAAACTCTTGGGCAGACAGACTCAGTCGAGTTCTGCTTCCACACGAATGGTCTCTACATGCAGACCAGATGGCCAAGATTTTTCAAATTTGGGCAACCCCAGACATAGACCTCTTTGCAAGTCCGTTGAATGCCAAACTTCCCCAGTTCTGTTCCAGAATTCTGGCTCAGGGCTCTCAGGCCAGGGATGCTTTCCTCCTTCACTGGGATCAAGACTTCCTTTATGCCTTTCCACCCATTCCCCTAATT
Organism: Ichthyophis bannanicus; assembly: GCA_033557465.1. NCBI lineage: Eukaryota > Metazoa > Chordata > Amphibia > Gymnophiona > Ichthyophiidae > Ichthyophis > Ichthyophis bannanicus. Next base: position 510,691,724 of record CM066032.1, read on the forward strand.
CCCAAAACCCTATTTAAGCTTCAGAGAGACAGAGGCCATATGATTCTCATAGCTCCACATTGGCCATGGCAAGTGTGGTACCCTCTGCTTCTACATCTCTCTCAAGCTCCCTCTCTGGAGTTAGGATCTGCTCCAGATCTCCTGTCTCAGGGGAATGCAATGTTATGGCATCCCAATCCCCAGTCTCTGCATCTCAGGGCTTGGTTGCTGAAGGCCTAGAACTCCATGATCTTAACCTCCCTCAGCAAGTAAAGGATATCCTTTATGCTTCCAGGAAGCCTTCCACAAGACGCTCCTATGCTTTCAAGTGGAAAAGATTTACCATATGGTGTTCGCAAAAGGGTCTTAACCCCCTTGCGGTACCTCCAGAATCATTACTGGAGTATCTCCTTCATTTATCCAATGCAGGACTTAAAACTAACTCAGTAAGAGTCCATTTGAGTGCTATTGCAGCTTCTTTCAAGCCTCTAAATGGACAACCTATTTCCTGCCATCCTCTTATAGCAAGATTTATGAGAGGCCTTCTTCTAACTAAGCCTCCCATTAGGCCACCACCGGTGGCATGGGACTTAAACCTGGTTCTTGGTCAGCTCATGAAGCCACCTTTCGAACCCTTAGCTACTACCTCATTGAAATTCCTTTCTTGGAAGGTTATCTTTCTCATTGCAATCACATCAGCACGCCGCATTAGTGAGTTGCAGGCACTAGTAGCTGATCCACCTTATACAAGGTTCCATCATGACAAGGTAGTCCTTAGGACTCATCCACATTTTATGCCAAAGGTGGTCTCACCTTTTCATCTAAACCAAGCGGTCTACCTGCCTGTGTTCTTTCCAAGACCTCATGCATCAAATGCAGAAAGGAATCTTCATACTTTGGACTGTAAAAGAGCTTTAGCCTTTTACTTGCAAAGAACACAGCAACATAGAAAGTACTCTCAACTCTTTGTTGCTTTTGATCCTTCTCATTTGGGACTTCCAGTCTCCAAGAGAACACTGTCCAGCTGGATTGCTCAGTGTGTTTCCTTTGTCTATCAGAGTAAGAATCTTCCTCTGAAGGGCCATGTCACAGCTCACAATGTGAGAGCCATGGCAGCTTCAATGACTCATCTGCACTCTGTCTATCGACAACATCTGTCGAGCAGCCACTTGGACCTCGGTTCATACCTTCATAGCCCATTACTGCTTGGACAAGGACTCCTGCCGGGATGCCTTGTTTGGTCAGGCTGTTCTTCAACACCTGTTCCATACCTAATCAACTTCTACCCACCATCCCTGGTTGGATGCCAGAGATCCATGGGGGTGGGGGGGGAGTGGAGCCCTTTCACAGGGACACACAACCTCTGGGGTCTCTCCCTGGCATCTAAAGCTAGGGAGTCCCCATATTTGAAGACTTCATTCCTGCTTGTTTCTGGAGATAGCATAGTTACTCACCTGTAACAGATGATCTCTGGGAACAGCAGGAATTTAGTCTTCACAACCCACCCACCTCCCCTAGGAGTTGTATCTCTATCTCTTTCTCTTTCCCTCCCTCTCTCTCTTTGTCTCAGCTTTAAACTCAACTGGAGAGAGGCAGTTGGGAAAGGCGGGAAGGCAGCATGCAGGCGCTGTGGGATGCTCCCAAAAGCTTTCTAATTGGACGCTGGGGAGCATTCCCGCGCAGGCTCCGTCGGTACCAACGATACCCATATGTGAAGACTAAATTCCTGCTGTTCCCGGAGATCACCTCTTACAGGTGAGTAACTATGTTTTATTGGAAACAGGATACTGGGCTTGATGGACCTTTGTCTGACCCAGTATGGCATATCTTATGTTCTTATGAGTTATTTATATATTTTTTAGTATTAAGTTTGCATTTGTTTTAGACATTGTTGTTTTTAATTGTGGTGGTCTTATTTATTTATTTTTTTGAGTTTGTTACCCCCTGCGGAAGGCATCGGCCGAAATGCATAGGTGTTTTTATCTAATAAAGCACCCAGTGACCTCGGTTCTCCACATGCTCTTTGTGTTCTGGTGTGGCATCTACTCCATTCCCATTTGTATATTTGTCAATCACAGGTCTTTCTCCAGGGTTTTCTCTAGTAAAAACAGAGCAGAAATATTTGTTTAGCATTTTCGCTTTTTCAGTGTCACTTTCCACAAATCCATTGCCAGCACTTGAGTCCTGTAGTTCCACTTCTGATTTTCCTCCTCTCCCGAATATGCCTGAAAAAAGTTTTGTCACCACACTTTACATCTTTAGCCATCTTTTCTTTTGTCTTTGATTTTGCTATTCTTATTTCTCTTTTTGTCTGTTTTAGTTTGATCCTATATTTTTCTCTGTGTTCCCCTGTTTGAGAACTTTCAAATTTTGTGAAAGCTGTGTTTTTTGCCTTTATTTGTGCAGCCACTTCTTTGGGAACCAAATAGGTTTCCTTTCCTCTTTGTTTTTATTTGCTTTCTTACATACGTATCTGTTGCCCCTTTTATCGATTCCTTTAGTTTAGCCCATTGTAATTCCTCTTCCCTTATCCCTTCCCATCCTGCCAACTCCTCCTTCAGGTACTTGGACATTTTACTGAAGTCAATGTTTTTAAAGTCTAGGACTTTGAGCTTGCTGTGATTGGATTCTACCTTGGCTTTTACCTCAAACCGCCATGTGTGAAGATCGCTGCTGCTCAGAAGGGCACCCACCCAGATATTCGACACGCTATCTCCGTTGGTGAGCACTAAATCCAGCATTTGAGCTCTCCATTTGTTTAAGTAATGCATCTTGAAAGGCAGCCACAATTTTTGTTACTACTTTCCAGATTTGTAGAAGGAATGCTCTAATCCACATTGGGTAGATTAAAGTCACCCAATATGATCACTTCCCCCTTCATGGCTATCTTTGCTATATCAGTAATCAATTCGATATCCATTTCTTTGGTTTGAGTTAGAGGCCTGTTGACTACACCAGTATGGATGACAGTGCCATCGCTTCTTTGCAACACAATCCACAGCACTTCCTCTTTTCCCCACGTTCCCTGCATTTCAGCAGCTTTAATATTGCTTTTGACATATAGGGCTGCTACTCCTTTTCTGCCTTCTCTATCTCTTCTAAGTAGATTATAGCCAGCTATGGCTATATCCTATTCATACGACTCGTTGAACCATGTTTCTATAATGGCTACAATGTCCAAGTCCATTTCCACCATTAGGGCTTCCAGATCAGGAACTTTGTTGGCTGGACTTCGAGCATTTGTGCTCATTGCTTTCCAGCATTTGTTAACTGGCTTGCCTGTGTTTTGCATGGATTTTGTTCTCCACGTTTCTTCCCACTTGCCCTTGATGTGTGGTTTAAAAGTGTGGCTGTTTCGAATGTCATATTGCTTTTGCTGGGAGTGACATTCTGAACTTGTCCTTCTCCATCCATCACCCCTTTCCCTAGTTTAAATGCCTGTCCACATACTGCCTGAAATTTTCACTCAGGATCCTTTTCTCTACGATGGAGAAATGTAGTCCATCAGCACAGTATAGTTTCTTGTTGATCCATCTGTTTCCCCAGTCGCCTAGGTATATAAATCCTCCTTATTTGCACCAGGTTTGGAGCTATGTATTAAAGTTGATTATATGATGCAGCCATTCTGCCCCCTTACCAAAAACAGGTACAGTGGTGTGCAAAAGTCTGGAATCACATGTAAATTTGATGTTTTTTTCAACTTTGTGACCTTATATCTTAATTTTTTTCCTCCCAGTGGCTTTTTCTGTGTATTTCATGATAAGTGATAGTTTTCGCTATTAGGGCCAACATTTAGTATTGGTTTTGCCCTTATTTTCTGAGTTTGTTCCCCATAGTTGTCCTGTTGATAGATTTTCTGTGAAAATTGCATAATGTACATCGTTGGCCAACAATATTATTATTGTAAGTATGCTTTAAAATATTATGGACGCACGCCAGGTTTCCTTCAAATTAATGTATGTGGCCTTGAAAAAGGCAGTTTTTGTGTGTCAGTGATGGCTCAGTATTTGATGGGCCACCCTTTGTTCTTGATCACCTGACTGCACCTTGTCGGCATTGAATGAACCAGTCTGACAAGGTAATCGTTGGTGACAACGCAGTTCCAAGCTGCAGTGAGTGACTCAATCGGCTCACGCTTTGATATCGGATGCTTCTTGGACCAGTCCATTGACTTGATGATGTTCTGCTGCTTCCAGCTGATCACCTGTCTGGAGCGATGGCAGGGTACGTTGTCATCTTGGAACAGGAACTGGCCAGGAAACAGCTGGTGTGCTGATGGCACCATGCACTTTTGCAGTATGGTGATGTACTTGGCCCCTTTGACCGTTCCATCGATGATGTGAAGACGTCCAACACCACTGGCAGCCATGCAGCCCCAGACCATGACCTTCAAAGGATGCTTCACAGTGAGGTTGAGGCACTCAGGTTTGAATTCCTCTCCAGGAAATCTCCTCCCATAGGTTACCAAACAGACAGAAGGTGCTTTCATCGCTGAATAGCACCTTTTCCCACATTTCAGTCGACCAGGTTGAGTGGTTCTCGCCCACACGATCCGGTTGCGCCTTTGTATGTCGGTCATCAGTGGCTTATTCTGTGCTTTGCAGCCCCGGAGACCAAACTGCAGGCACCGGCGATGAACTGTTGATGAGCTGACACTGACCTCACTCTTGTCTGACCACTCTCGAAGTAGCTGAGGAGAGGTCAACATGCGATTAGTCAGTGAAATGCGTCATAGTGCGCGGTCCTGGCGTGATGTTGATGCACGTGGACGACCTGAACGAGGCTTGTCCACCACTGAACCCGTTTCTTTCTTTCTTCTGTACAATCTTAACAACAGCGCTCTGACTGCAGCCAACTTTCCTGGCTATCTGACGGCTTGAAAATCCTTCCTCACTCATAAAGGACACACGAACATGCTCCTCCATTGTCAGGGTACGAGTCATCTTCATGGTCAATCCAGAAAGCGTATGAAATTCAAAAATTCTCCACGTTTTTATAGCTGCACTGTTGGCTAGATCTCCAGGAACAAGCAGGAATGAGTCCTCACATATGGAATGAGTCCTCACATATGGGTACGTTGGTACCGACGGAGCCTGCGCGGAAACGCTCCCCAGCTTCCCAAAAAGGAAAGCTGCTGGGAGCATCCCACAGCGCCTGTGCGCTGCCTTCCCGCCTTTCCTAGCCAACTCTCCTCAGTTCTTCTCCGCGGAGCCAGCAGGTCGTGTTCCTGTCACCACTGAAGAAGATCTGTATTTTAATTTATTTCTTTGGTCGCGTGTCTGCCTTCCCCGACGCCGGACCGGTACCGCCGGTCTTTTCTTTCTTTCTAAAAAAAAAATATATATATATTTATTTTCTCCTCACTTGGTGTATTTTTCTTCTTAGGCCTCCAGGCCCAAAAGAAACTTTTCCCTCATGGAAAAACCAGCCTCCGGGTTCAAAAAATGCACTAAGTGTAGCGGTACAATTTCTGTTACAGATACCCATGAATGGTGTCTTAAATGTTTGGGTCCTGAACACTCCATTCCGGATTGCCCGTCCTGCTCTTTAATGTCTAAACAAGGGTTACAGAACCGAGCAGCCAAGCTCCATGTGCCGTTTCCCACGGATGCACCGGCAGTGGCATCGACATCTTCCAGGTCTTCCTCTCCCGATGGGTCTCAGGTAACCAAACATAATCCTAGCAGGTCCTTGAAGGGCAAATCTCCCTCTAAGCATCGAGATGCCTCCTGGCTTGCCCTCGAGGATCCTGCCCCAGCCAAACAACCCCAGCGGGAAGCTCCGGCTTCCAAAGCTCCTCCTATGGGGTTACAGGTTGACATCGATGGCACGGCCTCGACCGATCACCTGTTAGACTGCTCTGGGGTACCGGCACAATCTCCTGGTACCGACATCCAGGCAGTCGTGGCGTCCATGGATCACACTGTTCAATCCATGCAGCAGGCTATAATGGCTTTTATTAATGCTGCGACGCCGACGGTACCGCAACGAGTTCCGTTGTCGGTACCAGCACCGATACCGGATACCGACTGCATCGACATCGGCCAGGATACCGACTCAGGTTCCTTGTCCAGAGCTATATCTCCAGGAACAAGCAGGAATAAGTCCTCACATATGGGTACGTCGGTACCGACGGAGCCTGCGCGGGAAAGCTCCCCAGTTTCCCAGAAGGAAAGCTTTTGGGGCCTCCCACTGCGCATGCGTGCTGCCTTCCCGCCTTCCTGACCAACTCTCCTCAGTTCTTCTTTTTCCGCGGAGCCAGCAGGTTGTGTTCCTGTCACCGCTGAAGAAGTTGTTATTTTAATTTATTTCTTTGGCCGCGTGTCTGCCTTCCCCGATTCCAGACCGGTACCGCCGGTCCTTTTTCTTTTATTTCTTAAAAAAAAAAAAAATCTTATTTTTTTCCTCACTTGGTGTATTTGTCCTGTGAGGCCTTTAGGCCTTCACAAATTCTCCCTCATGGAGAAACAAGCCTCTGGGTTTAAAAAACGCACCAAGTGCAGCGGTACTATTTCAGTCACAGACACTCATGAATGGTGTCTTAAATGTTTGGGGCCTGACCATTCCATTCCGGATTGCCCATCCTGTTCTTTGATGTCTAAACGTGGCTTACAAAACCGGGCAGCCAAGTTTCACATGCTGTTTTCTACAGATACCCCAGCATCGACATCTTCCAGGTCTTCCTCTCCTGATGGATCTCAGGTAACCAAACATTCCTCTGGCAGGTCCTCAAAGGGCAAATCTCCCTCTAAGTATCAAGATACCCCTGGGCTTGACCCTGAGGACTCTGCCCCAGCCAAACAACCCCGGCGGGAAGCTCCGGCTTCCAAAGCTCCTCCTATGGGGTTACAGGTTGACATCGATGGCACGGCCTCGACCGATCACCTGTTAGACTGTTCTGGGGTACCGGCTCAATCATCCGGTACCGACATCCAGACAGTCATGGCGTCCATGGATCATACAGTTCAATCCATGCAGCAGGCCATTTTGGCTTTCATTAAGGCTGCGACGCCCTCGGTACCGCACCCTGCGGTACCGACTCCGGTTCCGGTACCACAACCGATACCGGTACCCAGGCCATCTACATCGACCAGGATACCGATTCCGGTTCCCAGTTCCGGGGTTTTTCCCGATACCGATCCGGTTCCGGGTACCCCCGATGTCGATACCGGTCGATACGCTTATCGATCCCTGGAAGCAAACAGACGATACTTTGAGTCTTCTGATGATTCTGATTCATCAGATGACTCTGCTGAAGTATCCCTTACTCTACCTGAGGAGCCCTCTTCTCCAAAGAGGAGAATGTCTCCTCCAGAGGATTTATCCTTTCAAGACTTCATCATTGAAGTAGCTAAAGGTCTTTCTATTTCTGTATCCTCTGAAAAAGAACCTAGAGCAAAAAAGTTAGACATTTTAGGATACTCTAAGGTTCCCAAAGAGGCAGTCACCTTGCCCATCCATGAAATTCTTCAAGAACACATGATGGACTTATGGGAGACTCCTCTCACTCTATCTCCACATTCTCGTCGTCTGGAGACCATGTATCGTGTCCCTCCTTCTCCTGGGTTTCAAAAAACTCAGCTCCCTCACCACTCCATCGTGGTGCAGTCAGCTATGAAAAGGATCAAGAGTACTAAAAGACACTCTTCTACTCCCCCAGGAAGAGAATGTAGGACTCTGGATGCTTTTGGAAGAAAAATCTTCCAAGCAAGTATGCTTATTGGCAGAATCAACTCATACAGCCTCTATATGGGCATGTTTCTGAAGGAAATTGCATTAAAAATCTGCCATTTTCTCCCCTTTATCCCAGAGGATAGAAAGGAGGAGTTCCTTCTTTTGCTAAAGCATACCCAAGATATTTCAAAGTTCTCCAACAGAGCAGCCTTTGACTCCTTTGAGGGTGCTAGCAGAGCCTCAGGTATTGCCATAGCGGCTCGTAGAATTGCTTGGCTCCAGGCCTCTGACCTAGAACCCTGGGTCCAGGATGGGTTGGGAAATTTGCCCTGTACGGGGGAGAATCTGTTTGGTAAAGAGTGGCAAATCAAAGCTACTCAAATGGATGCAGAAAATGCTGCTTTAGATAGACTTTCTAAGTCTACCTCTACCCCTGTCAAGAAAAACTCTTTCAAAAAGCCTTTCTACAAGAGAACCAGATTTGCCTCAAACACTGGACAACAATCTTCTGCAGCTCGCTTTACTCCTAAGCGTCAGCAGCCTAAACAGGCCAGGGCAAAACCTGCAGGGGCTGCTACAGCCCAACAGTCCCAACCCCCTCAGGGTTTTTGACTTAAATCTATAGAACTTAACCTTTCTGGCTCTAAAGCCAGAACCTCTCACCATCCCAGAAGGTTAACTCATTTTGCTCCCAGATGGGAGCAAATTACATCAGAACAATGGACCCTCTATATCATCAGAGAGGGCTACAAACTACATTTCTCCAACCTTCCTCCCCATACCATGGTGAGAAGTTTCAATTCTCCCCCATCTCTCCTAGACCTGTTAAGTCAGGAGGTGACCACTCTTCTCGCCCAAAAGGCAATAGAAGAGGTTCCTCTTCCTCAACAGGGATCAGGTTTTTACTCCCCTTATTTTCTCATTCCCAAGAAAACAGGGGGGTACAGACCCATTCTGGATCTCAGAGAATTGAACAAATTTCTATACAAGGAGAAATTCAAGATGCTTTCTCTAGGTACTCTCCTTCCATACCTACAGAGTCAGGATTGGCTTTGTTCTCTAGATCTCAAGGATGCGTACACACATATACTCATCCATCCATCCCACAGAAAATTCCTACGGTTTCTGTTCCAGGGAAAGCATTTCCAATACAGAGTACTTCCCTTCGGTCTAGCCTCTGCTCCAAGGGTATTTACCAAATGCATGGCAATAGTAGCTGCATTTCTACGCGCCCTGGGAATTTTTGTCTTCCCATACCTGGACGACTGGCTCATCCGAGCTCCATCTCAGTCCGAGGCTCAGACCTCCCTGGATCGCACCAGACGCATCCTGCAGTATCTGGGACTTGTGATCAATCTGCCAAAGTCTCAACTCACCCCTACGCAATCCCTGGAGTTCATAGGGGCATGGTTGGATACCACCACTGCAAGGGCCTATCTACCTCAGGCCCGTTGCCAACGTCTAGTGCACTTAGCCTCTCACACTCAGTCCAGAAGCCACTTGACTGCCAGAGAGATGCTACAACTATTAGGCCACATGGCCTCCACAGTGCATGTGGTGCCTTATGCTCGCCTACATATGAGACCAGCTCAATGGACTTTATCCACCCAGTGGACTCAAGCGTCAGGAGCTCTCTCAGACCAAATAGCAAACTCCAATCGTCTCTTTTGGTCTCTCCAATGGTGGATATCCACTCAAAATCTGTTGTTGGGGGCCCCCTTTCAGCCACTGTTGCCCCAAGCAACCCTCACAACAGATGCCTCCCAAACAGGTTGGGGAGCTCATCTTCAAAATCTCTCCACTCAGGGCACTTGGTCTCCACAGGAGACCACCCTTCATATCAACCACTTGGAACTTCGAGCAATCTTTCTAGCTCTCAGAGTTTTTCATACCCTCCTCAGCAACATGACAGTCCTTATTCATACGGACAATCAAGTAGCCATGTTTTACATAAACAAACAAGGAGGGACTGGCTCTCTGTCGCTTTGCAACGAAGCTCTAAGATTATGGGCCTTCGCCAGAGAGCATCAAATCCATCTCCTAGCAGTATATCTTCCAGGAATCCAAAGCTCTTGGGCAGACAGACTCAGTCGAGTTCTGCTTCCACACGAATGGTCCCTGCACATGGATCAGGTACTCAGAATCTTCCAGAAATGGGGAACCCCGGGCATAGACCTCTTTGCAAGTCTGTGGAATGCCAAACTTCCCCGGTTCTGTTCCAGAATTCCGTGTCAGGGAGTTCAGGCCAGGGATGCCTTCCTCCTGCATTGGGGTCAGGGCTTCCTGTATGCCTTTCCGCCCATTCCTTTGATTCCCAAGACTCTGTTCAAACTTCAAAGGGATCAAGGGTCCATGATCCTCATAGCTCCACGCTGGCCACGCCAAGTGTGGTACCCTTTACTTCTGCATCTCTCCCAAGCCCCCTCCCTGGACTTGGGAGCGGCTCCAGACCTTCTTTCTCAGGGGGAGGGGACTTTGTGGCACCCATACCCTAAGTCCCTTCACCTCAGAGCTTGGTTACTGAAGGCCTAGACCTTCAACACTTCAATCTTTCGCAGCAAGTGAAGGATATCCTACATGCCTCTAGGAAACCTTCCACTAGGCGTTCTTACGCTTTTAAATGGAAAAGATTTTCCATTTGGTGTGCTCAAAAGGGTCTTAACCCTCTAGCACTCCCCTTGAATTCTCTTTTGGAATATCTCCTGCATCTCTCCAATGCAGGACTCAAAACAAATTCAGTAAGAGTCCATTTGAGTGCTATTGCGGCATCACTTAAGCCCATCAATGGACAACCTGTTTCTTCTCATCCTCTTATTGCAAGATTCATGAGAGGCCTAACCTTAACTAAACCTCCCATTCGACCTCCTCCGGTGGCATGGTACTTAAACTTGGTTCTTGGTCAGCTTATGAAGCCACCTTTTGAACCCTTAGCCACTACCTCCCTGAAATTTCTTTCCTGGAAGTTTATTTTTCTTATTGCAGTCACTTCAGCTCGCCGTATCAGTGAACTGCAAGCCCTAGTGGCTAATCCACCTTATACAAGGTTCCATCATGACAAGGTGGTCCTTAGGACCAATCCCCACTTTGTCTGAAGTGGTCTCCCCTTTTCATCTTAATCAAGAGGTATATTTACCTGTCTTTTTTCTAGCTCCTCATGCATCCAGTGCAGAGAGGAACCTTCATACTCTAGACTGTAAAAGAGCTCTTGCCTTTTACCTCCACAGGACACAGCAACATCGAAAGTCTTCTCAGCTTTTTGTTGCTTTTGATCCTTCTCATTTAGGACTTCCAGTCTCCAAAAGAACACTCTCCAATTGGATTGCTCAGTGTATCTCTTTTGCTTACCAGAGTAAGAACCTTTCTCTGGAGGGCCATGTCACCGCTCACAACATGAGGGCCATGGCCACCTCTATGGCTCATCTAAACTCTGTGTCCATTGACCAGATCTGTCGAGCAGCCTCCTGGGCCTCGGTTCATACCTTTACAGCCCATTACTGTTTGGACAAGGACTCCCTCCGGGATGCCTTGTTTGGTCAGGCTGTCCTCAGACACCTGTTCCATTCTTGAACAACTCCAGCCCACCTTCCCTGAATGGATGCCTGAGATCCATAGGAAGATGAGGAACCTTTCAGGGTCTCATACCCTTCAGGGGATCTCCCAGGCATCTTAGCTAGGGAGTCCCCATATGTGAGGACTTATTCCTGCTTGTTCCTGGAGATAGCACAGTTACTTACCTGTAACAGGTGATCTCTGGGAACAGCAGGAATTAGTCCTCACAACCCGCCCACCTCCCCTAGGAGTTGTATCTATCTCTCTCTTTCCTTTCCTCTCTCTATTGTCTCAGCTTTAAACTCGAACTGAGGAGAGTTGGTCAGGAAGGCGAGAAGGCAGCGCGCATGCGCAGTGGGAGGCCCCAAAAGCTTTCCTTCTGGGAAGCTGGGGAGCTTTCCCGCGCAGGCTCCGTCGGTACCGACGTACCCATATGTGAGGACTAATTCCTGCTGTTCCCAGAGATCACCTGTTACAGGTAAGTAACTGTGCTTTTTCGGTACCGATCCGGTACCGGGGACGCCCGATGTCGGTACCGATCGATACGCGTATCGATCATTGGAAGGGGGCAGACGATACTTCGATTCCTCTGATGATTCTGATTCATCAGATGAGTCTCCTGAAGTATCCCTTACCCTTCCTGAGGAGCCTACTTCTCCAAAAAGGAGAATGTCTCCTCCAGAGGATTTGTCCTTTCAAGACTTCATAATAGAAGTGGCTAAAGGACTCTCTATTCAGTAACCTCTGAAACAGAGCCTAGAGCAAACAAATTAGATATTTTAGGATACTCTAAGGCTCCCAGAGAGGCAGTCACCTTGCCCATTCATGAAATTCTTCATGAACATATGATTGACTTATGGGAGACTCCTCTCATCCTTTCTCCTCATTCTCGCAGATTGGACACTATGTACCGTGTCCCTCCTTGTCCTGGATTTCAGAAAACTCAGCTTCCTCACCACTCCATTGTGGTGCAGTCAGCTATGAAAAGGATAAAGAGTACCAAAAGACACTCTTCTGCTCCTCCAGGAAGAGAATGCAGGACCTTGGATGCTTTTGGTAGGAAAATCTTCCAAGCCAGCATGCTTATTGCCAGAATCAACTCATATAGCCTTTATATGTGTATGTTTCTAAAGGAAGTTGCACAAAAACTGCACAACTTTCTCCTTTTTATTCCAGAGGATAGAAGGGATGAGTTCCTCCTTTGGCTTAAGACATTTCAAAGTTTTCCAACAGGGCAGCCTTTGACTCCTTTGAAGGTGCCAGCAGAGCCTCAGGCATTGCCATAGCTGCTCGCAGAATTGCTTGGCTCCAGGCTTCTGATCTAGAACCCTGGGTTCAGGATAGCTTAGGAAATCTGCCCTGTACAGATAAAAGCCACTCAAATGGATGCAGAGAATTCTGCTCTGGATAGACTTTCAAGGTCTACCTCCATTCCTGCCAAGAAAAAGACTTTTAAAAAGTCTTTTTTCAAAAAGGGCAGGTTTCCTTCCACTTCTGGCCAACAATCTTCTACAGGTCGCTTTACCGCTAAGCGTCAGCAACCTAAGCAGGCCAGGCCTAAGTCTACAGGGGCTGCTGCAACTCAGCAGTCCCAACCTCCTCAGGGTTTTTGACTTAATACTAGAGAACTTAACCTTTCTGGCTCTACAACAGCCAGAACCTCTCACCATTCCAGGAAGGATAGCTCATTTTACTCCCAGATGGGAGCAAATCACATCAGAGCAGTGGACCCTCTCCATCATAAGAGAGGGCTACAAACCTTATTTCTCAGACCTTCCTCCCTACACCATGGTGAGACACTTCAATTCTCCCACATCTCTCCTCGACCTTCTGGATCAGGAGGTGACTACCCTTCTGGCCCAGAGGGCCATAGAAGAAGTTCCTCTTCTTCAACAGGGGTCAGGGTTTATTCCCCCTATTTTCTCATTCCAAAGAAAACAGGGGGATACAGACCCATTCTAGATCTCAGAGAATTGAACAAATTCCTATGCAAGGAGAAGTTCAAGGTGCTTTCTCTAGGCACTCTCCTTCCATACCTGCAGAGTCAGGATTGGCTTTGTTCTCTAGATCTCAAGGATGCGTACACTCATGTCCTCATCCATCCATCTCACAGAAAATTCCTACGTTTTCTGTTCCAGGGAAAACATTACCAATACAGAGTCCTTCCTTTCGGTCTGGCCTCTGCTCCAAGAGTGTTCACCAAATGCATGGCAATAGTTGCTGCATTTCTACGCACTCTGGTAATATTTGTCTTCCCATATCTGGACGACTGGCTCATCTGAGCTCCAACCCAGTCGGAGGCTCAGATCTCCCTGAACCGCACCAGGCGCATTCTGCAATACCTGGGACTTGTGGTAAACCTCCCAAAGTCCCAGCTCACCCCTACTCAGTCCCTGGAATTCATAGGGGCCTGGTTGGACACCACTTCTGCAAGGGCCTACCTCCCTCAGGCCCGTTGTCAACGTCTAGTGCAGTTAGCCTCCCAGATTCAGTCAAAGAGCCACTTAACTGCCAGGGAGATGCTACAGCTGCTAGGCCATATGGCTTCCACAGTACATGTGGTACCCTATGCTCGCCTACACATGAGAGCAGCTCAATAGACTTTGTCCACCCAGTGGACTCAAGCTTCAGGAGCTCTCTCAGACCAAATAGCAACCTCCAAACGTCTCTTTTGGTCTCTCCAATGGTGGATGTCCACTCAAAATCTGTTGCTGGGGTCCCCCTTCCAACCTTTGTTGCCCCAGGCAACCCTCACAACAGATGCCTCCCAAACAGGTTGGGGAGCTCATCTACAAGACCTCTCCACCCAAGGCACTTGGTCCCCACAGGAGACCTCTCTTCATATCAACCACTTGGAACTTCGAGCAGTATTCCTAGCTCTCAAGGTCTTTCATACCCTCCTCAGCTACAAGACAGTCCTCATTCATACGGACAATCAAGTAGCCATGTTTTACATAAACAAGCAAGGAGGAACTGGCTCTCTGTTGCTTTGCAACGAAGCTCTAAGATTATGGGCCTTCGCCAGAGAGCATCAAATCCATCTCCTGGCAGTATACCTCCCAGGAATCCAAAACTCTTGGGCAGACAGACTCAGTTGAGTTCTGCTTCCACACGAATGGTCCCTGCACATGGATCAGGTACTCAGAATCTTCCAAGAATGGGGAACCCCGGACATAGACCTCTTTGCAAGTCCGTGGAATGCCAAACTTCCCCGGTTCTGTTCCAGAATTCCGTGTCAGGGAGCTCAGGCCAAGGATGCCTTCCTCCTTCATTGGGGTCAGGGCTTCCTGTATGCCTTCCCACCCATTCCTTTGATTCCCAAGACTCTGTTCAAACTCCAGAGGGATCAAGGATCCATGATCCTCATAGCTCCACGCTGGCCAAGTGTGGTACCCTCTACTTCTGCATCTCTCCCAAGCCCCCTCCCTGGACTTGGGAGCTGCGCCAGACCTTCTGTCCCAGGAGTAAGGGACTTTGTGGCATCCAAATCCCAAGTCCCTTCACCTCAGAGCTTGGTTACTGAAGGCCTAGACCTTGTCAGACGGCTGCCTAGGGTGAGAACTTACACAATCTTGACGATGCATATATTCATATGATTCTTGCAAGGTATTGTGGGTAATGTAGTTCTTTCACTCCCAAACACAGCTGAAGACAATAATTGAGTTGTGATACCAGTGGTAAGGCCAATAAAATACTTCTTTTATTGATGGGGTTTAATTCACCCAGCACAAGTATGCTTGTTAGCATATAATTGAGGTTACTTGCTTGCAGTGTTTAAATGGATAACATAAAGTCACAAAGCAAATCAGAAAACAACCTTCACCTTGTCAGGCAATTAGCTAATCTTTTCTTAGCAAATAATTACCAAATAAAAAAGGCACAAAGAAATGAATAAAACTTTGCTGGTTAGGTTAACTTCTGCTTATTTTCCACACAGAACCTGCAGTGATTCTCCCTTGCTCACACACACAATCAGGTGCAGCTTTAATTACTATCAATGGCCCAGCTGAAACCCTTTAGCTGGCTGGCTGCTACTGTGTGAACCCAAAATCCTGCTTTAGGAGCTGTTTGCAGAGAAATAAAGAACAAAGTTAGATTTCTTTGTGATGGCTGATGTGTTTGCTCACAGAAAGCTAGCAATAGCACTTGGATAGAAAACAGTCCATGTACTCAATATTTTCATCTGTTGTAATTCCCCCTTCATCAATCAACATATGGTCACTATCATACATTGGCACAGACGAGTCTTTCAATAAGGCACTATCATGAGAATGCTTATTCCCTTGCTGCCATTCACTATTATAGATAGGGTCTGGATCAGTGTTCATACCTGAGCCTCTCCTGCTATCATAATTCCTCTCTGAATAGCCTGGCCAGTATGTAATCCAGTTCTGATGTCCAGCCTTCCAATCTTGATCCCTGGACACTGGATCCTCTCTCACATACCTTCTGGCCTTGGTCTGAAAGTCCCTTCCACGTGCAGTCTTCTCTCTCCCAGGTAGCCACTGGTGATTCCTATCTCTGCCAATCCATTCCTCTGGCTGACTCCAGTCCAATGGACTCTGCTGGCACTTGGAATACCTCCCAGTATGGGTACTGCCTTGAACTCTCCCAGACCTTCCAATGGCCTTTCTTCTCTTCCTTCCAGAGAGTTTCCTTCTCTCTCTATCCGCTTGGCTTGGCTTCTGTTTCTCCAGGTAATGCTGGTGCTTGAGCTTGAAGCTGTTGCTGTGGCTCTTTCTGTAGCTCTCCCTGTCTCTCCTATCTGTGGAATAAGCTCTATTCTTATTCTGTCCTAATGTGTGCTCCTCCCTAACACAGCGCAGCTGTGTTGGACCAGGCCCTGCCCTTTGAGATGAGTGCTTAGGGATTACCTCATAGCTCTCTTGATTGCACACACGTTTTCTCACTTCAGCTCCCCTCATGGCTGCTGGAAACCTGGTGCATTCTGGGACTGGTAGTCTTTTATGTGAAAACTCTGTTTTCTTACTGCTACCAGAACTGACAGGTTGCTTGTTCAGAGTCACATCATCTTTTCTATAGCTCCTACCTGAGCTATGATAAGCTTCCTTATCACAACCTTCAAGACTTCAGTCTTTCTCAGCAAGTGAAGGATATCCTCCATGCTTCCAGAAAACCTTCCACTAGGCATTCCTATGCTTTTAAGTGGAAAAGATTTTCCATTTGGTGTGCTCAAAAGGGTCTTGACCCTCTGGCACTTCCTCTGAATTCTCTATTGGAATATCTCCTGCATCTCTCCAATGCAGGCCTTAAAACGAATTCAGTAAGGGTCCATTTGAGTGCTATTGCAGCATCCCTTAAGCCTCTCAATGGACAACCTATTTCCTCCCATCCTCTTATTGCAAGATTCATGAGAGGCCTAAGTTTAACAAAACCTCCCATTCGACCTCCTCCGGTGGCATGGGACTTAAACTTGGTTCTTGGTCAGCTTATGAAGCCACCTTTTGAACCCTTAGCCACTACCTCCTTGAAATTTCTTTCCTGGAAGGTTATTTTCCTTATTGCAGTCACTTCTGCTCGCCGCATCAGTGAACTTGCAGGCCTTAGTGGCTAATCCACCTTATACAAGGTTCCATCATGATAAGGTAGTCCTTAGGACAAATCCTCACTTTATGCCTAAAGTGGTCTCACCTTTTCATCTTAATCAAGAGGTATGTTTACCTGTCTTTTTTCCAGCTCCTCATGCATCCAGTGCAGAGAGGAACCTTCATACTCTAGATTGTAAAAGAGCTCTTGCTTTTTACTTACACAGGACACAGCAACATAGAAAGTCTTCCCAGCTTTTTGTTGCTTTTGATCCTTCTCATTTAGGACTTCCAGTCTCTAAGAGAACACTGTCCAATTGGATTGCTCAGTGTATTTCTTTTGCTTACCAGAGTAAGAACCTTTCTCTGGAGGGCCATGTCACAGCTCACAATGTGAGGGCCATGGCCACCTCTATGGCTCATCTTCATTCTGTGTCCATCGACCAGATCTGTCGAGCAGCCACCTGGGCCTCGGTTCATACCTTCACAGCCCATTACTGTTTGGACAAGGACTCCCGCCGGGATGCCTTGTTTGGTCAGGCTGTCCTCAGACACCTGTTCCATTCTTGAACAACTCCTGCCCTCCTTCCCTGAATGGATGCCTGAGATCCATAGGAAGACGAGGAACCCTTCAGGGTCTCATACCCTTGGGGATCTCCCAGGCATCTTAGCTTGGGAGTCCCCATATGTGAGGACTCATTCCTGCTTGTTCCTGGAGATAGCACAGTTACTTACCTGTAACAGGTGATCTCTGGGAACAGCAGGAATTAGTCCTCACAACCCTCCCACCTCCCCTAGGAGTTGTATCTCTCTCTGTCTTTCCTTTCCTCTCTCTCTCTATTGTCTCAGCTTTAAACTTGAACTGAGGAGAGTTGGTTAGGAAAGGCGGGAAGGCAGCGCGCAGGCGCTGTGGGATGCTCCCAAAAGCTTTCCTTTTTGGGAAGCTGGGGAGCGTTCCCGCGCAGGCTCCGTCGGTACCGACGTACCCATATGTGAGGACTCATTCCATATGTGAGGACTAATTCCTGCTGTTCGCAGAGATCACCTGTTACAGGTAAGTAACTGTGCTATATCTGCATTGGGATTGGTTAGTGAAACCAGCCTCCTGATTGGTCAGAAATAACGTGTGCATATTGGATAGTCTCGATCCAGTTTTGATGCAGGATCCACAAAAATCGCAGTAGCTATCTCCCAGTGTCTTTAAAGTATTTAAATTGGAAGCAAGGAATGCAAAAAAGTCAACTCTAATAGCCAAATGTATCCCTTTTAACATGGTAGAAAGATGAATATGCTGGGCTAACACAAAATTAAAAAAAAAGTTAGAAAGTACGAAAAACGCAAAACTCACAAGTGATTCCAGACTTTTGCACACCACTGTAGAACTTGAGAATGCTATAGTGTTAACAACGGGCTTCTCTCCCAGAGTCTGGAAGTCCCTTTCAAATGCAGAGGTACTATTTCTAGCCAGGTCATTTGTACCGTAGTGGATGACAACATCCATTTTGGAGTGCTCACTTTCTGCACTATCTACATCAAAGGTTTGGTTTGTATTCCTGCTGGCTGAAGAGCTTGGGAGACATTTTTTTATTTCTAATTATATGGAATCTAACAAAAATTGTTACATGAGGTTCTAATGCTACATTGTTTCCTTATGTGAGACATATATAAAACTTTTAACATCTAAGTGCAAACTAACCATAGTAAATATTCAAAATTTGAGTGTGTCCTTTATATTTGCGATTTAAAAGTGCGTTGACAGACAAAGGTAGATTGCCAAATTCAGCATGGGTCAAATGGAAAAATCTATTAAGAAACTTCAGGGTTGGAGATAAGTTTTACGTATCTATATTGCATTTTGACTTTTGTCAGAAGAGTAAGGGCCCGGGCAGGTTCCCAGCGCCCACGGGTAACCGGGTGTCCGGCCCGGTGCGGGACCCTGCACACGCCTCGGTAGGGTGGCGTAAGGGGGGGAGGGCAGTGAGAGTGCTGACCGGTGGGACGTCGATGCATTCTTTAAGCTGATTGGATCCCCCATGTGAGCATGCACGGGGGATCCAGCAGTTGACGGCGTGCATGTGCTCAGTGCTGCGGCTGCTCCTGAGCACATGCAAGGGAGACTGAGAGGAAGTTTCCCTCCCTCCCTCGGGTGGGGCGGAGAATTTTCGGGATTCGGGGTGTCGCGGCTTGGGGGGGGGGGCCGGGATCCCGGAGGTTTCCGAGGTCTGGAGCCTTAGGCCACTTGGGGGCGAGGGCGGGGTGCCCACGACCCAGATAAACCCTGGCAGACTTGTGCTACTGATACGGCAAAGTCGGAAAAGGGATAGGAACTTGGCCGGTGGCTTGACCACGGCAGGGGCAGAAGTGAGGTCATCTTGCTAATCGTATGGCTGGTGACGGACCCCTCCGCTGCGGTACGGTTGTTATTGATTATTGTTCTGAGTATTCAATTGTTTGAGTATTATTAATAAAGCTGCGACCAGTTGCTTCCAAGAACAGTGTCTCTGGAGTTTGTGGGTGAGTCACGGTGGGAGGTGGACCGGTATGGGTGTGGGGAGTGGGGCAAAAGGTGTGTGCGCTCGTGATTAGGGGTGCATTGGGTCCAGCTACCCAGTTACTTTTGTAAATGTGCCGTATTAAATCTGAATATTTTTTTCAGTTTTGTCAAGTACATAAAGAAAACTCTGGATATGGTTTTAGTAGTCATGCGCCCAATATTCAGCTGTGGCAGCACTGAATATCCAGGTCATCCAGATAACAATGAAGCTAACCAGGCAGCAGTGATATTCAGTTGCTGCCCAGTTAGTTGTTGTGATTCAATCATCAAACAAAGGTCACTTTTCAGAGTGAAAATATCAAAATCAGAAAAAAACACTCTGTACAAAACAAGACTGGAATAAAAAGCATGCATGGAGAAAGGAAGGTCTCGGAACCAACAGGCTTCTCTCAGAAAACCGGCCTTCAGAAAAACCTCTGTATGACGCTGCCCTTGTACATCAACCATTCCTACTCCTACTTTAATTTCATACTTTTCAAGTAACAAATAAGACAAGAATGTCTTTAACGTAACTTAAGCAGACAGGGAAACAGCCTCCTGCTGATCTGCTATACCCCAATGCCAATTTCAAGGCGTCCATAAAGCATTTCGTTGAACACCTGCTTCAGGGGTATTCAAACTCTGCCACAAGAAAAACACAAACTCGTCAGTAACTCCCTCTCAGCCAAATTCCCAGCAAAGCCTACTACTACAGGAAAATAACAGAACGAACATCTACTTACTTGAATACCAGCGCATACCCGCATCTACACTCAGGACAAATCCTTCTTCACCACAGTCCTCACACAAAACAAACGCTGTATGTGAGGTTTGAAACATCCCCACCCTTTTTAAATGTTCAAAACAACCAATCACAAACCAGCTCATCAGTCCTTCCTACCTAGCAACTCATGACAAAACACCAAGAACAGTTAGACCAGCCTTTAAAGAGCCTAACATTTGCCATGTTGCGATAATCGGGCAGCAACTCAATATTGTCACTGCCCGATTATTGCCGGGTGCCACCTCCACTTCTCTCTGCCCTTCCCCGGTCATCAGGGTGTGTAGCGTTAGCACTCGTGGATATTCAGTGGCATTAACTGTGTTAGTGCCGCTGAATATCCCAGCCAAGACGATTAATGTGATTACAGCAGGTCTGCTAACCGCATTAGTCCCTTTAAATACTGGGCCCATAAAGTTGAAATTTGTGTTAGGGCCCCTGACCTTTGCATCCTATATTGAGAAATATGTAGAACCAGCACATGGTATCATTTTGAAAACAAGACCTAGCTTGCACATCCCCAAGGGTGGGAGTCCTCTTTCAGTAATTTCCTTATGTTCATCTGATCCCAAGTTTCAGTGTTTGATAACACAGCAGATGTTGGCAGGTAAAAACCATTATGCTCTCCCACCCATTTTCCCAGATATCCTTTCCCACAGTGCTCTAGGTAAGGACATCTCCATGCTACTAGCAGAACAAGCATGACTGTTTGCAGGAGATCATCCCATATTAAGATTAATTTTGATATCACCCCTTTTTGTCTTCTGCTGTTGCAGCCAAATTAGCATTTGTTTCCATATCCAAACCAGCACCTGGGCCCTGAGTTTTCACCCAACATTTTCTTATCTGCATTCTTAACACTCCTCTGTACAAGTCTCCAACGTAGTTAAATTACTTCAGATTTGGTATTGACCAGTCATCTACTATTCTTTGTATAAAGAACTATTTCTTCTGAGCCTTCTTTCCTCCCTTCCAACTAAACATCATGATCACTTGTCCTCAAATTTATTTTTCTGGGCCAGTTGTGCTGCCTTATATTTCTGTAGCCTTCTAAAGTTTTGGAACAATAACCACTTGAACACTGGTAGATGGTTCCTTCATTCTCCAGGACCAAGCAGGAAGTCAGTCCTCACATATGGGTGACGTCGGCGCCGACGGAGCCCTTGCGGAGCAATTTCCCCAGCTTTCAAAGAAAGCCTTTGGGAATTGCAGCGCGCATGCACGGTCCCCTTCCCGCCCAGGGGTGCCATCTTGCTCAGTCTTCTTTTTTCCGCGGAGCCCTACAGACGCTGTTTGTGATCACCGCTGAAAAAGTTGATTTTCTCTCTTATTTTTTATTCTTTTTCGGTTCAACGCCGGATCCTTTTTCCCGCCCGCACCCGCTACGCCGGTATTGGGTCCGTTTCTTTATTTTTCATTTTTTTGTCCTTCGTGACAAGCGTTCGCGCCATTTTTTCCTTTTCATTGGCAGCCCTGTCTTTTGACCTCGCAGGGGCCCTTTTTCCCTCGATGGCTGCCAGCGGTTTTAAGAAGTGTGATCGCTGTAAGAAACTCATGTCTCTTACCGACACACACGACTGCTGCCTCCGCTGCTTCGGACCCGATGATCTGTGGTCCGTGTGGCAAGATGTCCTCAAAAGCATTGAGGAGTCGGCAGCATCAACGAGAACGAATCTTCTCTGACTCCGCGTCCGGCCGGGCCCGGACCTCGTCAGAGGCTTCGACGTCCCGGGACTCCGGTCCTGAGCATCGTCGGAGTTCCTCTGAGCGGGGGTCTCCTACCCGGGAACATCATCGGAAGAAAAAACCCGCGAGGGCGGCATCGGTGGACGCTCCTGGTTCCTCGAGGGCCAGGTCGCATAGCCCCGATAGCCGTCCCGGGTCCTCGGAGTCGGAGAGGCCTTCGAAACATCCTCGTCTCGAAATGGAGTCGCCTGGACACGTGAGTACTGTGGTCCTCATGGACTCGCCTCCGAAGGAGCTGACGTCGGGCCCGACGCCGTCGGGGCCCGGGTCAGGGGCTGCTGGGTCTCCTGAGCTTGGACTCAGGTTGACGGCCTTGGAGAGCAGTTTGGCTGCCTTCATGGACCAGCAGCGGGCATTGATCGTTGGCCTTGCCAATGCATCTGCCCCGGCCACCGGGATGTCGACGTCCAAGTCGACCCCGGAGACCGAGCTGATCTTCGAGTCCATCCGAGCTCGAGTCGATCCTCGGTCGCGGTCTCCCTCGGCCTCCCGTTCGGGACCGAGGTCGTCGACGCTGACACCTTCGGCGTCGGGGCGGAGGGCATCGGTGCCCGCCCGCCCAACCGGAGCCACTTGAATCCTCCTCCGAGGAGTCCAACTGGGAATCGGAGGACGAAGATTCCCCTGGTAGTTTTCAGACTCGGTGTGTCCCATCGGACTCGCCTGAGTCCGAACCTCGGAGACGGTCCCCCCTGGAGGACACCCGGTTCTCGGACTTCGTGCGGGATATGGCCAAGGCCCTGGCATTCCCCGCGGATCCCGAGGAGGAGCCTCGAGCCGAGGAGCTCAATGCCCTCCAGTATGACTCTCCCCCGAAGGAGGCCTTTACTGTACCGGTTCCTCCGATGCTGGAACGACTTCTCTTCCGCATGTGGGAGAACCCGGCGCCGGTGTTTAGCAAGCGGGTCTATTCCATTTATCGAGTCCGCAAGAGCCCCGGGTTCCA
Source organism: Ichthyophis bannanicus (assembly GCA_033557465.1). Classification (NCBI taxonomy): domain Eukaryota; kingdom Metazoa; phylum Chordata; class Amphibia; order Gymnophiona; family Ichthyophiidae; genus Ichthyophis; species Ichthyophis bannanicus. The sequence continues at coordinate 510,714,478 of CM066032.1, forward strand.
AAAGGCACAACTACCGCACCATTCCATGGTGGTGGAATCGGCCATGCATAGACTCAAGAGTCAAAAGATGCACTCCTCGGTGCCTCCCGGCCGGGAGGCCCGGAGCCTGGATGCCCTCGGTAGAAAGTGTTTCCAGGACTCCATGCTTGCTTGTCGAGTCCAAACCTACCAGCTCTATATGGGCATGTATCTCCGAGATCTGGCAAAGGAAATTGCCGGGTTCTCTGCTGGTCTCTCCGAGGAACCTTTGCAGAGGTTCCAAGCCTTGTCCACTGGGATTCGAGAGTGCTCGAAGTTTATCTCTCGAGCAGCCTACGATGGCTTCGAAGCATCGGCTCGAGTAGCCGGAGCCGGCATCGGTGCCCGCCGACAGGCTTGGCTTCAGTCATCCGACCTCCAGCCATGGGTCCAGGACAAGTTGGTCGATGTCCCCTGCAGAGGTGAAAACCTCTTTGGCAAACCCATGGCTGAAAAGGCTGCACAAATCGAGACCGAGACTCTGACCAGAACTAGGCTGTCCAGAAAACCTCTGCCCCTTCTCAGAAGAAGAAGGGCTCGGGGAAAAAGCCCTTTTACCCGAGGAAGGCGGCTGCCTATAAACACTACCCTCAGTATCAGGCCTCAGCAGCTCCCCAAAAGGGTCAGCAGGTCAAGGGACGGGGTAATGGGTCCCGTAGGCAGCAGGCCCCCAAGCCCACTACGCCGGCCCCTGCTCAGCAGGGTGGGGGTTTTTGACTCCATCAGCATAGCCTCTTCCCCTCAGCTGGTTTCTCTCAGCACAGGAGGCCGGCTGGTCCACTTTGCCCAAAGGTGGTCAGCCATCACATCAGATACCTGGATACTTCATATAGTTCAGAAAGGCTATCTTCTACACTTTCACCAGGTACCTCCCTCCTACTTTCCAGGGGAGCCTCCAAGACTCCCTCTGCACAGGGACTTACTCCTTCAGGAGTTGGCGAGTCTTCTTCAGGAACAGGCTGTGGAACTGGTGCCCCACCACCTGAGAGGTCACGGCTTTTATTCCAGGTACTTTCTGATACCAAAAAGAACAGGAGGCCTCAGACCCATCCTGGACTTGCGAAACCTCAACAAGTTCCTGGCAAAGGAAAAGTTCAAGATGCTTACCCTTGGAATCCTGCTGCCCTACCTCCAGCAGGGAGACTGGCTATGCTCCTTAGATCTAAAGGATGCCTATACTCACATCCTTATTCATCCAGACCACAGACAATATCTCAGATTTGTTGTGGGAGGAAATCATTACCAGTACAGGGTCCTGCCCTTTGGCCTATCCTCCGCCCCCAGGGTTTTCACCAAATGCCTGGCAGTGGTGGCGGCCTATCTCAGACTTCAAGGCCTTTTTGTGTTTCCATACCTGGACGACTGGCTCATCAGGGCCCAGTCTTCCCAAGAGGCCACTCAAGCCACTCATCGCACTGTGTCTCTGCTCCAGCACTTGGGCTTTGTCATAAACTTCGCAAAGTCCACTTTGCTCCCCTCTCAAGATCTCAAATTCATCGGTGCAAGGTTAAGCACACTTCAGGCGCGGGCCTTCCTGCCTCTGGACAGGGCCCACAGGCTCATGAATCTCGCCAGCCACTTTCGCAGCAATTCCCTGGTCTCTGCCAGGCAATTTCTGAGACTGCTCGGCCATATGGCTTCTACGGTCCATGTGACCCCCAATGCCCGCCTGAACATGCGACCTGCCCAGTGGTGCCTTCGCACGCAATGGCATCAGGCCACGGGGAGCCTGATGGACTCAGTACAAGTCTCAGACCTGCTGGTCTCTTCTCTGCGGTGGTGGCTTCATCTGCCAAATCTAGTACTGGGAGTGGATTTTCAATCTCCTCCTCCTTCTCAGGTACTAACAACCGATGCTTCTCTCCTGGGATGGGGAGCACATTGCCAAGGGACATGTACTCAAGGCCTCTGGACTCCTTGGGAGTCTGCGCAGCAGATAAACTTCCTGGAGCTCAGAGCCATCCGCCTAGCTCTGAGAGCCTTCTCCCACCTCACTTCTCACCAGTCTGTACTGGTCCAGACGGACAATCAAGTAGCATTGTTCTACGTGAACAAACAAGGAGGCACAGGCTCCTTCCTTCTCTGTCAGGAGGCACGACGGCTGTGCTCTTGGGCAGTCGGCCACGGCATACTCCTCAAAGTGGTCTATCTCCCAGGTCAGGAAAATTACCTGGCAGACAAACTAAGCAGGATCCTCCAACCACACGAGTGGAGATTGGATCCATTAGTGGTTCAGCAGATCTTTCTCAAGTGGGGACTCCCCACCATGGATCTGTTTGCTAGTCCTCTGAACCGGCAACTACCCAGATTCTGCTCTCGACAATCGCATCCTCTCAGAGTAGCGCCGGATGCTTTTCTGATTCCATGGTCCACAGGCCTCTTGTATGCCTTTCCTCCCATGCCGCTGGTGTCTCGAACACTCTTCAAAGTTCTCCGAGACAAAGCCTCGTTGATCCTAGTGGCTCCCCGGTGGCCGAGGCAACCTTGGTTCCTGCTTCTAATGCAGCTGGCGGTGGACACTCCTCTTCCTCTGGGGTTTCAACCCGATCTCCTGACACAGAACCACGGGTCTCTCCTGCACCCCAACCTCCGGTCCCTTCATCTGATGGCCTGGCTGCTGAAAGGGTAGTCCTTGCTCCCCTCCTGCTGCCTCGGGAGGTGGAAGAGGTCGTCTTGGCCTCCAGGCGGCCCTCCACCCGGAAGTCCTACGCTCTTAAGTGGCGTCGCTTCTCCGTGTGGTGTGCTCAGCAGTCTGAGAATCCCTTCTCCTGCTTGGTGGCAGTGGTCTTGCAATATTTGCTTTACCTCTCCAATCTGGGCCTTAAGTCCAACTCTGTCAGTGTCCACCTCAGTGCTCTCTGCGCATCACGCACCGGTGGATGGCAGGCCTCTTTCCAACCACCCATTGGTGGCTCGTTTTCTCCGAGGCCTCCTTCTACTTAAGCCTCCTTTGCGTCCACCAGCCCCTGAATGGGATCTGAATGTGGTCTTGCAGCGGATTACCTGTCCACCCTTTGAACCTATGGCTACCTGCCCTCTTCGTTTTCTTTCTTGGAATACCTTGTTCTTGGTAGCCCTTACCTCTGCTAGGCGTGTTAGTGAACTGCAGGCCCTAGTGTCTGATCCTCCTTACACTAGGTTCTACAGGAATAGGGTGGTCTTACGGACTCACCCTAAGTTTCTTCCAAAAGTGGTGTCTCCTTTTCATCTCAACCAGGAGGTGGTTCTTCCGACCTTCTTTCCCAGGCCGCACTCCAACCGGGCTGAAATGGTCCTGCATACCCTGGACTGTAGGAGGGCCTTGTCCTTCTACCTTGACCGTATGCGGGAGCATAGGAAGGCTGTTCAGCTCTTCGTTTCTTTTGACCCCAATAAATTGGGGCTACCTGTCTCCAAGCGTACCTTGTCCATTTGGGTAGCTGACTGCATCGCCTGGGCTTATGGGGCAGCCGGCCTCTCATTGGAGGGTCGAGTCACGGCTCATCGTGTTAGGGCGAAGGCTGCGTCAGTGGCTCACCTCCGCTCTGTTTCGTTGGCAGACATCTGCCGGGCTGCTACTTGGTCTTCAAGCCAGACCTTTGCGGCCCATTACTGCCTGGAGAGGGAGTCCCGCAGGGACAGTGCTTTCGGTCAGGCAGTCCTCCATAATCTCTTTGAGGTTTAGGCAACTCCTACCCTCCGGCCCTGGTGTTGGGCTACCGGTCGGGGGCGCTTTCAGAGAAGATTCCTTCCTTCTATGCTGCTGAGCTAGAGGGAGCTAATTTTTGTGCTTGAGGTCTCCGGTAGCCTTAAGCTTGGGAGTCCCATATGTGAGGACTGACTTCCTGCTTGGTCCTGGAGAAAGAGTAGTTACTCACCTGTAACAGGTGTTCTCCAGGAGCAGCAGGAATCAGTCCTCACAACCCTCCCTCCTCCCCTTGGAGTTGCAGTCCTATCATTTCGTTTTTGCTAATTTTTTTGCTGTCTTTTAGCTATGTCATCAGACTGAGCAAGATGGCACCCTTGGGCGGGAAGGGGACCGCGCATGCGCGCTGCAATTCCCAAAGGCTTTCTTTGAAAGCTGGGGAAATTGCTCCGCGAGGGCTCCGTCGGCGCCGACGTCACCCATATGTGAGGACTGATTCCTGCTGCTCCTGGAGAACACCTGTTACAGGTGAGTAACTACTCTTTCCCTTTACTGTTTAGTAGTAGTAGTTGATATTTATGATATTTGTAAAGGAATATTGTCATAAAGTTATTCAATGAGTACAGCAAAGTGAGAGAATGGTTTGTTTCCATAGGCCTATATAAATTACCAAGTTTAAGTTACAGTGTAAACCGCGTTGACTGAAAAGATATAAAAAAATCTGTTAAATAAGATTGCTTTCTCATTCAAGATAATGGTGTCAATTTGGGACAGCAGCTTTGACAGTACACACACAGACATTTGTAAAGGAATGAAAACGCTCTGAATTGTTGTAAAACAAAAATTGCCTAGCCAGTATGGAACATAGGACATGTGATATTGTTATAAATATGTTGCTATGTAAGCATGCAGTAGTGTTGTAAAACTATAGTTACATCGTTAGAACACAAGAAGGGAGTGGGCATGTTTGCAATTTATTTTATCCTAATGAAAAAGAAAATTATAATCGTAATGAAATGTCTTCTTTATATAGAAGAGATGGCTGCATATCTACGCTATGTAAGGAGGCTAGACTTTTTTGAGAAACCAGACTATGACTACTTAAGGAAACTTCTCACGGACTTGTTTGATCGAAAAGGCTATATGTTTGATTATGAGTATGACTGGATTGGTAAACAATTGGTAAGTACGATTACTGTCAATCTTTCTTGGGGCAGATTGTCGAGAAAAAATCTGATACATTACTCTTCCATTAAAAATTAATTTTGTGGTAAAAAAATATAGCACCACCCAAAGGCAATCTCATTAAAAAGCTATGGAGTCCTTCAGCAGAATTTAAATAGTCATACCTTATATAAACTAAACTTCTTAAAGGAACAGCAACAGGCAACAGCTTTCCCTCAGATCTTTAAGAGAGCATGAGGGAAAGTCTTCAATGAAACTGTGTGACTCTCAAGCATGGTACACTTCTAAATATCTCAAAACCCACTTATTTCAATCAAACATAACATACACCTGTCCCATTCTGTTTAAAATTTAATTTCTGAGAATAAATCTGAAATATCTAAGAGCTCCTCATGTGTAGCAGTCAGTTTTAGTTCTGCTCTTACAAACCTTACTGGCATGATATGCATAATCCCAAGTAAGATTGTGTCTTTCAAGAGTTAAAGCTTATTACAGAGGAAGTGAATCAAATAAGACATTTTTATCTTTAGATGTTTAAACAGAAGATTGTCTTGAAAGGGTGGATTGGGAGGCAGAAGAAACGGGAATAAGATCAGCAGAGTGAAACTGATCTGAAAAATAGGCCAATTTGGCATTTTAAGAACCCCATAGGTAATGAGAGCAGTTTTAGAAAGACTTTCTAGATATGCACCCCACAGAAAAGAAGCAAAATTGGATATTTAAATAGCTGTGAAATGGCTAAGTTAAAAAAGACAAATTTTATATTTTATATGCATAATCAACTAAAATAATCATTAGTTGTGTAGACCAAACCATTATTAAAACATCAACACGTAAGAGTTGATTTATAAATGTCCCAGAGTCGAGATCAAGTGCCCAACATGTCTCGGTTTGCGCCTGCTTCAGAGAACTTATTTAAAAAATGAATGTTGGATAGGACAGCTAAAGAAAGCATAATAATAAGTCAGTGCACCAAGCTAAGAGGCGTTGAGGGAGAAAGGGAAATGAAAAAGTTAAAAACAAAATATAATAACTAAAAGGAGAAACATGAATAATTAATAAATAGGAAAAGCAGCTTACCCCAAGGGGGTTTTTCAATGTGTACTACCCTCGAAACTACCAACTCCTACTTCCACAAGGCTTAAAAATCAACATACAGATATTAATAAAAAGATAAAAACAAAAATGTAAAAAAACACAAACATAAGTAGAATATATTACCATCTCCTATCAATACTACTACAACTACTACTACTGCTTATCATTTATATAGCACTACTAGGCATGTACAGCGCTGTACATTAGTCAGTCCCTGCTCACAGAAGAAGACCTGACATGTGTATGTTCCAGCAATTCATTTAAAGTAGCAGCAGAAGCACAAAAACTGCAAAGATGTGAAGAAATAAGAAAAGGAAAGAGATCAAAATAAACTATTTAGGGAGAACCCAAAATAGTTCTACAGGGAATTGGGAAAGAGCATTAATATGACAAAAAGACCACCAATCAAAGCTGAAAAAGAAACACTCTGGAGAAAAATGAGGAGCCCATAGAGCACAATCAAGAAGCAGAATGGTTACCCTGCAGATGGAATCAAACATCTAATCTATGGAATTTATTTATTTATTTATTTTATTTATTTTTATTTTTTATATACCGCGCTATTGAAATCAGCTCGGTTTACATTAAAACTGAACAAGCAACAATGCATAAATATCACAATGTGCTTACATAGAACATGGCTTACATGGAACATGTGCTTACATAGAACAATGGCATAATCAAACTGGGATAACAAGGAAAACTATTCACATGGTATATACAAGTATTTACATAGAGTTATCTATTCTCGTAAACCGTAGGTATTTATAGGTCAGGTGGTAGATTTATGATGTGTATATCTAAAGGAGAGGAGCATCTAGCCATTTTCATGTTGGGTGATAGGGCAGTTAGTGTGTGGTGTGAGTGCAAATGACTTGTGTTTTTCGGGCATGGTTTCAGGATAGTGAATTAGAAAAAGGTGGTGTTTTATTGCCTTTCTGAAGGAGGTGAGGTTGGTTATGGATCTTATACTAGCGGGGAGTTCATTTCAGGCTGTTGGGGCATAAATTGAGAAAGCTCTATTGGTAGTTGCCTTTGTACATCTTGTGGTGAGCTTAGGTACAGTTAGCATGTTCAGTAGTGTAGGTCTTCTGACTCTAGTATTGGGTATGTTGTTGAGCAGTTTACTAATTGGTGTGGGAGATTGATTATTCAGTGCCTTGAAGGTCATGACCAGTACCTTGTATTGAGTTCGGGCTTGTAGTGGCAGCCAATGAAGGTTTTTCATTACTGGGGTTATATGTTCTAATCTTGATGTCCCTGTGAGAACCCTAGCAGCTGAGTTCATGGCCAGCCGAAGTGGGTTGGGGGTTGTTTGTGGAAGACCATGGAGGATGGTGTTCGCGAAGTCTATGTGTGGGATCACTAGGGCTTGAAAAATGGTTCGATAGTCTGAAAAGTCCAGTAGTGGGCGGAGGTGGCGAAGGGTTCGTATTTTGTGGTATATTGCTTTGGTAACGGTCTTTACGTGGGTTGTCATAGCCAATCGCTGATCTAGGGTGATGCCTAGGTAGCGAATTGTGTCTTTTGTCTTTAGTTCAGCGTTTTTAACTTGCAGGTTGGGTGGTGGGGTGAATTTCTGATTCCTTGTGACAAATAGGACATCGGTTTTGCTATGATTAATCCTCAGGTTTTGTGTGAGAAGCCATTCAGCCACTGCATCAAAGCATCTGATGATAGGGGAAAAATCAGGTTGTTCTATGGTAAATGGAATGTAAAGTAGTATGTCGTCAGCATAATCCCATAATGCCCTGCAACAACAAAAGAAGAGCTAGAAATCAGGTTAAAACAAGACCCAAACCAGGAGGAGCCTTGGCCCAGTTGACCAAATTTTGGCTCAAGCGGTGAACATTATTTCACCAGGACTTGATACACTGCAAAAATCAACTGATCAAGCAGCCAGACTTAATACCACAATGGCTTATAACAGAAAGAACATTTCTGCTTTCAAAGGGGAGACACAAGTAACATTCCCAGAAATTACAGACCAATAACTTGTCTACAATCTATAAGCTGTTTAATGCAATAGATGCAGACAGAATATATGATCATATAGAGTCCAGTAACAACATGGTATTAGAGCAAAATGACAATAACAGGGGAGCATATGGAAGCAAAGAATGTTAAATAAGGCCATCATGGCCAGCACTAAGAAAAGCAGAAGTCTCAGTGTAGCATGGATCAATTTTAAGAGAGCTTTTGACAGTGCCCCACATTTTTGGATAAATTGCCGTGAAATATACAAAATAAATCCTGGTTTGATATGGAGTACATTAAATTGACCGTGACAGTTTAGCAAACCATACTCTTTGAAGTACGAAGATGGTCAGTGCATCGTTCCTAACATCAAGATCAGCGACGAACATTTTAGGGAGATTCCCTGTCGCCACTTCTGTTTTGTAAGCACTTAATTCAATAAGCGTGCTCAACCACTCTTTGAGATGCAGATTTAGCCTGAAACCTAAAGAAGATGACAGCCTATTTAGTATTTGTAGACTACCTATAGCTCTACAGTTCCAATGGCGAACAATTAGCAGAGCAACTCTGTGTGGTGAAAAGCTTTGCTGATGACTTTTGGCCTTTACAGATTTGCTAAGGCAACTATTATTTTTTTTTTTAGGAAAATTAAGCAAAATGGAAAACTTCTCCCTGGCCAGAGGGCTGTGACATCAAGGAACTTGAACAAGAAGGCATGTATATATATCTTAGAGTAGAGGAAGGAACGACACTCGAGCAGAAATTATTGAGAAAAAAAGATTAATAAATAATACTACAGGAGACTAAAATCATTATTGAAAAATGCTTTAACATCACAGAATAAAATACAAGCCATTAATCATTCCTGTACTCTCATACAGCTTTTGATTATAGACTGGCCTCTTAAAGATCTTGAAAAACTGCATGTGCAAACAATAAAACTCCCCCTATTTACAAGGATCAGTGTATACAATGATGATACATTCTTAGAGTTGGTGGAAGGCTAGACCTCATATAGACTGATTATACATATAGAGCCACTATATAGGCCTTCAGGCCTACCCTACAGCAGCATCAGATCAAAATGCAAAGAGTACTGAAATTTGAAAGTAAATGTCCAGACTACATTTCTATCATCAAACTTGGATGAGTTTTCCAATGACTAGAAGGAATGAGTGAGAATTCGCAAGCACATACAGGGAAGGAAGCAACAGAATTTACAAAACAAGAGAAAAAAGCTCTTCAGAGAATTAGATCAACAAATAGGAAAAACAAGTGGCAAATGCACAAATACAGTGGGAAATATAAAGTGTTGCTCCAATAACGGACACATGAATGGTTAAGAAGAGGTGAACTGAAACCTAAGGATGAGAGATTGATAGTTACAGCCCAGGATAGCAGGTTACGGACAAGATGCTTTACAACGATCATTGAAAAAACTGGCAAAACAGACATATGTCAATTCTGTTAGAACAGCTCGAAATGGTCACTCACCACCTATTGTAGCTGGCTGTAAAGTTCTGATGGCGGAAAATTTCTGTACTAAACTCTGTGAATATTACATCTGAAAAACAGGGGGATCATGACCCTAAGAGAATTAAAGAGAATGAAGAGGTGATGAACATCTAGGATACTCTATCCCAACTGACCAAAAGCTGGATGCAAGGAAACCGGACATAGTGGTAAAGGAGAAGAACACCAGAATGCCATTGATTATAGAAGTGTTGGTCCCAAGCGACTGTTGAATCACGTTGAGAGAGAGATCTTCAAATACCAAAAAATGCAGTCAAAGACCAAGAAAATGTGGCAGAAAGATATAGTTATTTCCCATAGTGTTGGGTGCCACAGGCTTGATCAAAAAGAGTTTCCAAGCACACTTTGATAAAATACCCATAAGTATGTTACATCTTACGAACTCCAGAAGGATGCTTTCTTTGGCAGATGCAAATACTATGCTGAGTTTTAGTAGTAAATTTGAGAGACTGAGATTCTACTCTACATACCCTAGCTTAGAAGTGAGGTTTATGGCTGTCATGGTATATGCAAAGCTAACCTATTTGGAGAAGCTGCTCCTTATCTGTTAAGACAGACAGACAGAACACCAGGGGACAAGGGAATTCTTAGGGAAATGATTAGACTAGAAATGGGTGATGACAGGATGTGAAGAGCTCTGGATCCAGAAAGCCAGATAAGGTACTTTGCACATGCTAAATCATATAGTTATAAAACTAAAAGAAAAACAATTAGCAGAGAAAATATGCACAGAAACCTCCAAAATGTAAACAAAATATTTTTGTAAGGCTTTTATCACACTCTGAGCACTAAAATGGTTTATCTCTAGTGTAGTTTCTTCATTATATTGCATTCAGAATATTAAAATAGTTTCTCTCCATTGTATATATTAATAAGATTTCCTAATTACCCGTATATAATAAAAACAGAAAAAATAACCATCCCAAAGAAAGCAATGTGTGCCTTCGAGTCAGTTCTGACTCCTGGCGACCCAGAAGCTCCTGGGTTTTCTTGGCAGTGTCACCAGAAGTAGATTGCCAGGCCTTTCTTCCGAGGCAATGGAGGGTTAAGTGACTTGCCCAAGGTCACAAGGAGTGCTAGCGGGAATCGAACCCTGGTTGCTTGGTTACCAAGCCAGTGGCATAAATGCTGAAAACTTCCAGAGGAGTTATATGAAGTGATTAAAAATAAAAGGCATTATTAATTATGAAATATATAAATAAAATACAAAGGGAAGAGTGTAAGTTGTAAACCCTCTAGTGATTTTTATTGCAACCTTTTTTTACTCAGGCTAACAACAAAATCTATACCAGCTGAATATAAACAGTTTACTTATTACAAATACAAGCAACAAAAAACACTCCAGTCCCTTTTAAGAGAAAGTGAAAGTAAAATTATCTTGGTAAAGTTAAAGTAAATATGTGAAGACCACTAAAAATAGTAAAAAAAAAAAAAACAAACAAACAAACTTTAAAACATAAAACTTTGTTTCTTACCGCCTACACATAGGAAAATGTGCCCATAAGCACCAGCATAAAGAAATACAAGTTCATTCTAGGAAAAAGCCACCCTATTTTAAAAGCTGATTTTCTCGCATTTGGGAGTGATTAACAGCAAAATCGTTGTTTTAAGTAGGGTGGCTTTTTCCTAGAATGAACTTGTATTTCTTTATGCTGGTTCTTATGGGGCATTTTCTCCCATGCACAAGTTAAAAAAAATAACTTTTATGCTTAAGTCATTTTTACTGATTTTAGTAGTGCTCACATTTTTTCTTCCACTTTGATTTAATTGAGGTACTTTTACTTTCCCTTAAAGGGGACTGGAGTGTTTTCTTCTTTTTATATGGAGTAGACTGTTTTTATATAGCTAGTATAGACTTGTGTTTAGCTGGAGTAGCACAGTGACAATGAAATAAAAAAAAAAATCACTAGATTAATTACAGTCCTACCCTTTGTAATTACGATTTTGTTTATTTTTTAATCAATAATACCACTTGATTTTCAGCTTTATAACTTTTTTTTAATGTTCTAACCATGGTTTTCTGTTTTTTATTATATACGGTTAATTAGGAAATCATATTAATATATTTAATGGAGAGAGCTATTTTAATGTTCTAAATGAGATATAATGAAGGAAATATGCTGTAGGTAAATCATTTTAGTATTCTGAGTGTGATAAAAGCTGTACCAAAAACATTTTGTTTAAATTTGGGAGGTTTTTCTGCATATTCTCTCTAAGTTGTATTTCTTTTAGTTTTATAAAGTTTTACAATTAATTATATAGTTGAGCATATGCAAAGCCTGTCAGTGATGGGAGAAGATAATATAGTTTAATTTTTGGTTTTGTCGTTTTATTGATAGCTGTGTGTTGATTTTCTAGCCTTGATGTAGGTATAAGTTGGGCAGTTCACATGGAAAAATCCCCTTGGGAGGAAATCTGTTTTCTATTTATTTTACTTTTTAGTTGTTTTGTATTTAACTTTTTCATTTTCCTTTCCCTCCCTCCCTTAGGTCCCCTTAGCCTGGTGCTCTGACTTCTTATTGTGCTTTATTTGGCTGCCCTATCTAACATTAACTTTTTAAATAAGTCCTTTGTGCATTTGATCCCAAATCATTAACTGTTGTATGTGTTGATATTGTAACACTGGTATGGTTTATGTGGCTAATGATTATTTTAATTGTTTAGGTATGTAAAATAAAATTTTCCTTGTTTTATGTATTAGTAGCCAGTTTATAACTATTTAAATATATAGGTTTATTATTATTTATTTAATTTCTTTGTATTATGATCTATGCAATTGTATTATTGGTGTTATATGTGTTCATCTTCTGCTTCTTTGCTGTGGTATGCATTTCATTTGGAGTGGAGGAGTGGCCTAGTGGTTGGGGCAAGGTACTTCAGGCTGGAAGGTCAGGGGTTCAAATCCTACTAGAGGACAGCAACCTTGGGCCGGAAGGACTGGGGTTTCTAGTCCTACAGGTGCTCCTTGTGGTCTTGGGTAAGCCACTTAACCCTCCATAGCCCATGTTCCCTGTAAAATAGTTATCTCCAAGTTATAATGCCCTGTTCAATGTAATTTCAGTTTGTTCAATGTAAACTGCACTGATGCAGAATAGCGCAGTATATAAGAGAATGTAAATAAATAAATAATAAAAATAAATTTGCAGTAGAGTTCATTTCTCCTCTTTGGTTATATTTCTCCAGTTTTAAATAAAGCCTTTGACCATTGCATAGAGGTATAAATGAATAGGTAGGATATGTATATAAAGTAGGTATTCTTAGTGCAGTGTTTGGACTTTCTATATATGCGTTGTAAAATGAAAACTGTATATGATTGAGCAGATATAACCATATAGGGGTATGTCTGCTGCAGCTGGGTGCACGTGTAAGTGGCAGTCTTAGAACCTATATGTGTACTTTTATCTTTCAAAAATTTTTTTTACACACAAGCTGCTGCCCATTCTAAAAGCACCCCCAATAGGTCTACTTCTAAGAAGTTAAAAACTAATCTGTACCCTTTATGAAATGTGCAAGGTCAGAAGTAGGCAAATCATCATACTCCATGTATGAATTGAAAGTTGTTTTATTGTTGAAATTGTTAAAAAGATTGTCTCCTTGTATAGGCCTTAAAGACCCCTTCTTTAGAATTCAGTTAATGATTATCACTAGAGTAAAGTTCGGAGAAAATAGACAGATTTAGGGTCACTTCCTTCAGAAAGATATCTAAAAACGTTTCTGTGGTTGTGGTACCCATGCTTCATATGGGCATATCAGAGCTGATTGCGCATAGTAAGTACATAGACTCTTTTGTTACTCTTTTGCTTAACTATATTAAAAAAATCCAGAAACAAAAAAAAGCAAGGAGTCCTAGCCAACTAAGGAAAGATGATATGATAAGGAGTCTGGAACCTAAACAGGAAGGTATTAGCTGGTAAAGAAACTTCCACACTATTACCTAGAACCATAGAGAACAAGAAAATAACAAATAACTACATAATACACATCACGAGACAATAAACCCGCCAAGAATCAGTGGATATCCTTCAACTCCATCTCTAACGAGAACATAGAACACATCAGCAGCAACCTCAACACCACTACCTCGCCGCTGGATCCATGCCTTGTTAGCTAGATTAAGATGGCCAAACGTGAACTATCTGCAGTCATCTGCCAATGGCACGGAGCTCACTTGAACAAGGTTTCCTTCTTAGGGAACTAAAAATGGCTTCATTCTAAAAAATACCACAGCTGATGAAGAAGACCCTGCCTCTTACAGGGCCATCAGCAGCCTCCCCTTCATCTCAAAAATATTCGAACGAATAGTACTCCAGCAACTCCAGAAACATGTCGACAAACATGCTCCACTAGATCAACACAAACACGGATTTAGACAAAACCATGGGGTTGAAACTCTTTTTTTTTTTATTGCTTTTATATACCGCGCTCTTTAAAATCAGTGCAGTTTACAGATAACATTTTTTATGCATAACAGGATGTCTGTTATGCACTTACAGTGAACGGATGATACAACTTGGATTTCAAACTGGGTGAGCTATCTACAGTATCTACAACTATTTACAGTATAAATATGAGTTGTCTGTGGCTTATCATTGCTTAGTTGTGTGTAAGGCGGCTAAGGTTGGGCTGTGAGTATTGTAGGAGAAAGAGGTGGTGTTCTAGTGCTTTTCTGAATTGGGCAATATCCGTAATTTCTCGAATGGTGGTTGGGAGCACATTCCAGCAGATGGGAGCAGAAAACTTAAAGGCTCTATTCTTCTTTGCTTGGGTGCATTTAGTTATTTCGTTGGGGGTCTGAAGGGTATTGATGGAAAATGACCTCCTCGCTCTGTTTGCTGGAGTGGGGTAGAGCAGATCCGTTAGAGAGGAGGACGACATGTTGTTGATGGCCTTATAAGTCATCAGGACTACTTTATATGTGGTCCAACAGTAGAGTGGTAGCCAGTGCAAGTCCTTTAGAATTGTGGTAATGTGGTCTCCTCTGGAGTCTCCGTGTAGGAAGCGTGCCGCGGTATTCATTGCCAGTTGTAACGGGTTTATTGTGTTTTTGGGTAGGCCATGAAGGATCACATTGGCGTAGTCAAAGTAGGGGGTCACCAGGGCCTGAAAAACTGTTCTGAAGTCGTCTGGTTGCAACAGGGGTCGGAGATGTCACAATGTTCGTATTTTGTGGTGGATTTGCCTGATGTTGCTAATGTGTGTTTTAAATTCGAGCTGCTGGTCTAGTGTAATACTGAGGTAGCGGATAGTGGGTCTACTTATGAGCTCAGCGTCTCTTGTCTTTAATGTCGGTGGTGGGGAGAAAGATTGATTTCTTGTAATGAAGAGTACGTCTGTCTTGCTGAAGTTTATCTTGAGGCTCTGTGCGTGGAGCCAATCCGTTACGGCCTCGAAGCATTTTACTAGTGGGGAGAAATCCGGATTGTCAGTTGAGAATGGGATGAAGAGTAGTACATCATCTGCATAGATCAGACATGAGACGTTGAAGAAGCGGATTACTTCACATATGGGTTGCATGTATATGTTGAATAAAAGAGCAGAGAGTGAGGAGCCCTGAGGAACACCATGTTTTTGTTGGAAAGGCTCAGAGGTGGTCGATCCTGTACGAACCTGCTGCCATCTGTCCATTAGATAAGATTTGCACCAGCTCAATGCTGAGCCACTGATTCCCTTATCTTGAAGCCGTATCAGGAGTTGATCATGGTTTACGGAGTCAAACGCAGCGGCGATGTCCAGGAAAATTAATGCATATCCTTGTCTGATGTTGTCGATTCCTGTGATCAATGTGTTGATTAGTGTGGTAAGGAGAGTTTCCACGCTGTGTGATTCTCTAAAGCAGGGGTCTCAAACTCAAATTGCTTTGAGGGCCAAATGAGGACTTGTAAAGTAACCCGGGGGCCGCACAAGACGCGGGCCTAATTTGCATAAGGGACCTCATTTGCATAAATATTTGCATAATGTTACCATAATGTTCCAGCCTTTTTAGATTTTGCTAGGCACTGAACAGGATTTCTTCATTAAATAACCAAAACTAAGGATGTCTTATTTGATCAAAGATAGGATGGCTATGCAACAGGGACCTTATAAATGCCTAGTTATACACCTTTTTATAAGTGGCAATGTGGTTTGGTGATAGAGCACAATTATTTTACTTGAACAGTAAGGAGATTCCACTAGGACTGGATGCTGCAGGGCTGCAATAACACTGAATTTTTGAAGGTTGGTTTCTTAATAGATCAACAGAAAATGTATCCTGCAGTTTATTTCTGAACGTATGTATGAATTTATAGCACTTACGATCCAACAACATCTGAGTGTCGTGCAATACAAAAAGTAACATACAACAATATTAACACTTACATAAAACAAACTCACAATCCAACTATACAGCTGAGCACCCCTAATATCCGCCTGGTATATAAATATGCTTCGCGATATAGAATGAAAGACCATAACATGCTATGAAGTCTTCACGCAGATTGGGGTCTGTCTACCACTTCAGGTAGACTTTGTCTCATGCACACAAGTTTGTCAACGAATCCTTCATGTTATTTTATACAAACAATATTTGAAAAGCAGAGGTTAAGATTATTTGTAAGTTACATTACGTCTTCTGTTTTCAAAGGGGGTTGTCTTTAATGCAAACGAGTAAAATCAGTTTGAACGATAAAGCCCCAAGGGCCTTATTCATGGAGAATACAGGGAGGGGGGGGGGGGCGGTCATTAATTAAACTTTTGCACCAGTTTGAATCTGGTGCCAGGACAAAAGTATCGATTTTGTTCCAGTGATTACCCCGCCGAAAAGAATGGGATCTTTTTCTTAACAAATCCAGTTCAATTTTCGCAAAGATTCCTCGCTAGCTAGTAGCTGGTGTTCACACGAAGTATCCAAAATGTGACCCTATTATGTTACTGCCCAAAAGACAAGCTGATCGTTTAAGTGTGCAGTGCTAAGGGATAACTTGACTTTTTACAGTTTCCTACCTGCTGTACCTTTCCTGCCATCCTCCGAAGTCCGATTTTGTAAATATACCCTTGATCTGGAAGGATACCGATCTTCACGGTCTGGCTTTTATTTCTTCAAAACATCGAAAAGAAAGAGTATTATAAGCCATCTGAAGAGAGAGAGTTTCTCTCGCGCGGTTCTGAAGACTCTCGCGCTGCTCTTCAGAACCGCGCGAGAGAAACTCTCTCTCTTCGCGGCTCTGAAAGCCGCCGCTTTTGGAGCTGATACTGCAGGGAGGAGAGGACCAGGCAGAGGGGCCCGCGGGACGCTTAATACTGCGGCGGAGGCAAGTTTGTAATTTTTTTTTTTTTTACTCACCGGTGCTTCGCGGGCCGCAGAAGATGCTCTCGCGGGCCGCGTGTTTGAGACCCCTGCTCTAAAGCCATGTTGGGATGGGTCAAGGGGAGCTGTGGAATCAATGTGGTCCTGTATTTGGCATTGGATGACCTTCTCAATTAACTTTGCTAGCAGTGGGATGCTCGATATTGGACAGTATGATTCTACCTTCTGGGGATTTAGTTTTAGTCGTCTTACACCACAATAGTAAGAGGCATTGAGAAACTTACCCATGCATACATCCCAATCTTCCTAGACTTAACTGCGGTGTTTGACTCCATTCCACACACTCTACTTGCCAGACTATAAACCACTGAAATTTGAAGTACACCACTCAAATGGATCCAGTCATACTTGTCAGACCATCACTAACTAGTACGCATAGGAACAAACCAATCAGCTCCGTACAGTCAACACACAGGAGTGCCACAAGGCTTTGCATTACCCTACTACTCTAAAGCATATTTATGCAACCCATATGCACAATATTCCGCAAGCACAATATTCAATACAGGATCTATGCAGACGACACGGTGTTTACACCATATGACATCCTTAATCCAAACCTAAATAAAGTATCTATGCTTCCAAGAAATCTCACATTGGCTACATTGGGCTCAAGATCAATTACAAAAACACAGACATGTTCCATATCTCCAGAAAAAAGCCACTTTCACCCCCCCCCCCCCCACACACAATCAAGACATGGAACTAGAAACCAAGACTGACGTGAAATACCTAGGCATAACAATCAACCAACAGGTTGACTTCTCCACCCACATCACCAGAACCACAAGAGCTATATGCCACAAGATGATAATACTCTGCAACCTGCAACCTCTACTAGCACCTTCTGATTTCTTCTCAGTACTTCAGGCACTCATCTGCCCCCTACTGGATTTCTGGAACAGCATATACCAAAGACTCCCTAAACATGCACTTCACCAACTACAAATGGCCCAATACCCTGCAGCACGCGCCCTAGCAAAAGCAAAAAAGAACGACCACATTACCCCAATTTTAAAAGATGTACACTGGCTACCTTTACACAGCCAAATTAAATATAAATTAAACAATGACCATATTCAAAATTTTACATGACTAATCATTGACGTACTAAAGTCCCTCATCCACACACTAACAACCAACAGAAAAAGGTGAAAATACAAGAACCTCCTTGACCTACCAGCTGAAATAACGCAAATGAACCAAAGTACTCGCAACAGGTCTTCTCCACTTAGACACCGGATCTTTGGAATGCACTCCCCAGCTACCTCAGAGAAACACATGAACTAACAAAATTCTGCAAAGATCTCAAGACATTACTTTTCAAAGAACACTTCAATAGTGAAATAGTATGCCCCCATCCTACAGCAAAACGTATGGACACATATGCCAGAAAGTACCACTCTCCTATACCCACCCACCCCTCGCGCTTATCCCCCATCCCACCCCCAACATTAACAGCCACATTTCAACTTGTAAATATGTTCTGTGTAGCTGTTGGTGTTACACAAACAGGTACGGACCCCACGCAACCTAAAATGTGCACTCATAAATGCACGGTCAATCCGTAAAAAGTGGCCAGCCATTATTGACCTCATAACACAATTCAAACTAGATATCCTGCTACTAACAGAATCATGGCTCACTACCTCAGACTCGGTGCTCATCAATCAACTCATCCCCCCAGATTTCTCAATACACTCCTGCCACAGGATGGATCGCAGAGGAGGTGGTACCCTCATTCTGGCAAAAACGGATCTCCAATACCAAACGATCAACTCCAATAGCTTAACCCATCTTGATGTACTTACCATATCTAACAACCATAGTACTATTAACCTTGTCTACAGATCCCCGACGGCTTACCCTGAAGATCTCGCAAATATAATAGACCTAGCCTCCAACCCCAAAGACACACGTAAGCCAAACTGGATACTAGGCGATTTCAATCTGCCAGCCCTGCCAGACAGTCATGCCAAGGCCTTCCTTGAAGCTTTCAACAACCTAGGGTACGAACAAATAGTCGATGCTCCCACCCACCAAAAAGGAAATAAACTAGACCTCATTTTCAACCCACAACCTAATGGGAACTCAAGATACAAGCATGACATAGTTATCTCACCCGTCCCATGGTCGGATCACAACCTAATACAATTCCAAATACCTCTTCAGCAGGATAATGAACAAACAAGGAGACTGAAAAATCAGCAACACCCATAGGGCGATTCAGACCCCTTGACAAAGAGACAATCATCAAAGAGGACCTACCTAATATGTCCACAACTCCAATCCTAGAAGAGATGATGGCCTCATGGAACAGCTGCCTGAGCTCCTCTGCCTGCAAACCTAGTCAAACCAACCCTCTCGCCCCACGAAAGCATCCAAGAAGTAGAAATCCTGCACACTGGTATAACACCAAACTAAGAACCTCACTGATACTGCTAAGAAAATTGGAAAGAAAATGGCGTCGTACACAGGCCCCAACGGACCTGATGGCATACACCTCCCACCTAAAGAAACATCGGGAGTTAATATCAGTGACAATGAAGGAACATCATTCAAATCTCCTTAACCGTGCCTTGAACAAACCTCATGAGCTTTTCAACATTGTAAAAACCCTAACGAAGTAGCCTTTGCCGCCCCAACTGGGCATGATTCACTCACAGGACTACGCAGATTACTTACTGACCAAAAGCAACAAGGTCAGCAAAGCCACAATATACAACCCCAACAGCAACTTAACTCAACTCCAGCAACTTACCACCATCAAAACACCAACAGCTACACAAGTGGAGGACATCATCACTACCGTCAATGCCACCACGGCCCCAAATGACCCCTGTCCAGCATTCTGGATAAGAACTCTACGAAAGGAAATCAGCCCTATACTGTGCAAGATTATGGACTTATCCTTCTCCTCAGGTCTATTTCCATCATGCTTCAAGCAGACATCAATCCGGCCTCTCCTAAAGAACACCAAACTTAATCCACAGAATGTCGAATCATATAGTCCAATATCGAGCATTCCGCTGCTGGCTAAGCTAATCGAAAAGGTTGTTCAACGCCAAATACAGGACCATATTGACTCCACGGCTCCCCTAGACCCAGCCCAACATGGCTTTCGAGAATCGAGAAAACGCTGGCGCCGATCACTTGCTGCTGATGATCACACAGCTTACAATCTCTATTTAGAGACTCACCGTGAAGCAATCACAACCAAGAGGAAGCAGTATCACACTGAGATGCTCAAAAGATCAATAAATAAACCCCGTGATCTTTTCAGCCTAGTAAAATCGCTATCAAATGAACCATCATCAGAACAAAAACAAGATATTCAACCACAAGAATTTGCTGACTATTTGCAATCTAAACTTCTACAGACGGATGAGCTACAAAAAGTAGATATCCAAGAATCAACTTGCCAGATCACCTTGACATCTCTGTCCGCACCTTCAGCTAAACAAGTTGAAGACACAATCTCCTCACTCAATACCTCCACCGCTCAAACCGATCCTTGCCCAGCCTTCTGGATCAAGGATCTTAGAAGTGTCTTCAGTCCATTCATTGCAAGAATCATGAACCTCTCTTTCACAACTGGATCTTTCCCATCTGTACTAAAGCTCACATCCATCAGACCACTTTTAAAAAACCCCAAACTAGACCCTAAAAGAGCGGACTCATACAGGCCTATTGCTAGCATTCCCCTCCTAGCAAAAATCTTTGAAAAAGAGGTGCAACGCCAAATTCAAGACCACATTGACGCAACAGCCCCTCTCGACTACTGTCAACATGGATTCAGGGAACATCATGGAGTTGAAACACTCCTCACCACTCTCCTCAACAACTTACTCACCAGCATAGACAACATCCGCCAAGGCGTTGTGCTAATCTTCTTAGATATAGCAGCAGCCTTTGACTCGGTAAATCACGAGATACTCATTACACGTTTGAAGGAAAAAGGCATTGGTAGTTCAGCTCTGGAATGGTGTAAATCATACCTAGACACCAGAATGCAATATGTAAAATCTGCAACGGGAGAATCAAATCTCTTCCATCAAAAACAAGGGGTACCACAAGGGTCATCTCTCTCATCTCTCATGTTTAACATCTACATGCAGCCTATCTGCAATATCATCAGATCATTCAACGTGAAATGTATGATTTACGCAGATGATATCCTACTTTATATGCCATTTTCTACAAGGCAATTAGACCTACTGCCCATAATAAACTGCTTTAATGCCGTATCGGAATGGCTTCTCTCACAGAACCTCCGCATCCAACACAAGAAAACTGAGGTTCTCTTTGTTACGCGAGACCCCAACTTCATTCCACCATCACATATAAGTGTGAAAGGAGCGGATCTAGCCACAAAAGAAACAATAAGATACCTTGGAGTCACGCTGGACCAACGTCTCAATTTGAAAACACATGTAAACAATATTACAAAAGCTGTATACTTCAAAATACGCACACTCAGGCATCTTCGCTCATTACTTGACCCAGATGATTTTAGAACCATCTTCCAAGCACTCATTTTGCCGCATTTTGATTTCGCCAACTCAATTCTACAAGGTCTCCCACAATCCACCCTAAGCTCTCTTCAACTTGCCATGAATACTGCTGCAAGGATTCTACAAGGAGCTGCCAGGAGTGATCATGTAACACCAATCCTCAAACAGCTTCACTGGCTCCCGATACAAGGCAGACTCGAATTCAAAACCCTAGTCCTAACATACAAGGCCATCCACGGTGTATCTGCAAACGCAATAATTGATCTCACACAAACTCTACCACCAACAAGATCCAGAAGACATATAGCAATAAACACCCTAATAACACCGAAGGCCATAACAACGTGTAGCCGATCAACAGCGAACAGAGCCTTCATGTTCTGTGCCCCAAAACACTGGAACTCCCTACCACCCGAAATTCGTGCCATAACTAACATATGCCAATTCAGAAAGGCCCTCAAGCATAACTTATTCATTAAATACTACCCTACATAAAGCTTCCCCACAAGCAACATCTCATAAATCCCTTTCATGTTATCAAAATTAACAGACCAACTTTCTATGTATATAGTTTTACCCCCATATTATTCAAGTTTATCGAATCCAAGTTTATCGTCCTGTTTTATGTAAAACCGAGCAGCCTGTTGTTCTGGTCTTTGTTTATCTGTGAACCGCGCTGATTGTAAATAGCGCGGTATATAAAAAACTGTAATAAATAAATAAATAAAATAAATAAATAAATAATCTCACGGCGTGGAAACTCTCCTAACCACACTAATCAACACACTGATCACAGGAACCGATAACATTAAACAAGGATTTGCACTGATCTTCTTGGACATTGCCGCCGCGTTCGATTCCGTAAAACTAAGTTACTTACCTGTAACAGGAGTTCTCCGTGGACAGCAGGATAAGTCAGCCACACTTGGTGATGTCATCCGACGGCGCCGAGACGGAAGTACTCTCCATAGCTCAGAAAGGCTTTCGCCCTTCCGAGCATGAGCCAACTGGCCCCACCCCCCCAGCCCCCCCCCCTAGCTAGCCAGTTCGTCACTAGCTGAGCCTTAGCCGCTAGGAGGCGGGCACTGGTCAGAGGCCGACCCCTTCCCAGGGGAGGTGGGTGGGTATGTATGGCTGACTTATCCTGCTGTCCACGGAGAACTCCTGTTACAGGTAAGTAACTTAGTTTTCTCCTAGGACAAGCAGGATGAGTCAGCCACACTTGGTGCCTCCCAAGCTGTCACGCGATATGGTGGAAAGGGGGAGGCCGATATCAGGTCCAGGTGACACCTTGTCAGGGCTGGATGTTTTAATGGCGTGCCCTGGAGCACTTTGGAATATCATTGTTAGGTGGGGCAACGCCGTAATGCACCTGGTGGCGGTGCCAGATGTGCCAAGGGCACGCCCACAGTACAGTGAGCAGCGTGCGGTGCTAATGAGTGTGTGCCCATGGAGCAGCATGCAGTAATATTGAATGTGTAGACATGCAGTCCCACTTCGCGAATGTGTGGCTCATATGTGAGAGCAGTGGATCTGAGAGTATGGTCTCAATGGGCAGCCGCAGGGTAACGGGTCTCAATGGGTGGCCGCAGAGATGCCACAGCAGAGGCATCTCAGTCCCATCAAGCAGTAACGTTGGGCAGAGGCATCTCAGTCCTATCGGCAGTATCGTTGGATTAACGACTGCGAGCAAGGATAGCCACGGTATCAATATTGGAAGCACAGTAAAGCGCTGCCAGAGTGGTGAAAGATTGATGCATTAATGTAGGCACGGCAGTGAGGATGGCACTATGCGCAAAGCTATCACGGCAGTGAGGTGGGCCACTACCAGCAGGGCTAGAACCAGCAGCAATATCGAAAGTGCTACAAGGGTGTTGCAGGGCTAGGACGAGCAGCAGTACCGACAGTGCTACGTGATTGAGTGAGGTGGTCACTGTGAACAAGGCTATCATGCCGGTGAGGTGGGTCATTACAAGCAGGGTTAGAACCCGCAGCAATATCGACAGTGCTGCAAGGGTGGTGTAATAAGGGCATTAATACCATAAAGGACATGAGTCCTGAGTCCGGTCATGCCTTGGTTAGACGTGTCCAGGCAGGCAGTAGTAGTCCAACCTTGAGACTGCTAGGTAATGCGTTAGTGCGTGTTGCATCATGGGTCCAGTCATGAATTGGTTAGGAGATGATAGTCTAGACTTTGAGACTGTTATGTGACGCGTTTTGGACAGGCTGTGGACAGATTCTCTGGCACGGCTAGAGTCCTGTGTCTTCCCTCGGCATGGCTTGAGCCTCCCCTTATGCCAGAAGGAGGAGTATGTAGAATTCCCAGAGGTGGAGTATACTGGGACCAGTTGGTTCCCTTGTCGTTGGTGCACTGTTTTGCGTATGCCTTGGGCCTGTAGCTGCATAGGGCCGAGTGTGGAGTGTCTCCGGGGATGTATCCTCCAGTCCAATGGCCTGGCGGCCAAGGTGGCATTCCGTGCATGGCAGGTGTGTCATCCAGACTAGCAGTTTGGACTGCTAGGCAAGCTGGCCCGGGACTAGCAGTTTGGGCCGTTATCTAAAAAGAAAACCTTACAGGTGGTCAACCCAAGTTTAGTCTGCCAGTGACAGCAAGGCTGCTGGGCGCTGTCGTCGGAGGGCACGATCACTTTGCCCGGTTGCTGATGCTTGTGCCAGGCGCTGAAGGACTCGCATAATGGGGTTTTTTTTTTTTCATATTTTACCTGATGGATTTTCATTCGTATCAGATCAGAAAGAAGGAAGACGATAAGGTTAGGTTTGAATAGGCACTTGACATTATGTCAGTCTCTCACTCTTTGCCCACCCACACTTGCACTTGGCAGGAGGCGGAAGGTATCCAGGATCCTAGAGCCATAAGATTAGTGAAAACATGCTGGTGTTGGCCAGGACATGATGGAGATGACCTGGGCTCTGACCGTTTTACCAGTTGCCCTTAAGCACAGGCGCGGGATTATGGCCACCTTGTTGACTGTGTGGGCAGGCCCTAGGATGCGGAGTCATCGCAGCACTCTGGTGGTGCGCTCGAATCCCCAATTGGACCTGCTGCCAGGTGTTGAATAAGTGACCTTTTGAACAAGGTGTATCTGTCCTTGTGAAGTTTTGTACAATGTACCTGCCTTGCATGTGCGTTACCGTGTTGTTCATGGTTGTTCATGAAGGAGCATCCCTAGATTGGCGGTTCCTTGACTGGCCTTGACTCTGCAACCTTGAACTCATGCCCACGTGACCTGGGGTTAGTGGCGCAGGACTCTTAGGTTTAGTGTCACAGATCTCACTGGGATTCTCTCTGCGAGGATGTCATGAAGGTAGCCTGTTGTCTCTGTTTCTGGGGGACAGGCGAGGCCTGCTGTTCCTGGTTTTGTTTTTTTTGGCTTTTTTTGTGAACAGACGAAGCCGGTTGTTTCTGTTTCTGGAGGGCTGAGCGCAGCCAGGGACTGCGGATCTTAGGACTGCCATTGGCCTTGTCTAATTGCAACAGAGAGGCAGGCCTCACCCGGTAGGTCAGAGATGCAGGAGATGCAGGCTTCGCCTGGTAGGCCAGAGATGCCGGCTTCGCATGGTAGGCCATGATATCCAGGTAGTAGGCCCTGATATCAAGGTAAGTGCAGAGACATGTTCTCTGAGATCGGGGCCCAGATCCGTGACTGACACCGTGGGGGTGTGTGTAGCGTACTGTACTGTCCCGAGTCACGAGGATGATGATAGTAATGTCACAGAAATCTGCTGCCGCCACATGCTGTGGGCAAGGAGTACGGGTATGCATTGATGGTGAAGGGCAGTCTGGTGATCTGGGTCTTTGCTCTGACAGATTTTCAGTGAAAGAATGGTTCCCAGGGATTCAGAGTCCGTGATCCTATCACTGGACCACGCTTGCTACAGTGCCTCTTTGCGCAGATTGGTGGCATCGGCAGGGTAGATGCTTTGGTGGCACCTCCGGTGCTGTGCCCCGGGGTAGGATCTCGATAGAGAGGTCCCGTGAAGTTTCCATCTGGGTTGGCGTGATTGTACTGGATGATCTGGCATGCCCTGTTAGAGGGATTCCCTAGACATGGTAGTCCTGTGATAGTGGGTACCAGAAGCAGCTTTCCAGGCCTTTCTTCCAAGGCAAGAAGTGCCTGTTTGGGGTAGACCCTTGATCTTTTAGGCGATAGGTGGTTGAGCTAATATCAGGTTGCTCATCCCTACAGTGCACACGTTCCCTTAAAGTAAAGGCTAATGTCTCAGACAGCCTTACTCATCAGGCCCACTGGGGGAGCAATATTACCCATAACAGGTAATGCCTCAGCCAGCCTTATTCATTGGGCACAGTGGGGGATTGAACCCATGACCCCTGCACCATCAGTCAGCGTCTTAACCATTGTGCTACACTGCTGTTACTGTCTAAAACCAGAGACTGGCCGAGGACCAGTATCAATTGTTGAGAAGTTGGAGTTATGGCCGTCCAGGTATGCGGGTACTCAGTAGAGGAGTGAGACACAATATGAATCTGGGCTGCTATCTGGGTGAGAGAGCGCCAGTCACTCAGTTGGTTCAGAGGAGGTATGATAGAGAGGTGAGGTCTCTCCGCAGGGCATTCACCTTGTTTCGCTGCACTGTCTGAAGGCTGTGCAGCGACTATAAAGGTCCTCAGTGCCGATGAGAGGTGGTGCCCCATGGGCGGATTTGGACAGGTGTTTGGTAGAGTTCCTGTTCGAGCCATATTCAGTAGTGGGGTCACCAAGCGCTGGAAGGTGACTCTGACGTGGTGCTGTGAACCTGCACTAGAGTCCTTGCTGTTCTGGGTCTGAGGTGGTGCTTGGACATCCACCCGAGAAGAGCGGGATTGGCACTTTGCCCTTGGGACATAGAATATTGTGACGCTCGCGCCCCTACCAGGCGGTTGCCTAGTAGGGACGGCTGGCCATCTAATATCCCTTCTAGGATTTTTGTAGTTGTGTCCGAAAGGAAGAGCCAAGTGGTTAATAAAGCGCACAGGAAATTTTATTCGGTTTCCAGGCTGGTAAGTGGTGAACATAAAATTCTTCAAGCATAACTTTTTTTTCCAGACAAAAGAAAATACAGGATAACTTCTCCCAGAAATCAAAATGTCCAAAACAGTGTAACCTGGAACAAACTCATAGCAGTTCCTGTTCCTTACTGCAACTGCTTAACATTATAAGGAAAAGCATTTGTAAAACTCTTCACACAGTGAATGGATTATCAGCTTCAACCCTGCTGTTGCCAGAGACAAACAGTTTCAGCTAGGTTCCCCAAGAGACCGGCCTGGAGAAGGCAAGGCCAGGCACTGGGAGAGACTGTTTAATCTTGTGAAGACTCTTAAGGAAAAGAGCCCGGAGCACTTTCAAGGAGCACCCAGCTGTAGCTCAATAGAAAGCATGGAGGTAGGCCCTGAGGAAAGTGTTGTTGATTCTGAGGTCTCTGAAATGGAATGCGAGCTGTGCACTAAGGTACACTAGTGTGAGCTAGAAACAGTGGAACATAAAAGGGGCTGTTGTAACTTAAAGACAGTTTCAGAAGCTGGAAGAGAGGAGTAAGCCTGAAGGTAAAGGATTAAGAATCTCTCCTAGGAAGCTGAAACTGCAGGAGCTCAGGGAAGGTTCTTCCCTGAGCTCCTGCAGTTTCAGCTTCCTAGGAGAGATTCTTAATCCTTTACCTCCAGGCTTACTCCTCTCTTCCAGCTTCTGAAACTCTCTTTAAGTTACAACAGCCCCTTTTATGTTCCACTGTTTCTAGCTCACACTAGTGTACCTTAGTGCACAGCTCGCATTCCATTTCAGAGACCTCAGAATCAACAACACTTTCCTCAGGGCCTACCTCCATGCTTTCTATTGAGCTACAGCTGGGTGCTCCTTGAAAGTGCTCCGGGCTCTTTTCCTTAAGAGTCTTCACAAGATTAAACAGTCTCTCCCAGTGCCTGGCCTTGCCTTCTCCAGGCCGGTCTCTTGGGGGTCTCTCCTGTTTAACTTCCCTTGAGAGATATTTCTTGCTGTGCTGAGCCTTCTGGGGTATGACAGTCTCCTCTGAGTCAGAGCAAGAACTATCCTGCTGGCAATGCTTGTTCCCTGCGTACCTTTCTTGGCTGCCTCTATAGTGGTTCCTCCTTTTGCTGCTCTCCTTGGCTGCAAAGGTTCTCCTCAGCTTGGCCCCAGATCTTTCCGGTCTGTGCCTTCTGGGAACTGGACTCGAACCTGGGCTAGGCCTGGAACTGCAACTGCCGCTTGTGCTTGCTCTTGCACTCCTCCTGGACCTTCTTCTCAAAGCCCCTTCCAAACTCAAACTGGCTCTCCTTCTTGTGTTTGTTTTCTCTCTGTTAACTGTTGAGCAGGGCAACTCCCTTCCTGGCTCCTCCCACTTGGACCTCCTACTCCTATGCAGGGTTGTCCTGTGGTCTGGGATTGGTTTACCCTTAGCTCTGCCCCCTAGGTTCCTTTCAGGGCCTCTAGTATGGAGTATGTGATTTTGTGCGCCCATCCCCCGCAAAGAAGAAAAATCCTTCTTTTTTTCAGTTTTCCCTAGCTGGGCTGCACCCTCCTTACCACAATATGAAATATATGGACATGGCTTGCGGAAGCCACAGCTGGGTCTCGAGCCTGTGACATTCTGCCCCACTGACTGTGTGCACTGCACCACACAGTTGCCATTGAATAGGAGACCTAGAGTTGCTGAAGGTCCGGGAGCCCCCTCATTTCCTTCAACCCCCCTTCAGAAAGGAGGAAGGAGGTTGGGGTGGTACTATGGTACTTTGGTATACAAGTTCCTCTTCATTACCCATCTTATGGCTTTGGGTGGGGAGTGCAGCGTGAGAGATCTCCCTTTGGAGCCCTGTGGCACTTACTGTATGGGGGAGTGGCATCGCAATACCTACACTACCATATACCCAAGGGTCAGTCTTTTAGGAGGCTGACCTGATCAGTTGCCAGGGCACCCATCCGTAACTGGTATGGATCCCCCCCTGCTGCCATAACTGTGGAGGACATACTGTCTTGAGGGTTGAGGAACCATCTGTTCTTAGCCCAATGTCTGGGGGAGGCAAGAAGTCTGTGGGGGCTATGCCCCAGAGGTCCCCGGCACCATGGCCCACCCTTTTTTTTTTTTTTATTGGTGACCTGCATTGGTGCGATGTGCTGAGTAGACAGAGCATGGATTGGCCGCAGCACCTCGCAGGACTGCGCCTCCGGATCAAGGGCTGCCTCCCCTCGGGTCGCAGAGCTGTTAACTGGCTAGGTAATTAGCGTCGATCCGCCGGTGGTCAGGAAGCACAATTATCCCAACTGCACCACGCCAAAGGACGCCGCCACGGCGCCTTGGGGGAATGCGCCTACAGTGCAGTACCATGTGTCCGCAGATGGAATGTGGTGAATCGGTGCCGGCGGAATCCTGCTGCTGAAGGAGGCTTAACGCGGGTGCTTTTCGGCGCCGGGGAGAATTTCCTCCACGCCGACGCGGGACAGGCTTGCCTCGGGTGCTTCTCGGCCTCGAAGCTGGGTGAGAAGTTCTTCTGCGCCGTCGCAGGACAGGCTTGCCTCGAGTGATTTTTGGTGCCGGGGGAGGGGTTCCTCTGCGTCGACGCAGGAAAGGCTTGCCTCGGGTGCTTTCGGCACCGCCCCTCGAGTCCCCGGTTGTCTTGGCATAGCCAATAGCGTCATGGGGGTAGAGCCCGGAGATTCAATCCTGGCGGCAATTCGCAGATTCAGTGATCGTTCATGGATTGCTGACATCAGTACAGGGTTCACAGCGTTGTTATCCAATGGTGCCGCGGAGCGGGACAGCCTTCAGCCAAGGAGCCGGAAGATTGCTTAGCCAATCGCTGCAGAGGGGCGGCGGCTTGCAAGGCAGCATGGCCATAGCAAGATGGCCGCCCCCATGGTCCCACGTGAAGAAGGCCTTTGGCAAGGGGGATGCACAGGAGCCGAGGCTGGCTGGGGACGGAGGCCTTCCAGGCACGTCCTGGGCTGCCGTGAGTGCAATGTACAGCTGGAGCGCCTCCCGTGACCTATCGACGGCGTCTGTAGTATGGAACCCGGCGGTGCCGGAGTTCAGGAGTTCCCTTCAAGCAACAGCTACCACGGGCTGCGATCGCACATGGACCGGCAGGCCCCGGGATTCAAGGCAGCTATCGAAGCGCGAATCCCATCAGCGACATCTGCAGCATGATCCCGGCTGGGTTGACTGCCTTAACTCGCGCCGGAGTTCAGGCGTTTCTTTCAAGCAACAGCAACCGCGGGCTGCGATTGCACATGGCCAGGAGGCCCCGGGGTTCTAGGCAGTTATCCAAGTGATATTGGATCTGAAAGGAAGCATGAGAGAGCAAACATATTAGAAACATTTCAAGCAAGTAAGTAAAGGGGAAATTTTCTTTTCTTTCTCTATAGAATAAGGATATGTTCAAGATTGTTGGTTTCATTTCAGTAGGAGAGTAGAGAGGTCCGTCTTGCTGGCAAGGCGGAAGAACTGAAACTGGCTAGCTAGGGGCGGGCTGGGGGGTGGGGCCAGTTGGCTCATGCTCGGAAGGGCAAAAGCCCTTCTGAGCTATGGAGAGTACTTCTGTCTTGGCGCCGTCGGATGACGTCACCAAGTGTGGCTGACTCATCCTGTTTGTCCTAGGAGAAACCATGATCAACTCCTGAGACGGCTACAGGATAAGGGAATCAGTGGTCTAGCATTGAGCTGGTGCAAATCATACCTAACGGATAGATGGCAGCAGGTTCATACAGGCTCTACAACCTCTAAACCTTTCCAACAAAAACATGGCGTACCTCAAGGCTCATCACTCTCTGCCTTATTATTCAACATATACATGCAACCTGTATGCGAAGTAATCCGCTCCTTCAACGTCTCATGCCTAATCTACGCTGACGATGTACTACTTTTCATTCCATTCTTGACTGACAAGCCGGACTTCTCTCCATTGATAAAGTGTTTTGAGGCTGTAACAGACTGGCTCCACGCACAAGGCCTTAAGATAAATTTCAGCAAAACAGATGTACTCTTCACTACAAGAAATCAATCTTTCTCCCCTCCATCGATGCTAAAGACAAAAGACGCTGAGCTCATAAGCAGACCCACTATCCGCTACCTTGGTGTTACATTAGACCAGCAGCTTGACTTCAAAGCGCACATCAGTAACATCGTCAAGCAGATCCACCATAAAATACAAACATTGAGACATCTTCGACCGCTACTACAACCTAGCGACTTTAGGACAGTATTTCAGGCCCTAGCGACCCCCCACTTCAATTATGCCAATACAATTCTCTATGGCCTACCCAAATGCTCATTAAGATCGCTACAACTAGCAATGAACACTGCGGCACACTTTCTATATGGAGCATCCAGAGGAGACCATATCACCCTGATTTTAAAGGAATTACACTGGCTACCAATACACTGTCGGACCACATATAAAGTAGTCCTGATAACATTTAAGGCCATCAACAGCATGTCCTCCTCCTCCCTAACAGATCTGCTCCACCGTACCCCGGCAAACAGAGCAAGGAGATCATTCGCCATCAACACCCTTCAGACCCCCAACGAAATAACCAAATGTACCCAAGCGACAAAGAGCAGAGCTTTTAAGTTTTACGCACCCATCTGTTGGAATGCGCTCCCACCCTCCATCCGAGCAGTTACCGATATTGTCCAATTCAGAAAGGCACTAAAACACCACCTCTTCCTCTTACACTACTCACAGCCCAATATTATCCACAGTACACCCAGCTAAACAACGATAAGCCACAATCAATTCATAACTATAATGTACAGAACTGTAGATATTGTAAATAGTCTCCCCAGTTGATATCCAAGTTGTACCCCCTGTTCTCTGTAAATGCATTCTGGATATCCCAGATGCATAAATGTTACCTGTAAACCGCACTGATTTTAGAGAGCGCGGTATATAAAAGCAATAAATAAATAAATAAATATGTTCTGATTTGTGAATATGTTGTAAAATATAGACAGTAGTTACCAGTTGTAATTATACCGTTCAGTGCTGTTAAGAATTTAGAAGTTGTATGTAAGAAACCTGTTAAGTTTTTGTTCCCTGTAAAACCATCTTGATTACCACATAAGGCGGTATAAGAAAAACAGTTAAGTATTGGGCAGCATTAACATTGATTGATTTCAATTTCATAGAATAATTTGGTTTCTCAGGATAACAGTAGTAGTAATAGTCCTCTGACTTTAAAGGGAACAGCTCAAATTATTTGAAAACATTGATTTAGTAGTCCTCATACATACTAGCAGTTGAATATTACTAATTTATAGTTACCTCTTAAGTATTGCTGAATCCACTGACTCTAACTCTGATTGTTTTATAGTAGCTATGATAGAATTAATATTGATGGGAACCTTTTAAAGAAGGCTTATCTCTAAGTATCAAGAGGGGCATGATTCATTTATGATGAAGCCATCATGCAGAGTTTTTTTTCACTTATTGATAATAATTCTTTCAGTAAATGATTGTAGTTTAACAATTCTTTCTGGCCTTTAGTGCTTTAAACTACGACTGTACCATTCAATTGATTTAAAAATGCTGAGAAAACAAAACCTTACATGTACTCTTTGTCCATCTGAACAATTGCTATATTTTTCAGATCATTTAAAAAAATAATATTCCCTTGTTTTTTTTCTAATGAAATGCATTGTCTAATTTAGCTAAATGGTAATGTAATCTGATGGCATTAGAATGAGGTTCAGATTATGGAGCTTAAAGTTTAGTGTATCTGTTCATTTTAAAGTATAGCACTTCATTCAGCACAAGTGAAGAGAGTACATATTTGATTAGTAGTAATAAAATCCAAGCCCTATGGATAAAATCTATTTTTCTGCAGATTGAATGATATTTTTATTTTTGATAGTTTTATTTCTACATCTGTTATTATATGTAAAAAGTTAGAAAGTTTCTTTCTGTTCAATGTAATGTATACGGAAGTATACTTAATTTGTTATCTTGTTCCATGTAAACAGCCCTTGATCACTGGAAGGGGCGGTATAGAAGAAATAAATAAATAAATATTTCATCATTCAGTATTTGATGTGTGATCTACAAAATTAAATTTTTATTTTCAGGAAACTACAATGTCCCTTTCTCCCTTTTTTAGATAAATAGTTTGATATTTTTGAGTAGTGGAACAACCAGATTTTTACCACAGTGTGCGTACATTTTTGTCTGGTACATTGCTTTTAACAAAGGAGGTGTGTCCTTGATGCCTTGTTGTCATTCTTCAGTGACTGTAAGCATTCCCTGCTCAGATCAGACAGGAAACCAAGTCCTCAAACTGAAATCACTCCTGCCTGGACTGGGTATGCATTGCCTGGAGCCTTTTACCTAGCCTGCTAATCTCCAGGAACAAGCAGGAATGTAGTCCTCACATATGGTTATTGTTGGTACCGACAGAGCCTGCGCGGGAATGCTCCCTAGCATCCAATAGGAACGCTTTTGGGAGCATCCCTCAGCACATGTGCGCTGCCTTCCCGCCTTTCCAACTGTCCCTCTTCAGATCTTCGTTTTCTGCGGAGCCAACAGGACCTATTCCCTGTCACCGCAGAAAATTCTATCTTTAAAATTATTTTTTGTGGTCATGTTTGCCTACCGCACGACGCCTACTGGTATCGCTGGTTCTTTTCTTTTCATACAAACCCCCCCCCCCCCCCTCTTAAACTTAGACTGTTTCTTTTCAGAAACTTTCCTTTTTGGTGCTAGGCGCCATTTTGGGCATTAGGCCCCATTTTTCCTAAATTATGGAAAGCCAACTAGTGGTTTTAAAAAATGTACTAAGTGTGGCGGTACCATTTCTGTCACTGACACCCATGATTGCTGTCTAAAATGTTTAGGACCTGATCATTCTCCAACTGAATGTCTCTCCTGCATGGGGATGATCAAAAGAGGAAGACAAAACCGGGCCGCATAGCTCGGTACCCTCTTTTCTTCAGATGCCAGATCCATTGCATCGACATCATCAAGAGCCTCTTCTTCCTCCCATGGATCTCAGGTAACTAAACACAAAAGCCGGTCCTCAAATGGTAGCTCTCCTGCTAAGCATCGAGAAGCCATTGGCATTGCCCTTGACGGAACCACACCGGCAAAACAGCCCTGGCGGGAGGGTTCGGCTTCCAAAGCATCGATGGGGCTTCAGGATGTTCTCGAGGCTTCAACCTCACGAGAACTACCTGTGCCATGCTCAGGAGTTCCGACCGTTCTTACCGGTACCGACACCCAGGCATCGGCAGCGTTGATAGACCAGAGGTTTCTTGCTATCGAACGCAGTATTGCAGCTCTTCTTTCAGCTGTGGTACCGGTGCTCCCAAGGGCACTGGTGCCGACACCAATGCTGGTACCGACACCGGTACCGACGGTACCTGCCCCAGTGGGGACTCTTCCCATGCCACCTCTGGCTGGAGTGGATAAAGCGGTACCGGGTCACCTCGGTACCGACTTCGATCGGTACCAGGATCGTGCTTTGCAAGAGCATCGGGGACAGGAATACTCCGATTCCGAAGACTCTGACAATTCTGCTGGCACTAGAGGGTTTCTCCTAGAAGATCCCTCTTCTCCCCAACGCAGAATGTCACCTCCAGAGGACATGTCATTTCAGGATTTCATCCGTGATATGGCGAAAGGTCTTTCAATCACAGTAGCTCCTGAAGAGGAACCCAGAGCAAAGGAATTGGAAATCCTCCATTATCCTAAAGCTCCTAAGGAGGCAGCTACTCTGCCTATCCATAAAATTCTGTATAGCTTGATGCTCAGAATGTGGGAGACACCTCTGACTACTTCTCCTCGCTCTAGGAGACTTGATACTATGTATCGAGTTCCACCATGTCCTGGATTTCAGAAAACTCAGCTGCCACACCATTCAATGGTAGTGGAATCAGCCATGCGTAGGATGAAAAGTGCAAAGAGGCATGCATCCAATCCTCCAGGTTGTGAATGCAGGACTCTGGATGCTTTTGGCTGTAGAACTTTTCAAGCTTCCATGCTTTCAGCTAGGATCAGTTCATATATCCTATATATGGGAATGTTCCTTAAGGAAGTCACAGGAGACTTGGAACTTATGAGCCCGTTTCTCCCAGATGATAAGAGACAAGATTTTTTTGCTCTAGTTAAGCATGCTCAAGATGTCTCCAAGTTTGTCAATCGTGCAGCCTTTGCTTCGAATGCATCAGCAGAACTTCTGCTATTGCCATTGGTGCATGACGGATTGCCTGACTTGGAGAGTTGGGTACAGGACAAGTTAGGTAACATTCCTTGCACGGGGGAGAATCTCTTCGGCAAGAATTGGCAGGAAAAGGCTAACGAGTTAGATGCTGACAATTCTACCTTAGATAGATTGTCAAAGTCTACAGCTACTCCAGCCAAAAGAAAACCTTATAAAAACCACGCTTTTAGCAAAAAGAGGAAGTTTTATCCTTCCTATACCCAGCAGAGCCAGACTCCAGGTCAGGTTGCCCAAAAGGGACAAACTAGACAGCAAAAGAAACCAAAAGGCCCGAGAGCCCAACCAGCTCTCCAGGTTCAGCCCCCTTAAGGGCTTTGACTCCTTCCTAGAGAGCTTTGCCTTCCTGCCTTTGAAGGGTCCTCAACCCCACAATATTCCAGGCAGGTTATGCCACTTTGTCAACAGATGGCATCAGATAACAGCAGAAGATTGGACTTTGTCCATTGTAGGAGAGGGGTACAAACTTCATTTTCACAGCACACCCCCACCTACAGTTCTAAAGCAATTCAATTCACAAACCTCTGCAGACAATCTGCTAGATCACGAGGTCTCCACACTTCTTGCCCAAGGGGCAATAGAGGAAGTACCCATTTTTCAACAGGGGACAGGGTTCTACTCCCCCTATTTTCTTATGCCAAAGAAAACAGGGGGACACAGACCCATTCTAGACCTCAGAGAATTGAACAAATATCTGTTTCGAGAGAAATTCAAAATGATTTCTCTAGGAATTCTTCTGTATAAATATAAATTAAACAATGACCATATTCAAAATTTTACATGACTAATTAATTAGAATAGATGAAAAACAGAATCCGTTAACGAGGATTCCAAAATACCTGAGACATCCAGTGAATCAACCTGTTCAACTCCAGGAATCATCCCACCATCAAAACCCTTTTTACCAGGAGGGAGAGTCTTTCTATATTTTGATGCAATAAACAATTGGTCTATGTTTACCTGTTCCACTCTATTCATTAATTTATAGACCTCTATCATATCTTCCCTCAGCAGTCTATTTTTCCAAGTTGAAGAGCCCTAACCTTTTTAGCCTCTCCTTATAGGGCTATCCTTCCATCCCCTTTACCATTTTGGTGGCTCTTCTCTGTACCTTTTCTAATTCTGCTATATCCTTTTTAAGATACGGTGACCAGACTTGCACAGAGGCATTATAATATCCTTTGTTTATTCTCTATTTCTTTCCTTATGATTCCTAGCATTCTATTTGCCTTCTTGACCACCACTGCA
The DNA here is from genome assembly GCA_033557465.1 of Ichthyophis bannanicus. Taxonomy (NCBI): domain Eukaryota; kingdom Metazoa; phylum Chordata; class Amphibia; order Gymnophiona; family Ichthyophiidae; genus Ichthyophis; species Ichthyophis bannanicus. The sequence continues at coordinate 510,750,259 of CM066032.1, forward strand.
TACTGGCCGGAGAGTTTCAATGTGTTATTCACGATGATGCCTAAATCCTTTTCCTGGGTGGTGGTTCCTAATGTGGAATTTTGCATCATCTAACAATAGTTTGGGTTGTTCTTTCCTAGGTGCATAACTTTGCACTTATCCACATTAAATTTCATCTGCCGTTTGAATGTCCAGTCTTTCAATTTATCAAAGTCCTCTTGCAATTTTTCACAATCCTTTTGGGTTTTAACAACTTTGAATACTTTTGTGTCATCTGCAAATTTGATTTCCTCACTCGAAATTCTCATTTCCAGGTCATTTATGAATATGTTAAATGTAGCACACCCAGCACAGATCCTTGGGGTATTCCTCTATAAGCCTTTCTCCATTGGGAAAATTGGCCATTTAGCCTTACCCTCTGCTTTCTATCTTTTAGCCAGTTCCTGATCCATAATAGTACATTGCCTCCTATCCCATGGCTTTTTAATTTCGCCAGGAGTCTCTCATGAGGGACCTTGTCAAAGGCTTTCTGAAAATCCAGATACACTATATCAACCGACTCACCTTTGTCTACCTGTTTATTCACATCTTCAAAAAAACATGACAGATTAGTAAGACAAGACCTTCCTTGGCTAAAGCCATGTTGGTTGTCTTCCATTAAGCCATGACTATCTACATGCTCAGTAATTTTGTTCTTTTATAATGGTTTCTGCCATTTTGTCTGGTACTGGCATCAGGCTCACTAGTCTGTAGTTTCTGGGATCACCCCTGGAACCCTTTTTAAAAATTAGTGTTACATTGGACATCCTCCAATCTTCAGGTATTATAGTTGATTTTAATGATAGCTCACAGATTACTAATAGTAGTTCTGCATTCTCATATTTCAGTTCTTTCAACACCTTTGATGTATACCATCCAGTCCAGGTGATTTTCTACTCTTCAGTTTATCAAATAGTTGTAATATATCTTCCTGTTTATCAATATTTCTTTCAGTACTTCTGCAGCATCACTTTGAAATACCATTTCAGTCATAGGTAGCATCCCTACATTTTCCTCAGTAAAGACCAAAGCAAAGAATTCATTCAGTCTCTCTACTATGGCCTTGTCCCCTCTTAGTGTCCCTTTTACCCCTCTAACAGGAATTAGGGAAGCTAGCACAGAAATAATGGGAGATTTCAATTACCCCGATGTTGACTGGGTCAGTGTCGCAACAGGACAGGCTAGGGAAATAGTTTCTAGATGAAGTAAATGACTGCTTCATGGAGCAGGTGGTTCAGGAACAGGCACACAGGGATGCTACTTTAATCCTAAGTGGAACGCAGGATTTAGTGCAAGAGGTAACAAAAAAAATTAAAGGAGCAACTGCAAAGGTTAGAGTTTACATCAGGCCTGGGTGGTGTTTATGTTCAAATCTTTTTGTTGATGTAAACAACAACACTTCCAACTTGTGAACAATCTTACACAATGCCAGGAGCTTACAATCAGCACACAAATCCATTTTATACATTCTTACAGTTTTATATGTCCCTCCCCCACTTTAACCCCCTCCCCTTCTCATGTTTTATTTATTGAAAACCACAGAAAACCACCAGGTACGTTAACAAGGTGGTAATATACATAAGTGTTATCAACCTTGATCAAATTTCAGGCAATAAATCACACCTCTGAACCGACCTGCCAGTAACCTTTCTGTGATGTGCCTTTATACAACATTGCTCAATACCCTGAAAAGTATAATCGGTATGAATCTCCTTCCCTCTTTTAACCATATACTATATACTACCCAACCCTCCTCCCCCCACCCCTCTGCTGTGTTCATTAGAGTCTTTAACTGAACGTATATCAATCCCCTTTATCCTCCCTCCCCCATCAGATTCACCCAAATGTACCACCTGGCGGGTAGTTCTTATCACCTGAGGAGTTCTGCCACCAGTAGTCGACCCTTCTTATCAGTCTTCCCCCCCCCCCCCACACCCGTTCGAGGGTCCCACGAAATGCCAGTCCCATTGAGGTGTGTCTCCCCCACCATCCTATCAAGATTCCAAAAAGAAGCTATTCTTACAGGCTTCATAGGGTGAGAATGTCTCTCTGGGCCCTTGAGGAAAGAATATTCAAGTAAGGTTCCTAGATATTTAAGAAATTATCCCATTTCTTTCCCCCTCTATTAGAGACTATCCTTTCCCATATTATGCACTGATGGAGATTATTTCGCCATTCCCAGTACCCTGGTCCTGGCGGATCTCGCCAGTGCTTTACGATACATAATTTTGCAAGAAGCCAGGCCTTGCGGCTAATAGATGTCCCCCTGCGCCCTTCACTCCAAGTGGCTCCAGTGGATCCAGGATTGCAAAACCAGGTGTGAGGGTCAGCTGCTGTCCTCAGCTGTCCTATACAGTTTGGGATTTTATCCCAAAAGGCTTGTACTTTGGTACAACCCCAGCTCCGCCAACTTGGTCACACCATGGGCAGTTTGCAGATTCGGTGATGCTCGCTGTAGGCTCTCATCAGAATTTTAAATTGCATTTTTCTAAGTCTGGCTCCCTGGGCAAGTCTAGGTATATGCGCTATTGCCGGTTCCCATGTAAAACCTTCCAACGTACTTGCTAGTTCCACCGCCCATTTGTGAGTCCATTGTTCATAAGTGCAAGTTCTGGGACAGTCCCTTATTTTTTGTCTATACTGAGCCACGGAGGCCCGTGATCGATCTTCAAATTCAAACCAAGTTTTTTAATTTGTCAAGAACTGCTTTCTCCAGTTTCTGTCCATTCAGGGAAAGTTACAAAGTGTTATAGTTGAATATAAGGAAAATGGTGGTCCCTGGGAAACCAAAAGTGGTTTTGGAACTCCAATAATGGTGATATGATGCTCCTCATCAACCACCTGTCCTAGATGTGTCATTACCAATGAAGCCCATATACAAAAGGCGCGCGAGTCAGAGCCTGAGGAGAAGGCCCCATTTCCTTGGATAGGTAAGTACGCCGTGGTGTCAGGAGATATACCTGTAGTACAAGTAAATGGAGCACACTTGGAGGAGAAGGATGTTACCAGTGGTGTGCCCCAGGGATCTGTCCTTGGTCCGATTCTTTTTAACATCTTTGTTAGTGATATAGCGGAAGGGCTGTCGGGTAAGGTTTGCCTCTTTGCGGATGATACCAAAATCTGCAATCTACACCCAGGAAGGTGTAGATAACATGAGGAGGGATCTAGCTAGGCTTGAAGAATGGTCTAGAATTTGGCAGCTGGGATTTAATGTTAAAAAATGTAAGGTCATGCATTTGGGCTGCAGCAATCCAAGGGAGCAATACAGTATAGGAGTTGAAGTACTTTTGTCCACTAAAGAAGAGCGGGACCTAGACGTGGTTGTGTCTGATGATCTTAAAGTAGCTAAACAGGTAGAAAAGGCGATGGCAAAAGCTAGAAGGATGCTTGGGTGCATATGGAGAAGAATGGCTAGCAGAAAAAAGGAGGTGATAATGCCTCTGTATAAGTCTTTGGTGCGACCTCATTTGGAGTATAGTGTGCAATTCTGGAGACCGCACCTTCAAAAGGATGTGAACAGGATGGAGTCGGTGCAGAGGGTGGCTACTAAAATGATTAGTGGGCTTCATTATAAAGCATATGAGGACAGACTGAAGGATCTTAATATGTACACCTTAGAGGAAAGGCGGGATAGAGGTGATATGATTGAGATGTTTAAATACCTCCGTGGCATAAATGTTCAGGGAGAGAACCTCTTTCAATTGAAAGCAAGTTCTGCTATGAGGGGACATGGGATGAGGGTGAAGGGAGATAGATTCAGGAGTAATATGCGGAAATATTTCTTTACGGAAAGAGTAGTGGATCCATGGAATAGTCTCCCAGTGGAGGTGGTAGAGATGAGGACAGTAACTGAATTCAAAAAAGCATGGGACCAACACAGAGGATCTCTAAAGGTAAAAAGTGGACTGTTGTAGTTGTTGATATGGAAGGACAGACTAGATAGGCCATGTGGTCTTTCTGTTGTCATGTTTCTATGTTACCTAGCAACCTACAAAGGATTTTCTAGTCATTACAGACCCTGGTTATCAGTAAGCTTTCCCAGACCTGGGGGGTAGGTGGGCTCTCGGAGTGTGGAGAACAAAGGCCAATGCCAGAGGAGCAATCATAGCTGTTTCCACCTCCCGAGACGTGAAGACCGAATGCTCCCTGATCCAGTCCCGGACATGCCACAGCACACAGGCCAGGTTAGTGTGCTAGGTCTGGGAGGCCCATACTTCCTTAAGCAACAACCCCTGTAGCCGAGTATTGGCCATTCTAGATCGCTTCCCCTTCCAGAAGAAATTTTGTAAATATTTCTCTATTTTGTGTATATCTCGATGACTCAATTGAATAGGTATCAACTGCAAAATATAAAGGATTCGAGGAAAGACCATCATGTATGCTGCAATCCTTCCTGCCAATGACAATGGGAGAGAACATAAGAACATATGATACGGCATACTGGGTCAGACCAAGGTCCATCAAGCCCAGTATCCTGTTTCCAACAGTGGCCAATCTAGGTCACAAGGACCTAGTGGTTTCCCCAAAAGACACAGGTTCTACAATGCTTGTATTTGGGCAAGCAGTGGATATCCCGGGTCCACTTTAATAATGGTTTATGGACGTTTCTTCCAGGAACTTGTCCAAACCTTGTTAAAATCAGCTATACTAACAGCATTTACTACATCTTCCAGTAGCAAATTCCAGAGTTTGATAACACGTTAAGTGAAAAAATACTTTCTCTTATTAGTCTTTAATAGGTTACCCTGTAGCTTCGTTGCATGTCCCCTAGTCTTTCTATATTTCGATGGTGTAAATAATCGATCTATGTTTACCCGTACCACTTCATTCATTAATTTATAAACCTCTATCATATCTCCCCTCAGCTGTCTCTTTTCCAGTTAAAGAGCCCTAACCTTTTTAGCCTCTCTTCATAGGGGTATCCTTCCATCCCCTTTACCATTTTAGTAGCTCTTCTCTGTACCTTTTCAAATAATGCTATATACTTTTTAAGATACGGCGACCAAAATTGCACACAATATTCAAAGTGCGGTCGCACCATGGAACGATTATAATCTTCTTTGTTTTATTCTCCATTCCTTTCCTTATGATATCTTGCATTCTATTTGCTATCTTGGCCGCCGCTGTACACTGGGCAGAGGGTTTTAACATGTTATCCATGATGACGCCTAAATATTTTTCCTGGCTGGTGGTTCATAATGTGGAACCTTGCATTGTGTAACCATAATTTGTTTTTTTTTCTTACCTAGGTGCATAACTTTGCACTTGCCCACATTAAATTTCATCTGCCATTTGGATTCCCAGTCTTCCAATTTATCAAGATCCTCTTGCAGTGTTCCACGATCCTCATGGATTTTAACAATTTTGAATAGTTTTGTGTCGTCTGCAAATTTGATAACCTCACTCATTATTCCCATTTCCAGGTCATTTATGAAGATGTTAAAAAGCAGCGGGCCCAGCATAGATCCCTGGGGTACTCCACTATTCACCTTTCTTCATTGGGAAAATTGGCCATTTAGCCCTACCCTCTGCTTTCTATCTTTTAAAAAGTTTCTGATCCACAGTGGTACACTGCCTCGCCTCCTATGCCATGACTCTTTAATTTTGCCAAAAGTCTCTCATGAGGGACCTTGTCAAAGGATTTCTGAAAGTCCAGATACACTATATCATCCGACTCATCTTTGTCTACCTGTTTATTCACACCTTCAAAAAAACATAACAGGCTAGTAAGAGAAGACCGTCTTTTTCTAAAGCCATGTTGGCTGTCTCCCATTAAGCCATGACTATCTACATGTTGAGTAATTTTGTTCTTTATAATGGTTGCTACCATTTTTCCCGGTATTGATGTCAGGCTCACCAGTATGTAATTTCCCGGATCACCCCCTAGAACCCTTTTTAAAAGTTGTTGTTATGTTGGCCATTCTCCAATCTTCAGGTATTACAGATGATTTTAATGGTAGTTCACAGTAGGTCTGCAATCTCGTATTTAAGGTTTTTCAACACCCTTGGATGTATAGCATCCAGTCCAGGTGATTTGCTACTCTTCAGTTTATCCAATCATTATAAGATATCTTCCCGATGTATCGATATTTCTTTCAATTCTTCCGCAGCATCTCCTTTAAATACCATTTCAGTCATGGGTAACATTCCTACATCTTCCTCAGTAAAGACCAAAGCAAAAAATTCATTCAGTCTCTCCGCAATGACCTTGTCCCCTCTTAGTATCCCTTTTACTCCTCTATCATCTGATGGTCCAACTGACACTCTCACAGTTTTTTTGCTATGAATGTACTTGAAAAAGTCTTTATTCCTGATCATCCCTCCAGTCTAGTCCCGGAATCTCTGGGTTGTCATCCTCTTCCAGCAGCTTGGAGACTGAGAAACGTCACTTTTGTGATGTCACTGGTACATAAGCCCCGGATCCGCCTCCTCAGACCTGTTATCTCAGTCTCCAAACAGCTGGAGGTTGGTGAGCCCAGGAGTTCGGGGCTCACTGGAGAGAAAATTAAGGAGAGTAAGTGTGAGATTAGTTAACGGAATAGTTTAAAAAAAAAAGAATGAGGGAAGGAGTTTTCAGGGTTCCTTGGTTTGGGTGCTCAGGTGCTATTTTCCCTCCTGAGGAAAGTCCTCTGTTGTTTTTCCCCTTACCTCCCTCCCTTCTTCCTTCCCCCCTTCCCTACTATCGGGGATAGCTTGGGGCTTCGGGGGTGGGAGGGCCAGGGTAGCTTGACAGAAAAGAGCACCTTGCCGATTACCAATCCCACTGAGAAGGGAGAGGATTTGGCAGCCAGCAGGGCTCATCGTATGCAGACGTTCTGCCTGTGGTTGCAATTAGAGCCGGCGGCTTGAGTGACAGCATGGGGGGGGGGGGAGAGCAAAAGACTTTACTCCAGCTTCCTCCGTTCCAGCCGGTGCCTGCAGATCCCGAAACGGGGGTGAAGGCAGTGGATGAGGCTCCAGTCACTGATCAGGTAGGCAAGCAAGAACGGCAGGAGAGGCCGGGGAACACGGGTGCCGACGCTGCAGGCTGGACAGCGTGTCTCTCGTGTGGGAATCGCGTTTTGCCGTTGCTGTTTTTAAGGCCGTGTAATTCGGCAGGGGAGCCTCGTTTTTGGTTCCTTTCTTCATAGTTCGTATGGGGGGAACGTGTGTGGGCAACGGGAAAAAAAAAAAAAAGGCCCTTCAGTAACATACAGGGGTTTGTTGTGGGGCCTGGGTAGAGTATTAGGGAGGCTCCAGGTGGTCAAAATGCCTTCTAGACCGCTCTGCTGTGCGGTACTAGATGGGGTTCAGTGTCATCGGATGGTGTCTGCAGAAGCTGGAGTCAGGAGCTATGGAGCAGGGCTCAGACACTGGAGCTGGGGTTCTGGAAGGCGCTACGAGCCCTGTAGAACCAGTCTTAGATAGTTTGGCCACAAGGGAGCCAGTACCCAGTACTTCGGCGGTTCTGGAGCCTCAGACGGCGCAGCCTCCTTTGCCGGGGGGCTTGGCAGCGATTTTTGCACCAGATTTTGTAGCATTGCTCCGGCAAGCCTTGGGCAGTTCCCTAAGTAGGGCTCCAATATGCTCCTCGGCAGCGGAACTGGGGCAGAAGAGACCGGCGACGCCTTTGACGGCGGCAGTGTCGGGCGTGGGTTCGAAGAGATCCAGAGGAGATTTGGGCCGGGCAGATGAGTCTGTTATTTTGGAGGATCTTCAGTCGGAGGATCTGGAGCCAGACATGGGCCAGGACGAAGATCTGGAAGAAGGCGAGATTGCGGAACAGGAGGATCAGGCGAGGGTGGTCCGGGTGTTTCGTAGGGACGAGTTGCAGGCCCTAATTGCAGAATCTCTCCGAACTCTTAATATGCTGGCAGAGGGTCCAGTAGAAGATTCTACGCTGGAAGACCCACGGTTGCAGGCTGTTCGCAAGACTCAGAGGACTTTCCCGTTGCATAGAGTGTTTAAGGAGATGATACAGGAAGAGTGGGACACACCTGATTCCGTGCTTAAAGGGTCCCGGGTGATGGCGCGTCTTTACCCGCTGCTAGATCAGGATAAGGACTTGTTTAAGTCTCCTAAGGTAGATGCGGCTGTGTCCAAGAAGACCACGATTCCGGTTGAGGGAAGCGCAGCGCTTAAGGATGCTCAGGACCGCAAGTTAGAGACATTGTTGAAGCAAATATTTGAAGTCAACGCGCTGTCCTTACAGGCTTCGATTTGTGGGGCCTGGGTGGCACGGGCTTGCCTGCGCTGGGCGCAGCGGATTCAAGGGGAACCCTCGGAAGAGATGGCCAGGGAGGTGTCCAGACTGGAGTATGGAGCGGAGTATCTGGCCGACGTTCATTATGACCTTATCAGAGGGCTATCGAAGAGTATGGCTTCGGCGGTTGCGGGGCACAGATGTCTTTGGCTGTGCAATTGGGCAGCAGATGACTCCTCCAAGGTGAGGTTAAGTAAGCTTCCTTTCCGGGGGAAGCTTCTGTTTGGTGAAGACTTGGATAAATTGGTGAAGGATTTGGGAGAGTCTAAAGGCGGAAGGCTGCCAGAGGACAAGCTGAAACAGGCGCAGTCCGCTCCCGTGCCTCGCGGTCAGCAACGTGACTTTCGCCGTTTTCGTACCCCAAGGTTTGGTCAAACGTAGCGGGGGCGGTTTCCCAGTAGAGGTCAAGGGTTTCGTGGATTTCGAGGAGCGGGCAGGGGCTTTGGGTCCTCCTCCCCTTCCCCAAATTTCAAGAAATCACAATGAAGTCAGGGGGGCCCAGGTGGGGGTGGTTCTCGTAGGGAGTCTGTTGCGGGACTTTTACCCTGCCTGGGTCCGGGTCACCTCGGATCAGTGGGTGTTGGAAGTTATCCGGGACAGTTATGTGTTGGAGTTTCAGCGGCCAGTGGCCGATTCTTTCATGCAGTCCCTACGCAGAACAAGAGCAAAGCGCAAGGCCGTGCGGGAAACGGTACAGACTGCTCTCCCTCAAGGCCATAGTCCCGGTTCCCTCCGACCAGTGCGGTTGCGGTCGATACTTGATTTATTTCGTGGTTCCAAAAAAGGAAGGAACTTTTCGGCCTATTTTGGATCTCAAGAAAGTAAATCGTTGCCTGCGGGTGTCTCAATTTCGAATGGAGACTCTCAGATCTGTCATAGTGGCAGTGAGATGGGGCGAATTTCTTACGTTTCTAGACCTCTCGGAGGCGTATCTTCACATTCCGATTCGGCAGGAGCATCAGATGTTTCTCCGGTTCGCAGTGCCTATGGGGCATTTCCAGTTTCAGGCGCTTCCTTTTGGCCTAGCCACGGCGACGCGTACGTTCACCAAGGTGTGATGGTGGTGGTGGCAGCGGCATTGTGAAAGGAGGGAGTGTTGGTACACCCTTATCTGGACGACTGGCTGATCAGAGCGAAGTCCCTGGAAGAGAGTGTGGCGGCTACAACCAAGGTGGTGTCGTTTTTGCAGAGTCTAGGTTGGGTAGTCAACATGACAAAGAGCAAGCTGGAGCCATCCCAGAGTTTAGAGTACCTGGGGGCACGCTTCGATAGGAGGATGGGTCGAGTATTCCTGCCGCAGCAGTGGGTGCTGCGGCTCAGAAGATTGGTCAGGAGATTTCTCAGCAAGCAGAGTCCCATGGCCTGGGATTACCTACAGGTACTGGGGACCATGGCGGTGACGCTCGAGTTGGTTCCGTGGGCAAGGGCTCACATGAGACCATTGCAGAGGGCCTTGTTGAGGAGGTGGTCTCATCAACAAAATCAGCTATCTCAACGGCTGACTTGTCCTCCGCTAACGCACAAGGCACTTCAGTGGTGGCTGCGGCCGGGGTGTCTGGAAAGGGGGATGCCCTTGGAATCACCGGCATGGATATCTCTGACGACAGATGCCAGCCTGCTAGGCTGGGGAGCTTACTTTCAGGGACAATTTGCACAGGGACAATGGTCCGAAGAAGAGAACAGTTGGTCGATCAACAGATTAGAATTGAGAGCGGTAGCGCTGGCATTGCAAGTGTTTCAGTCAGTGCTCCGCGGAAAGGCCATTCGAGTGTTCTCAGACAATGCGACCGCGGTAGCTTACGTCAACTGTCAGGGAGGCACCAGCAGCGTAGCACCTAGAGACTGAGGCCGAGAGTTTGTTGGAGTGGGCCGAGCACAATCTAGTGGCTTTGTCGGCAGCGCATGTAGCCGGGATAGACAATGTGGAGGCCGACTTCTTGAGTCGGGTAAGGGTAGACCCGGGAAAGTGGGTTCTACACCCAGACGTGTTCAAGATGTTGGTGCGTTGCTGGGGGAGACCGGTCATGGATCTCATGGCGACTTTCCAGTCGGCAAAGGTCGATCGCTTCTTCAGCAGAAGGAGAGAGAGAATGGCGGAAGGCTTTGGACGCTCTTATTCAAGTATGGCCAGAAGTGTTTCCACCATGGGTGCTGATCGGGCGAGTGCTGCAGCGCATAGAGTGGCACAAGGGTCAGGTAATTCTGATAGCGCCGGATTGGCCAAGAAGGCCGTGGTATGCGGACTTGGTGCGACTGCTGGTAGAGGGGCCCTGCAGCCTTCCGGCTCGAAGGGATCTTCTAGCACAGGGGCCCCTGTGCATGCCGCAGGTGGATCGATTCTCCCTTATGGCTTGGCTCTTGAGAGGGCTAGGATGAGAGCAAAGAGTTATTCGGCGGGGGTGATCTCCCCCTTGCTGAGAGCTCGGTGACAGTCTACCTTGTTGGCTTATATTAGAGTGTGGCGCATCTTTGAAGGATGGTGTGAGCAAGTTGGGTGCGTAGCCTTAAAGGCTTCGGTTCCGCAGGTGCTGTCGTTCTTGCAGGATGGCTTTCAGAAGGGCTTGGCAGCCGCTTCGTTAAGGTTTCAGTTGGCAGCACTGTCCTGCTATAGGGGTAAGGTGCAGGGCGAGGCGCTGGGGGGGACATGCAGATGTTAAGCATTTTTTGCGGGCAGTGACCCTGTTGCGGCCACCACGTAAACAAATAGTCTCGTCCTGGGATCTCCCTTTAGTGTTGGGGGCATCGGGGAAAGCACCCTTTGAACCATTGGCAAGAGCGCCTCTGAAAGATCTCACACTTAAGGTGGTGGTCTTGTTGGCAATTGCTTTGGCGAGGCGAATCTCAGAATTACAAGCGTTGTCCTGTAGAGAGCCCTTTCTGTCTTCGATACTAAGGTGGTTTTGAGGCAGATACCATCTTTTTTGCCCAAGGTTGTCTCAGTTTTTCATATGAATCAAGTGGTGTCTTTGCCGATATTCGCGGCAGAGAAAGATGGTCACGCAACAGGACAATTACATCTCTTGGATATTCGGCGAGCATTGAAGAGGTATATCCGCAGGACAGCCAGTTTCCGTAGGTCGGATAGGCTGTTTGTGCTGTTTGCGGGAGCAAGAAAGGGAGAGGCGGCATCTAAAGCTTCTATTGCCCGATGGTTGAAGGAGGCGATAGCGTCAGCGTATCTGTTAAAAGGTCGGGTAGTTCCGGAAGGGCTTAGAGCTCATTCCACGAGGGCACAAGCTGCCTCTTGGGCTGAGTGCAGTCTGGTGCTGGTGGTGGAAATCTGTAAAGCGACAACCTGGTCGTCTTTGCACTCGTTTGTGAAGCATTACCGTCTGGATATTCAGGTGGAGAGGGACACCTGTTTTGGATCGGCGTTGCTTCAGGCTGGTCTAGCAGGGCCCTCCCGTTGAATCTATTAACTGCTCTGTTACATCCCCAGAGATTCCGGGACTAGACTGGAGGGACAATCAGGAAGATGAAATTAGACTTACCTGCTAATTGTAGTTCGTGGAGGAACTCCAGTTTAGTCCCGTGTCCCGCCCTGGTGATGATTGGACTGTGGCCTGAAGCAAGATTAAGATAACAGGTAAGAGTCTCAAGGGACGGGGGTGCGGACTAGTTTACCTCTGTTGGGGGGTAGTGTGGGGATGGTTGGGAAGTCCATTTCCTTCGCAGGAGGAGAAAAGGGGCCTCAGCGAGTAATATACGTTTCAGAACATATGTACATAGTTAGGCTTGACAGTCATTAGTTTTACAGTTAGTGGTTTACAAATGCCTTTTGGTACAGTTGCTACTTAATGGTTGCTCTGGTGAGTCTGCTTTGTCAATAGGTAACTGGTCTGAGGAGGCGGATCCGGGGCGTATGTACCAGTGACATCACAAAAGTGACCTTTCTCAGTCTCCAAGCTGCTGGAAGAGGATGACAACCCAGAGATTCCGGGACTAGACTGGAGTTCCTCCAGGAACTACAATTAGCAGGTAAGTCTAATTTCATCTTATGTGTTTTTGCTTTCACAGCAAGCTTCTCAAATTCTCTCTTTGCCTGCCTTATCAATGCCTTGCATCTAACTTGCCAGTTGTTTCCAGTTTTCGTCATTTGGCTCCTTTTTCCATTTCCTGAAAGATGCTTTTTTTTGGCAATAGCCTCTCTGACCTCACCTTTAAACCATGCTGTAAGTTTTTTGGACTAACTTCCACTTTTCTTAGTGTGGAATACAGCTGGTCTGGGCTTCTAAGATAGTATTTTTAAGAAACACCCAACCTTGATGTAAATCTTTAACCTTTCCAACTGCTCCTTTTAGTTTTTTCTCAACTATTTTCCTCATTTTATCATAGTCTCCATTTTGAAAGTTAGAAGGTAGTACTGTGGATTTCCTTACCCTCCCGCCTCCATTTATTAAATCAAATACAATCATGCTATGATCACTATTGCCAAGTGGCCCCAATACCCTTATCTCTTGCACCAGATCTTGTGTTCCACTAAGGACTAGGTTCAAAATGGCTTCTTCTCTTGTCTGTTCATGAACCAGCTGCTCCAAGAAGCATTTATTTCATCTAGAAACTTTATCTCCCTAGCATGTCCTGCTGTGACACTGACCCAGTCAATACTGGTGTAATTAAAATCACCCATTATTATTACTGTGTTGTAACTTTTGTTAGCTTCTCTGATTTCTTTGAGCATTTCTTCATCCATTTGTTCATTCTGTCCATAGTACACCCCCACCCCCACTGCCATTGCCTTCCCCTTCCCCTTTTTACATGGCATTTCAATCCATAGAGATTCTACAGTGAATTTTGTTTCCTGCAAGATTTTAATCCTTTGTGACTCAATGCCCTCTCTAATAAAGAGCACAACCCCTTCACCAATTTGATCTGCTCTATCATTATGATATAATTTGTACCCAGGTATCAGTTTCCCACTTGTCCTCCTTCCACCATGTCTCTGAGATACCAGTCATATCTTATCTCACATTTAGTGCTATATATTCTAACTCTCCCATCTTATTTTTTTAAACTTCTAGCATTTGCATACAAGCATTTTGGAGACTGTATTTTATTCATATTAATCTGGCCATCGGTAGGCAGGGGTAATTTGGAATTTTTAAGCTCTGTCTGCTGTTTACTCAAAGGCATTTAGGCTACTTTTGTCTTTATTGGAACCTCTCTGCTGATATGCCCTAACTTTTGCTAGTATTCTTCAAGGATACATTATTCCGAACTATGCGCTCTTGGGCGACTGTCAGCTTTCCCTTGTTATCTACTTTAAAAGTTGCTCTATCTCCTTTTTAAAGTTAATGCCAGCAGCCTGGCCCCATCCCGGTTAAGGTGGAGCCCATCCCTTCAGAAGAGCTCCTCCTTTCCCCAGAATATTCCCCAGTTCCTGATAAATCCAATACCCTCATCCTTGCTCCATAGTCTCATCCACGCATTGAGACTCCAGATCTCTTCCTGCTTTTTGGGTCCTGCGCGTGGAACAGGAAGCATTACGGAGAATGCTACGCTGGAAGTTTTGGGTTTCAACTTCCTACCTAAAGCCTAAATTTAGCCTCCAGAACCTCCCTACCACAACTTCCAGTCCCTTAGTTTGTCCCATATCCACCCAAATAAGGGAGAGACCTTCAAGTTATAGAGGCAACGTGGGGCAGTCGGTAGCCAAATTCTCAGGTATTTAAATTTGTCTCCTGCCTATTTGAGAGGGAACTGTACCGGCCAGTTGTTTTGGACGTTGTCAAGTACATCCAGGACCTCTGATTTGGACTTGTTTAGCCGCAGGCCTTTTCCAGAGCCCCAAACCCCTCTACTTCTGATAATAATTTAGGCAAAGAGACCTGTGGATCTGCTAACAATACCAATAACTCATCCGCAAAGGCAGAGACTTTAAAGGATGTTTTATCTATGTCCACCTCAGGGATGTCTCTCCTAGAGTACACATTTCTCAAGAGTGGATCTAGGGAGAGGATAAAGAGCAGTGGTGATAGGGGCAGCCTTTTCTTGCACCCCTCTCCAAATTGAAACTGGACATAAAGCCTTCATTTACATCTATCATCGCTGTAGGGTGATGTTACAACTCCTTCCAAAAACCCCTCTAACCACATAGGACAAGCCTTCACAAATACAATGGGACTCCTTCAGACTGATTTCACAGCAAGAGATTTCAGACATCACCAGAAGCATCAATATCACAGCCTCCCCTCTCGACCCATGCCCAGTTTCCTGGATAAAAACACTGCCAACTGCATTCATCCCAACCATACAAAATATTATTCACACCTCTCTATCCCAAGGATTACCTACCCCCCCCCCACCCCTGAACATGAAAAAAGCATCAGTAAGGCCCACCCTAAAGGAAACATCAATCAATCAGTCCGACCGAAGCTCATATTAGCCTATCGCAAGCATCCCCCTTCTAGCTAAAAGAAAAGACTGTACAGCATCAGCTCCAAGATTGTTGACACTCATGCTCCCCTAGACCCCTAGCAACATGGCTTTTGCTCTCAACACAGTGTAGACATACTCTTCACCATGCTCTTTAATACCTTTATCAAGGGCTTTGATAAGCCACACCAAGGCTATGTGATGATATTCCTGGACATCAGTGCTGCATTTGACTCCATCACATACAATATACTACTGACAACACTCAGCAACATAGGCCTCCAGAAGAACATAATAAAATGGTTTACCTCATATCTTGCTGACAGACAGCTACAAGTAAAAATTGGTCAACTCAAATCCACCTGGTTCAATCTAAAATGAGCATTATCTGCACTGTTATTTAACAAATACATTCAACCCATCTGTAACCTGCTAAGAAACTTCAATATGCACTTGCACCTGTATGCTGATATGTTCAATATGCCCTTCCACACTCTCACTCCGGACTTCTTAGGCATCTCTGACTACTTCGCAGCCATCACAGAATTCCTTGCAGGACTAAATTTAGTAGTGAACAGCAATAAGATGGAAGCTCTTCTCATCACAAGAGACACATCCTTCAATCCACCTTCAAAGCTCACTCTCCAACATGCTGTGATATCAGTAAAAAAAAAGTCAAATACCTTGGACTATCCCTTGACAGTAACATAGACATGCTTTCCCACATTAAGAGGTCAGCCAATATCGCATATTTGAAACTCAAAACGCTCCAATATTTATGAGCACTACTCCAATACAGTAACTACAGAACAGTATTCCAAGCCGTCGTAACACTTCACCTTGACTACAGCAATATACTCTACCAGGGTCTACTAAAGCAAGCACTATAACCACTTCAACTAGTGCAAAATACTGCAGCCAGAATTCTAACATGTACCGCAAGATATCAACATTTCACACCCACCCTGAAGAATTTGCATTAGTTGCCAATAGCACAAAGGATAGAATACAAAGTAGAAACTACCATCTACAAAATCATACATAACTTAAAAGCTCCCTGCCTTGAGGTCCTAATCAGTACATTACCCACAATAGGAGTAAGAAGAACAGCGAATCAGAATCTATTAGTCATCCCCCATCTTAAGACAAGATGCACTCAGCAAACCAACAACAGAGCTTTCTCACTATATGCCCCATCAATATGGAACTCACTCCTGGAACCTATAAGAGCCTCACAGTCCACTCAGGACCTGAAGAAACTTTTAAAAACACACCTGTTCTTTGAACACTATGGCAATAATGATATCACATAATATTAGAGAAATCCACTTATACAAACAGACATTTGTAAATACCCCATTTGTTAATTCCATGGTAGTAACACCTTATGTTTGATGTAATGGCAACCCAGCCAAATTTGCTTGCTATTTGTTACTTGTAAACTGCTTTGGCTTAAGGGTGGTATAAAAGCCTCAAATAGATATGACCAACTGACCCTATCAAATGCTTTAAACCCAGTCAAAAACTTGGATAGCAGAGGAAGAATACTTTTATTAAACCACTTTCAGCCAATGGCCCGACACAGGCCGTGTTTCGCTATGCCTTCATCAGGGGCTAAATTTGGCTAGAAATACAACATATAAAAACATGTAACTATAAAAACAATAGTTTAAAAACACTTTAAAAACAAAGCACCATAAAAGAAAATTAATTTGTACATGTGAACCCATTAGTATATAATAAATGCATAGATATGTAAACAATGTATGCAAAAACCATTGAAACATGTAACAGTCACAAAAAAATTTAGACGTACAGCTATTAATGAATCTCGTATGTTAATGTAATAACAAACAACAGGTAAACTCAAAAACATGATATAATAACCTGAAAATTCAACATCAATGTGACTAAAAAACTTAACAAATGAAAGGGCATATCTTTGTATTCTATTATACTTTTAATTCAATCTATATTTGTATAAAAAGGTAGGAGTTCAAAATTGTACTATATGTAAGTGCATTATTAAGCAATAAAAAGAAGTGCAATATGAGGAAAAAAAACGGAACAAAAGATGACCAAAGAAAGATTGTTGACATATGTCTATCAGACCAAGCTGTCTCAAAGCCTTTTTATCCAAATTAGTCCCTTATAATGTCATTTCTACAGAGGCCCTCATTATTAATTTGGGCTAGTGTCTTAGCGCTACACAAAACGCACATACTCTATCATCGATAGTACCATAACTGCATCTGATTAAAATACAAGATAAACTATCCCAAGATGACTTGTCATCAACAAATAGGTGAATATTGAAAAGTGAGGGCAGACATAGCCAAGATACATCATTTAAATTTACAATAGCCTTCATAAAGACGTCGTCATAAGGGTGTGTTTTGATGCCCTTAAGAGATCTTTTTTTTAATGTAAAAAAACAGTAACATCATAAGAGGGGGCATGATAAGGTGAGCCATGCCAATGAAATGTTTAATGTACCTGTGCTGTATATGTGGCTTCAAAAGCTCAAAATGGGATATATATTTCTAAAACGCTCTACACACAATAGATGCAGCTGATTATACTATAACCGCCGGCGTGTACACTATAAAAATGAATTCAAAACAACATAAAATCACTGATGGCCTTACTCGAAGTATATAACTTAAACATCATGATGAAAAAACTCATCAAAGTTTAAACCTATAAGCAAATATTACCCCTTTCATATTAACTACAAAATAAAATAGTTAATAAACCTGTCATAAAATTTGCAAAGAAACTAAAAGTGACTGATTTGCTCCGCACTACAAATAATGCGTTGGAACCTAAAACTTGCACCCTATACCATATATATATTTACAATTCACTGCTTAAAAATGTTGAAATACCGTGCGGCTCTAAAATCAGTCAATTTAACAGAAGTCAACAATCCGAATCATCCGAGACTTACCCGCACTCTTTTTGTAATTCTAAAGGAAAGCAATGCATGCTGAGACACCTTTTGATCACTTGCCTGACGGATCCTTCAGTCGACTGTACTGAAAACGCCAGCGTCTGCGCTGTAGAGCAGATGGTTTGAGCGGGAAATAAGGCCATCAATGAAGACTGACAGAACTATGTAAATTTTCACCCGTAGCCACAATGGATGTTAAAATTTAAAAACGACTATTATTAAACCATTTGTATCAAAGTTGAATCTTGAAAGCCTCACCATGATTAAAAAGTCTAAGGGCTGGATATACAAAAATCATTTTTGACTGGTTTGTTCGTTGCACGTGGATTTGTGCTTTTGTGTTGGGCCTATCAAATGCTTTGTCAGCATCAAAACTTATAAGAAGGGCTGGAACCTGAGTTTGGTGGACCCTTTCCGAGGCGATGATCTGGCACAGGTTACTAACAGGGTATCTCTTCCGTACAAATCCAGTCTGGCTTGGGTAGACCAAATCCGAAAGACATAGGGCTAAGCGTTCCACCAATATTTTGGCGTACAATTTTAGATTTAAGTTTAGGAGAGATATTGGGTGGCAAGATTCCGCCATACTTGGATCTTCACGCGGATTGGGCAGTAGTACTGAGTTAACATTGTACTTCAGCTTGCCCCAAGTCAGCCATGTGTTGAACATATCTATTAATGGATCCAGGATGTCCGTTGACGAGATTTTATAGTACTTAGTTCTATAGCCATCTGGTCCTGGAGCTCTACAGAGAGCAGCTCTTGCTATAGCTAATCAACAAGAACCACGTACCCACCCCTTAAAACCCTGACAAGAAAATGTATAACGTCACTGGATATATCTTAAGCCCTAATTGTATTATACCTTGTATTATAGCCCATGCTGTACCATAGCGCACACTGTACATAGCTCAACCTAATCTAATACACATTCCCACACACGCAAATTATAACACTTCTTTCACTGCATGAAATACACCCCCACTACTTTTGATTGTTTTGTTGTGACACCGCCTTGATTTTACGATAAGACGGTATAGAAATACTGTTAAATAAAATAAATAAATAATTGTACTTCGTCAGCCAATATTGGCACCCCCAAATGCTCCCACTGACTCGGCATAAGCTGTGGGAGCGACATACGGTTCAGGTAGGCTTGAATGAGTGTCAAGGAGACATCCTCCTTACTAGAGAGGAATCAATAAAATTGGACAGAAATGTCCCCAATACCCTTTGTGTCCCGACACTCTATCCCAGCCCTGATTCTGAGGGCAGCTCTGACTTTTCCGAAGGCATCGCACTAGCAGTTTTTCCAGTTTGTCCCCATAACAGTATAGACAATATTTATAATGTACAAGGGATTTCTTTGGTCACTGTGTTCAATGTGGCCTGGGTAGCCAGAAGCTATGCTCTATTTGCAGCAGTAGGGCATTGGGTCAATATTCTGCGGTCCCGACCAACCTGTTTTTCTAAGCGAATGGTTCACGTGACAATATCCCAGCAGCATTTAGCAACGTAGGAATTTGTCACCCCGTAACACCACTTTAGATGCTACCCAGAATAGTTCTGGAGTCTCAGTATGGCCACCATTGAAATGACAATAGTCGTGCCAACGTTCTAAGAGAGATTTCCGAATTCCCCCCCCCCCCTCATATAATTCAATTGGAAAATGCCAAGGGGCTTGTCCCGCTTGGGGATCCCCCCCAAAACAATCTGCCCAGACAGGTGCATGATCTGAAATCTCATAGGACCCTATAGCCGCTACCTCTACTTGGTAAAAAAAGAAAAAAAAGAAAAGGGGGCAGAGAAAAAGATGGCATCTAACCTGGCATTACTACTATGAGCTCTGTAAAGGTGTGTATAAAAGTGTTCCTGACGGTGCAAAGCCCTCCACATGTCCATAAGATGTAGGCATCTGAGGAAGTGGCCCAAGTGGCGTGATGTATACAGTCGGGACCCACTGGTATCTCCCATAATGTCCATATGGGGATCTAACACCCCATTTCAGTCCCCTCCTGAGATCAAAGGATAGTCGGGCAATCCCTCTGTTTGCGCTGCCAGACCTGCAAAAATATTTGGGTCTGGGATATGTGGGGCATAAATTATTCCCAAGATCACTGTTCTTCCTTGTAATTCCCCCACCACCAATACATAGCGGCCAAAAGATCCCTGATCTCCTGAATGGATTGGAAACCCACTCCCCTCTTGATGAGCACTGCAACTCCGCCCTTCCACCCCTGGACTTAGACCCCATAAACCTGTTCAATTTGAGCCCCTTTCAACCTGTTTAAAGCCTCCACTGACTGATGAGTTTCTTGCAACATTATGCTCTCTCCCTGTTGTCTCCAAATGATCCCCAAGGATCTTCCTTCTCTTAATAGGACTAGCTAGCCCGCAGACGTTCCAGCTGAAGATTCTCACCCTGTCATAGTGTAAGAAAAAGTCCTGATCTAAACAGTAGTCCCCAAAATTCCTGGAGAGGACCCCCACCCTAGCCCTTTGTTCAACACCCACACCCATTCCATCCACACACACACTCTTCTGCCCCTCGGAAACCCCTAAAGTTCTTGTAACTTAAATAGTTATCTATCCCTCCCTCCTGTACTCCTCTCCCCACCTTCAAACCCTTCCAGGCCCTTCCCATCCCCACCATCCATTTAGTTACTCCTAGATGTTAGAATCCACAGCCACCACCCTCCTCTGTCATTCCTACATTCCTTCCTGTCATGCCCTTTATCATGCCTTATATTAGGTTACTGCCTTGAGACCCCACCTCATTCGTCCTTCAGTAAATTTGTTTCCCCCTTCATTATCATCATTCGTACATACATATGCCTCATTTCCATACTTCACAGTTTCATCAAGATCAGTACAAGGCCAAAGTCTCTATGCATGTGTTCTGTGTTGGTTGATACCCTGGGCATTGATATCACAGTCTAAGCTAACATATCCACCAAAAGGGGTTCCTGGACACCCATAAGATTGCGCCACCCACTACATGAAGTAAAAGCAAAAGCAAAAAGAAAAAGGCTCGTGCCTTTCAGCATCACACAAACAGTTCTCTTGGGACATCCAATCTGTCTGTCCCAATGTCTACACATCTGTCCAAAGTGACCTCAGGTCATCTTAACACCCCAAATTTACCAAATTGATGTTTAGGGGGTACCTTCACTCCTGTAGAGTCCACCGTGCCCAACACCCCAGTGGTTCTGACTCCTCAGACAGTGCCAGGTTTTAATGCAAGTGACGAGTCCTGATACTGTTGCGCCACCTCAGGGCTGTCAGATGTCCATGGTGCCCCATTAAAGAAAAATCTGAGCTTGGCAGGGTATAGCACAGCAAATTTCAGTTGTGCCTCCACCAGTTTCTGGCACACCGTGGCGTAGACCCTTCTCTTGCCACTCAATTCGACCAAGTAATCTTGGTAGGCCAAAACTTTGAAATTTCTGCACACAAAGGGACCTTGGGCTTCACATCTCTTAAGTACCTTTTCTTTTTGTAACTATTTCACTATGATGTCCAGCTATCCCGTGATGGCATTAAATCGCCCTTCCAGTGCTCCAACTACTGCTGCGGTCACTTCATCCACCAGAGCGGCCTGCCCTGGAGAATCTGGTGAGGCAGGGGGGATCAGCCATTTTGGTTAGTTGTACCGCAGATTTTTTGTGGTCTCTTAAGGCGGATTTCATTCCCTTCGCAATGATTTTCCCCATTTTAAGGGCTCCTGGAGGTATACCAAGGTCAGCATGTCGTCGTCCATGAGAAAAATATTATTACTTATATAGCAAGGGTGCTAGTAATGGCTGGGGATCCCAGAGAGGGCACAACACACGTCTAAGCACTCTCAGCACATCACGTGACTCCTCCTTGGGTGTTATGTAAAAATACTATCTTGGAAGCCCAGACCAGATGTATTTCATGCTTAAAAACAAAGGTAGAAGAAAGGCTGAAAGACAGCCAGCATGGCATAAAGGTGAGGTAAAAGAAGCTTTTATAGCTGAGAGAATCTTTCAGAAAATGGAAAAAAGAGCCAAATGATGAAAACAAGAAACAGCATAAATACTAGCAAGTTAAGTGCAAGGCATTGATAAGGCAGACAAAGAAAAAATGTGGAAAGAAGCTTGCCATGGAAGCAAAAGCACATACAATTGTGGTCAACATTATTGGCCCCTTGCATTTTAGGTATGTTGTGTACATTATCTTGAGAAATAATTGGAAATATTTCAACTGGAGTAGCTTGCCTAATGGTTAGAGCACTGGTTCGGTAAACGAGAGACCATGGTTCAGTTCCCACTAGCACTCCTTGTGGCCTTGGACAAGTTACTTAACCCTCCATTGCCTCAAAAGAAAGGCCTGGCAATCTTCTTCCGGTCACATGCTAAGAAAACCCAGCAGCTGCTGGGTTCAGCAGGAGTCAGCCCTGACTTTTAGGCACACTTGCATTGCATGTCATCATAATATTTAATTGTTTGTTCAATTATACAACAAAAAAAAGGGTTGTCTGTACATCTTAGACATGTAATTTCTAGAAAAAAAACCCAAAATATGACCTGGACAGGATTAATGGCATCCTTCACTAATATTTGGTTGCATAGCCCTTGGCAGTGATGACAGCTTCCAAACATTTCTTGTAGCCATCTGTAAATTTCTTACATCTATCTGCTGGTGATTTCTCCCACTCTTCAACTGCAATTTGTTCCAGCTCATGAATGTTTCCAGGATGACTCCTACCAATGACAGATTTCAGCTCTTTCCAAAGGTTTTTGATTGTACTGAGATCAGGGCTCATTGCTGGCCTGTTTAAACCTTTTTGTTAAAATGGTAAATAAAGGCAAAAGGAAAAGGAGACCACTATGGTTTTCTAAGGAAGTAGCTGAAAAAGTGAAGAAAAAGAGGGAGGCCTTCATGAAATACAAGAGATCACAGAGAGAGGAAGACAGGCATCTGTATTTGGAAAAACTTAGAGAAGCTAGCAAAGTAGTCAAGAAGGCAAAGATTCAAAAGGAGGAGGAAATGGCCATTGCAATAAAATGGGGGGATAAGATATTTTTCAGATATATTAGTGAGAAGAGGAAGGGCAAAAGTGGTATTGTCAGACTCAAGGGTGTAGGGGGGGAATATGTAGAAGCTGATAAGGATAAAGCGGAATTGCTTAACAAATATTTTTGTTCTGTGTTCACAGATGAAGAACCAGGAGCAGGACCTCAGAAAACACCCACAAATAGGAACAGAAGCGAGGGACATCTTGAACAATTTTCAGAAGACTGTGTTCGTGAGAAACTAGCTCAACTTAAAAGTAGACAAAGCGATGGGACCGGATGGGATACACCCTAGAATACTGAGGGAACTTGGGGACGTTCTAGCAACTCCACTGACTGACCTTTTCAATGCCTCGTTGGAGTCTGGAGTGGTGCCAAAGGACTGGAGAGAGGCTCATGTGGTGCCTTTACACAAAAGCGGAAGTAAGGATGTGGTTGAAAACTACAGGCCAGTTAGTTTAACTTCGGTGGTGAGTAAATTATTGGAAACGCTGCTGAAAGAGAAAATAGTGAGGTTTCTGGAGTCCAGCGGATTACAGGATCCGAGGCAGCATGGATTCACCAGAGGCAGGTCTTGTCAGACAAATCTGATTGATTTCTTTGACTGGGTGACCAGGGAGTTGGACCGAGGGAGAGCTCTGGATGTGGTGTATTTAGATTTCAGTAAAGCCTTTGACACTGTTCCTCACAGGCGACTTATAAACAAACTGAGCACCCTAGGGATGGACCCTAAAGTTACTGCTTGGGTTAGAAATTGGTTGGGTGGGAGGCGACAAAGAGTACAAGTAAATGGAGCTCACACTGAGGAGAAGGATGTTACCAATGGTGTGCCCCAGGGATCTGTCCTTGGTCCGATTCTTTTTAACATCTTTGTTAGTGATATAGCGGAAGGGCTGTCGGGTAAGGTTTGCCTCTTTGCAGATGATACCAAAATCTGCAATAGAGTAGACACCCAGGAAGGTGTAGATAACATGAGGAGGGATCTAGCTAAGCTTGAAGAATGGTTGGCAGCTGGGATTTAATATTAAAAAATGTAAGGTCATGCATTTGGGCTGCAGCAATCCAAGGGAGCAATACAGTATAGGAGGTGAAGTACTTTTGTCCACTAAAGAAGAGCGGGACCTAGGCGTGGTTGTGTCTGATGATCTCTGCACACCCAAAGTCATGATCCCAACTTGAACTGTAAATTATCCAGAGGTGAAATATCTTTTTGTATATAGTTTGTATATAGTTTCCCCTGTTATCTCCAAGTTACTGACTCTGTTATAATGTAAGCAAAGGATTGTTCTAATGCGAAAATTTGTTATCTGTAAACCACGCTGATACCAAAGAGCGCGGTATATAAAAACTGTAAATAAATAAATAAATAAATCTTAAAGTAGCTAAACAGGTAGAAAAGGTGACGGCAAAAGCTAGAAGGATGCTTGGGTGCATACGGAGAGGAATGGCTAGCAGAAAAAAGGAGGTGATAATGCCTCTGTATAAGTCTTTTGTGCGACCTCATTTGGAGTATGGTGTGCAATTCTGGAGACCGCACCTTCAAAAGGATGTGAACAGGATGGAGTCGATGCAGAGGGTGGCTATTTATTTTATTTATTTATTTACATTCTCTTATATACCGCACTATTCTGCATCAGTGCGGTTTACATTGAACAAACTGAAATTACATTGAACAGGGCATTATAACTTGGAGATAATTATTTTACAGGGAACATGGGCTATGGAGGGTTAAGTGGCTTGCCCAAGACCACAAGGAGCACCTGTGGGACTAGAAACCCCAGTCCTTCCGGCCCAAGGTTGCTGTCCTCTAGTGGGATTTGAACCCCCGACCTTCCGGCCTGAAGTACCTTGCCCCAACCACTAGGCCACTCCTCCACTCCATGATTAGTGGGCTTCATTATAAAGCATATGAGGACAGACTTAAGGATCTTAATATGTACACCTTAGAGGAAAGGCGGGATAGAGGTGATATGATTGAGATGTTTAAATACCTCCGTGGCATAAATGTTCAGGGAGAGAGCCTCTTTCAATTGAAAGAAAGTCTGCTACGAGGGGACATGGGATGAGGGTGAAGGGAGATAGATTCAGGAGTGATATGCGGAAATATTTCTCTACGGAAAGAGTAGTGGTTCCGTGGAATAGTCTCCCAGTGGAGGTGGTAGAGATGAGGACAGTAACTGAATTCAAGAAAGCATGGGACAAACACAGAGGATCTCTAAAGGTAAAAAGTGGACTGTTGTAGTTGTTGATATGGAAGGACAGACTAGATAGGCCATGTGATCTTTTTCTGTCGTCATGTTTCCTTGTTTCTATGTTAAAACAGTCCATTTGTTCCTTTTTAACTATTCTTTTGTACTTTTGGATGTATGTTTTGAATCATTGTCCTTCTGGAAGACCCATGTCGACTCAGACCTAGCTGTCTGACACTAGGCAGCACATTTCATTCCAATATACCTTGGTAGTCCTCTGACTTCATAATTGCTTTAATAATTTCCAGGCCTCCAGTTCCTGAAGCAGCAAAATTGCCCCATAACATTATGGAACCTCCACATATTTAACTGTAGGAAGGGTGTTTTTGTCCTTACAAGCTTCATTTCTTTGCCTGTAAATGTATCGCTGGTCTGCATTGCCAAAGAGCCCAAGTTTGGTTTCATCTGTCTACAAAACAGATTGTGGTTTCTCAAGGTGGTTTTGGGCAAAGATCAGACGTGCATTTATATGTCTGACTTTGAGCAGTGGTGTCCTCCTTGGCCTTTGCCCATGAAGTCCTTCTTTGTTTAGTGCATGGCATATGGTTCGGGTTGAAACCACCACTCCAGATTACTCCAGGTCAACTTTAAGCTCTTTGGATGTTGTACGTGGTGTTTTTCCAACAGTTCACACTAACCTTCAAAGACATCTTTGATTTATTTTTCTTTCCACCACATCCTGGGAGGTTCTTGACAGTTTCACGGGCAGAAAACGTCTTAACACTGCGAACTGTAGACACAGTCAAGGTCTTTGAGATGGCCTTGTGCCCCTTTGAGGTTTGATGTTTGGTGATAATGGCTTTTCTGATAGTCTGAGGCTTCTCTAGTCTTCACCATTGTGAAAATAGAACAGGGAGTGAATGTGGCCATTTAAAACATTAGTCATCATTCAGTAGTTGATTCAAGTGATGTGAGTACTGACAATTTATCACAGGTGCATCTAATTTTACTGCAATGGGAATGTAGTTCTGTTCAAACTGATTTGAATTGTTTACAAGGGTGCCAATAATCATATCCTACAATAATCTTCTTGGCCTTTTCTCAGAGCAAAATATAAAATTCTCCACTTAATACTTATTGCTCTACAGTAACATCCATCCAACGTGGTAACTATTTCTTCTGTGGAAAATTATGTAACCAAAACTATATTCACATGCTCAGAATGTCTCAGACTCAATAGCACTCAAAATGATATTAAAAAATATCAAAACGTAGCGCCTAATAGCATCAGTGACCTTTCTGGCATATAACGTTTTTTGTTTATATATGGTTTTCCCACAGATGAAATCTCCAAACTCTATTTAAATAATATTGCTTAGCTTTAGATGCTCCCCAACGCCATCCTCAGGCGCCATTCCATGCATTTCACTCTGAAATGAGTTTCTTCAGGGGGGTCTATGGATAAAACAAAATAACAACAATACAATTCTACAATAACTTCCCACATTTTCTGCCACAAAATCCTCAAAGATGTAACATATGCTTTCACATACCATTAAAAACGTCTGCGAAGGTGCTGCAAACGTTATCTTCTGTAAAGTTTCCAAAGTAGTAAATGTTCCAAAAAACGCTGTGCATGCGGAATGGCCCAACAGTCTCCCTATATACGTTCTCAGTCAGTGACATCATTATCCAATGAGATTCACTCAGTTTTATCAGGGGACTCCTCCACCTGCATTTTCATAGGCATGCCCCCCAATCGATGCAGGAGTTTAAACCCTCCGGTGCTAGAGTTCCCAGGATAAATATCCAACATTGTTCACGCAGTAATAATGTCTGTTCTTGTGACCTCCCATACATCGCCGAAGAAACCTTCTCAATGCAAAAACAACGTAAATCCTCAAACTCGTGAGAAAGTTCCAAACAATGTTGAACTAAGGGTGCCGTTAACATCTTGCATTTAAGTCTACTTCTATGTTCTACAATGCGTATTTTAAAAGATCTTATGGTTTTTCCTATATATAATAAATTACAAGGGCACCTAATAGCATACACCACTGATGCAGTGTCACAAGATGTACTACTTCTCAAAATATAAACTTTCCCATGGTATGTAAACTCTTGAATCTCGTTGGTTATTGCGCAAATTCCACAGCGGCGACATTTCCTGTGGCCCCTCATACTAAGATCCGCTTTCTCCTCCACTGGGGATTGCAATACCGCCGGACTTAATTGTTCTTTCAAATTTTTATCTCTCTGCCATACACATCGTATGTGCTTCCCTTCAAGGCCGGAAACATTACTCAAGACATTAATGTGCTTTGACACTATTCTTTGAAGTTTATAACTTAATGGTGAAAATTTTGTTATCAAATTGTCAATCGACTTCTCTTTGCCTCATGGGGTCCCAACCAACCAAGATCTCTCATTGAATAATGCTCGACGGGTTGCTTTCTGAATCACCTGATGGGGATATCACCTTTCACTAAAATTCTTTGATAAAAGTTTTGATTGTTTCTTAAATTCTTGCACATCAGAGCAGTTTCTCTGAAATCGTAAAAATTGGGAGAATGGTAAACTATCCTTTAATCTCAAAGGATGTGCACTGCTATAATGTAAAAAAAAGTGTTCCGGTCTATGGACTTCCTATAAACGGATGTATTCCACCCATGTTGTCCTTTTTCTATGGACACATCCAAAAACGTTATACTCTTTGTATTAATAGTATGAGTGAACTGTTTAGCTGTATCTAATCCGTTCAGCCATTGCACAAACAAAATCACTGATTCTGGTGGACCTTTCCATAACAAAAAAATGTCATCAATAAAACGACACCACATCTTGATCTGGGTTGAATAAAGATGGAACAATCCATTTGCATTCATAATTCCCCATAAAATGATTTGCAATCGACGGGGCACAAGTGGCCCCCATCGCGACACCCGAAATTTGATGGTAAATAACCTTTTCAAAAATAAAATAATTTTGAAAGACAGTGAGCCATGTCAATTTTAACAAAAAAATTATCAGGTCTTCTGACAAATCTCCCCGATGTCGTAACTCATGCTCTACCGTCTTATAGGCTTCGTCCTGAGGTATGTTCGTGTATAAAGCTACTATATCCAATGTCACCAGAACTATATATGAATCCACAGCCCAACATGAATGCTGGTCCAATCTTTCCAAAAAATGGGAAGTATCACGTATATAGGATGGCATATCAATAAGTAATGGACGAAGATATGAATCAAGACCGACAGTGGTTCCAGCAAAGTGCCCCTTGTGGAAACTATGGGTTTTTCGGGAGGTTGATCAAGATTTTTATGGATTTTTGGAACCAAATAGAACCGTGCTATCAAAGGAGTTTTGACATTCAAAAACGTCTATTCTTTCTTTAAAATAATTTTGTCCTGTAAAGCCTGCAGCGTTAACTCACAAATTTGAGCTTGAAGAACTGGTGTGGGATCTTCCTGCAAAACACAGTAGGTCCCTTGATCTGATAGTTGTCTTTGTGACTCTCCAAGATAGTAATCTCAACTTAAAATCACCACTGCTCCCCCTTTGTCTGCTCTCCGAATAACTATGTCGGTCCTAGAGCATAATTCACTTAATGCAGACCGCTCTTTTGGGGACAAGACACTCCTAGAATGAAAGCATTGTCGCTCCAAAGTTGCTACATCTTTATGCACCAAATCCTTAAATATGGTAAGAGCCGGATGTATTTGGCCAGGCGGAGACCATGTCGATTTAAAAGGTAATGGTATTCTACGATCATTCTGTTGAGTAGAAATTTTATCAACTGGCTGGGATGCTAAAGCAAAATATGTTTTTAAATTTAATTTCCGTATAAGTCTTTCTAAATCCAGTCGAAATTGAAAGGGATCATGAGTGATGGTGGGTACATAGGATAAACCTTTATTCAATACTCTATATTGATCACTCGTCAAAATTTTACCAGACACATTTACCACCAAACTGCCATCCTGTTGTTTAAACTGTACATGCAGCATATCCCTTAATTCCGTTGTTGATTGGTCCATTCTCGATGCCTTCCTCTCCCTCCATCCTTTTTCTTTTTCTTTTCTTTGTTGTTTTCCAAAAAATCCTCCCTGGAGGATCTACTTGAATCAGTGCCACTCGATTCTTAAGATAGTATATCAAAATTTACTTGCTTGTGGGATTTCTTGTTTTTACGATTCTGATCCATCCAGGGGTAAACATACCCCGTCGTATAATCGTCATAATCCCTTTTAAGCTTCTTAGTTTTAATTAACTTCTTGCCGAAGTGCTTCAATTTGTTTTTGAGTATCATCAGATTTGGATTTAAAACATTCCTCGGTTTCTCCTTCTTTCAATTTTGTAATCATCTGATCAACTTCTTTACGATAACCCTTGAATGCTCTTCGTGGTGTCTATAATTAATACCATTAAATCCAATGAGCATTTGTTTAAAATCCGATTCCATTTGCCTACAAATTCCGGATCCATGATGAACATGCGTGGTTCTTTATAGATTCTTAATACCCTCGGGATATGCTGTCGGCTGACATATTCTATCATAGACAATCTATGCAATTCGGATTTAACAATCTGTTTCTGTTTCTTTAATAATGCATCCCAAGTGGTCATATCATAATCTACTCCTACTAATCTGTCCGTTGTACAAGGCATTTTTTCCTTGCACAATGCAGAAATATGGTCTTGTTGAAACTCAGTGTCTTTCCATATTACATGACCATCCATTCATGTAATTCTACAATAATCTTCTTGGCCTTTTCTCAGAGCAAAATATAAAATTCTCCACTTAATACTTATTGCTCTACAGTAACATACATCCAACGTGGTAACTATTTCTTCTGTGGAAAATTATGTAACCAAGACTATATTTACATGCTCAGAATGTCTCAGACTCAATGGCACTCAAAACGATATTAAAAAATATCAAAACATAGCGCCTAATAGCATCAATGACCTTTCTGGCATATAACTATTTTTGTTTATATATGGTTTTCCCACAGATGAAATCTCCAAACTCTATTTAAATAATATTGCTTAGCTTTAGATGCTCCCCAACGCCATCCTCAGGCGCCATTCCTTGCGTTTCACTCTGAAATGAGTTTCTTCGGGGGGGGGGGGGGTCTATGGATAAAACAAAATAACAATAAAATTCTGCAATAACTTCCCACGTTTTCTGCCACAAAATCCTCAAAGATGTAACATATGGTTTCACATACCATTAAAAACCTCTGCGAAGGTGCTGCAAACATTATCTTCTGTAAAGTTTCCAAAGTAGTAAATGTTCCAAAAAACACCGTGCATGCGGAATGGCCCAACAGTCTCCCTATATACGTTCTCCGTCAGTGACATCATTATCCAATGAGATTCACTCAAGTTTCATCAGGGGATTCTTCTACCTGCATTTTCATAGGCATGCCCCCCAATCGATGCCGGAGTTTAATCATATCCTGGCAATGTCCCAATTTTTATACTATTTCCTATTTCCTTTTTTAGTTGGTCTTGTTTTGATTCTTTTGTGTGTCAAATATGTGTACATATATAGTCCAAAGCCGTTTCATTGGCCACTTGTTTTTAGGAGATATTGGACTTTAAGAGTTTGAGCTGCAAGGGTGCCAGTAATGTTGACCACAGTTGTAATGTTTGTAGCAAAACATCTGTGAGGGGAGGGAGTTGGACCATTAAAAGATGGATGGATAAAACGTGTACTGAGAGAGAACAAGGCCATAGCAGAGAGACTGAATTAATGTTTTGCTTCAGTCTTTACTGAAGATGATGTAGAAATGTATTTACCCTTGCCAGAAATGATATTCAAAGGTGAAGCATCAGAGGAATTGAAACAAATCTTGATCAGCTGGGAAGATCTAATACAGCTAATTGATAAATTAAAAAGCAGCACGTCACCTGGACCAGATGACATACATTCCAGGGTGCTGAAAGAACTGAGTTATGAGACTGTAGGACTACTATTAATAATCTGTGATCTATCATTAAAATCATCTATAGTACCCAAAGACTGGAGAGTGGCCAATGTAACGCTAATTTTTAAAAAGGGTTCCAGTGGTAATCTTGGAAACTACAGACCAGTGAGCCTGATATCAGTACCGGGCAAAATGGTTGAAACCATTATAAAAACAAAATTCCTTGGCTTTCTGCTATTAAACCATGACTACCTACATGTTTAGTAAGGTCTTGTATCACCAATTTCTTATATTTTTTGAAGGTATGAATAAACAGGTAGATAAAGGTGAGCCAGTTGATAAAGTGTATCTGGATTTTCAGAAAACCTTTGAAGTCCCTCATTAAAATCTCTTAGGGTAATTAAAAAGTCATGGGATAGGAGACAATGTACTATTGTGGATTAGGAACTTGTTGAAAGATAGGAAACAGAGAGTAGGGCTAAATGGCCAATTTTCTCTATGGAGAAAGGTAAATAGTGGAGTTACCCCACTGCTTTTTAACATATTTATAAATGACCTGGAAATGGGAATAACAAGTGAGGTGGTCAGATTTGCAGATGATGCCAAATTATTCGAAGTTGTAACAACACAAGAGGATTGTGAAAAAATTGCAAAAGGATCTTGATAAATTTGGAGACTGGGCGTCCAAATGGCGGATGATATTTAAACGTGGATAAGTGCAAAGTTATGCAAATAAGGAAGAACAACCCAAACTACAGTTACAGGATGCAAGGTTCCATATTAGGAACCATTGTCCAAGAAAAGGATTTAGGTGTCATTGTGGATAATGCATTGAAATCCTCTGCCTAGTGTGCAGCAGCAGCCAAGAAAGCAAATGGAATGCAAGAACATAAGCACATAAGATATGCCATACTGGGTCAGACCAAGGTCCATCAAGCCCAGTTTCCTGTTTCCAACAGTGGCCAATGTAGGTCATACGTACCTAGCAGTTTCCCCAAAAGACACAGGTTCCACAATGCTTGTACTGGGTCAAGCATTGATATCCTGGGTCCCTTCTTAATAATGGTTTATGGACCTTTCCTCCAGGAACTTGTCCAAACCTTTTTTTAAACCCAGCTACACTAACAGCCTTTACTACATCCTCCGGTAACAAATTCCAGAGTTTGATTACACGTTGAGTGAAAAAATATTTTCTTTTATTAGTCTTAAATAGTTTACCCTGTAGCTTCATTGCATGTCCCCTAGTCTTTCTATATTCTGAAAATGTAAACAATCGATCTACGTTTACCCGTTCTACTCCGTTCATTAATTTATATACTTCTATCATATCTCCCCTCAGCCGTCTCTTTTCCAGGTTAAAGAGTCCTAACCTTTTTAGCCTTTCTTCATAGGAGTATCCTTCCATCCTCTTTACCATTTTGGTGGCTCTTCTCTGAACCTTTTCTAATATCGCTATATCCTTTTTAAGATAAGGCGACCAGAATTGCACACACTATTCAAGGTGCGGTCTCACCATGGAACGGTATAGAGGCATTATAATATCTTTTGTTTTATTTTCCATTCCTTTCCTTATGATACCTAGCATTCTATTTGCTCTCTTGGCTGCCACTGCACACTGGGCTGAGGGTTTTAACATGTTATCCACAATGATGCCTAAATCTTTTTCCTGGGTGGTGGTTCCTAATGTGGAACCTTGCATCGTGTAACCATAGTTTGGGTTGTTCTTCCCTAGGTGCATAACTTTGCACTTGTCCACATTAAATTTCATCTGCCATTTTGATGCCCAGTCTTCCAATTTATCAAGATCCTCTTGCAATTTTCCACAATCCTCTTGGGTTTTAACAACTTTAAATAGCTTTGTGTCATCTGCAAATTTGATAACCTCACTCATTGTTCCACTTTCCAGGTCATTTATGAATACGTCAAAAAGCAGCAGACCCAGCACAGATCCCTGGGGTACCCCACTATTCACCTTTTTCCATTGGGAAAATTGGCCATTTAGCCCTACCCTAGGAATCATAAAGAAAGGAATGGAGAATAAAACAAAGGATAATATAATGCTTCTATATTGCTTCATGGTGCGACCACACCTTGAATATTGTGTGCAGTACTGATCACTGTATCTTAAAAAGGATATAACAGAATTAGAAATGTTAGAGAAGAGCAACCAAAATGGTAAAGGGGATGGAAGGATATTCTTATGAGGAAAGGTTTAAAAGGTTAGGGCTCTTCAACATGGCTGAGGGGAGATATTTTCCTTGGTGTAACCTTGGACCACCTCTTGAACTTCCAGCCTCACATCCTAAACACCACCAGGAGTATCTACTACAAAATCAGAATTCTTTGCATCCTATGCCCTCTTCTACCCCACAGTCTGTCAAGCAGCAATCACCCCTCTCCTCGACCACTGCAACTCCATCTTACAGGAACTACCTAAGGCCACCCTTGCCCTCCTACAGCTGGCTCAAAACACAGCTGCACGACTCATCACCAGAGCAACCAGGCACACCCACATCACGCCCTTATTGAAATCCCTACACTGGCTACCAATCTCATCCCATATCAGGTTCAAGACCATTGTCCTCATGCATAGAGCCCTCCTCAACACTACTGCGGAACAGCTACAACTACTAATTGAGCGCCCCAACAACAGCAGACTCCGGCACCAAAACACTGCAAATATCCTCCTCCTACCTGCATAGAGATCCAAGAAAGGCACATTGACACATCAAGCCTATTCTCGACTCGCTGCCTGCCTACAGGAAGGGAATCATCATTGAGTCTTTGAAGGGCCTTAAGATGGGTTCTAGCCCAGTCATTATTGCTCTCAAAATCATCAGTGGGTAATTGATCCCCTCTGCATCAGAAGTCGTCAGTACATCGATGCTTCCAGAGGAGATCTGCTTCCTGTGAGAGGCCCATATAGAGACTCGGATATTTTTAGAGTACCCCCTTGAGTCTGCATTTGAGCACTCCTAAAAGTCTGAGTATGACTGAGTTCTTTCTGGAGGAGAGATCCCCACAGCTTCTTTCAGATGCCGTTCCTCACAAGTGACAAAAATTGCACTGGGCTGATTCTCCTTGCTTTAGTGAGAGAGATGGACAAGTCCATTCAATTTCTATTGGAAACATAGGATGAACCTAGGACCAAAGAATATCCTTCCAGTATGCTTTTGCCACTTCAGAAGGCAGTAATAGTGTCTGTGCACTGCATCCTTCAGAAACTGCAGAATAGCATATGAATAGATTTTATAGAGTCCGGAAGGTTTCAGGATTTGAAAAGCTTCATTGCAGCACTACTCTATGGTCATCGAATCCGCTCTCAAAAGAGCCAGAAGTTCCAAGTCTGTCTCTTCAGCGCCCCAAGGAAGTATATACTTGGGGAACATCTTGCACAACCTGGATGAGTTTGCAGACTCTCTTGATCCAGAGGAAGCTACACAATATATTCCTTAGTGAAACAAGATGAGTAAGTAAGATATTGCCTGAGGAACATATATTTTCAATATGTCATCAAGCACTTTCTCTTTAAATATTGGAGCCCAGAGAATGCATACTGACACCTTCAAAACGCTCTCCAGAACAGCTTTCGACCCAGCCTCCATTTCATCCAGGAGATTCCACAGCAGAGGATTAAGAGATCCTATTACTCTCACAGGCCATAGGTATCCTCTTCCCTCCCTCTTCACGAATACCAAGCAAACTTAATGCTTCTGTTTTCTGCAGCCAAGGATTCAAAAGCCCCAACCAGTATCCCAGCCAATACCATGAATGAGGTTTTGACTGGTTTCTAGAGGACATTGCTGACATCCCTTTCCTTTCCTGGATAACTTTCCAGTCAGAAGGCTCACACTCCTTCTGGGTCATTGGCCCCTTATAACTTCCAACTCTTGGGTATTCAGTCCTGGGGAAGGTACTGTATTTGCCTTTTCCGAATACTTCCATATTGCCCATGGGAACATAGTCTTTGACCTCTCAGCACTAGGATATACTTCTTCAGGAACTCTCCACATTTAAGGCCACAAATGTGGTTTACCCATCCCACCATGGGAGGAGGGGCTGGAATTTTATTCAAGGTGTATATCCTGGTACTCAGGAAAACAAGGGCTTGCTGTCCCATCTTAGATCTGAGGGATCTGAATAGTAGCTAGTTAGCGAACAGCTCAGAAATGTTTCCCTTTGCACCCTACTACCTTTTCTTCAAAATGGGGATAAGCTATGCTCTCTGGACCTGAAGGATGCTTACACCCACATACAGATATATCTGAGACACAAGAAGTATCTGCGATTCATTGTAGGAAAACATCACATCCAGTACAACATACTGCCTTTCGACCTCCTATCCACTCCTTCTGTTTTCACAAAGTATCTTGTGGTAGTTGCACTGATTCTACACAGACTTGGCATGCACCTATTTCCCTTCTTGGACAACTAGCTGGTCAAGACCACAACTCAGAAAGGCATGCAATAATCCATATACCTCAGCATCATGGTGCTGGAGCTATTAGGTTTTGTCATCAGTTCCTCCTGTCAAACTTGAGCCCATTGCCACTACTGGAATTCATTGGAGCTCTGTTAAGCACAACTCAGCTGAAAGCCTTCCTTTCACAAGAATGCCGTATCCATTTGTTGGCGATCATGATAGAAGTACAATAGAGTCATCAGATGTCAGCAAGGAACATGTTGGGAATGTTGGGCCATATGGCCTTGACAGTTAAGTAACTCCTCTGGCATCTAAACATGAGACAGTCTCAATGGACTTTGAGCACACAGTGGATGCAAGCCATTCAGAGACTTTGTTTTTGTCATTCATCCTCTCCAGGACTGGTATAATCTCTCCACAGAGGCAATCTGTCCAGATGTCTCCGTTTTCAGATTCCTCCTTATCAAAAGTTGCTCATGTGTCCAAGTTGGGCTAGGGAATCCATGTAGATGAGTTCTGCGCTCAGGGTTTTGGACCATCCAGAAAAGCCTCCATCAGCTCAATTTCCTGGAAATGAGAGCAATTTGAATGCTATAAAGACTTTCAGTTTGCCAACCAATTTGTCATGGTCCAAACATATAATCAAGTAGCAAGATGATACTACATCAACAAGCAGAGAGGAACCAGGTTTATACCTCCTGTGTTGGGGAGACTATTTTTCAGAGGATGACTCTGAGCCACATACCTACCTGGCAAAGACAAGTCCTTCAACTTCATAAATGGACCCTGAACCAAGGAGTGGTTCAGACCATCTTTTGAGAGTTGGGCACCTTCTTGATAGATGTATTTACCACTGCTCAGAACAAGCAAGTGCATCATTTTTATTCCAGTGTAGGCTGCCAAGCAAATTAACCTCAGCGTCCTCCTTCCCTTGGGGGAGGGTCTTCTGTTTGTGTATCCTCCTATTCCTCGGATTCCTAAAACTTGTAGCAACAGGGGCACAGTGATAATCATAGTGCCTTATTGGCCCAGTCAGACATGGTTTCGTCATCTTCTCTAACTTTTCATCAGGGACCCGGTTCATTTAAGTGACTCACTATCTCTAATTGTGCAAGATCAGCAGATGCTATTGCACTATAACATCAAGTCCCTAGCCCTCATAACTTGTATGTTAAGGGGATCATTTTTTCCTCTGATTTTGCCACTTGGTATCACCACTCTTCTCTTGGCCTCTAGAAGGACTAGAAAAGGGACTGCTACTTCTGGAGAGAGATCTGCAATTGTGAGTATATACTTCTGGGAATTTTCTGAAAAGACTTTTGTATTAAAGCTAATATCTCCAGGAACAAGCAGGAATGAGTCTTCACATATGGGTACGTCGGTACCGACGGAGCCTGCGCGGGAACGCTTCCCAGCGTCCAATCAGAAAGCTTTTGGAAGCATCCCACCATGCCTGCGTGCTGCCTTCCCGCCTTTCCCAACTGCCTCTCCTCAGTTTTCGTTTTTCCGCGGAGCCGGCAGAACGTCCTCCTGTCACCGCAGAAAATTCTTCTTTTAATCCTTTAGTTTTCTTGTTGTCGTGGCTGTCTCCCCGATGCCATCGGTACCGCCGGTGTTTTTCTCTTTTCTTGTAAAATTTTTTCCTTTCAGGGAATATTTTTTTCTTCTCAGTGTCTTACGGTTTTTCAGGCCTTCCAGGCCTCTCCAAGTCCTTCATGGAATCGCCAGCCACTTTCTCCAAGAAATGTTCAAACTGTGGCGGTACAACTTTATTTTTAGACTCCTATAATTGGTGTCTAAGCTGTTTGGGTCCTGACCTTTTTCCTCCGGAGCCCTCGGGCAACAGTATTGTGAGAAGAAGTTTTCAACATCGAGTTTCCCTCGATATGAGGTTCCCTTCCAACTTCAGGGCACCGACCATTTCTTCTTCTACACAGGATCAGGTAACCCACAAACAGTCTGTTAAGACTAGCCAACCCTCGAGTGGTAGGTCTCATGCACAGCATGTAGACGGCTCCGGCCTTGCCCTCGAGGGCCCATTGGTTTCAAAACCCCGGCGGGAGTCTTCGGCCTCCAAAGCCTATGTGGGGTTTCAGGTTGTTCCTGGGGTTCACCCCCCACAGAACATTCCTGAGCAGTGTCCGGTGGTGGCATCTGCTTCGAGCGGTACCGATACCCCGGCATCGGCACTGGTGTTGGAAACACTCCTCACCAGGGATCGTCGTCTGGCATCCTCGGAACCTACGGGACCGGTGCATACGTTCCAGACTGACTTTCCAGTATCGGTACCGGCACCGATACTGCCTCCGACGTCGGTACTCTCCAGACATGCATCGATAAACCCGATTCCTTCGATGCCGAGTCTGGAATCGATCTCCAATTTGGAGGACTGGGTATCGACTTGCCTTGGTACCGGCTCCCGTCGGTACCAAAGGCTCGGTTCCGATGGTTCGGATCCACAACTCTCGGTTCCTCCGATGCCGTTTGGATTCCCACCGGCTGGGTTTCATCCATCGGTATCAGACACAGTACCAAAGTCGGTACCGATGTCTACATTATCCTCAATGCCGAGTTTGGAATCGATCTCTAGTTTGGAAGACGCGGTTCTGACACGCCTTGATACCTTGACCTGTCGATACCGGAGGCTCGGTGCCGAGGGTGATGGCCGAAAGTTTTCGGTTACCTCGGTACCAATTGAGCTGTCACCGGTGGCTGTTCCGATGTCTGTGTTTGGTTCGGTTCCGACATCGGTACCGGTATCGGTACCGGTCTCCACTGTAGCATCGTGCCCAGCTCCTTCCATGCTTCTTTTAACAGGATCACTCCCTTCTATACCAAGTTTGGAGACGATACCTGGCATGGACGATGTGCTACTGACTGTCGCTGGTCCTGACCTCCAGTACCAGCGTCCATCCATTAAGGATCCCATATTGCACCGTTTAGATGCATCCTTCGGTGCCCAGGCTAGTTCCTCAGATCTAACCTGTCCAAGGGAGGTTCTCTTTGGAGATCCTTCTTTTCAGAGTTTCCTCTGGGATATGGCAAGATCACTTGCCATCTCTATCCCTGGACATGATCCTACACAAGGCTCTGTTTCTACCGATATAAACGGCCTAACCGGAGTTTAACTATGGTACAGCATACAAAACACAAACAACTCCACTAATTTAACCAATTGTAGCAATTGAATAACTTTGCACTACACAAGCTAACAATACTGCGGTGACAGGGGAGCACAGACCTCAGACAAACCCCCAAATAGGCATTGAGTACTTCAAAACCGGAAAAACCGGATTTCAGTAAACCATGGGGAAAGAATAGCATCAGCGGTCTGTGACCTACCCCCACCATCCATCAAACAGTATTGAAAAGCTTATTTTTATAAGCTTTATAAGCTTATTTTTATAAGCTTTTCAATACTGTTTGATGGATGGTGGGGGTAGGTCACAGACCGTTGATGCTATTCTTTCCCCATGGTTTACTGAAATCCGATTTTTCCGGTTTTGAGTACTCAATGCCTATTTGGGGGTTTGTCTGAGGTCTGTGCTCCCCTGTCACCGCAGTATTGTTAGCTTGTGTAGTGCAAAGTTATTCTGTTTCTACCGAAGCAAAGGAAAACATAATGCTTCCTTTGCATCATTCCTTGCAGGATCTTCTTCTACGAATGTGGGAAGCACCTTTAAGGGTACCCCCACCTTCCAGAGCAACTGATCTCCTATATCAGGTGCCCCCCTCTCCAGGGTTTCAAAAGACTCAACTTCCTCATCATTCCATTGTAGTGGAATCAGCAATGAGGCGGGTGAAGAGTAAGAAAAAGCACTCTTCTTATCCGCCAGGTCGTGAGTCTAAGACACTAGATGCCTTTGGACGTCAAACCTTCCAGACATCCATGCTTTCAGCAAGAATTCTCTTATATTTTTTTTATATGAGTCTATCTCTTGAGGAGGTCACCAAGAAATTGCGTCTTTTGACTCCCTTTCTTTCAGAACCCAAGACTGCAGACTCACTGCTTAGTCATATTCAAAATATCTCTTGGTTTCTTACTCGTGCTTCCCTAGACTCATTTGAGTCTGTTAGCAGGACTTCTGCTATAGCTATAGGGGCACGACGTAGAGCCTGACTCCAAGCTTCAGACTTAGACAAATGGGCACAACAAAGACTGGGTAATACTCCTTGCACTGGAGAAAATCTCTTCAATAAGGAGTCTTTACGTCAGGTTACTCAGTGGTTCACTGACTTACCTGTTTCTAAGGGCTGTTCTACACCCTCTTCTTTCCCAGTAGGTAGGAAATGTCCTACCAAACTTTCTTCCCCTAGGGGGAGAAGGTTTTATTCATCTTCTGCCCATCACACAGATGTTCCCAAACAAAGGAAACATCGCCCTGGTCTGAAGAATCCAAACTTACCAGGCTCACCAAACCCAGCATCTGCAGGGTTTCTGATTAATCACATATTTTTGTGTCTCTTGGGGTTTAGAACCTGCAGTTGGCTTCTTGTCAGTAGAAGCCTTTCACTGCTTCATTTTAAACTCTAGGCATCGATCTCTTTTCACAAGACATCCATTTTTCTCTGTTATACGAGCTTTTAGGATGTTCATGCCTATAGGTCACAGCTTCTCCTCTTCTGCTAGGGAAAGAGGTTTAACAACTATCAAATGATAGTTTTTCTGTACCAGCATGAATTTTTTCCTTCTACAAACTTACCATATTGTAAGTCTCCATTCAGCTCCATCTTCTCTACCCTCTTATCAAGCATTTCCCCTGTTAGAGTGGTACTATTACACTGGAGGGCTTCTCTTCAGCCCTTTTAGTTTTGTCACTATTCCAGTGTGGAGTTTTCCTCTGAGTTAACTCCTTCTTCTTTTTTGCTTTGGGGCAGCTTTCAGGCAGGTCCAGAGTTTTCTTACTCCTGTTCTGTCTGTTCTTTCTGTTTTTTAACAGAAAGATTCTTTCTGATGTCTTACTAGCAGCTGCCCATGCAGGAGTCCTAGTGATTGGACCACTGGTTCTTCCCCACAAGCATCCAGAGTTGTCCTCCACTATATTCTTTCTGGCCTCAGTAGTGACTCCAAGACAGTGGATTCATCTTTCTTGGCAAATCTTATCACTACAGGCTTCTCTGATTGTTTCTATTCTTGCCATCTCCAATCCCTTGGGTTTGGCAGCATAGTCGGCCTAGCTACTGGCTTTTCCAGCAGCCAGTTCTATCTCCTAATTCTCCTGCATTATGCTCTCTGCAATCTACAGAGAAGCTTTCCACTATGGGCCCTTGCTAGAGAGCATTAGGATTTCCTCAAACAGCTGTCCTAGATGGTTGGAAAAGGCTCCCTCAGTCATGCCCCTCATGACTGGAAGGGTTCTTCCTACCCTACTATCTCCTTTCTAAAGCAAAGGACATGGGCCTTCTCTTACGTGAAAGCTTAAAGAGTTGTTCAAGTCCCTCGTTTGGTCCTCTGGATTCCCACCAGGAATATGCTCTCTTTTCTTCCTTGCAGCTCATCCTCATGGTATCCTAATCCTTCATGGACAGCGCATATTTAGCTAAAGAACGCATGATACCCTTTTCTAATCGAAAAAGCAGTACAAATTCAGACCCAAGAATACATTGATAGTTCAGCCCCCCTTGATGATCAACAGTATGGGTTTCGCCCTCATCACGGGGTGGAGTCACTACTAACAGTTCTAATTGATACCCTTGTAAGAGGTATTGATAATTCAAAACAGGCATTCCTACTCATATTCATTGACATCTCTGCAGCCTTTGACAGTGTTCACCACTCAACAATGATTAGTAAACTAAGACAATTAGGAATAAAATCCACGGTTCTTAACTGGTTTTCCTCTTACCTAAGTGATCGAACTCAAACGGTAGGAGGTTGAATAGGAAGGAGAAATTAGACCTCACCTGCTAATGGGTAGTACCAAAGCAGTACCTAACCCTGGGAGGTACCTGTGAGCCCCGCAACCACAGCCGAAGCCCCCACACAGGCATCCTGTCTCGCCTGCACATCCAACCGATAATGTCGCGCAAACGAATGAAGAGAAGACCAGGATGCCGCTCGACAAATATCCACCGGTGGCACCAAGGCCGACTCCGCCCACGAGGCAGCCTGACCTCTGGTAGAATGAGCACGAAGCCCGAGTGGAACGGACTTGCCTCTGGTCTCGTACGCGACTCGAATCGCATGTTTCACCCAACGAGCTATGGAGGCCTTGGAGGCCGCTTGCCCCTTGGACGGTCCCCCAAACAGAATGAACAACCTGTCCGACTTACGAAACGATTCGGTCTCCCGAAGGTAT
The DNA here is from genome assembly GCA_033557465.1 of Ichthyophis bannanicus. NCBI lineage: Eukaryota > Metazoa > Chordata > Amphibia > Gymnophiona > Ichthyophiidae > Ichthyophis > Ichthyophis bannanicus. The sequence goes on from CM066032.1 coordinate 510,791,733, forward strand.
TTACGGAGCACACGACCCATATCTAACTTACGCAGGGAGCGATCGAAAGAACCTGCCCCGACGCCGCGAAGGTGGGCAGCGAGACCGGTTGATTCAGATGAAATGTGGACACCACTTTAGGCAGAAAAGACGGGACCGGACGCAAGACCACCTTTTCTGCTGAAAACTGAAGAAACGGCGGTCTACACGAAAGCGCCTGCAAATCCGAAATCCATCTAGCGGAACATAAGGCCACCAAGAAGGCTGTCTTCCAGGACAATTCTCGGATACCACAGGACGTACGGGGCTCAAAAGGAGACTCCGTCAAGGCTTCCAACACTAGATTCAAATCCCAAGGAGGAATAACCTGCCGAATCGGAGGCCGAAGTTGCTTGGCCGCTCTAAGGAACCGCAGAACATCCGGATGCGTGGAAAGGGGAGCTCCGTGAACCGGCCCGCGAAAAACCGCAAGAGCCGCTAGCTGCACCTTCAAGATGCTAAGAGCAAACTCTTTCTCTAGCCCACACTGAAGAAACGCCAGAACATCCGGAATGGAAGACTTCCTGGGCCGCAAGGTCCGATCCGCACACCACACCTCAAAAACGCGCCACACCCAAATGTACGCTAACGACGTGGACCGCCTCCTTGATTGTAACAGCGTGGCTATCACAGCCGCCGAATAACCTTTGCGGCGCAAACGCGTCCTCTCAAGAGCCATGCCGTAAGCGTTAGATCGGCGTACCAAGGGCGCCTGGGCCAATCCGGAGCAATGAGGATCACCAGCCCCTCATGACTTGCTGCCCTCTGAATGAGCCGGCCCACCAAGGGCCACGGAGGAAATACATACAGGAGCTGCCCCAACGGCCAGGGTTGAACGAGGCCGTCGAGTCCCTCCGACATATGCTCCCTGCGCCTGCTGAAAAATCGCACAGCTTTGGCATTGCCTAGAGTCGCCATAAGGTCCATGACCGGCTGACCCCAATGCAAAGTGAGCTCGTGGAAGACATCTGCATTGAGCTCCCATTCTCCGGGATCTAACACATGCTGACTGAGTTCTTACCTTTTGAGTTCGAAAACCTCACTTCAAAACTTACAATCAGGAACTAGGCCTCCCCCAGGGCTCTGCACTGTCAGCGCTACTATTTAATATTTACTTAAAACACATCTGTCAAATATTTAAAAAATTCAATGTTCTCTATCACCTTTATGCGAATGACATAATGATGTATGTCCCATTCACAATACCTAATATTCCTACACTACTTATTAATACCTGCCTCAATGAAATAAACAATTGGCTAAATGAAAACAACTTATTCATTAATCACGCTAAAACAGAAGCCCTAATAGTAACTAAAAACACAACTTTCATTCCCCCATCACACATTACATTGCAAAATAATGATATCAAAATAAAAACTGAAATACGTTACCTAGGCGTAATACTAGACAAACACCTCAGTATAGACACATCCGTTCCCCCCTCAGACCCTTTTCCCCTTCCCTGCGGAGTCCCACAGGGCTCCGTTCTCGCACCTTTGCTCTTCAACCTCTTTCTGACTCCTCTCACCTTGTTGATACAACAGTTTGGGATCACGGCCTTCTTTTATGCAGATGACATTCTTCTTCTCTATTACACCTCCCCTGTTTGTCCTGATCTTGCCCCCCTAAACCTGTGTCTAACTGCTGTCTCCGACTGGTTAACTAATAACTGCCTCCATCTCAACACCTCCAAAACTACTGCTATTTGGTTTTCCCACGGTCATCAGCCCCCCTCTCTGGCCCCCTATTTCTCTGGTTCACCTATCTCTCTTGTTCACCTATCTCTCTTGTTCCTACTTTTTGTTATCTTGGTGTACTTTTCGATTCTGACCTTTCCTTTTCAGCCCACATTTCCCATATCTCCAAAACCTCTTTCTACTACCTCCGTCAGATCCGGGCAATTCGTCCTTTTCTTTCTCCCTCTGCTCTTACTACTCTGCTTCTATCACTGGTTATTTCTCGCATTGACTTCGCCAATTCCATTTTCACTGGTCTCACCAAGCTCCAACTGTCACGTCTTCAACGAATCCAAAATACAGCCACTCGACTCGTGTCCCACTCCTCCCCCAAAGACCACGTCACCCCCCTTCTTTTCCGCCTTCACTGGTTACCAATTTCCTTCCGCATTCAGTTCAAACTACTCACCCTTGTTCATAAAGCACTTCACACCTCCACTCCTCAATACCTGGCTGACCTCATCCACTTTCACACTCCCAGACACACTCCCCGCTCCTTTCATCTCAACCGTCTCACACTACCCCCTCCCTCCCTAGCCCACCTGCACTCTACCCGTTCCTCAGCTTTTTTTTTTCTAGGCCCTGCCCTCTGGAACTCCCTTCCCACCGCCCTCCGCCTGGAACATCATCACCCTACCTTCAAGCTGGATCTAAAGACTCACCTTTTCTCCCTTGCCTTTGGCCCTCCCTCCTCTCACCCCTAACCTTTTTTCCTATACCTTTTGATATCAACCTGCTCTCCCATTTTCTCTCTACAAAGTAATTGTAACTCTCTTTCTACTTTTCCGGCCTTGTGCCTTGCTGTTACTGTAATATTTTATTATCATTGTAAACCGCTCTGCTATTTTGAAGGGCGGTCAATCAAATCAATAAACATAAACATATACGAAATATAACAAAAAAAGTTTATTTTAAACTTAAAGTATTAAAACAACTCCGCCCCCTAATGCACCTACAGGATTTTCAACGTATAATACAAGCTATAATAACTCCCCATTTCGACTTTGCGAACTTAACCCTACTAGGCGTAACAAAGCATAATTTTAAAAAACTTCAACTAGCACAAAATGCAGCAGCCAGGACTATCATGAATGCCCCACCATTCCACCATATAACACCTATTTTAGAATATTTACACTGGCTCCCGATTCAATGCCGGATTCAGTATAAAACTCTTTTAACTACTTACAAAGTCCTAAATAACACAGCACCTCTTACTTTAAATAACCTTATCAATAAAGAACTCAATCATAATCTTCAAAGACGAGACCAACTAAATAAACTAATAACACCAAAGGAATTTGTAAAGGCCAAAAAATCAACAAACAAGAAAGCATTCTCTCATGCTGCCCCTATAACTTGGAACAACATTCCTTCGGAATTAAGATCCTTACCTCAAATCATGGAGTTCAGGAAAAAACTTAAAACACATTTATTCGCAACATACTATGGATCCTTGTCGAACTCACCTTTTCAACAAGAAAAAGGATAGTTTCACCAGCTGACATAACCCATCTCTGAACTGAAATAAGTGCTAAAACCCCAAACCGATGTTATTGAAAACATACATACCTTGTGCATAGTTATAATCCGGTTCTTTGTATATAGTTTACAACTGTTAATTGTAAGATTGAACTTCTTGTAGTTTCACATTGTTATATGTAAAAACAGCATAGCCTTGTTTACTGTTGTTCCATGTAAACCGCAACTGATCATTGGAAGGTGCGGTATATAAAAACTCGCTAATTAAATTAAATTAAATTAAATTTTTTTGCCCCTCAAGTAAGTCAACATGGTATCTCATTCCTATGCGTCTTCTGTCCATTTACCATGCCAGAGTTCTGGAGGACTCGGGACTTGCTGCCTGCAGACTATTATCCTCTGCTGTTCACGTAACCATCCTGGTTTTTTTCACTGACTAGCATTCTTGCAGCAATCTAGTCTGCTCTTTGTCAGGGGGATTTTTCCCCTGACTTTCTTCCATCACAACCAGGGGAAATAGATTCTCTATATATCTTCTCAAGTAGGTTCCACCTTCTTGTTATTAGATGAATCTCTCCTCTTAACATCTCCTATGTGAATATACTTTCTATAAGCACATCTCTGTCTGCCTAATTGCAGACACTTATATCATTTGTGTGTGTATATGTTTTGCCCTTCTATATCTCACTATAGATATATATTCTTATATGTGTATCTATCTATCTATCTATCTATCTATCTATATATATATGTGTATGTATATATATATACGTATATATATATCTATATATATACATCTATCGAGATATTTATTATAGGTAGATATGTATTACATACTTATCTATCTCACTGTCTATGCTCATATAGATATATATGTCTCTATATGATTCTGACAGTTGGGCTCTACCCATACCATGCTGTTCCAGCATGTTTGGGGTGCTACACACACAACTATTCCAGTGGTAGTTAATTACTTTTCTACCATACCCCTAAAAGCTTTTAGGTACCCCTGAAGCTCTCCATGTTCCAGTATCTTTCCTACCTGACATCAGTTAGGAAAGACATTGCAGATCTTCAGTCATTTTGAGGCTAACGCCTCGAGCATCTGTCCTTTCTTTTGGGATATAAGGGTTTTCCATACCCCTTCTTCCCACAAGGTTTAGGCCTGTTTGTCCAAATCAGTCAGACTTTTCCTCTTTTTGCTCCTATCAGTGAGTCACTCTGTAGCCAAAAGAGTTTGGGCTTTTTTCATAAAGCCTTCCGCTGACGGCTTACAGTTTTTGGTACTACCCCAGTTTACCCCTGGGGTTACCTCTTACCTTTCAGAATTCCTGACCTCCATTATGTTTTCCACAAAATGCATGTGCTTAAAAAGAGGCTTTTATTTACAATACCAATGGATGCTGCCCACCCGACACAGGCCGTGTTTCGTTTAATAAAACTTCATCAGGGGTAAAGGGCAACTAAAAACAAAAACATCCAATAAATACATTCAAATAAAACATGACAATAAAACATGCATTAAAAGAAAGCATATAAATAGTTAAAACCATAATAAACATGTCAATAAATAAAGAACTATATAAATAAACACTTATGTGATTAAATAAATAAAATTGCATTTTGTTCTATCCTTGGACACATCACGTTCCTCTACTATGAACTGTTTCTGACGTGACGTTTTGCTCTTAGTTGGACTCCATTATGTTTTCCTACAGGTTTATTACCTCTACTTTTGCAGTGAGGTCCTCCTTGAGGTTCCTCTACTGGATCCCCAGTAGATCCCATGAACCTCCTTACTTTGTACAATCCTGTTAGGGGAGGTCCATATTGCAATATTTCTTTTTCAATATATTTGATGATAATTGTCATCCACATAGGGACTTCTTATCTGCAGTCCTATGTTAGGTTAGCTGTCTTTTACAGCACCTTTCTGTTTCAACTCCTTCCCACCATCCTGGGATGCCTGGCCATATGAGGTGTAGCATGTTCCAATCCATAACATGCTGGGACTCCAGGCATCTTAGCTTGGGAGTCCCCATATGTGAAGACTCATTCCTGCTTGTTCCTGGAGATAGCACAGTTACTTACCTGTAACAGGTGATCTCTGGGAACAGCAAGAATAAGTCTTCACAACCCTCCCACCTCCCCTAGGAGTTGTATCTCTCTATCTATCTTTCCTTTCCTCTCTCTCTCTCTCTTTGTCTCAGCTTTAAAACTTAACTGAGGAGAGGCAGTTGGGAAAGGCGGGAAGGCAGCACGCAGGCGTGGTGGGATGCTTCCAAAAGCTTTCTGATTGGATGCTGTTGGAAGCGTTCCCGCGCAGACTCCGTCGGTACCGACGTACCCATATGTGAAGACTTATTCCTGCTGTTCCCAGAGATCACCTGTTACAGGTAAGTAACTGTGCTTAATCTGTGAACCCAGTGTTTTTTGTTAAATCAGTCAGGGCCTAGTAGCAGCAGTTTAAATTTACAACACAGAAGAGAGCTTTCTGATTAAATTTGGAACCCAGCAGAGAGCGTGTAGTTTAAATTTCATAATAAGTCAGAGTCTAGCAGCAGCAAAGAGCTGTAATTTAAATCAAATCAGAATATAACTTAACATAAAAGGCAAAACCAGGTCGGTACTCTTTGAGCAACAAATAAAGTCTTCTAGAGACCTTTACAAAGAGGCCTTCTACCTAGGGGGCAAGAGACCTGTGAAACATTTTCAGTAGGTGTTAACACCAGATGGCAGGTCAAAAGGCCATTTTGAAAGACTCCTTCTATCCAAGCAAAGACTGTTAATCACCCAGGAAGTTGGTCACAGCTTACCTCAGCAGCACAGGACAGGGTACTGTGTAGCAGCCCTCTTTTAATAAGTCTTATTTCCCCCCCTCCCTCCCTCCCTCCCCAACACCCACCCACCCCTGGGATAATCATAGCTTTATAGGTACTTACACATCTTAAAGGAAAGGAGGTGCTCTCAGGTGAAGCTCGTTATCCAAATTGGTCATTCACTAAGGACCTGAGATTAATTAAGCTTCAGGTGAACAAGGTATAGTAAACATATTAGGTACAGTTTTATTAGTGTAAATATCCATAGCAACCCTTAGTAAGTAAAGAACTTAAATATCTAAACACAAGCTTAAAACTAAGATGCAGACAGCAGTCCAGCAGCAAGATGGGGGCTTTAAAGTCTTTTGCATTGAGTGTCACATGTATGATTTTCTCCCAGTTGGTGAGAGGTCTTACGTGTGCACTAGGTGCAAGAAGCTCTTTGCTCTCAGGGAACGAGTCCATTCTCTAGAGGCTAGAGTAGCAGACTTGGAAGACATAAGAAAGACAGAGAGGTACATAGACAAGACCTACAGGGATATAGTCCTGAAATCCCACCTCCAGTCTGGCAGCATCCCTGTTGCTATGGAGGAGAAAGGTCACGTGACAGTAGAGCATCACCCTGGTGTGGCAGGAAGTGATCCTGTAACTAGGACCTGTCCTCCAGGTGATGTAAAACCCTCTCGCACTGAGGAAGTTTCTCCAGGGCCATGTGCCCATGAGGGAAGGGTTAGGACAGCCGTTATAGTTGGTGATTCGATCATTAGGCATGTAGATAGCTGGGTGGCTGGTGGACGTGAGGAACGCCTGGTAACATGCCTGCCTGGTGCGAAGGTAGCGGACCTCACGCGCCACCTAGATAAGGTCTTAGATAGTGCTGGAGAGGAGTCTGCTGTCTTGGTATATGTCGGTACCAATGACATAGGAAAATGTGGTAGGGAGGTTCTGGAGGATAAATTTAGGCTTTTAGGTAGGAAATTGAAATCCAGAACTTCCAGGGTAGCTTTCTCCGAAATGCTTCCCGTTTCACGCGCAGGACCCAAAAGGCAGGCAGAGCTCCGGAGTCTCAATGCGTGGATGAGACAATGGTGCAGAGATGAGGGTTTTGGATTTTTTAGGAACTGGGGAACATTCTGGGGAAAGGAGGGGCTCTTCCGAAGGGATGGGCTTCACCTTAACCGGGAGGGAACCAGGCTGCTGGCATTAACCTTTAAAAAGGAGATAGAGCAGCTTTTAAACTAGATAATAGGGGAAAGCCGACTGTCATCCAAGAGCTCATGGTTCGGAAGAATGTATCCTTGAAGGATACTACCAAAAGCAGAGAGGTTCCAAAAAAGAGTAAAGTAGCCCAAATGCCCTAGAGTATGGAGCAGACAGAGCTTAAAGATCCCAAATTACCCATGCCTACCAATAGCCAGATTAATATGTATAAAATAGAGTCTCTAAAATGCTTGTATGCAAATGCTAGAAGTCTAAAAAATAAGATGGGAGAGTTAGAATATATAGCACTAAATGAGAGGTTAGATATGATTGGAATATCAGAGACATGGTGGAAGGAGGACAACCAGTGGGACACTGTGATACCTGGGTACAAACTGTATCGTAATGATAGAGCTGATCAAATTGGTGGAGGGGTTGCGCTCTATGTTAGAGAGGGCATTGAGTCAGAAAGGATTAAAGTTTTGCAGGAAACAAAATTTACTGTAGAATCTATATGGATAGAAATTCCATGTAAAAAGGGGATGGCAATAGGGTTGTACTATCGACGCCTGGCCAGAATGAACAGTTGGATGATGAAATGCTCAAAGAAATCAAGGAAGCTAACAAAAGTTACAGCACAGTAATCATAATGGGTGATTTCAATTACCCCGGTATCGACTGGGTCAGTGTCACGGCAGGACATGCTAGGGAAATAAAGTTCCTAGATGAAATAAATGACTGCTTCTTGGAGCAGCTGGTTCATAAACCGACCAGAGGGGAAGCCACATTGGACCTAGTCCTTAGTGGAACGCCAGATCTAGTGCAAGAGATAAGGGTGTTGGGGCCACTTGGCGATAGTGATCATAGCATGTATAATTTGTATATAGTTCCTCCAGTTTCTTCCATGTTTACTACCCCTGTTAATGGTAAACTCAATGTGACCTGTTACATTGCAGTATGTTCTGTTCAACTGTAAACCGCACTGATTAACACAGGTCTGCGACTAAAAAGCTGTTTGATTATTTTCATCTAATTTCCATGTATTTTGGTGTGCTGAAAACAAATAAAATATTGAAAAAATTCCTAGACGTCATGATTTGCCACAACATGCAAAATTGTCTTCAAATTTATCAAATTTTTTCAAATTACTATTAATTAATTCAAATTACTATTAATTAATTCACATAAGTGCATTTAAGATATAAAATGCCAAAAAAACCTTAAAAGGGTTGTCCGAGTTATGTAAAAAAAACATATGGCACTGTAAATCTGATGGTCAGCAATATATGCATAAGCTAAGCAAGTTTTAAGTCCGTGCTTCTAATTGTAGAAGGGGTTAATCTTTCCTGAAGAATCCAGTGGGAGGGAGACACAAGGCAGATAACAGCAGCTCCGGTCAGTGCAGGGGGGCGTGGCCAGCACTGTGACGTCTCTTGTACAGACACAGAGCTGCTCTCTCCTGCATGCCACACTTGTGCACAAATCATTATCAGGTTCTTGGTGCTAGGCTGTTCACACTTTTTCATCGCAATTCGTGTTAGCTCGTCATTCTTCAACTGTTACGTTATGGCTCCGCGAAAGTGTATTAATTCGCCAGACAGTTTCTGTTTCATCTGTGGTGAATATACAGTGTTGAAGCAACAGCAGAATATTACAGACTTTGTGAAAAAAGTATATTTTGCATACTTTGGACTAAAAATTGGAGATCAAGATAAAGTATGGGCGCCTCATAAAGTGTGCGAACTGTGTGTTGAGGACCTCCGAAACTGGTTCAAGGGTAAGAAAAAATCTTTCCTTTATGGGATTCCTATGGTATGGCGAGAGCAAAAGAACCATAGTGACGACTGTTACTTTTGTTCATGCGATGTGAAAGGGTTTAATTCCAAATGGAAGCATTCCATTTCATACCCCAATCTTCACTCGGCAATTCGTCCCATCCCCCATGGCACAGATATACCAGTACCCAAGCCCCCTGCTACCTTGGAAGAGATACCTAGCTCCGATGAAGGTGAAGTCATACCTGAACCAGATGACGAAACAAGTTCTGACTTTGAAGATGATACAAGACCAAAATTGTTTTCCCAGGAGGAGATGAATGATTTGGTAAGAGACTTGAATCTTCCCAAAGATGCTGCTGAGTTACTCGGATCAAGGCTGAAAAGCAGGAATTTATTGTTGCCAGGAGTGTCATCTTCATGGTTCAGACATTGTGAAAAGGAGTTTGTTCCTTACTTTGCCCAGGAAGACAAGTTGGTTTATTGCATTGATGTCGAAGGTCTGATGGGTCAATTTATAATCCAATATGATTCAGAGCAATGGCGTCTTTTTATAGATTCTTCAAAAAGAAGTCTCAAAGCAGTTTTACTCCACAACGGTTTTTACGCTTCCATACCTGTAGGTCATTCCGTATACTTGAAGGAAACCTACGAGAATTTGGAATTGGTTCTTCGTAAACTTAAATATGAAGACCATGGTTGGCAAGTGTGTGGGGACTTGAAGGTCTTGTGCATGCTGCTCGGGCAACAAGCTGGGTATACCAAATATCCTTGTTTTCTGTGTCTATGGGACAGTCGAGACCGACAAAATCACTGGACCAAGAAGAGTTGGCAGCCAAGGGTGCTAACAGTCGGTGAAAAAAATGTCCCCCGAGAAACTTTGGTACCTTCCCATAAAGTTCTTCTACCAGCTCTCCACATAAAATTGGGATTGATGAAGCAATTCGTAAAATCACTTCCAAGAGATGGAGAATGCTTTAAATACTTGGTCACCAAGTTTCCAGGCCTGTCGGAGGCAAAATTGAAGGAAGGTGTGTTCGTCGGACCAGACATTAGAAGGCTTATAGTTGACCAAGAGTTTGTCAATACCATGACGGATCCTCAAAAAGAAGGGTGGATTGCATTTAAAGAAGTCGTACAGAAATTTTTAGGCAATAACAAAGATCCTCACTACAAAAAGATTGTCGGACGAATGCTGAAAGCATTTATTTATTTATTACAATCTTTTATTTATTACAATCTTTTATATACCGCGCTATTTGATATCAGCGCGGTTCACATACAACAACATCAACAGAATAACAGGCTATTCCGTGTTTACAGCAAACAGGTATATAAACTTGGGTAACATAAGGTTAACTTATTACAAACATGATTATATAAAAGGTATCATGACAACACAAAAGTCCTAATCTTAGTTTGAAAGTGCATTTCCTTCAGTCCCACCTTGACTACTTTCCTGAAAATTTGGGAGCTGTGAGTGAGGAACAAGGCGAACGATTCCACTAAGGGTCTGCATCCACTTTCAAGTCCCTAGCCCTCACAGCTTGAGAGTTGAGAGGTTAGAGGTCAACTTCCTGAACCTGTCAATTGGGGTAGCCAATGTCATCTTGGCTTTCACAAGTTTCTTCCAGAAGGTCTTGTGCTTTCAAATAGCAGAGGTTTGCCATCTGGTGTGAAGTTCAGGCCTTATATATCCTTTCTCCTTTTCCACACAAAAACTGCTTGAAATACCTTCTACACTTTTCGCAATCTGGTCTAAAACCTAACTCTGTCAGTGTCCACCTCCATGCACTGGGAGCTTATCAATGTGTAGAGGATAAACCCATCTTTTTGCAGCCTATAGCTATCTGCTTCATGCATGTTTTGCTTTTATTGAAGCCCCTGTTAAACCACCAATATTATCATGGGACTTCAGTGTAATTTTGTCTTGAAGCCTCCCTTTGAGCCACTATGTTCATGTAAACTGATGTTTTTAACCTGGAAGGTATTGGTTTTGGTGGCATTTACCTCAGCATACAAAATAAGTGAGCTTCAGGCTCTAGTAGTAAATCCACCCTACACAAGGTTTTTTCACAAATAGGGTGATGCTGCGTAATATCCAAAATTCCTTCCTATGTTGGTGTCAGATTTCAACCTTAACTAATCGTCTTTCCAATATTTATGTTCAGACCTTGTTCCCCTGAAGGGGAAAAAGTGCTACATGCGTTAGACTGCAAGGCTCTTCCTGCTCTCAAGCACTTCATTATATGTATGCACCATGCTCTACTTCTCCCCACATATCATTATCCTGCTCCTGGCCATTCATGCAATCATCCAAATATCAGCACTCACCACTTCTTCCATCATTCCCATCACACATCACTCGTACAACTGCAGATTCCAACCTCTCAAGCCTCAAAACAGGAACACCTACAACTTAATCAAGATTCAACCATCTCCCAGACATTGTACTTCTCCCGTTCATTCACCCATCAACCAACCGCTCAAGTGTGTCCTTATTAACACCAGATCTCTCTGCAACAAAATACCCTTCTTTGTCGACTACATCAAGGATAATTGCATTGACATACTTGGCATAGCAGAATCATGGTTCGAGAAGTTAGACAGCATCCTCTTAAACCAGGACAGCATGGCATCCCCAGGGCACATAAAAGAGGAGGTGGAGTACTTATATTAGCTAAAGAGGAGCTCCATTTCAATTTTGCTAACTCCAGTTTCACTAATGACTTGGACATCATCACCATATTCAACACTCGTATCAGTCTTCCTAGCATATAGACCACCAATAATAGGTTCCAGTGACCTCTCCCCACTAATTGAGGAGGTATGCTGTGAATACCACAAGAACAGATGGTTCATTCTGCTAGGTGACCTCAACCTACCCACCTTATCTTTTATTTTTTTAAATTCTTTTTATTGAGTTTTGTATTCAAACACAATAATCAATCATCATACTTCTTAAATATTAACAGTTAACAAAAACTACAACATAAATACAGTACAACCTGTTACAATATTGCTGGCTATGATCAATTGGTGCATAAATTAGTTGGATTAAATATGCTGCTCGTAGCTCCATTGCCTACTAGATAATCTCGTTGGGTTTCTCTGGCTCCACTAATCTGGAGAATAACCCTTAGAATGCAATCTGGCTAACACCATTTGTGACTGCGCGTGCAATAACCACCTATTAAGGGTATGCCACTTTTTGAGTAAGTTTTGAAGGTATGGATTTTTCTCCACATATAAGCTCTTTCTTACTCTCGATGAGTACATTACAAGTCTAAATATGGACTATTGGTGGAACTTGTTAATTTCTTCCAGTGTACAGGGATTGCTTCTAAAGCTAGGCTTAGCATTAGATCCAGAATCAAGTAATCTTGTTTTTCTAACATAGGAATTTCTGCTTGGGATTTGTATACTATTATACGATACATGAGAGGCTCATGAATATTTAAGATCTGGGTAATACGCCACCAAACCTGTTGCCAGTATCCCTGCAGGTTCGCACAATAATGTATCATATGCGACAGCATACCTATATCAGTCCCGCACAACCAACACCGATTTCCTGCTTGGGGTTGCCATTTAGCCACTTTCAGAGGAGTTAAATATACTCGATGGGCCAGGAAGTATAATGTTTCTGTGAGGGAGGCTGCTCGAGTAATCCTTATTTGTTATCCCCAAAAGGCATCCCATATCTTTGGACTTCCCGATTCTCTTGCTTCTGCTTCCGCTTCCCAGATTAGTTGAGTTCCAATACACCTTCTCTTCGTACTAGCTCGCAGCAAGGCAAGGAACTTGGATATTGGTTGAGTGCCCATTTGCACTTCCTGCATCTTCTGAAACAACGGCCATCCAGGACACATCTGAATTGAAGAGATTCCTGCTTTATTTAAACAAGCCGGAGTTAGCACCACTGATAAAAACGTTTTCCGGGCAGGCCGTATTCTTGTTGTAACATCTGGAAAGATTTAAATGTGTTTTGTATCAGTTGGCCCTGCTTCCATATACCACATTTCATCCATTCGTTCCATATAAAGGGCCGACCATAGATTTGAAGCCTCGGATTAACCATATTGGCTTGTCCTGTGTATATTTCTCAGCTTCTTTTATGCGTGGTATTATCATTTGATAGGCTTGCTGTGTCGCCGTAATAATTTCATTGCGCAGCTTCTGCTGGGTGCACCCCCCCCCCCCCCCAGTGCACCACCTCATTAGTACTGGGCCACTTATGGCCTGTTCTACTCATAGCCACTTGGGGCTGTCTTCTAAATCCTCTTCCTTGGTCCATTAGGTTCCTTGCTTAAGTAGAGAGGCAATGTGGAACCAATGAAAATCTGGGAAGTGCACTCCACCTCTTATTTTGGGTAGTTTGGGTTTCCATACCGCTATTCTAGGGGTTTTGTTTTGCCACAGAAATGCCAGCAGAAGGTTGCCTAATTTCTTGTAAAAACCTTGAGTGAATAAGACAGAGATCATGCTCAGAATGTAATTAACTTTAGGTGCTATAACCATTTTAATGGTTTCCAACCTACCTCACCAGGTTAGATGTAGTGGAGTCCAATTAGCCGTTTAGTCCTTGATAATTGCCTAACATAATTTCATATTTTGACTAATTGTTTCTTGTATTGTAGTCCAGTATGTAACTCCTAAATATTTGAAAGAGGATTGTGCTAACTGGAATGGGTAATCTTGCATTATCAATAGTGGAACATGGGAATTGAAGGGTATTATTGTAGTCTTTGTTAAATTTACTTTGTACCCTGATATTGCTGAGTATTTCTCTATGACTTGTAGCACTGTTAAGGAGCTGGGTTTCAAAAAAAGGAGATGATAGTCAGCATATGCTGATAACTTACATTTGACAGCCTTTGATATATATTTCCACAATGTCTTTATGCTGCCAAATTATCATTGCCAATGGTTCTAGTGCCAAATTGAAGAGAAGCGGTGAAAAAGAACATCCTTGTCTAGTACCACTGAATAGACTGAAGGATGTGGAGAGAGTTGCATTTGCTGTGATCCGTGCCGAGGGATTAGTATGTAACATGGCCATTCTCTTCACAAATTTGTCTTTTATCCTGAACCATCTCAGTGTTTGAAATAAGTATGGCCATTCCAATCTGTCTAACGCCTTTTGGGCATCTAGCACCAACCCTATAACTGGGCCAGGCATTCGCTGAGCTTGAACCAAAATATGTGCCATTAGTCTGCCATTGTCTATGGTGAATCTACCAGACATAAATCCACATTGATCAGGATGAATTAATTAATCTATTAGCTAGTATTTTAGCATATATTTTGTAGTCCAGGTTTAGGAGGGATATGGATTGGTAATTTTCCACCTTCTGAGGGTCTCTCCCTGGTTTGGGGTGTATGACAATTGTGGCTTCTGCCAGTGCACCAACAACTGGACATTTTTAATATAACCGGCTATAGTATGTCTGCAGCATAGGTAATAATTGCTTTGCAAATAGGGAATAAAATTCCAGTTGCAGACCATCTGGTCCACTTGCCTTGCCTTTGGCTAACTGATTAATAGCCTGTTGGATCTCGGTGACGGTAATGTCCTTCTCTAAAGATGACACTTCAGCTTCAGAAAGTTTTGGTCCAGTGATGCTTGAGACTATCTTTTCAAATGCTTCCTCATCCCAGTCTGTCTCTGACTGATGCAGTTTTGAATAGAACTCTACATTGTTCCAGTATTTGTTCATCTTTGGTAAGTAAGTCGCCTTTCGAGTTCTGCAGCGCTGCAATACGTGACACCGCCTCCTTGGCCTTCAATGTACGGGACAGAAGAGTACCCGCTCGGTTGCTTTCATGATAATATACACTTTGTTGTGATCTAATTTGTTGCTGTGTTTCTGCATTAATAATAGAGTTATAGTGGTATCGCAGCCTTTGTAATCTCATCAGGATCATCGGATCAATTTTCTTAGTCAAGAATCTTTCTCCAGCTCGTATTTGTGAATTTAGTTCTGCCAGCTCTTTCTCCTTAACTTTCTTCTGTCGTATAGCAAATGTTATGCGCGCACGCATGGTGGCTCAAAGGCTTCCCACCAGGCCCAAGCTGATGTTTCTGATGCTAAATTGAACTTGGGAATAGGTTGACATTTCCCTTTTGAATATAGGTTAAAAAAGCCTTATCATTCAACAGAGCCTTGTCTAATTGCCATCTTGTCTGGGCCTGTCGCATCGAAAGTATCTCTAGGGTGAGTGTCACCGCCGCATGATTCAACACTGTTTTTGTGCATATCTCCGAGGATATTAGTTGTGGTACCAGTGTCTTTGGTATTAGAAAAATGTCCATTCTCGTCTGGGAATTGTGAGGAAGGGAATAAAACGAATACTCTCTGGAATTTGGATGCAGCAGTCTCCATGGATCTGTCAGACCTAAAGATTCCATCATACTTTGCAATATTATATGAGATCTGGGTTTGGCTTGCGGTTTATACGGGGTTCGGTCGATGAAGGGATCTTGTATTATATTAAAATCTCCCCCAAGGATTATGTGCATTGATGCTGCTTCAGTCAACTCCATCACTATTTGCATAAAATAATCTTGGTCCTCTTGGTTAGGAGCATACACCATCATTTAATGTGTATATTCTCTGGTCTAATTGCAGTGTGACCTTGGCCCATCTCCCATTAGGATCTATCTTAGTCTCTTTGGTTATCGGTGCTAAAATTTTCCGTATCATTATAATCACTCCTCCTTTTTTATTCCTTGCCAGTGCTACCAGGATATTTTGGTAGACTCCCGACCCTATTTTATATGACTCAGCAAAAGTGAGATGGGTTTCTTATATGTATACTATATCTGCCTTTTGCCGTTGGCAATATATTAAGATTTTTTTGCATTTAATTGGGTTTGTGATACCCTTCACATTTAAGGTCAATATATTTAAACTATTAGCCATGTGCACAACTAATATGTCTTTCACTAGTAGTAGGCAGTTGGAGCTCCTTAATTCCCTGCACCATATATTCCTTAATAAATTGATATAGCCAGCTCATCAAAACCATTTTAACTATGAACAATTGTGCGGTGGAGTCCTTCCCACTGATTGCATTAACTGGATCCCAGAAGTCCCCCTTTGCCACTGTTGCCTATGTATGCCATTTGCCCACCTCCCTCCCCTCATTTTCTCCTTTTATTTACTAGTATCATCTCATTGATCTTGGCTAACTTACTTAGTCCTAATTAGCTGTTTCCACAAACATCATACATGAGCAGTAACCCTATCCTATATTCCTCATGTTACCTATCTTAATACAGTTTTTTCTTTCAACCTCAGGATATGTGAACCTTCAGCTCCGGACCATACTGTTCCCATCACCTTGGTGCCAGTCATTTTTACTTCTACCCACTTCAGCTTCCTGTTTCCATTCGGGCGTAATCTTGCAGGAAGGTGTGAAGTGCTGCTGCATCGTCAAAGGTATGTGTAGTGTTGTCTAGCGTTACAAGCATTTTCGCCGGGTAGTACAGGCCATATCTCGTCTGCAGTTTCTGCATCATCGGCCTGCAGGCCAAGAGTTCTTTTCGTCATTCCAACTGCTCTCTTGCTGAGATCCGAAAAGAAGGCGATTTTGTGTCCTTGTAGTTGTAAAGAGGTATTTTGCCTGGCTACTTGGAGGATTTGCAGAACTTGCGGATAACATAGTACTTTTACCACAAATGGTCTCGGATATTTGGTGTTGCTTGTTTTATGTGAAGGAACTCGATGGGTGTGTTCCAATTCCAAAGGTTTAAGGAACGTAGTTTGCAGTAGCTCTGGTATCAGTTTTTCTAAGTACCCGATCGCGCCAGCTCCTTTAATTCCTTCAGGTATCCCTGTTATTCCAATGTTACTTCTTCTTGCCCGATTGTTTTGATCCTCCATTTGAATTTCTAGTGTTGCAATACTTTTGGTAAGTGGTCCCATTTGCCTTAGAAGATTATCATGCCTTTGTATTTGCGCCCCCACTGTACCTAAACGCTCAGTTATGTCCACTAGTTTTCCCTTAACTTCTGTTGTCCTCTTGCATTTGCCCTAAGGTCACTGCATTGGTTGTTATCAATTCCCTTACTTGCTTTAATTCTCCAAGTATTTCACTGAGGCCATCAGTCGTTTCTTTTTCCGGTGCCATTTTCTGTGGAGATGCCGCTTCCTGTTTCCAGCGTTTTGCTGCCGATCCGGTTGTTTGCTGAAACTCGAGTCTAGTCAGCTTCAGTGCTGACATCCTCTTCTTTTCCTGAGGCTAATATTTGCTCACTTATTTTATCAACGAAGGGAAAGAGGTTTTGGAATCGTCGCAGGCAACAGGAGCTGTTCCTCTAGGCGGCCATTCAGCACCATGGCAAGCTCTGTCCCCCCCTACCCACTTTATCTAACAAACACTCCGCTCCTTTCTTCTGAGCATTGGAAGCACTCCAGCTCAAATAAATCATTTCAGAATTGATGCATATAAGGGGAGGAAACTTAGATCTCATTTTCACACCATCTACCTGGCCACACCAGAACCTCTCCGCTTTGACTCAAATCGCTACAGTGCCCTGGTCGAACCGTAACCTGCTCACCACCTTCCTTCCAAACATCCCCAATGCATCCATCTTCAAACTTCCCTTATCTCGCACGCAGAGGTTTCAGATATTTGATAGAGACGCACTCATCAGCAACATCTTACCTCTGACACAAGATGATTCAAACAATCTTAACATTTTAATATCCAAATGGAACACCTGCATATCATCCTATGCTACTAAGCCCAACAGCTCATCCAGAATAAAAAGGTCACACCATGTACCCTGGTTCACACCTGAGCTCAAAATCCTAAAAAACAGACTCGGACACTAGAGTGTAAATGGAGACACCACAATGACTCATCCAACTACTTAGCATATTCAAGCACCCATGCTGATTACTACTCACTTTACTGAACAAAAAAGAATATCATGCCAACCTACTCAGATCCTCGCTCAGCTGTCCCAGAAAGCTATTTGACATAGCCTTGAATCTGCTCAAGAACACTACCACCACATATTCTAATACCACTCTTTGTCCAATTGATATGGCGCACTTCCTACAGTCTAAGCAATCATTCACCACAGCAAGACCCCATCCCCCCAACAACTCTGCCGATACCCCAAACACACAAATCTGGTCAACATTCAGCCCTCTATCCTCCCAGCAACTGGAAAATATTATACCAAACCTCAACAGCACCACCTCCTCATCGATCCCCTGGCCATTCTCATGGATCAAAATGACCAAGCATGAACTTTATCCAGTCTTCACTATCACTAAGCTACATGCCAACTGCCCTCAAGCAAGCATCCATCAGATCTCTACTAAAAAATCTTTCAGCTGACCCAGCATGCACTGGTTTCTTACAGACCCATCTCAAGCATCCCTGCCCTTGCCAAAATCATTGAAATCATTGTGGACTCCTACACCCCCTCAATAAGCACCAACATGGCTTCAAACCCTGTCATAGCCCTGAATCCCTATTGACCTCCCTCCTAGATATATTAATCAAAGGCACAGAAAAGACCCCACAAGGTTTCATTCTAATTTTCCTCGACATCTCCGCGGTTTTTGACTCAGTCATCCATGACCCTCATCTCACATCTCCACGCAGTTGGCCTTAGAGATACAACATTAAATTGATTTCAGTCCTACCTGGCCAATCGATCTCAACCAGTCAAAATCGTATTTGAAACCTCATCAATTCAAGCTACATCAAGGCTTACCTCAGGACTCCGCATTATCCTCCCTGCTGTTTAAAATCTTCATCCAGCCCCTATGCAAAATAATCCAGAGCCACAAGATCCTGTATCATCTGTATGCTGACAACATTTTAATTTACGCACCATTCTCCACCAGCAACCCCAACTTATCCACAATCAGCCAATGCCTTGAAACAGTCATCCAGTGGCTCAACCACCATAACATGCACATCAACCCCAATAAATCAGAAGTCATTCGTCACCAAGAACCCCACCTTCTTTCCACCAGCCACAATCATCTTGGCCAATCGAACATTACAAGTAAAAGAACAAGTAAAATACCTTGCCATAACACTAGACCAAAACCTGAACTTCCATTCCCACATCAAACAAGTTACCAGTACTACATACTTCCGAATGTGAACACTTTGAAATCTCCAACCACTACTGGACCAGAATGTCTTTAGAAATGTCTGTCAAGCCCTCATCACTCCCATATTTGACTATGCAAACATAATACGCCAGGGGCTTCCCAAATGCACACCACTCCCCTTGCAACTCACCCAGAATACGGCAGCCAAAATAATCACAGGCACTAATCAGGATATGAAAGAATTGAAAACCACCATATCAGGCCTCAATATCACCACATCCCACCTAGACCCCTGCCCGGTAACCTGAATAAAGAACACAAGACAGGATCTAAGCCCAGCACTCGCCTTCATTGTGAACGAATCCCTCAAACAGGGATTAATGCCTACCAACCACAAGACATCCATTATCTGCCCGATCCTCAAGCCTGAACTGGACCCAGCAGACCCTGCCTCTTACAGACCAGTAGCAAGCCTCCCATTCACCGCAAAACGTATTGAAAAAATAGTTCAACAGCAGCTGCAGGATCACCTAGACACCAACAACACTCTAGACCCACAGCAGCATGGGTTCCGCCCTCAACATGGGGTAGAAACCCTCATGATCTCACTCTCAAACACCCTAATCAAAGGAATCCAAAACAAGCATACTGGATACACCTTGATTTTTTGGATATCTCTGCTGCATTTGATACCATCTCCCACACCATCCTTCTACACTGACTACAAGAAATTGGCATAAAAGATAACGTGCTTCAGTGGTTCCACTCTTACCTGACTGACGTCAACTAATTCAAACCAGCACCGCTGTCTCCACCCCTACCAACAAATGCAGGGAACACCGCAGGGCTCCACACTATCGGCTATGCTTTTCAACATTTACCTTAAACTACTCTGCTTGTTGATAAGGACCCACAATATCAATTTTCATATATACGCAGATGACATTGTGCTCTATGGACCCATTACAATTTTAAATCCAACAAACCCGGACCTAACAAACTGCTTCAATTATGTCTCAAACTGGTTACCGGACAACAACCTCACTATAAACCTTAAGAAAATTGAAGCTTTCTTTGTTACAAAAAAACAAACCACACCGCCCCCCCCCCCCCCAACTCACCTCACCCAGGGAACAACACAAATTAAGGTCCAGACTCAAAGTATCTAGGCATCATATTGGACCAAGCACTGTCCTTCAAACAACAAATCACAAGAACAGCAAAAACTGTATCCTTCAAAGCCAAGATGCTCCAATGACTCAGACCACTCCTTGACTCACCGGACTTCACATCGGTCATGCAAGCAATGACTCTGCCCCACATAGACTATTGCAATGTGATATACCAAGGACTACCAGCCAGCAACCTCAACCCTCTATGGACAGCCCTCAACACAACAGCAAGGATCATACAAAAAGGGAATAAATATGATCACATCACCCCAATATTACGAGACCTCCACTTTCTCCCTCTCAAGGCATGGATCAAATATAAAATATTGGTTCTGATTCACAAAGCATTCCACCAACAAGCCACGTGTATGAGCACCCTGCTAACATGGCTGAGCTCCGAAAGACCAACACAGCAGCCCACATCCAACCTACTAGAAGTACCACAGGAAAGAACAAAATTTAACCAACAATCCTGCAACCGAGCTTTTAATTTATATGCCCCATCATTGTGGAACACCCTTCCGATCAACATCCGTGGTAACAAGGATCTCACCTCCTTCTGGAAACAGCTAAAAACTCAACTATTCACCATCCACCTAGGACATGAACAAGCAAGCACCAACCGACCCCAGGTTCATCCTCCGTCCGGTCAATTAAAGTCCTTCAATAAACCCGGCATTTTGTAAATATTATGGCTGTACTGTTTTCAACACCACCTTATTGATACTCCCTTTTGAATCACCCCAGTGATGGTGCCCCCTCCCTTTTTTACCTATGTTATAACTTCTCTCATTGTATTTCTCCCTTGATTTTGTAAATCACTTTGACCTGGTGAAAGGCGGTATATAAATACAGCTAAATAAATAAATAAAAGGGATCTGCCGCTGTCTAAGCCGCCAATCAAACATCACCGGTGGCTTGGGACCTCATTGTGGTCCTGGCACAACCTCTAAAGCCTCCTTTTGAGCCTTTGGTCACCACTTCTTTAAAATTCCTCTCTTCAAAGGTAATTTTCCTCATTGCTCTCACCTCAGCTCGCCGCATCAGCGCACTGCAGGCGTTAGTGTCAGATCCTCTATACACCCAGTTCCACCACGACAAGTTGGTGCTCCATACACATCCACACTTCCTTCCAAAGGTGGTTTCCTCTTTTCATCTCAATCGGTCATGCTACCAGTCGTCTTCCCCAGACTGGCACATTTCTAGGGCAGAAGCAGTGCTGCTCACGTTGGACTGTAAGCGTGCACTGGCTTTCTACTTGGAGGAACACAATAGGCGAAGGCCAGTAGAGGTCACAGGTGCCAAACTTTATTGGTTAAAAATCCCCAACACGTTTCGGCATCACAGCCTTCATTGTAGCAAATAATAACAAATAGAATCAAAGCATATAAAAACTAAAAACTAAAATATGTGTAATGAACAATAAATGTACATAAAAACAATTATATAACAAAGAATATAGATAATTATTCATATTCAGAACCTGTACAGATATGTAAATGAATAAATAAATGAACATACATTTACAGTTGGCATGAACAAATAACCATCGAATAGAAATATAAGAGAATAAAAATACAGACCATTAATAGTTAAAAAATATCTACGTATAATGATCACAGAGAGGGTACTTACATGTTGCACCGTGTAAAGTTAAGTGATGGTCTTAAAAAAGACCTTTTGGCATTATCGTTTCAAAGCTAAAATAATAACAATAAATTTATTTATTTATTTATTTAACGTACATTTGTATCCCGCTGCTTCCAGTGATCAGCAGCGGTTGCTATACATGGGGGAGTTGGCTGTACCGGCCGGTAATTAGAGTGTATACATTTCGATTAGGGAGGGGGGATAGTGCACAGCATGCATGGGGTTACAGGATTTACAGTTGATTGAATATCACAGCTACATACAGGGTACTTAAAATCATATTTACAAGTTATACAAATGATCCTTATATACATATTTACATTACGGCTGGGTGCATTTCATGAGGTTAAGTTGAAATGTGATTGGAAGAGGTGCGTCTTAAGTTGTTTTCGAAAGTCCTTCAGATCGCAGACTTCACGTAGATCGCTTGGCAACCGGTTCCAGAGTGCCGGAGCTATAAATGAGAAAGCTCTGCTGCTGGTGCATGCATTAACCTTTGTGAAGCACTTCGGGATACAGAGGGTATTTAGGTTGGGCGTTCGTCTGCTTCTGTTGTTGGGCAGATTGGATATTAAGCTGTTGAGGTGTGAGGGCGCTATGTCATGGATGAGTTTGAAAGTCGTGACTATGACTTTGTATTGAATGCGGGCGTAATGTGGTCAGAGAGTCCTTTTTGCATAATGATTCGGGTCGCTACATTTTGTGCCATTTGTAGAATATTTATAGTTTTTCTTGGCAAGCCTTGCAGTATGGCATTGCAATAGTCCAAGTGCGGGATGATGAGGGCTTGAGCGACAGATCTAAAGTCAGTATGATCGAGGATGCTACGTAGGGGCTGTAAGACTCTTAATTTGTGGAAGATAGCCCGATTGGTGATTCGAAGATGTTTGTCCATATGCAGGTTGCTATCAAGCATCACTCCCAAATATTTTATCTCTGTTTTGATGTTGTAGTTATTACTGTTCATGGTGACCATTGTGGGGGGCTCGAATCCTGGTTTCCTGGAGATACACATTGCTTCTGTTTTCTTGTGGTTTATGGACATATTGTTGCGTTGGAGCCAGACTTGAAGTTCGTGTAGGCAATTTTCTAGCTTGTTGAGGTTTGGGTTATTTACGTCTAGTTGGGTATAGAGCATTAGGTCATCTGCATAGATATGGTAGTTGATGTCGTGGCCTTGGAAAATATTGCATACTGGTTGAATGTATAAGTTAAAAAGGAGGGAGGAGAGGGCGGATCCCTGTGGAATGCCTTGGGTCTGCGGGAAGGGTGTTGCTTTGACATTGTTGAAGTTGACCTGCTGCATTCTGTTTGTTATATAGGAGGAGAAATATGTAAACAAAGCAATCAAATTCATATGCATTTAAAATACTTATTGTAAGAGTCAGGAAAACTAACACACACAGCCAGAGAAGAGAGGAGCAAAGGCCATAAATATTATTGAATGAATAATACACTAATCAATGTCTTAGAACTAGAGTGACACCAGAAAAAATTTAATTAGTAAAAATAAACATTGTAGAGGAGGACTTATAAACCAAATGGACAATATTAAAAAATACACAAACTTGTTAAAAAGAAAATCTTGTTAAAAAGAAACCATTGTGAAGTCACAGAGGAAAGTTTATTCTTATCTCAAAAGAAAATGGTTGTCCCATGGAAACCTTTTTTGACCAAATTAGTTAAAATGTAACTTATATGTGAAGCGTCTAAAATATATACAAACTGTAATGTAGGCAATGGATGCTTGGAAGATGGAATTATTAAAAGAAAGGGGAAATTAATTGACCTTACTTGCAAGTAGATTTAATACCGAATAGATAGTGAATAAATAATAAAAAGTATAAAAACAAGGGAATGTATTATATCATTTTTAAGAAACAGATGATATACAACCATCTTAGAACAAATAAATTAAGAATCATCTTAAAACAATGAAATATCCTAAACATAACTGTCAACAAAGAACTGAGTTATGAAAGTGCCAGTATTATGACAAACGTTGAGTTCTAAAACCTAAAAACAAAACATGTGCCCAGTGAAGCATAGCAAAAGAGAACATCGTCGGACCTTAGTATCAAAATTCTGGCAAGAATAATAAAACTATTGAACAAAAAATCAGATGATTTAAAACCATATTTTAAGAAAAAACAATGAAGTATTCTAAGGTTAACTATAAACCGAAAACTGAGTTACAGAAGTGCCGATGTTTCGGCAAACGTTGAGTTCTGAAGCCTAATATGTGCCCAACGGAGCATAGCAGAAATTGTCTGACTCAAGTAATGCAATCATGGCAAGAGTGGTTACTGAAACTATTAAACAAAGAAAAACACAAGAGAAATTAAGACATTGTAAACTTAGTAGCAATAATATGAATGAATATAAACTATCCCAACTCTTTGTGGAATATATGGACTGTAACCATGTACAGTCAAACCTCGGTTTTCATGATTAATCCGTTCGAAAAAGTCTGACTAAAACCGAAACGTATGAAAACTGAAGCAATATTTCCCATAAGAAATAATGTAAATCCAATTAATCCGTTCCAGACACCCAAAAATATTCACAAAAAATACATTTTATAGAGAATAACTATATTTTTACATACAGAAAACAATGAGAAATAAATATAAATGACTAATGAAATGGATAAATGAACATTTAACATCACTGAAAGCAAGCTAAGTACAGTACTGTACAGTACAGTATGTTAACATCTGGCCTTAGCCACCCCTGACAAGCTGCTGTGCCCAGCTCTCTTCGGAATCACATTGAATTCAGTCCATTAAAATACCTTTACATTATCTGCTCAGTGCTTCAGAATGGCAGAAAATCTTAATGATATAGCTTCAGACGTACCCTGCAAGAGAAAGAACTGCCTCCCACATTCATGCAACATCTCCTGCTTACGTTGACAGCTTTTCTTCCCTGCTACCGGGACAAAATCTCAGTCAAAAGACGTTGAAAACCGAAGCAATGCATGAAAACCGGGACAAAATCTCAGTCAGAAAAGACGTTGAAAACCGAAGCGTATGAAAACCGGGGCAAATGAAAACCGAGGTTTGACTGTATAGACAAAAAAACGTCTGAGCAGAAAATAGCAATTGTAGCAAAAGTGGCACATGAAAGAGAACGTGCTGATATACCTCACTGAAGATTGTATTGACCTTCCTAAAGGGGATTGTGTCTGAGCATCAATACACATGGTGGAAAGAGGAAAAATGAATAATAAATGTTTCAAAAGGATATTGTGCATAAAGAGTATGTGTATATATATATTTGAAAGCCAATATCGATAAAACTGATGAAGTAACTTAACTTGTAAAATCACTTATAAGCTATCTCATTTCTACGTAGAGTATAATAAAATCATGTAAACTACTACCGTGTATACACAAAGAAAACATATACACACAAAAATTTCTGTAATATACTAAAAACAACAGTGATTGTAGTAAAAAGGTTACCCAATGAACTGTAGCGATCTATCTCACAGCAAAATGTATTGACCGTACTGAAGGGCGTTGTGTGTGAGCGTCTCAAAATAAATGAACCAACTTTCATGCCGAACATACATTGATTGACAGGTCAATGCGCATGGTCAGAAGAAGAGAAATGAAGTGCAAAAAAAAAACCCTTACAGGCTAAACTGCAAACTAAAGAATAAATAATACTAAAGAAAAAAATATATATGTATATATGGCAACAACAGCAGCAGTGATTGTAGTAAGAAAGGGGTTACCCAATGAATTGTAACGATCTATCTCACAGCAACCTTAAAAACTAGACTGCAAAATTTATGTAATGAATAATAATTGCTAGATATTAATAATACTAAAAAGGAAAATATATAAAAATATATATATTTGGTAGTGTGCAAAAGTCTGGAATCACTTGTGAGTTTTGTGTTTTTCATACTTTCTAATGGTTTTTTTTTTTAAATTTTGCGTTAGCCCAGCATATTTATCTTTCTACCACGTTAAAAGGGATACATTTGGCTATTAGAGTTGACTTTTTTGCGTTCCTTGCTTCCAATTTAAATACTTTACGGACCCTGGGAGATAGCTACTGCGATTTTTGTGGATCCTGCATCAAAACTGGATCAAGATTATCCAATATGAACACATTATTTCTGACCAATCAGGAGGCTGGTTTCACTAACCAATCACAATGCAGATATCTAGCCAAGAGTGCAGCTATAAAAACACGTGGAATTTTTGAATTTCATATGCTTTCTGGATCGACCATGAAGATGACCCGGACCCTGACGGAGGAGCGTATTTGTGTGTCTTTTATGAGCGAGGAAGGATTTTCAAGCCATCAAATAGCAAGGAAAGTTGGCTGCAGTCAGAGCACGGTTGTTAAGATTGTACAGAAGAAGAAAGAAACGGGTTCAGTGGTGGACAAGCCTCGTTCATGTCATCCGCGTTTATCAACATCACGCCAGGACCGCACACTATGATGCATTTCACTGACTAATCGCAAGTTGACCTCTCCTCAGCTACTTCGAGAGTGGTCAAACAAGAGTGAGGTCAGTGTCAGCTCATCAACAGTTCATCGCCGGTGCCTGCAGTTTGGTCTCCGGGGCTGCAAAGCACGGAATAAGCCACTGATGACTGACATACAAAGGCGCAACCGGATTGTGTGGGCGAGAAAGCACTCAACCTGGTCGACTGAAATGTGGGAAAAGGTGCTATTCACCGATGAAAGCACCTTCTGCCTGTTTGGTAGCCAGGCCCACACCTATGTGAGGAGATTTCCTGGAGAGGAATTCAAGCCTGAGTCTCTCAACCTCACTGTGAAGCATCCTTTTTGAAGGTCATGGTCTGGGGTTGCATGGCTGCCAGTGGCATTGGACGTCTTCACATCTTCTATGGAATGGTCAACGGGGCCAAGTACATCACCATACTGCAAAAATGCATGGTGCCATCAGCACATCAGCTGTTTCCTGGCCAGTTCCTGTTCCAAAATGACAATGCCCCCCCCCCCCCATCGCTCCAGAGAGGTGATCAGCTTGAAGCAGCGGAACAACATCAAGTCAATGGACTGGGCTGCCCAGGCTCCAGATCTGAATCCAATCGAGAACCTGTGGCACAAGGTGGCCTTGGAAATATCCAGTAGGCATCCGACATCAAAGTGTGAGCTGATTGAGCTCCAAGCATTGCAGCTTGGAACCGAGTTGTCACCAACGATCACCTTGTCAGACTGGTTCATTCAATGCCGACAAGGTGCAGTCAGGTGATCAAGAACAAAGGGTGGCCCATCAAATAATGAGCCATCACTGACACATAAAAATGGCCTTTTTCAAGGCCACATACATTAATTTGAAGGAAACCTGGCGTGCGTCCATAATATTTTAAAGTATACTTACAATAATATATCGTTGGCCAGCGATGTACATTACGCGATTTTCACAGAAAATCTATCAACAGGACAACTATGGGGAACACACTCAGAAAATAAGGGCCAAACCAATACTAAAAGTTGGCCCTAATAGCCAAATCTATCACTTATCATGAGATACACAGAAAAAGCCTCTGGGAGGAAAACGAAATGAAGATATAAGGTCACAAAGTTGAAAAAAACATCAAATTTACAAGTGATTCCAGACTTTTGCACACCACTGTATGTATGTGTATATATCTACAGCTGAAAACATAAAAATGTAAAAGATTTTTGGAGGTTATAAAAACACAGATCAACTTCTTGATTTAAACCAGACGGCATAAGTGTATTGAGTTTGTAAATATAGCGCTGTTCCAACCTTAACAGAAGTTTTTCTAATTCTCCACCACGCCAGTGTGGTTCCACCGTCTTGATCACCAGAAACTGTAAATCTGAGATTAAATGATTTTCCTGAATCCAATGGGAAACTAAAGGTTTTTCTTGAATTTGTCTCTGTATGCAACTTCTTTGTTCAATGATACGGGTCTTGCCCAATCTCTTTGCTTGCCAATGTATATTAGATTACAGGGACAACGTATGGCATATACCACATTAGATGTGTCGCAATTGGAAAACTGCTGCAAGTAAATTTTAGAATTACCATGTTGAAAAAAGGTTTTTGTTACTACAACGTGAGCACACATGGAACACTTCCCACATTTAAAATGCCCCTTTATTCTTGGATTAATTCTTGGTTTTGATAAGGCGGAGGGTACCATAATATCTGCAAGGTTCCGGTTTCGCTTGTAAGCCACAGTTAGTTGTTTTGATGAGAAAGCGGGTAATGAAGAAAGTAAATGCCATTCCTCCTTCAAAATATGTACAATACTTTGTGACAGATTGGAGAATGTAAGGGCACATACTAATTTATTAGAATGTGCATGTTATTTAGTGGTTAATAAAGTATCCCTGTCGGTGTTTTTGGCTCTAATATACGCTTCTTGAACATATTTCCCTGGGTAGCCTTGACGTAAAAATCTATCTTTCATGTCTTCAGCATGATGTTCAAAGTCATGTGTATCGGTACATAGACGACGTATCCTAAGGAATTGACTAACAGGTAAATTCCTCTTGAGGGATTTGTTATGAAAGCTGTCAAATTTGAGCAAAGTATTTCTATCAGTGGGCTTTCGGTAAAGATCTGTAGTGAATCCATTTTGAGTCTTTTTTTTATAAAAATGTCTAGGTATGAAATCTTAAAAGTACTGAATAGGCCCTCAAATTGTAAATTTTCATCGAGCATGTTTAACCATGTAAAAAATTCAAAAAATGATGCTTCTGTGCCATCCCAGATAATCAACACATCATCTATGTAGCGTTTCCATGCAACATGTAAGTACCCTCTCTGTGATCATTATACATATATTTTCTTTTTAACTATTAATGGTCTAGATTTTTATTCTCTTATATTTCTATTCGATGTTTTTTATTTGTTCATTCCAACTGTATATGTATGTTTTATTTATTCATTTATTCATTTACATATCTATACATGTTCTGAATAATTATCTATATTCTTTGTTATATAATTTTTATGTACATTTATTGTTCATTACATATATTTTTATGTTTTTAGTTTTTATATGCTTTGTTTCTATTTATTATTATTTGTTACAATTGTTCTTAGATGCGTACCCCCTGATGAAGGCTGTGACGTCGAAATGCGTTGGGGGTTTTTAACCAATAACGTTTGGCACCTGTGACCTGTACTGGCCTTCGCCTATTATGTTCCTTTGCGGTTTTTGCGAGGGCCTTGCTCCCTTTGTGTTCCTGTCTTTTGCTGAGCAATGTTTTCCCCCTGGAAGGATATCCTGAGTTACAAAGAAGATGATTTACAGGCCATGCTGCCTGAAGACCCCTTCTTCACTGAAGAAGAAGGAGATTCAACTACTGATGAAGAATGGGGGGAAGTGGTCCGGCTTCCACAAAAACTAATACGAGAAGAGATGCATGCATCTTCCTTGTTGGAATACTGTTGCAAGAAGATTATACCTAGAGGATTATGGATGAACAAAGCACCAGGTATGTTGAGGGATGATTCTGCATTCATAGCTAATTGGATCAAGATCCTTAACAAGTGGCTCACTCTATTTAATGATTCTGCTTATTAATATGTCGAAACATAGAACAGAAACCTTGAAACCAAGTGAATATGAAACTTGATCTTTTAAAACAGAATGATACTAGATTTGAAAGATTTAAAAAACATTTTGATAGAAAATACTATTGATTACAAGAAAGTAGTAAAAGAGAGAAAGCTCAAAAAATTCAAAAAAGATGAAGAAGACTACAGAGAGGGTACTGTATATTATTGGCTTGACCCCAATGGTAAGTCTAGACCCAGGAGTGAATCTCAAAAACAAAATAAAGTGGCACCCACAATGGGGCCTCCTATTAAAAGTAAAACAAGACTTTTCTTACCAGAACCAGACATAGAGAGGAGCACAAAAAGAAGTCGTAATCATTCTGATGATTTTGTAAATGCTTCAGCTTCTTTTTCTTCTAATCTTCCTCCTCATCAGGAATCCAGAAATCATCAGGATTTTCAAATGGATTCCTTATGGAAAGGAAGGGGAAAAGCCCAGAAACACAATCCGTACAATTTTCCAAAGTCACCAGACCAGATGAACTACAAATATAGTAACATAGTAAATGGCGGCAGATAAAGACCAGCATGGTTCATCCAGTCTGCCCAGCAATACGACAAGAATAGGTGCACCTGTCACTCTGTAGACCACCCCTCCCCATGTCTTTGTTTAGGGGTGGACCCACCACTCCATGTAGAACACCCCTATTTGTTGAGGTTAGATGGTTCCGTTTATTTTGTTTTTATCCTGTTGATTTAAAGGGATCCACTGTGCTTGTTCCATGCTGTTTTGAATTCCGTCACCGTGTTTGCCCCCACCACTTCCATCGGGAGAGCATTCCAAGCATCCACCACTCTTTCAGTAAAAAAATATTTTCTGACATTGCCTTTCAATTTACTACCTTGCAGCTTCATGTTATGCCCTTTAGTTTTGCAGCTTCCCCGTCTTTGGAAAAGGTTTGTTTGTTCATCGTTCCTCTTTAAGTATTTAAAGGTCTGAATCATATCTCCCCTATCCCTCCTCTCCTCCAAAGTGTACATATTGAGGGCTTCAAGTCTCTATTTATAAGGTTTCTTATGCAGGCTCCAAATCATTTTGGTCGCCTTCCTCCGAACAGTTTCCAGTCTTTTTACATCTTTTGCAAGATATGGTCTCCAAAACTGAACACAGTATTCCAAGTGAGGCCTCACCAGCGACCTGTACAGTGGCATAAGTACTTCTTCCTTTCTGCTGGTAAGCCCTTTGTATGCAGCCCAACATCCTCCTGGCTTTTGCTACCACCTTGTCGTACTGTTTTGCCACCTTGAGATCATCAGAGATAATCACACCAAGGTCTTTCTCCTGAACCATGCACACCAACCTCTTGCCCCTATTGCATACATTTCCCTTGGATTTCTGCTACCCAAGTGCATGACACTGCACTTTTTCGCATTAAATCGTAATTGCCAAGCATTAGACCATTCTTCCAGCTTTTGTAGATCTTTCCTCATGTTATCCGCTCCCTCGGGGGAGTCCACTCTGTTGCAAATTTTTGGGTCATCTGCAAAAAGACAGACCCTTCCATTCAGTCCTTCAGCAATATCACTCACAAATACATTGAACAGTGCCGGGCCCAGGACCGAACCCTGGGGCACTCTGCTAGTCACCTTCCTTTCATCCGAGTGAGCTTCATGTACCATCACCTTCTGTCGTCTGTCAGTCAACCAATTTCTAATCCAGTTTACCATCTTGGGACCCATCCCCAAGCTACTGAATTTGACAAGCCTCCTATGAGGAACAGTATCAAAAGCTTTGCTGAAATCCAGGTAGATGACATCCATTGCATGCCCCTGATCTAGTTCCTTGGTCACCCAGTCAAAGAACTCAATCAGATTTGTTTGGCAAGACCGTCCTTCAGTAAAACCATGTTGCCTCGGATCTTGCAACCTGTTGGTTTTGAAAAAGTTCACTATTTGCTCTTTCAGGAGCGCCTCCATTACTTTTCCCGCCACTGAGGTAAGGCTCACGGGTCTGTAGTTTGACACTTCTTCCCTGTCGCCACTTTTGTGTAGAGGTACGACATCAGCCATTCTCCAGTCCTGAGGAACCTCTCCTGTTTCCAAGGATCTGTTGAATACATCCTTTAACGGCCCTGCAAGAACCTCTCTGAGCTCTTTCAGTATCCTGGGATGTATCCCATCCGGTGCCATGGCTTTGTCCACTTTCAGTTTAGCAAGTTGTTGCAACATCTCTTTTTCTGTGAATGGTGTGGTATCTATTTCATTCCCATTTTTATATTTGGGAGTCACAGCTGATCTATTTCCAGGATTTTCTTTAGTAAAAACAGAGCAGAAGTATTTGTTTAGCAATTTCGTTTTTCTATGTCCCTTTCCTCGAGACCTTTCCCAGCACTTCTGAGTCCTGCAATTCCAACTCTGATCTTCTTCCTTTCCCGAATATACCTGAAGAAAGTTTTGTCGCCACCTTTAACATCTTTAGCCATCTTTTCCTCTGCCTTTGATTTTGCTATCCTTATTTCTCTTTTTGACTCTTTGCGTTTGATCCTGTATTCATTTCTGTGTTCTTCTGTTTGCAAGCTTTTGAATTTTGTGAAAGCTGTGGGTTTTGCCTTTATTTGAGCAGCCACTTTGGAAAACCAAATAGGTTTCCTTCTCTTGTTTTTATTTACTTTTTTACATATTTATCTGTTGCCCCTTTTATTGCCACCTTTAGTGTAGCCCATTGCAATTCCACTTCCCTTATCTCCTTCCACCCTGTCATCTCCTCCTTTAGGTACTCAGCCATTTTATTGAAGTCAGTGTTTTTGAAGTTTAGGACTTTGAGCTTGCTATGTTTCGCCTGAACCTTGGCTTTTATCTCAAACCACACTGTGTGATGATCACTGTTGCTCACAGGGGCACTCACGCAGACATTTGACACGCTATCGCCATTGGTGAGCACTAAATCCAGCATTGAGCTTTCCCTGGTTGGTTCCATGACCATTTGTCTAAGTGATGCATCTTGGAGAGCATCTACAATTTTTTTGCTTCTTTCTAGATGTGCAGAAGGAGTAATCCAATCCACATGAGGTAGATTAAAGTCACTCAAAATGATCGCTTCCCCCTTTGTGGCTATCTTGGCAATATCTATAATCAATTCGTTATCTATCTCTTCAATTTGAGTCGGAGGTCTGTAGACTACAGCAGTATGGATGACAGTGCCATCTCCTCTTTCCAACGCAATCCAGAGCGCTGCTTCTTTTCCCCATGTCCCCTACATTTCAGTAGCTTTAATATTGCTTTTGACATACAAGGCTACTCCTCCTTTTCCATTTTCTCTGTCTTTTCTGAATAGATTATAGCCAGCTATGGCTATATCCCATTCATGCGATTCATTAAACTATGTTTCTATAATGGCCACAATGTCCAAGTCCATTTCCACCATTTGGGCTTCCAGGTCCGGAACTTTGTTGGCTAAGCTTCGAGCATTTGTGCTCATTGCTTTCCAGCATTTGCTTGGCTTGTGTGTATTTTGCATTGATTTTGTTCTGCCCACATCTTCCCACTTGTTTTTGATGTGTGATTTAACAGTGTGGCTGTTTCTGACGTTCTGCTTTTGCAGGGGGTGGCATGCAGGTCTTGACCTTCCACATCCATCACCCCCTTTTCCTATTTTAAATGCATATCCACATACTGCCTTAATTTTTCACTTAAGATTCTTTTCCCTGCGACAGAGATATGTAGTAATCAGCACAGTATAGTCTCTTGTTGGTCTATATGTTTCCTCAGTCGCCAATAAATCTGAATCCTTCTTGTTTGCACCAGGTCTGGAGCCATGTATTAAAACTATTAATGCGATGCAGCCTTTTTTCCCCTTACCAAGAACAGGCAGAACCTCTGAGAATGCAACAGTTTCCCTCCCAGATTTGATTAGTGGAGGAGGGATAGTAAGGAAATCCACAGTACTACCTTTTAACTTTCGAAAGGGAGACTATGATAAAATGAGGAAAATAGTTAAGAAAAAACTAAAAGGAGCAGTTGCAAAGGTTAGACTTACATCAAGCTTGGGTGTTGTTGAAAAATACTATCTTGGAAGCCCAGACCAGCTGTATTCCACGCTTTAAGAAAAGTGGAAGGAAGTCCAAAAAACTGCCAGCATGGTTTAAAGGTGAGGTCAGAGAGGTGGCTGTTGCCAAAAAAGCATCTTTCAGGAAATGGAAAAAAGAGCCAAATGATGAAACCTGGAAACAGCACAAGCACTGGCAAATCAAATGCAAGGCATTGATAAGGCAGGCAAAGGGAGAATTTGAGAAGAAGCTTGCTGCGGAAGCAAAAACGCGAAGTAAAGACTTTTTCAAGTACATTCATAGCAGAAAACCTGTGAGAGAGTCAGTTGGTCCATTAGATGATAGAGGGGTTAAAGGGGCACTAAGAGGCGACAAGGCGATAGCGGAGAGACTGAATGAATTCTTTGCTTCGGTCTTTACTGAGGAAGATGTAGGGATGTTAGCCATGACTGAAGTGGTATTTAAAGGTGCGGAAGAATTGAAGGAAATATCAGTACATTGGGAAGATGTATTACAACTATTAGATAAACTGAAGAGTAGCAAATCACCTGGGCCAGATGGTATACATCCAAGGGTGTTCAGAGAACTGAAATATGAGATTGCAGACCTGCTATTAGTAACCTGTGAATTTTCATTAAAATCATCTGTAATACCTGAAGATTGGAGGATCGCCATTGTAACGCCAATTTTTAAAAAGGGTTCCAGGGGTGATCCAGGAAACTGCAGACCGGTGAGCCTGACGTCAGTACCGGGAAAAATGGTAGAAACCATCATAAAGAATAAAATTATTCAGCATGTAGATCAGGGGTTCTCAACCCTGTCCTCGGGACCCAACTAGCCAGTCAGGTTTTCAGGATAACCACAATGAATATGCATGGGAGAGATTTGCATATAATGGAGGCAGTGTATGCAAATCTCTCTCATACAAATTCATTATGGTTATCCTGAAAACCCGACTGGCTAGGTGGGTCCCGAGGACAGGGTTGAGAACCCCTGATGTAGATAGTTTTGGCCTAATGGGAGACAGCCAACATGGCTTTAGACAAGGAAGATCTTGTCTTACTAATCTGTAATGTTTTTTTGAAGGTGTGAATAAATAGGTGGACAAAGGTGAGTCGATTGATATAGTGTATCTGGTCTTTCAGAAAGCCTTTGACAAGGCTTTTGGCAAAACTAAAGAGTCATGGGATAGGAGGCAGTGTACTATTGTGGATCAGGAACTGGTTAAAAGATAAGAAAGCAGAGGGTAGGGCTAAATGGCCAGTTTTCCCAATGGAGAAAGGTGAATAGTGGTGTACCCCAGGGATCTGTGCTGGGTCCGCTGCTTTTTGACATATTCATAAATGACCTGGAAAGTGGAATAACGAGTGAGGTTATCAAATTTGCAGATGACACAAAACTATTTAAAGTTGTTAATACCCAAGAGGATTGTGGAAAATTGCAAGAGGATCTTGATAAATTAGAAGACTGGGCATCAAAATGGCAGATGAAATTTAATGTGGACAAGTGCAAAGTTATGCACCTAGGGAAGAACAACCCAAACTATGGTTACACGATGCAAGGTTTCACGTTAGGAACCACCACCCACGAAAAAGATTTAGGCGTCATTGTGGATAACATGTTAAAACCCTCGGTCCAGTGTGAAGCGGCGGCCAAGAGAGCAAATAGAATGCTAGGTATCATAAGGAAAGGAATGGAAAATAAAAGAAAAGATATTATAATGCCTCTATATCGTTTCATGGTGAGACCGCACCTTGAATATTGTGTGCAATTCTGGTCACCGTATCTTAAAAAGGATGTAGCATTATTAGAAAAGGTTCAGAGAAGAGCCACCAAAATGGTAAAGGGGATGGAAGGATACTCCTATGAAGAAAGGCTAAAAAGGTTAGGGCTCTTTAACTTGGAAAAGAGACAGCTGAGGGGAGATATGATAGAAGTCTATAAATTAATGAATGGAGTGGAACGGGTAAACGTAGATCGATTGTTTACGTTATCAGAATATAGGAAGACTAGGGGACATGCAATGAAGCTACAGGGTAAACTATTTAAGACTAATAAAAGAAAATATTTCTTCACTCAACCTGTAATCAAGCTCTGGAATTTGTTACCGGAGGATGCAGTAAAGGCTGTTAGTATAGCTGGGTTTAAAAAAGGTTTGGACAAGTTCCTGGAGGAAAGGTACATAAACCATTATTAAGAAGGGACCCAGGATATCAATGCTTGACCCAGTACAAGGATTGTGGAACCTGTGTCTTTTGGGGAAACTGCTAGGTATGTATGACCTAGATTGGCCACTGTTGGAAACAGGATGCCAGGCTTGATGGACCTTGGTCTGACCCAGTATGGCATATCTTATGTTCTTATGTTCAGAGATTGGAAGTCCTTTTGGACTGTAGACGCACTGTTTCTAACCAGGTCATTTGTGCCCAAGTGGATAACATCATCAAGTTTGGAGTGTTCACTTTTTCGCTAAGTACTTCAACAACTTGGTTTGTATTCCTGCTGGCTGTTGAGCCTGGTAGGCACATGATAATCTTCTCTCCTTTGAACTGTGTTCCCAAGTTGGTGCCTCTAATGATGGAATATCCAAGTAATAGTAGTTTTCTGTTTGGTGAGGTTTTCTTCATATTTGGTGCTTTAGCAGGAGATTGGGCATTGTCTGACTCATTTAAGGGCCCTTCAGTTTCATTGAATTGAGCATCCTCATTAGCCAAGGCAGAGAAGGCATTATGCAGGGATATCACTTGATGTATAGGATGTCTCTGTGTTACAAGTCGCAATCTTCCAGAACCAACTGTGATCCATTTGTTCCTGGGGCGTTTGATTCTTTTTGGGAGCGGTGGTGGACTTTGTTCGGTTTGTATCCTAGAAGAAGTGTGTTTCATTGCAGCCATTTCCTCCCTCAGTAGAGTCACTTCTTTATGCATGGCAGCTAGGTCTTTCCTTAGTAGAGTCAGTACGTCATGTATGGCAGCTGACCTGAGGCACATAGGCTCCAAATGATTCATTTTGGAATTAAAGTACTGCAGTTATTGCACTGAATACACTACATGTTGGTTAAGCAGTCCCAGAAGAGGAAGAAGAAGAAGAAAGGATGAAGAAGATGTGGACTTTTAATCCAAGTAAGAAAGGATAGATGGCACGTATGTGACCACTATAAAGGCAATGTAGCCCCTGGGGTGGGTGGGGTGAGGGGTAGGGTGAGCGGGAACCTAAGTGTATCTGGCGAGTAGGCTGTTCTGAACCGTGGGCACAAACCGATATCTGATGTAAGTCTATACAAGGAAAGCAGTCTAAATGCCCCCAAGCTTAGTCTAAAACCACAGTTAAAAACTATAATAGTAATCCCCCCAAAAATCAACAGTTAGAATTTATAGTTTTAAGCCAGCAGAGAAGATAGAAAGGTTTGTTCTTAGCTTAATGGATGCTTCTCAGCTTCTGCAAAACTGGCTCAGACCAGTGTTAGGCCAGGTGTACAATGCGCCAAATCAGCACATCCCTGGGAATAGGGTTTCACCAACCAGTGTAGCAGGGGTAAAAACCTAGTATGTTATAACTCTCTATCTGCCACACAATACAAGGAATATCATCCACCCCCCTTTCCCCACAGAGGGAGGGGCAGGGGCAGGGGTTACAGTCACAGGAGGATATCAGATGTAGACCCATAGGAGGCATTTTCAATCTTTCAAATTATCAGTTAAGTGATATTGAAACTGAAGTCCTAGAGAAAGGTTTATCATATGTCCCATTTACAAAACACGACCGATTCAGTACACATGTGGAGCTTTATAAGTTCTTTAGAAAGTTAAAAATCATTGACTTTTTTCAAAAACAAGACAATTTATCCACTGATTCTTCAGTAATAAAAAAAACCTTCATCTTGGATCCCCCCAGGAAACTAAGACGTTTTAATTAGTGCCTATGAAAAAAATTGTACTCATTAGGGTCCATTCTTTGTACACGTCACGATATCATACTTTTAACAATTTATCCACCCAACAAAGAAATGCACTTGGTGCTTTAAAGTATAATAGCTCCATTATCATCAAACCGGCCGATAAAGGCAGAGCCTTGGTTATCCAGAACAGAGATTCCTATGTAAAAGAAGTTTTACGTCAACTTAATGACACTTGTTTTTACATCAAGATATATGATGACCCTACCCCCTCTTTGAAACATAAGGTAGACACACTTATATACATTGGGGAACAAGCAGTATATCTTACACAAAAAGAGAGAGATTTCCTCACGGTTAAACATCTCGTTACTCCCACAATTTATGTTACCAAAAATCCATAAATCTTTAGATAATTCCCCGGGTTGCCCAATTGTCTCACTAGTGTCTCGAACACTGTTCAAGGTCCTCAAGGACAGGGCCTCAATGATTCTGATAGCCCCCAGGTGGCCGAGGCAACCATGGTTCCCACTCCTGCTGCAACTGGCGGTGGACACTCCCCTGCCTCTGGGAGTTCAACACGATCTCCTGTCTCAGGACCAGGGGTCTCTCTTGCACCCCAACCTTCAGTCCCTTCATCTGATGGCCTGGCTGCTGAAAGGATAGGCCTGGCTCCCCTACTCCTGCCTAGAGAGGTGGAAGACGTGGTCTTAGCCTCTAGGCGGCAATCCACCAGGAAATCCTACGCTCTTAAGTGGTGTAGATTCTCCACATGGTGTGCTCAGCACAGCGAGAATCCCTTCTCGTGCTTGGTAGCGGTAGTATTGCAATATTTGCTTTACCTCTCCAATCTAGGCCTTAAGTCCAACTCTGTCAGGGTTCACCTCAGTGCTCTCTCAGCGCACCACTCGCCGGTGGACGGGAGGCCTCTTTCCAACCACCCTTTGGTGGCTCGTTTTCTCAGAGGCCTCCTCCTGCTTAAGCCTCCTTTGCATCCACCAGCCCCTGAGTGGGATCTGAATGTGGTCTTACAGCGGATTACTTGTCCGCCATTTGAACCTATGGCTACCTGCCCTCTCCTGTTTCTCTCCTGGAAAACCTTTTTTCTGGTAGCTCTTACCTCTGCTAGGCGAGTGAGTGAACTTCAAGCACTAGTGTCTGATCCTCCTTACACTAGGTTCTATAGGAATAGGGTAGTCTTACGGACTCACCCGAAGTTTCCCCCTAAGGTTGTCTCCCCTTTTCACCTCAATCAGGAGGTGGTTCTTCCGACCTTCTTTCCCAGGCCGCACGCCAACCGGGCTGAGATGGTCTTGCATACCCTGGACTGTAGGAGGGCGCTGTCCTTCTACCTTGACCGTACGCGGGAGCATCGAAGGGCTGTTCAGCTCTTCGTTTCTTTTGACCACAATAAATTGGGGTTACCTGTTTCCAAGCGTACTTTGTCCATATGGGTCGCT
Organism: Ichthyophis bannanicus; assembly: GCA_033557465.1. Taxonomy (NCBI): domain Eukaryota; kingdom Metazoa; phylum Chordata; class Amphibia; order Gymnophiona; family Ichthyophiidae; genus Ichthyophis; species Ichthyophis bannanicus. The sequence goes on from CM066032.1 coordinate 510,830,608, forward strand.
GACTGTATCGCCTGGGCTTATGGGGCAGCCGGCCTCTCGTTGGAGGGTCGAGTCATGGCTCATCGTGTCAGGGCGAAGGCTGCGTCAGTGGCTCATCTCCGCTCTGTTCCGTTGGCAGACATCTGCCGGGCCGCTACTTGGTTTTCAAGCCAGACTTTTGCGGCCCATTACTGCCTTGAGAGGGAGTCCCGCAGGGACAGTGCTTTCGGACAAGCAGTACTCCATAATCTCTTTGGGGTTTAGGCAACTCCTACCCTCCGGCCCTGGTGTTGGGCTACCGGTCGGGGGCGTTCTCAGAGAAGATTCCTTCCTTCAGTACTGACGAGCTAGAGGGAGCTCATTTTTTCGGCTTGAGGTCTCCGGTAGCCTTAAGCTGGGGAGTCCCATATGTGAGGACTGACTTCCTGCTTGGTCCTGAAGAAAGAGTAGTTACTCACCTGTAACAGGTGTTCTCCAGGAGCAGCAGGAATCAGTCCTCACAACCCTCCCTCCTCCCCTTGGAGTTGCAGTCATATGATTTATTTTTGCTATTTTGCTGTCTTTTAGCTATGTCATCAGACTGAGCAAGATGGCATCCTTGGGCGGGAAGGGGACCGCGCATGCACGCTGCAATTCCCAAAGGCTTTCTTTGAAAGCTGGGGAAATGCTCCGCACGAGGGCTCCGTCGGTGCCGACGTCACCCATATGTGAAGACTGATTCCTGCTGCTCCTGGAGAACACCTGTTACAGGTGAGTAACTACTCTTTCCTTTTTAGTATTATTAACATCTAGCAATTATTATTCATTACATATATTTTGCAGTCTAGTTCTGTTTGTGTTTTTTTTTTTTTTTTTAATTTTAATGTTTTATTGAATCTCCAGGAACAAGCAGGAATGTAGTCATCACATACGGGTATCGTCGGTACCGGCGGAGCCTGCGCGTGAACGCTCCCCAGCGTCCAATTAGAAAGCCTTTGGGAGCATCCCACAGCGCCTGCATGCTGCCTTCCCGCGTTTCTCAGCTGCCTCTCTCCAGTTCTTCGTTTTCCACAGAGCCAGCAGGTCGTTGTTCCTGTCACCGCAGAAAATTTGGCATCCAACCAGGGATGGTGGGTAGGAGTTGATTAGGTATGGAACAGGTGTTGGAGAACAGCCTGACCAAACAAGGCATCCCGGCGGGAGTCCTTGTCCAAGCAGTAATGGGCTGTGAAGGTATGAACCGAGGCCTAGGTGGCTGCTCGACAGATGTCGTCGATAGAGACAGAGTGCAGATCAGCCATTGAGGCTGCAATGGCTCTCACATTGTGAGCTGTGACATGGCCCTCCAGAGAAAGGTTCTTACTCTGATAGGCGAAGGAAATACACTGAGCAGTCCAGTTACAGTGTTCTCTTGGAGACTGGAAGTCCCAAATGAGAAGGATCAAAAGCAACAAAGAGTTGAGAGGACGTTCTCCTTTAGCTCCATAAGTCACTGCCTAATTTTCTCCGTCACTCCCAGGCGCCCCTCTCCTTCTGTCTCTTCCTCGCAGCCTGGCGAGAGGTCCCCCGCCATCTTGCCTAGCTTCTCACACTCCTTTCCTCCTTTTGATGGCACATATGATGACCAAAATTCCGCCAATTTTTTGTTCACTGCCCCTTCTCTTTTTGCTTTTCCATGTTTTTTGTTGATGGGAGAGTTCCCCTTTCAGGCAGCGCTTTCTTTGACAACTTCCACCGATCTCCTCCTCCCAGTGTGGTATTGTATAGGCTATTAGACATTTCTCAATCTTTTCCCTCTGTCTTTGCCTCTGCTGTTCCTCCCGTCTGAATTTTACTGCTTCATTTCCAAATCAGCCTCCCCCAGCCGATATATTCTCTTGCTGGGTCCCCCTCACCGGGCCTCAGATCTTGTCCTCTTTGGCTGCCCCTGTTTGCTGCTGTTCCTTTACTCCTCCAGCTCTGGAGCTCTCTGGGCTGTCAAGGCTGTCTCTCTCCCCTCTCTTGTGTGCAGGCCGTGTTGCTCTTCTCTGCGTCCAGCCTCCCCTTCTCTCTCAGCCCCGCCTGGCTCTCTCCCCACTCTGGGCTGCTCACCCCGGTCTCGGCTCCCCACCTGTGCGATTGTTCTCCTCGGTCTCTGGTGCTTCTTTGCCTTCAGCTTTCCAGCCCTCCTGCTTCCTTGGCAGTTCCCTCCAGCCTGCTCTGCTTGCCGATCTGCACCCTCCGCTTTTTGATGGCTTTGGAGAGCTGCCGCGGCACCCGGCCGCTTTAATTTCAAGTGCGGGAGCTTCTGTCCCTTGTCACTGCACTCTTCGCCATTGGCTCTCCCCTGCACTGCCACCGCCATTCTTCTGCCTGTGCCCCTTTGTCCACCGCTTGTCGTGGCCACGAGGCTCCTCTCTTTGCCGCTTCTCTCCGGTGCGGCTGCTTAGCACAAGTACTTGCCCAGCTCGCTCTTACTTCCACTTCACTTGGGGACTTTCTTAACTCTCTGCCCGTACATTCCGCTTTGACCGCCTGGCTTTAAATGGCATTTTTTGCCTTTTTGGCAGGCATCGGCGGCGGAGCTCCCCTAGCTCATCGCCATCCAATCTGCTGACGTCACCGGAAGCTGTCGCAGTCTAGTTTTTAAGGCTGCTGTGAGATAGATCGTTACAATTCATTGGGTAACCCTTTTTTTACTACAATCGCTGTTGTTGTAGTCATATATACATATATTTTTTTTTTTTTAGTAGTATTTATTCTTTAGTTTGCAGTTTAGCCTTTAAGTTTATTTTTCTGCTCTTCATTTCTCTTCTACTGACCATACGCATTGACCTGTCAATCAATTTGTTTGGCGCGAAAGTTGGTTCATTTATTTTGAGATGCTCACACACAACTCCCTTCAGTATGGTCAATACATTTTACTGTAAGATAGCTACAATTCATTGGGTAACCTTTTTACTATAATCACTGTTTTTAGTATATTACAGAAATTTTTGTGTATATGTTTTCTTTGTGTAAACACAGTAGTGGTTCTCATGACTTTATTATAATCTACGTAGAATTGAGATAGTTTACAAGTGATTTTATAAGTTAAGTTACTTCATCAGTTGTAGCGATATTGGCTTTCAAATATATATGCACATACACTTTATGCACAATATCCTTTTGAAATATTTATTATTCATTATCTATTATATTTTCAGTTCAGTTTTCATATTCTGCAATTTATTTTTCTTCTTTCCACCATGTGCATTGACCTGTCAACCAATGGATGTTGGGCACGCAAGCCGGTTTATTTATTCTGAGACACTCAGACATAATTTCCTTTAGGACGGTCAATACAATCTCCAGTGAGTTAGATTGGCATATTTAGTTTGCAGTTTAGCTTTTAAGCTTACTTTTCTGCACTTCACTTTTTTCTTCTGACCATGCGCATTGACGTGTCAATCAATGTATGTTTGGCGAGAAAGCTGCTTCATTTATTTTGAGACGCTTACACACAACTCCCTTTAGTACGGTCAATACAATTTGCTGTGAGATCGCTACAATTCATCGGGTAACCCCTTTTTTACTACAATCGCTGTTTTTAAGTACATTACAGAATATTTTGTGTACATGTTTTCCTAGTGTATACACAATAGTAGTTTACATGATTTTATTATACTCTACGTAGGATTCAGATAGCGTATAAGTGATTTTACAAGTTAAGTTACTTCATCAGTTTTATCAATATTGGCTTTCAAATATATATACACATACTATTTATGCACAATTTCCTTTTGAAACATTTATTATTCATTTTTCCTCTTTCCACCATGTGTATTGACGCTCAGACACAATCCCCTTTAGGAAGGTCAATACAGTGAGGTATATCGGCACGTTCTCTTTCATGTGTCACTTTTGCTACAATTGCTGTTTTCTGCTCAGACGTTTTTTTGTCTATACATGGTTAGTCGATATATTCCACGAAGAGTTGGGATAGTTTATATTCATTCATATTATTATTACTAAGTTTACAATGTCTTAATTTCTGTTATGTTCTTCTTTGTTTAATAATTTCAGTAACCACTCTTGCCATGATTGCGTTACTTGGGTCAGACATTTTCTGCTATGCTCTGTTGGGCACATATTAGGCTTCAGAACTCAACGTTAGCCGAAACATCGGCACTTCTGTAACTCAGTTTTCGGTTTATAGTTATGCTTAGAACACTTCATTGTTTTTTTTAAAAAAGATGGTAGTATATCATCTGATTTTTTGTTCAATAGTTTTATTATTCTTGCCAGAATTTTGATGATACGGTCAGACGTTCTTCTTTTTTGCTATGCTTCGCTGGGCACATGTTTTGTTTTTAGGTTTTAGAACGCAACGTTTGTCATAATACCAGCACTTTCATAACTTAGTTCTTTGACAGTTATGTTTAGGATATTTCATTGTTTTAAGATGATTCTTAATTTATTTGTTCTAAGATGGTTGTATATCATCTGATTGATATAATACATTCTCTTGTTTTTATACTTTTTATTATTTATTCATTATCTATTCGGTATTTAATCTACTTGCAGGTAAGGTCAATTAATTTCCCCTTTCTTTTAATAATTCCATCTTCCATGCATCCATTGCCTACATTACAGTTTGTATATATTTTAGACACTTCACATATAAGTTACATTTTAACTAATTTGGTCAAAAAAGGTTTCCATGGGACAACCATTTCTTTTAAGATAAGAATAAACTTTCCTCTGTGACTTCCCAATGGTTTCTTTTTAACAAGATTTTCTTTTTAACAAGTTTGTGTATTTTTTAATATTGTCCATTTGGTTTATAAGTCCTTCTCTACAATGTTTATTTTTACTAATTACAGTTTTTTCTGGTGTCACTCTAGTTCTAAGACATTGATTAGTGTATTATTCACTCAATAATATTTATGGCCTTTGCTCCTCTCTTCTCTGGCTGTGTGTGTTAGTTTCCTGACTCTTACAATAAGTATTTTAAATGCATATGAATTAGATTGCATTGTTTACATGTTCATTTATTTATTATTATTCTTTTGGCTTTGAAACGGTAAAGCCAAAAGGTCTTTTTTAAGACCATCACTTAACTTTACACGGTGCAACAAGTAAGTACCCTCTCTGTGATCATTATACATATATATTTTTAACTATTAATGGTCTGGATTTTTATCCCCTCATATTTCTATTCAATGGTTTTTATTTTTATTTGTTCATTCCAACTGTATATGTATATTTTATTTATTTATGTATTCTTTTATTCATTTACATATCTGTAGGTTCTGAATAATTATCTATATTCTTTGTTATATAATTGTTTTTATGTACATTTATTCATTACACATATTTTTATGTGTTTAGTTTTTATATGCTTTGATTCTATTTGTTATTATTATTTGTTACAATTGTTCTTAGATGCGTACCCCCTGATAAAGGCATTGACGCCGAAACACGTTGGGGATTTTTAACCAATAAGGTTTGGCACCTGTGTCCTCTACTGGCCTTCGCCTATTGTGTTCCTTTGCTGTTTTTGCAAGGGCCTTGCTCCCTTTGTGTTCCTGGCTTTCAACTTGGACAGAACCAAAGCTTTGAGAAATCCTCACAATTGTTCATTTCCTTTGATCCAAATCACCTTGGACTTCCAGCCTCGAAATACACCCTTGCAAATTGGATTGCAGACAGCATTTCTTTTGCCTATGCTCAAGCGGGACTCTCCCTAGAGGGTTACGTCACTGCTTATAATGTGTGGACCATGGCAACCTCAGTTGCCAACCTTTGATCTATCTCCTTTGATGAGATCTGTCGGGAAGCTACCATGGTCCTCTATTCATACTTTCACTGCTCACTACTGCCTAGACAGGGATTCCTGTCGGGATGCTGTCTGGCCAGGCTGTCCTCCAACACCTTTTTGGGACTTAAGTACAACTCCTTCTCTCTGTCCCGGATTTTTTTCTAGCACCAGACTTCATTGTTGATATTCTTGCTAACTGTCTTCGGGTCCAACAGGGCCACTCTATATCCATATCCTCTGGCTCCTTCCTTTAGCCTTGGGGATACTGCTGTTAATGCAGTCTGGTACCGGGGAACTAGTGAGTCCCATATGTGAAGACTACATTCCTGCTTGTTCCTGGAGATAGCGTAGTTACTCACCTGTAAGGGGTAATCTCTGGGAACAACAGGAATCGGTCTTCAGAACCAACCCTCCTCCCTAGGAGTTGTTTCTTTTTTTCCTCTGTTGTTCAGTTAAAAACTCAACTAAGGAGAGGACTTGGAAAAGGTGGGAAGGCAGATGCACAGGCGCTGTGGAGTGCTTCCAAAAGGTTCCCTTTTGGATGCTGGGGAGCGTTATTGCACGGACTCTGTTGGTACTGATGATGCCCATATTTGCAGAATGATTTCTGCTGTTCCCGGAGATTACCTGTTACAGGTGAGTAACTATGCTTTCTTCACTAATCAGCCTCTCTAAGGCTGCTTTCTGTTTGGCTATAAGAGATGGCAGGCGTACATTATCTAAATAGTTCAACTTCTCCAAGTAAAGGCTCTCATCTTTGGCATACAGGTCCTTATAATATTGATGAAACAGGGCCACAATCTTGCCTTCATCAGTTACGATAGTATCCCTGAACCACAAAGCTGCAATAAACCAACCTCCTCCACCGCCAGAGTTTAATCAAGGATGACATCAACTTGCCCACCTATTGCCATGTTGGAAAAGCTTAAATTTATAGAAAACCATAGATTTTTTGGCTCTCTGGTGCAATAACTTGTTAAGCTCTGTTTGTAGGGCTAGAAGGTTCCCCCATTTACACACCAAGTGCTGTGCTCTCTCAGCCATTCTGGTTTTCCGAATTTGCTGCTTCAACTGAATATTGTCTGGTCTGTGTGCTTTCTACGATTAATCTCATAGCTAAGAATCTCACCCCGTATGACGTCCTTTGCCACCTCCCAATATAACCCGCATTGTTTTAGGCGTATTTATCCCACTTACCATACAAAAACTTTAAAAAGGTCTGATCACCATACTAGTGTATCGGGAATCACCAATCACCCCCTTTCTGGCATCAACTTGCCAGATCAGATCCACCCACACCGGCACATGATTTGAAATGACCATGGTGCCAATGTGCGTCACTCCAACCCTAGGCATTAGCTCCGTCGGCACTAGGAAGAAATCCAGCCTAGATATGACCCATGTGCTTGTGATGTATGTGTGAAAGCTCTCGCCTGAGGTTGCAGGATATGCCACATATCCACTAAGTCAAGTAGTTCACAAACTGTGATTCTCTCATACAGAAGGCAACTTCTCCATTGTGGGATCCATTAGCCAATTAAAATCCCCTCCCAGCAACAGTTTTGGGTGGGGGTGGGGGGGGAAGGCTTGCAAATGCTGCTCTAGACATGTAAAAAAGATCTTGGGAGAGTAATAGGCCCAAAGATGTTACAAAAGGTGACATTCTCTCCAGACAACTTCAACCCTAGGATCAGCTAATGTCCTTCAGGGTCCAAAACTACTTTACTCATATCAAAACTGATCCCCTTCCAAACCAACAATGCCACGCCCTCCCTCCTAGAACCTGAGGGAGGCCCCGAGGATTGCCCGAAAGGTCTGACCACCCACTAGTGCTGGAGTTTATCATGTTCCTTAAAGTCCATATGAGCCTCTTGCAATATAGCCTTCATATCTCTCAAAGCTTTGAGGACTTTGTCTTTTTATCGAAGACTCCAACCTGCACACTTTCCAGATTATGCATCTTATTTGAATATCATCCAGCATCACTTATGAAGAGCCCTCATAACCAATGTTCCCTCTAATTTTCTGTAGGCTGTGTGTGCATAAAATATCAACTGTGCAGCTTTTGAAGGACGGTTAAATTTTTGTGCGCCACATAACGACACTCAGTCATATACTTAAAATTTGACTACATGTCAGAATACAGTATGTACACCACATTGATTTTAACCAAATTAAATTAAAATAGACTATTACTAAATGAAGCAGAAAATTTCTAGTAATTACAATCACAACTTTGAAATTTTAAGACGTCTGTGTTGTTTTCTATCAGAATCAGTACCGTAATTTTTGTGTGCTCTGTTGTAAAGTATGTGTGCTTGCTCAGCGAGGTGTGTGTGCGCGCACACGCGCATAGCTTAGAGGGAACAATGCTCATAACCAATCTAGAACAACAGCACATCCAGGCAGAGCTCCCCCCCAGGAGCCCTGCTCCACTACCACATACTCCCCCCAGGAACCCTACCCCACTACCACATACTCCCCTAGACAATGTAACAACCCTTTGAAAAGACCCTTCCCCGTCTCCCCCCCAACCTCCCACCCAAGACCCTCGTCCCACTGTTATCCTACACACTCAACAGTCACTACATGAGTTCAAAACTCATTCCACTCACACCGTGTTACCACGCAAATATATCCCCTTAACTACTGCAAGTTACAAAAAATACCAAATGGGTTTGAAAAAATTTTATAGTAAAAATAATAAAGGTTTACGTGGAGACATCAACAAGCATTAGAGAGGACCCATAACCTCAGGTCTTTGATAGCCCAGGTCTCATCATGTGTCTCAGCTACCCAAAGCTAATAAAGTCTCCTTTTTATTTTTTAAAATTTTCTTAATAAACTTTATAAAAGCAATACTGCTAGTGTCTCCTTTCTTCCATTATGGTGACAATTAGAACCATGCCAAAAATGTATAAACAAAGTCCCCAAAGGACCGAAACACTTATCGTCTGAAGGTGCTTCTTGTTGAAGCATCCAGACGGTGACCATAAATGGTTGCTAACGGCAGCACAGACAGTGCCACTGTAGCCTTTAGTCAGCAAAGAGAGCTCACAATATTCATATCATGGCTGCATGCTCAACATTGATGTTTCAGTCTCAAACAGGCTTGCCTCAGGAGGAGTGGCCTAGTGGTTAGGACAAGGTACTTCAGGCCGGAGGGCCGGGGGTTCAAGTCCTACCTGGGGACAGCAATCTCAGGCCGGAGGGACTGGGATTTCTAGTCCTATAGGCACTCCTTGTGGTCTTGGGCAAGCCACTTAACCCTCCATTGCCCATGTTCCCTGTAAGTATTAGTGTATGTGTGTCATATCCCCTCGTGTTAAATGTATCTCCCAATTGACCGCTTTGACCCGGTGAAAAGCGGGATATAAATACAGCTAAATAAATAAATAAATAAATAAAACACACAGTCCTGCCACTGAAAGCAAAGACAGCAAGTCATCGCTGAATATGTGCACCTCATCAAGTACTCTTCCGTCCGGCTCAGTTATATCCATTACACTCCACATTTGGTTAGCATAACAAATGTAAGTGTCCGCAACCAGCAAGGTGACCAACCATGAGAGAGAAAAAAATAAAGAAGCAGTGTGCCAAGCCCTTGATATTCCAGGAGTTTGCAGGCTTCCTCCACCGGATTATAGTACAATGCCTGGCCAATAATGAAGATTCACAGAAGTGCAGATTTAAGAAGTGCAAATCTCATCTGTTTGTCGTAAAAACGAGTGCAAATCGATGAGAACTCTCTATGAATCGCTGGCAATCAAATAGAGTAGTCCTGAAACTCTAACTCTCTTTCCATTGTATACTGTATAAGCTGTGCTTTTTGAATTGCCCTCAGCTTTTTCTCCTTTTGTACCAAGTTTAGTACACACAGCAAGACTGTGTACGTGTGTGGACATCTGAGCCTCGCTGGGGGCCAGTACAATGTGCCCTTTCAATGATGAGGCCTGCCATTCTATCTCCCAATTTCAATTCCAGCGGGATCTAGGTCCCCAGAAAGCCCCTAAGCTCAGCGTCAGTGATGGTCTCTGGTAGCCTCACCAGCTGTAGGTTATTTCTGCAAGAGTAGTTTTCCTGCTTGTCAAGCCTGTCCTCATAAAACCTAATCACTTTTTGTAGTGCCTCCACCTCAGTTCTTGCTTTGCATCCTCCACGTTCAAAATGCACCACTTTGCTTCAGACAGGCATTCTTCCAGTGGATCAGCTACTTGATCGGTTTTTGATGAAATAGACTGAAATTTACCCTCCAAAGAAGTCACTACTGCACCAGTTACCTCAGAGACCTCGGACTGCCTCAGTTCCTGGGGATCGTAGCTCGGCCTATGCCTCCGCCATCTTGGATTCAGCTGGTCTCGCCCTCTCCTCCTCCTCCTTTGTAATTTTGATACTGTAACGCTTCCCAAACTTGCAGCAAAAGGTTCCCAGCAAAGCTAGAAGCACCACCACAATCTTAGTCAGTTTGGAAGATTATAGAAAAAAAGATGCTTGCCGATGGGGTATGAGTTTTGGAGCGCGAGATTTCACATCCCCTCGTGCTCACTGTGTCATGTGACCTCTCCTCTGCCAGCATTTCAGATGTTATTAATTACCATACAAAGGACTGCATGAAGCAACACATAATGGAACAACAACTTCCTAAGCGTCCCTCCAGTCTAGTCACTTTCCTCTGGGTTGTGCTCCCCTTCCAGCAGCTTGAAGACTGAGCATGTCATCTTTTTGATGACACTAGGATATAAATACCACTGGCACCTCCCACCAGCTCCAGTATGCTCAGTCTCCAAGCAGCTGGAGGAAGTCAGTAAGCCAGAGGACTAAAGCTTACTGGAGAGACACTTGGGAAGATAGTATGGGTTTTCCTTTATTTCTTTTAAGTTCCCTTTATTTTTCTTTAGCTCTCCCACTCAGGCAGGCAGGCTGTTCTGTTTGGGGCTGGAGAGGGGACGTTCTTGCCCCTCCCCCTGACCTACCGCTTCTGGGGAGCAGAAGGAAGCTTCAGGGGAAGACAGCAGCAAAGTGGCTCCCGATCCCAGCAAGGGTGAGGAGCCGCCATTTCTCCATTTGCTGCCTGCCAGGCCAGCCCATCTGCTTTTGTTCCACCTCACTGCCGAAACCCCTGGGGTGGCTGAGCGCGAGGACGGGACAACGGCACCAAACATGGTGCGGGGCAGTGCAGGAGAGAGGGAGCACTTAACGGCAGCTCGGAGGAACGTCGGGCAGCGGCGAACATGGCGACAGACTGTGTGGTGAGATGAGTTGACCACGTGATCGCTGGCCACTTGGTGCAGGAAGGCTTGCTGCCGCAGGGGGCTTAGAAATGTCGGAGGAGGCAGGCTCTTTGTTTTCACGTGCTTTTCATGTGACCTTGAGGACTCAGGCCTTAGAGAAAGAAACACTTTGGGGGAAAATGTACAGAGCTGGGAGAGTCTATCGGTGTTAGCGGGGGCCCTGATTGTAAAGCTTAAGAGTTTTTTGGGATGGCCCTTTATTTCTTTCATTCCTCGTTTAAAAAAAAAAAGGAAAACTTATATATTGACCATGGACCATATATATATATATATATATATATATATATAAAATATTGACCATGGACAAAGAACTTAACCTTCAGTCCCACATCAGCAGAACCACCAAAAATGCATACCACAGGATGAGACTAGTATGACGCCTCAAGCCCCTCCTTGCCCAGGAACACTTCCACACAGTTTGTCAGGCACTAATAACCCCAATCCTAGACGTCTGCCACCCAATCTATCTGGCTTAACGAAACAGACACTAAGACCATTGCAACTGGCACAAAACACTGCAGCACGCATAATAGCCGGCACCACAAGACAAGAACACATCACACCCACCCTAAAAGAGCTCGACTGGCTGCCTATCAGCGCCTGCATTAGATACAAGACAATCATAAACATTTTCAAAATCAAACAACAGACATCAGCCTTCAGCCTACACCCACTCATACAACCCGACAACAGCACAAGACCGAAGAGAAGAGGCACATCCATCCGTGTCAACACACCTAAAGACATCAACAGGGTACGCAAGGACACCGAAAAACGAGCCTTATCAAAGGCAGCACCAACAATCTGGAATACCCTCCCCGACGAACTGTGTTCAACAACAGACCTTAACGATTTCAGGAAACTACTGAAGACGACCCTCTTCATAGAACACTACGGTGACATTACATAAACCATGCAACAGACAACTCAATACCCCACACACGTCACTATAATAGTAATTAAGCAAGGACCTGATATACATCATTGTAAATAGCGCACACTGTAAATAGCACACCAAGAATCAACGTCCAGACGCACTCACACGCATACACTGCCCACTGCATGTGCACACTAAACACTGCATCTTATTGATTGTTTGCTGTTCAGACCGCCTTGATTGTAGAATAAGGCGGTATAGAAATCCGTTTAAATAAATAAATACACACACACACGTGACTAACCCTTGTGTATTTTTCAGATTAAGGGCAGAAGCGTCCTGACACCATGCCGATGAGACCACAGTGTTTAGTATGCAGGACCCAGCGGGGAGCGGTGTCGGAGGCAGGCATATGCAGGTGCTGCACAGTGGAGGCCGCCTCCTTGGAACAGGGAATTCAGGCCAGTATAAACCATCATCCCTCTCCCAGGAGTCAGGGGAGCCGATGGAAGCAATGCTCGGGACTGGGTCTCCCCTGCAGTCGGCATTAGAACATCCGGCTGTCCCTCAGCCTCAACCCAGGCCCTTTACTTCTTCAGGAATGCAGGAAGGAGAGGCTGGGGTGTTTTTTTGCCAGAATTTGTCATCTCCAGGAACAAGCAGGAATGTAGTCTTCACATTTGGTATCGTCGGCACCGACGGAGCCTGCACGGGAACGCTCCCCAGCGTCCAATAGGAATGCCTTTGGGAGCATCCCTCAGCACATGCGCGCTACCTTCCTGCCTTTCCAACTGTCCCTCTTCAGTTTTTCGTTTTCCGCGGAGCCAACAGGTCACATACCCTGTCACCGCAGAAAATTTCTTCTTTAAACCGTTTTTCTTGTGGTCGCACCTGCCTCCGCTCGACGCTTACCGGTACCGCTGGTTCTCTTTTCTTCTTTTCAAAAAAAAATTATGTCTATATACTTCTGAAGTGTTTCTCTTCAGAAACGTTTTCTTTTTCGTGCTAGGCGCCATTTTGGGCATTAGGCCCCATTTTCCTCAAAAATGGAAAAACCAGCTAGTGGTTTTAAAAAATGTACTAAGTGTGGCGGTACCATTTCCGTCACCGACACCAATGACTGGTGTCTCAAATGTTTAGGCCCTGACCATTCTCCATCGGAGTGTTCCTCTTGTATGGGGATGACTAAAAGAGGAAGACAGAACCGGGCTGCAAATCTCGGTACCCTCTTTTCTTCAGATGCGATGTCCATTGCATCGATGCCTTCCAGAGCCTCGTCTTCCTCCCATAGATCTCAGGTAACTAAACATAAGAGCCGGTCCTCAAAGGGTAGATCTCCTTCTAAGCATCGAGAAGCCATTGGCATTGCCCTTGAGGAAACTATACCGGCAAAACAGCCCCGGCAGGAGGCTTTGGCCTCCAAAGCACTAACAGGGCTCCAGGATGTTTTCAAGGCCTCGACCTCGGCAGAACAACTGGTGCCATGCTCAGGGGTTACGGCCACTTCTACTGGTACAGACACCCAGGCATCGGCAGCATCGATAGACCAGAGATTCCTCGCTATCGAACGCAGTCTTGCAGCTCTTCTTACAGCTGTGGTAACGTTGACACTGCTACTGATGGTTCAGTGGGCACCGGTACCGACACCGATGTCGGTACCAGCACCGGTACCGACACCGATGTCGGTACCAGCACTGGTACCGATACCGGTACCAGCACCGATGGTTCTGGCCCCGATGGGAATTCTGCCCATGCCAACTTTTTCGGGCATCGACAGATCGGTACCAGACCAACTCGGTGCCGACTTCGATCGATACGGATACCGTGCTTTGCATGAACATCGGGATCAGAGATGCTTCGAGGATTCCGATGACTCGGATAACTCAGTCTGTACCAGAGTACTTCTTACGGAAGACTCCTCTTCTCCTTAATGCAGAATGTCTCCTCCGGAGGACATGTCTTTTCAGGATTTTATTTGTGATGTGGCCTGAGGCCTATCAGTCACGGTAGCTCCTGAAAAAGAACCTAGATCTAAGAAATTGGAAATACTCCAATAACCTAAGGCTCCCAAAGAGGCAGCTACCCTGCCCACTCATGAAATTCTTCATGATTTGATGCTCAGAATGTGGGAAACACCTCTAACCACATCTCCTCATTCTAGGAGACTTGATGCCATGTATCGAGTTCCACCATGTCCTGGTTTTCAAAAGACTCAGCTGCCACACCATTCAATGGTAGTGGAATCAGCCATGAGTAGGATGAAAAGTGCAAAAAGACATGCATCTAATCCTCCAGGTCGTGAATGCAGGACTCTTGACGCCTTTGGGTGTCGAACATTTCAGGCTTCCATGCTTTCAGCAAGGATCAGCTCATATATTTTATATATGGAAATGTTCCTCAAAGAAGTCACAGGAGACTTGGAGCTTATGAGCCCCCTTCTCCCTGATGACAAACGACAAGACTTCCTTACTCTTGTCAAGCATGCTTAAGATGTTTCCAAGTTTGTAAATCGTGCAGCCTTTGACTGCTTTGAATGCATCAGAAGAACTTCTGCTATTGCCATTGGTGCACGGCGGATTGCCTGGCTTCAGGCATCAGACTTGGAGTCTTGGGTACAGGACAAATTAGGGAACATTCCTTGCACAGGAGAAAACCTCTCTGGCAAGAATTGGCAGGAAAAGGCTAATGAGATAGATACTGACAATCTCACTTTAGACAGATTGTCAAAATCTACAGCCAATCCAGCCAAAAGAAACCCTATAAAAAAAACCCTATCTCCAGGAACAAGCAGGAAAGTAGTCTTCACATATGGGTATTGTCAATACCGACGGAGCCTGCGCGGGAACGCTGCCCAGCGTCCAATAGGAAAGCTTTTGGGAGCATCCCACAGCACCTGCGTGCTGCCTTCCCGCCTTTCCCAACTGTCCCTCTCCAGTTCTTCGTTTTCCGAGGAGCCGACATGTCGCACATCCTGTCACCGCAGAAAAAAATCCCTTCTATTCTTTTTTGTGGTCGCGTCTGCCTTCCATCGACGCTACACCGGTACCGCTGGTTCTTATTTCTTTTCTTCTTAAAAAAAAAAACTTTTTTCTGGAGTCTTTCCAGTAATTTTCTCTTCAGTTGCCACGCTCCATTTTGGGCACTAGGCCCAACTTTTTCCTTCAAAATGGAAAAGCCCACTTCAGGTTTTAAAAGGTTTTCTAAGTGTGGCAGTACCATCTCCGTCACCGACACCCATGAGTGGTGCCTCAAATGTTTAGGTCCTGACCACTCTATTTCAGAGTGTGTTGCCTGTGGGATGATGTTGAAAAGGGGCCGACAAAACTGAGCTGCTAAGCTTAGCACCCTTTTTCCCTCCGATGCAGCTTCCGTGGCATCGACGTCTTCCAGGGCTTTGTCTTCCTCCCATGGATCTCAGGTAACTAAACATAAATCTAGCCAGTCCTCAAAGGGTAGATCTCCTTCTAAACATCGAGATGCCTCTGGCGTTGCCCTTGAGGGACTTTCACCGGCAAAATTGCCCCGGCGGGAGGATTCGGCTTCCAAAGCACTAACGGGGCTCCAGGATGTTCTCGAGGCTTCAACCTCGGCAGAACTACTGGTGCCATCCTCTGGGGTACCGGCTGCTTCATCCGGTACCGATACCCAAGCATCGGCAACGTCGATAGACTAGAGATTCTTGGCTATTGAACGCAGTCTGTCAGCTCTTCTCACGGCCTCGATGCCCCTGAAACCGCTTCAGAAATTCAAATGGTACCGGCACTAACTCCGGTGCCGGCACCGACTGCATCGACATCGGCAGGTATTCTACCGGGACCGAGTCGTGCGTATCTATCCGGCATCGACATGTTGGTACCGGCCCACTCTGATGCCGACTTCGATCGGGACTGGTACCGAGTTTTGCACGATCACCCAGATCAGAGATACTTCGAATCCTCGGATGAGTCTGAAGACTCTGAAAGCTCTGCCGATACCAGAGTACTTCTTCCTAAGGATTCCTCTTTTCCTCAGCGTAGGATGTCTCCACCAGAGGATATGTCCTTTCAGGATTTTATCCGAGATGTGGCCCGAGGTCTTTCAATCACAGTGGCTCCTGAAAAAGAGCCTAAGGCAAAGGAATTAGAAATCCTGCAATACCCTAAAGCTCCCAGGGAGGCAGCTACCTTACCTATTCATGAGATCTTGCATGATCTCATGTTAAGGATGTGGGAAACACCTCTAACCACATCTCCTCACTCTCGAAGACTCGACACCATGTATCGAGTTCCTCCTTGTCCTGGGTTTCAGAAAACTCAATTACCACACCATTCCATGGTGGTGGAATCTGCTATGAGAAGGATAAAGAGTGCAAAAAGGCATGCAGCTAATCCTCCAGGACGTGAGTGTAGGACTGTTGACGCCTTTGGACGTCGAACCTTCCAGGCTTCCATGCTTCCATGCTTTCTGCTAGGATCAGTTCCTATATCTTGTATATGGGAATGTTCCTTAAGGAGGTCACAGGAGATTTAGAGCTTATGAGCCCTCTCCTTCCTGATGATAAGAGGCAAGATTACCTCGCCCTTGTCAAACATGCCCAGGATGTTTTCAAGTTTGTGAATCATACAGCCTTTGACTGCTTTGAGTGCATAAGCAGAACCTCTGCCATTGCCATAGGTGCACGTAGGATTGCCTGGCTCCAGGCATCTGACTTGGAAATTTGGGTACAGGATAAACTAGGGAATATTCCTTGGACAGGAAAGAATCTCTTTTGCTAGAATTGGCAGGAAAAAGCTAATGAGATAGATGCTGACAATATCACTTTGGATAGATTGTCTAAATCTACAGCTGATCCTGCAAGGAAAAAATCCTATAAGAAACCATTCTTCAGTAAGAAGTAGTTTTATCCCTCCTATACCCAGCAGGGGCATCGTTTAGGTCAGTATGCCCAAAAGGGACAGCAGCAACAACCTAGGCAAAGAAAGACAAAAGCAGCTAAGCCTCAACCGGCTCAGCAGACTCAGCCTCCACAGAGGCTTTGACTCCTATCTAGAGAACTTTGCCTTCCTGGCCCTGAACGGCCCAGAACCCTCCACCATCCTAGGAAGGTTATGTCATTTTGCCCCCGGATGGGGTCAGAGAACAGCAGAAAATTGAACTCTGTCTATTGTAAGAGAGGGGTACAAGCTTCATTTTTCCTCAGCATGCCCCCTCCTACAATGGTAAGACAGTTCAATTCTCAGACCTCTCTCAACGACCAGTTAGGTCAAGAGGTCACTGTGCTCCTTGCTCAAGGAGCAATAGAAGAGGTACCCATTTCCCAACCGGGTACAGGGTTTTACTCCCCTTATTTCCTTATTCCAAAGAAAATAGGAGGTCACAGACCCATTTTAGACCTCAGAGAATTGAACAAATTCCTATTCAAAGAGATGTTCAAAATGATTTCTCTAGGAACTCTGCTGCCATACCTTCAGAGTCAGGATTGACTTTGTTCTCTAGATCTCAAGGATGCATACACTCATGTTCTCATCCATCTGACTCACCGAAAGTTCCTTCGCTTTCTCTTTCAAGGGAAGCACTACCAATACAGGGTTCTTCCTTTTGGCCTGGCCTCTGCACCAAGGGTGTTAACAAAATGCATGGCTGTTGTGGCAGCATTTCTCTGCACCCTGGGAATATTCGTCTTCCCTTACTTAGACGACTGGCTCATTTGAGCCCCTTCAGAGCCAGAGGCCAGGGTTGCCCTCTTTCACACAATGCGCATCCTTCAGTATTTGGGACTTGTCATAAACTTCCCAAAATCCAACCTTGCTCCTACTCAGTCCCTAGAGTTTATAGAAGCTTTGTTGGATACCAGACAAGGGTCTACCTTCCACAGCCCCGCTGCCTTCGCATTGTGCAGTTAGCTTCCCAAGCAGTGCTAAAGCCTCACCTCACTGCTCGGGAAATGTTACAGTTGCTAGGCCACATGGCATCCTCCGTGCATATGGTTCCTTATGCTGGCCTCCATATGAGGGCAGCCCAGTGGACTTTATCCGCTCAATGGACTCAGGCGTCAGGTTGCCTGTCAGACAAAATAGCAAACTCAGATTGCCTTATTTTGTCCCTCCAATGTGGCAATCACCCCAAAACCTTTTGGTGGGGTCTCCTTTTCAGCAACCCCCACCCCAGGCCACTCTAACAACAGATGCTTCACAGGTGGGTTGGGGAGCCCTCCTGCAAGGCCTCTCTACCCAGGGTACCTGGACTCTACAGGAGGCCTATCTACACCATCTTGCTGGGCAGACTAGATGGACCATACTGGTCTTTATCTGCTGTCATTTACTATGTTACTATGTTACATTAATCTCCTAGAACTCAGAGCAATTTTCCTTGCTCTTCGAGTATTCCACACCCAGCTCAGCTACAAGACAGTCCTAATTCAAACGGACAAACAAGTAGCTATGTTCTATGTGAACAAGCAGGGCGGAACAGGCTCTCTGTCACTCTGCAACGAAGCTTTGCGACTATGGGCCCTCGCCAGAGAGCATCAGATTCATCTCCTTGTGGTGTATCTTCCAGGCATTCAAAACTCTTGGGCAGAAAGACTCAATCGAGTTCTGCTTCCACACGAATGGTCTCTCTATGCAGACCAGGTGGCAGAAATTTTTCAAATTTGGGGAACCTCGGACATAAACCTGTTTGCAAGTCCGCTGAATGCCAAACCTCCCCGGTTCTGTTCCAGAATTCCGGCTCACAATTGCCAGGCAAAGGAAGCCTTCCTCCTTCACTGGGGGTCAGGACTTCCTCTATGCCTTCCCACCTATTCCCCTCATCCCCAAAACACTCTTCAAGCTTCAGAGAGACAGAGGTTGTATGAATCCTCATAGCGCCACGGTGGCCACGACAAACGTGGTATCCCCTACTTCTACATCTCTCTCAAGCTGCACCTCTGGAGTTAGGGTGTGCTCCAGACATCCTCTCCCTAGAGAACGGGATGCTATGGCACCCGAATCCCCAGTCCCTGCATCTCAGGGCCTGGTTGCTGAAAGCCTAGACCTGCAGGATCTTAACCTTTCCCAACAGGTAAAGGATGTCCTTCAGGCTTCTAGAAAACCTTCCACAAGATGCTCTTATGCCTTCAAGTGGAAACATTTTACTATATGGTGTTCACAAAAGGGGTTAAACCCCCTTATGATACCTTTGGAATCAATACTAGAGTATTTACTTCATTTATCAAATTCTGGTCTAAAGACCAATTCAGTAAGAGTCCATCTTAGTGCAATTGCAGCATCCTATAAGCCTCTAAATGGATAACCAATTTCCTCTCATCCACTCATAGCAAGATTTATGAGAGGTCTTCTATTAACAAAGCCTCCCATCAAGCCACCACCGGTAGCATGGGATTTAAACCTAGTTCTCGGGCAGCTCATGAAACCACCTTTTGAACCTTTAGCCACTACAACCCTAAAGCTCTTGTCCTGGAAGGTCATCTTCCTAATTGCAATCACCTCTGCACATCTCATTAGTGAATTGCAAGCTTTAGCGGCTGATCCTCCTTACACTAGGTTTCACCATGATAAGGTTGTTCTCAGAACTCATCCACACTTTATGCCAAAGGTGGTTTCGCCTTTTCATTTAAATCAATCAATTTATCTTCCTGTATTCTTTCTGATGCCTCATGCCTCTAATGTAGAAACGAACTTTCATACTTTGGATTGTAAAAGAGCCTTAGCTTTTTACCTACAAAGAACACAGCAACATAGAAAGTCTTCTCAACTTTTTATTGCTTTTGATTCTAGTCATTTGGAACTTCCAGTCTCCAAGAGAACTCTATCCAAATGAATTACACAATGCATATCCTTTGCTTATGAGAGTAAGAGTCTTCCTCTTCATGGCCATGTCACAGCTCATCATGTGAGAGCCATGGCAGCCTCTATGGCTAACCTTCACTCTGTGTCTATTGATGACATTTGTCGAGCAGCTTCGGTACATACCTTTACAGCCCACTACTGCCTAGATAAAGCCTCCCGTCGGGATGCCTTCTTTTGCCAAGCTGTTCTTCAAAATCTCTTTCAGACCTAATTCAACTCCTACCCACCAACCCAGGTGGGATGCCAGAGATCCATGGGAGGAAGCATGGCCCACCTTACTATAGGTGATAGTTTCTTGGGGCGATCTCCCTGGCATCTTCAGCTAGGGAGTCCCCATATGTGAAGACTACATTCCTGCTTGTTCCTGGAGATAGCGTTGCTACTCACCTGTAACAGGTGATCTCCGGGAACAGCAGGAATTTAGTCTTCACAACCCACCCACCTCCCCTAGGAGTTGTTTCTCTATCTCTCTGTCTTTCCTCTCTCCCTCTATCCTTTCACTCGGCTACAAACTTAACTGAAGAGGGACAGTTGAAAAGGCGGGAAGGCAGTGCGCATGTGTTGAGGGATGCTCCCAAAGGCGTTCCTTTTGGATGCTGGAGAGCGTTCCCGCGCAGGCTCTGTCAGTGCCGACGATACCATATGTGAAGACTAAATTCCTGCTGTTCCCAGAGATCACTTGTTACAGGTGAATAACTGCTTTATTGCTGCATAGGGCGTTCTGTCTGCGATAGCAGGGAACGCACGGTCAGGTAGCAGCGCAGGAGCACGCAGCAAAGCAAAGTGCAGAGCCCAAGGAGCCGGGAGAAGCAGAGGTGTCACTGAAATGCACTAGGCTTGCGAATGAGGAAGCTCTTCACTCTTCTCTGTCGGAGGCTCTGGAAGGTGAGTACTTGGACCGGGAGTTGGGAGAGGACGAGGAGGAGCTCGAAGAGGGCTAGATTCCAGAGGAGGAGCAGGCCAGGATTGTTCGGATTTTCTGCTGAAAAGAGTTGCCCACTTTGATCGGCGAGTCCTTGCAAGTCCTCAGTATCTCCACAGGCATTCCAGCGGAGAAGGAGGCATTGGAGGACCCGTTAATTCAGGCGGTTAGGAAGTCGCAAAAGATTTTCCTGGTTCACCGAGTGGTTTGACAGATTATCCAAGAAGAGTGGGATCAGCCAGAGTCCGGCTTAAGGGGTGTGCAGTCTGTGTCACGGTTGTACCCCTTGCCGGAGCTGGAGAGAGAGTTACTTCAGTCCCCTAGGGTGGATGCAGCCGTGTCGGCAGTTACCAAGAAGACAACCATACCATTTGAGAGCAGTGTGGCCCTTAAAGATGCCCAGGACAGGAAGTTGGACACAAAAACAGGACTTTGACATCAATGCCCTGGCTCTCCAGCTCTCCGTGTGTGGACTTAGGTAGCCCGGGCTTGCCTGAAATGGTCTCAGCAGCTCCAGCTGCCTAGTGACCTTCCAGGCGGCTCGGCTAGTGCAGTGGCAAGAATTGAGTCGGGGGCAGCCTACTTTGATATAGCCACTATGATCTCATCAGGAGCCTGGTGAAGAGCATGGCTTCTGTGGTGGCGGCTCATCGTTACCTTTGGCTCCGCAACTGGGCGGCAGACGGATCTTCAAAGGCCCTCCTCAGCAGGCTCCCCTTTAAAGGAAAGCTGCTTTTCAGGGAGGATCTGGACAAATTAGTGAAGGAGCTGGGGGAGTCTAAGGGAGGTAGGCTCCCTTAGGATAAGCCGAAACAGAGTCACAACCCCACGCCCGCGCGCTCTCAGCCACAGGAGTATGATAAGTTTTGGAAGGCTTGTTTGGCGCCCTTTCAGAGGGGATGCTTCCTCTCCAGGGGGCAGGTTTTCCGGGGATTTCAATGGGCAGGAAGAGGATTTGGTGCCTCTTCCTCTGCCTCCAGTCCTAGGAAGCCGTAATGAGGCGAGGGGGGCCCAGGCGGGGGTTCTGCCAGTGAGGGAACATCTGCGGCAGTTCTTCTGGGCTTGGGTCACTTCCGATCAGTGGGTTCTGGAGGTTGTTCGAGAAGGGTATGCCCTCGAACTTGCAAGATCAGTTCTCCCATCATTCGTGCAATCTCCTTGCAGATCTCCGGCCAAGGCCTCAGCGGTAAAGGGAACTCTGGCACGTCTTCTCCTGGGAGCAATCATGCCGGTTCCTGAAGACCAGTGCGGCTGCAGTTGGTACTCCATCTATTTTGTGGTATCCAAAAAGGAGGGTTCCTTTCGCCCGATCCTCGACCTGAAGTGAGTCAATCGTTGCCTCCGTGTACCTCATTTTCGCTTGGAAACCCTGAAGTCTGTGATACTGGTGGTACAGCAGGGAAAGTTTCTAATGTCTCTCAACCTCACCAAGGCGTATCTGCATATTCTCGTCCACGTGTCGCATCACCCTCTCTACGTTTTGAGGTACCAATGGGACACTTCCAATTTCAAGCATTACCGTTTGGTCTGACGATTGCTCCTCGCACCTTTACCAAGGTGCCGTGGCTCTACGCAAAGAAGGGATGCTGGTCCACCCATACCTTGACAACTGGTTGATCTGGGCCAAGTACAAGGACAAAAGTGTAAAGGCAATGGCCAGGGTGGTTGGTCTCCTGAGGAGTCTAAGATGGGTGATCAATCTGACCAAGAGCATATTGGTTCCCTCTCAGGAGATCGAGTATCTTGGGGCAAGGTTCGACACCCTCAGAGGCAGGGTATTCGTGCCAGTTCAGAGAGCGAGGGAGCTATGGCATCTGGTACGCCAGTTCCTAGCCATGGAGGTGCCCTCCGCTTGGCATTATCTTCAAGTGCTGGGGACCATAGCGATGACGATTGAGCTAGTGCCTTGGGCGAGGGCCCACACGAGACCTCTCCAGTGGTCCCTTTGTCGCTGGTCTCAAATGGCACTACCTGTCCCCCTGTGACCAGGGGGGCCCTGAAGGTGATGACTCTAGCCAGGGAATCTAGAGCAAGGCATGTCCCTCTAATCCCCTCAGTGGATTCAGTTGATGATGGACGCCAGTCTGGTCAGTTGGGGGACTCGCTGCGAGGGACACTTTGCCCAGGGGCGCTGGAGTGCCCAGGAAGCCCAGTGGTCCATAAACAGGTTAGTAATGCGAGCGGTGGTGCTGGCATTCAGGATGTTCGAGCGCTGGGTCCGCAAAGGGCGGTCGGGGTGCTATAGGATAACGTGACCACGATGGCCTATATCAACTGTCAGGGCGGCACGAGCAGTCCTCTCTTGGAGGAGGAGGCGGAGAGTCTTCTGGACTGGGCCGAAACCTATCTGCAGGCCTTGTTGGTGGCGCATGTAGCCGGGGTAGAAAACATCACGCGGACTACCTGAGCAGATTCAAGGTGGATCACTGCGAATGGGAGCTCTGTCAGGAGATGTATGAGCAGGTGGTGCGCCGATGGGGTCCTCCCATCATAGATCTCATTGCAAGATGGGGGTCGGCCAAAGCAAGCCACTTCTTCAGCAGAAGAAAGGAAAGGATGTCGGAGGGCCTGGATGCTCTTGTTCAGAGGTGGCCCACAGAGGGGCTTCTCTGTGTGTTTCCTCCGTGGGCTCTCATAGGCAGGGTTCTCCAGCGAGTAGAGGCCCACCGAGGTTGGGTAGTTCTGATAGCCCTGGATTGGCCACGGCGACCGTGGTATGCCAACCTCATATGGCTTCTGGCCAGTCGTCCCTGGCAGCTTCCAGTGAGAGACAATCTCCTAGCTCAGGGCTCAGTTCGGATGCCGCAGATAGATCGATTCTTGCTTACAGCCTGGCTCTTGAAAGGGCAAGGCTGTGAAAGCGAGGATATTCCGGGGCAGTGATTGCAACATTACTAAACACTCGGAAGCGTTCGACCTGTCTTTCCTATGTTTTTATTTATTTATTTTATTTTATTTATTTATTTAGCTGTATTTATATCCCGCTTTTCACCGGGTCAAAGCGGTGGAACATACAATAATCAATTACAAGGGTTTGGGGCCGTCACCTGGTGGCTAACAATAATGATTGTTAACAATTAATTGGGACGTAGACATAGACACTGTGTTATGGTTACATATGACATATGTTCAGGGGACGAAATGAGAGTGAGAGTCTGGCACATCTTTGAGGGCTGGTGTGCAGCCCAGGAGAAAAGGCCTATGGCGGTTTTGGTTCCAGAGGTGTTAGTTCTTACAGGCAGGTTTCGAGAGAGACCTCGCTGCCAGCTCTTCACAGATTCAGTTGGCAGCGATTTCCTGTTACTGGGGCAAGATTCAAAGTAAGTCATTAGGTGAACATCAGGACATAGGGCGGTTCCTGAGAGCGGTGAGGCGCCTGTGGCCACAGCAGAGGTCTTTGGTTCCTCCCTGGGACCTCAATCTTGTGCTGGGGAACCCTACGAGTCGGTAGGGCGAGCCTCTCTGAAGGACTTGACTCTCAAGACAGTTTTTCTTTTTTTTCTTTTAATCTTTTTATTGATAAATTCCAAAAAATACAATACACATTTAAAGAAAACAAAGAAATCCATTTAGTCCACATCCAGGGGAGTTCAAATAGTAACTATTACAATAGAAAGGAAAACCTACTAATAAGAAATTATATGCATGGAAAGGAGTTGATGTCCTAAAAATTGCAAAAACTCTAGTTATTACAACTTATTGACTCATAAATCAAAAAAAGCAAAAATTGCATTATACCTGTGGAACCTGATTCATAAGAAACTATTCTAAAGACAGTGTCTCAGAAAAAACATACTTAGTGTCCCCTAGTGTGACCAGGCATTTGCAGGGAAATTTGAGGAAAAAAGTTGCACCAACAGCTAAAACGTGTGACTTTAAAGTCAAAAAAGCCTTGCGTCTAAGCTGAGTTTGCCTGGAAACATCAGGAAACATGTTAACTTTCCCCCCACAAAATTCAGCATTCTTATTTTGAAAATACAAACACATAACTGTGTTTTTATCAACCTCAGAAGAAAAAGACACAAGAAGAGTAGCCCTAGTAGAAATCACATCATGTGAAGATTCAATAAAAGAAGCATCTAATGAGTCTAATGAAGAAAGAGGAGCAGCTCCCTGTGTAATACCACCTAGATTCGCCCCCACCTGAGGCAAATACAACTTGTTAATAACAGGTTTAGTGTTATCTTGATGCCCCAAGATTTCAAACAAATATTTGTCAAACAAAATCTGAGGGGATAATAAACAAGTACGAGGAAAATTTA
This sequence comes from Ichthyophis bannanicus, assembly GCA_033557465.1. Classification (NCBI taxonomy): domain Eukaryota; kingdom Metazoa; phylum Chordata; class Amphibia; order Gymnophiona; family Ichthyophiidae; genus Ichthyophis; species Ichthyophis bannanicus. Next base: position 510,855,529 of record CM066032.1, read on the forward strand.
AACATCTAATATTCGTTGTCCTCAGATTATTTTCAAGCAATTCTTGCTGAGTATGTAAAGTAAGACTATCTTTGATAAACGACATAGAGGTATTCTGTAATGCAACATATTGAGTTTCCAACTTTTGACACTTATTATCTAATGCTGTTAACTGAAGATCATGCTAAACTAATTTAGCCACTGAATCTTTCGAGAACTCTGAGAATTGAGATACTACAGAAATTAAAGAAGCTTCAATACCTGAGAGGACACGCCATACATCAGATAAAGAAATATTCTGTGTCCACAGGTAAAGTAGGTAAACCATCTGGTTGGGCCCTGATGAGATCCTCTGGAACCTGAAGAACCCGTGGCAGAGGAACAACCACAGTATCTAAAGAGCTCACAAGGAGGACTGGTGGAGATTGTAAGTCCAGCTGTCGGGACTGCTTCTCCAACATAGGTGAAGAAGTCACTGGGCCGATGGATTCAACGTCAACAAGAGGGGCAGAGTTTGAAACCCCCAACAATGACGAAGAGCTATCTGATGGAAGCTGGGACTTGACGGCAGCAGCAGGAATCGCCTTCATTCCATTCACTGACACAACGTGTCTATCCATAGGACCAATAACTTTAACAACTTTAGAGGGATTCACAGTACTCACATTTAAAAGTCATTTTCTACGGTTGCCCATTCCAAGACTCCAGCTCCAGAGTTCCTCGAGCACCGAAGGGGCACAAAAGGGGGCTTATCAGGCCCCTTTAAAACGCGCCCCTTCAGAACGCTACCACGTAACCACGGAGCAGGCCACGATTTAAAGGTCCCCAAGAAGACATCGGGGCCAGGCGCCGCGTCGGTGGTCCGGGTGATCCTCCAGCTGCCTGCGGGGAACAGCACAAGATGCGGAGCACAGGTCAGGCAGCAGCTCCTTCTCCACACACGCTCTCTCAAGACAGTTTTTCTGGTCACTATCTGTTCGGCTAGACGTATTTCAGAGCTTCAGACTCTTTCTTATCGCCCTCCGTTCCTCTCCTTCAAAGAAAAGGTTGTCTTGCGGACAGTGCCTTCTTTTTTGCCCAAAGTGGTCTCATCTTTTCATGTGAATCAGCCGGTGTCTCTTCCATCCTTCCTTAAGGTTGGGTAGGGGCCCGTCAATGCTTGGCTGCACCGTCTGGACGTTCGCAGGGTACTGAAGCGCTACCTGAATTGTACAGCAGCGTTCGGACCAGTTGTTTGTCTTGTTTGGGGGATCACGTAGAGGAGAGGTGGTGGCCACGGCTTCCATTTCCAGGTGGATTAGGGAAGCCATTGCTTCGGCATACATTCTGAAAGGAAGACCCGTTCCGGGCACACACTACGCGAGCCCAAGCGGCCTCATGGGCGGAGTTCAGTCTGGTTCCGCCGCTGGATATCTGTAGAGCAGCTATTTGGACTTCCCTGCATACTTTCACCAAGCATTACCGTTTGGATGTTCAGGCAATGGGAAATGCCGGGTTTGGGGGAGCGGTACTTCGGTCCGGTCTTGCAGGCCCCTCCCATGCTTGAACTGCTCTGTTACATCCCAGAGAAAAGGGACTGGACTGGAGGGAAGCTTAGGAAAGAGTAATTAGATCTTACCTGCTAATTAGCGTTCCTGAAGGAGCTCCAGTCCAGTCCCTGATCCCGCCCATATTTAGGCTTCATTGTGGATGAGGCATCGCCGGCCCGAAAGCTTTAGTAGACCAGAGCAGAGGAAAATTTCTGAAGGCCCCTTGTCAAAGGGTTCCAGTGACTCGGCGAAATGGCCCAGCTGAGTGCCCTGGCGTCTGAGAGTTTTTAAGGGCAAGTGGTGTGCCAGGTAAGCCATCTCATCTTAGGAGGGGTGGGAAGTCCCTTCTGTGGGAGGTGGTATTTTGGAGTTTTTTGTTTAGATGTAGTTGCTTTATTAATCTGCTTAATTTTCTCTCCGTTAAATCTGCTTTGACATAGGATACTGGAGCTGGTGGGAAGTACCAGTGGTATTTATATCCTAGTGTCATCAAAAAGATGACATGCTCAGTCTCCAAGCTGCTGGAAGGGAAGCACAACCCAGAGGAAAGGGACTGGACTGGAGTTCCTTCAGGAACAGTTATTAGCAGGTAAGGTCTAATTACTCTTTTTCCAGCATGGAAATATTCTCCTGGAACAAGCAGGAAGTCAGTCCTCAGCTTATGGGTGACCGGCACCAATGGAGCCCGTGCGGAGCAATTCCCTAGCTTTCAAAGAAAACCTTTGGGATTGCATGCATGGTCCTCTTCCCGCCCAAGGGTGCCATCTTGCTCATTCTCCCTTTTTCCATGGAGCCCTTCGGATGCACGTCCTCGTCTCTTGGAAAAAGTGTTTCGTTTTCCAGCCTCTGGCCTACTGTTTTCTGGTTGCACCGGTCCTCTACCTATCCTCCCCTTGCTCTTATCTCTTTTGAGCAAAGGGGACATTTTTTTCCCTAATTTTTGTTGTTGACAGGTTTTGCACCCTTTTTTCTCCTAACTGCTGGCCTGTGGGTCTTCAACCTCGCGGGGGCCCTTTTTACCCCGATGGCCACCGGTTTCAAAAAATGTGATAGATGCTCCAAGAACATGTCACTTACGGACACCCATGACTGTTGTCTACGGTGTCTTGAAGCCGACCATGATCCAGAGCTCTGTTCGCTTTGTAAGAAAATGTCCTCCAAAGCCCTGCTCAGCTGTAAGCAGAAGTCCAAGGACATTTTCCGAAAGGCTGCCTTGGAATCCCCAGTGGCACCCTCTGTCGTCTCTCCGCTGGTGGAGTCCCCTATCTTGGCTCCACGCTCAAGACGGCACTCCAACCAGGGGTCCTGAAGTGGAGCAGTGTAATAAGAAGACGACCTCAAAGTTGCTGTTGGGGTGTTCCTGACAAGCGCGAGCGTTCCTGTGCTCGGTCGTTCAGCCCCCCTCGGCGTTCCCGAGAGTCGGACAAGGAGCGGCCTCGTAAGGTACGTCCAACAGACTCGGAGGCCCCGGGCAATGGCGCCAGGTCTCCTGAGAGTCGTCCCGGCGAGGACCCCCTCTCCGCCTTGATGCCCGACCCAGTGACCCCAGTGTTCGCATTGCTGGGTTCCACGCCCATGTGGGAGTCCCGTATGCCGGCACTAGAACGTAGTGTTTTTGCGTTCATAGCTTCCCAGCAGGCGCTAGTATCCAGCTTCTCCGGTCCGCCCCTAGAGACGCTCCCTCGAGAGGGACACCTAAATCTGTCCTGGAAACCCCCAAGAACCATGGGCCTCGTGAGGGTCCTTGGTGTCGATCTCGCTCGCCTTCCCGTTCCTCGGGGGCGAGATCCTCCAAAGCCTCCAGCTCCAAACGGGCCTCAGCCTCCGGGTGAGGCAACCAGCCGGAATCAGCGCATGCTGACTCTAGAACAGACCTTAGCAGCCCTCCTGGCAGCCTTGGTTCCAGTAACACCCTCGGCCCCAGAGACTCTGCCTCTGGCTTTGACCTCGATGCCTCCACCGGTATCGTCCCAACAGGCACTAACAGTTCTGATGTCCTCGATGCCCCTGATACCAGTTTCAATGCCAACAGCACCCCCGATGCCAACACCATCTCTGATGCCGTTACCTTCTCAAGTCCCACCGAGCACAGATTCCTCGTGGTCCAGACATCGGATGGAACCGGAGGACATTGAACGACACTGCACAATCGCTTTTCTCCGGAGTCTGATTCCGATTCACAGACTCGGATCATCGATCACTAAATTCCGAGGATCTTAGGGATTTTGCACAGGAAACCTCTCCTCCACAGTCCAGTACCCAAAGGAAATCCCCATCGGAGGACATGTCATTTCAAGAATTAATTCGTTACATGGCAGCAGGACTTTCCATCCCTGCAGATTTGGAACCAGAACCCAGGGCAGAGGAGATGGGAGATATAGCAGTACCCAACTGCGCCTAAGGAAGCCATAATCATTCCAGTGCATCCCATCTTCCATAAGTTAATGCTGAGGATGTGGGAAACACCTTTAACTATCTCCCTCATAAGTTGCTGACTTGATACGATGTATCGAGTCCCTGAATGCCCGGGCTTCCAGAAGCCGCAGCTTCCCCACCAATCTATGGTGGTGGAATCGGCGATGTGCCGCATTAAAAGTGGGAAAACCCACACATTCCTTCCTCCAGGCTGGGAATCAAAAACCCTAGATTTCTTTGCTCGCCGTGCTTTCCAGGCTTCCATGTTAGCTAGCCGAATCAATTCTTACATCCTCTATATGAGGATGTTCCTCAAGGAGCTGAATAAGGACTGGGAGGGCTTTCTTGCTTTCCTTCCAGAAGAGAAACGTCCAGCCTTCCAAGCGTCCCACAGCCAGAATGTGTCAAAATTCATGAGCAGGGCAGCCTTTGATGCATTTGAGTGCTCTAGTAGAGTGTCCTCCATAGCCATCGGGGGCAGGGCAACTAGCATGGCTTCAATCCTCCGATTTAGAACCGTGGGTACAAGACAAGCTAGCTAATATCCCCTGTACAGGTGAGAACCTGTTTGGAAAGAACTGGCGTGAGAAGGCCGGTGAGCTTATAAACTGACAACACCACTCTCAAAAGGCTGTCGATAAAAACATCTAAAAAGAAGGCCCAGTCGAAAAAAAATCCTTCTATCCCAAGAAGAGGTGGTTTTATCAGTATTCCCAGCAAAAACAGCAGGGGCCCAAACAGGCCAAAAAACCCAGTCTGTTAAAACTGCAACCACAGCCACAGCCTCTAGCAGTCACCACATCGTCTTTTTGACTCCCTCTTCGGGAGCATAGTCAGTCCATCACATGTAGATGCACTGTCCATCCCAGGATTACTCTCAAACTTCATCACGCAATGGAGAAACATCATTTTGGTGAGATGGATCCTTACCATCATCCAGAATCGATACCATCTCAACTTTCAGGAGCTCCCCCGTCATCATTTCAGAAACCATGCTCCTTCAAAGGCCTCCCTCAATGCTTTCTACAACAGGAGGTAACTTCTCTCCTAACCCAGGGAGCCATCAAAGTGGTACCTCCTCAAGAACCCTGCAAAGGGTTCTCCTACTTCCTCATTCCAAAGAAGTCAGGAGGCCTCGGGCCCATTCTGGATCTCTGAGACCCCAACAACTTCCTAGTAAAAGAAAAAGTCAAGATGATCTCATTGGAAACCTTCTTCCTCATCGCCAACAAAACAACTGGCTTTGTTCCCTGGACCTCAAAGAGGCCTGCACTCACATACTCATCCACTCCTCTTACAGGCATTATCTCAGGTTCATATGCCAAGGGGTGCATTATCAATGCAGAGTCCTTCACTTCAGCCTAGCCTCGGCACCAAGAGTTTTCACAAAATGCATGGCCGTGGTAGCAGCTCATCTGCGCATCAACAACGTTTTTGTTTCCCTTACTTAGACTGGCTCATAAAGGCAGACTCCCCTCGAGAACTCTGCTCAGCGCAGTCCAAATCCATAGGACTCCTGCAGTCTCTAGGTTTTGTGATAAACTTTCCAAAATCACACCTCATCCCCACACAAAGGCTGGAGTTCTTCGGAACCATCCTAGATACCACCCAGTGCAAGGCCTTTCTCCCACAAGATCGAATGCAAAGACTCATTCTCCTAGCAAGCATCATGTGTCAGTGCCATCGTGCACCAGCACGCTCCTTCTTACATCTGCTGGGACACATGGCCTCTACCGTTCATGTAGTTCCACATGCCAGACTGCACATGCAGCAAACGCAATGGACTCTATTGACTCAGTGGTCCCAAGCCACGAGGGATCTGTGTGCTTTCATTCAGATAATGCCTCCCATGACACACTCTCTCCAATGGTGGTCCGCTCCAGAAAATCTCCTCAAATGATCACCATTCCAACCCCCAATCCACAACATACCTTAACCACGGATGGGAAACTCACCTAGAGGTTCTCTCCACGCAGGGCCTTTAGAGAGTCCAGACAACAAATTAATCTTCTGGAACTTTCAGTGGTGTCGAGAGCTCTCCAGGTCTTCCAGGACCATCTCTCCAAAAGTTCTATCCTCTTATGTGAAGAAACTTGCAAGAACTATAATGAAATACAATGCAGTCAGTGAACTCTTAATCTCTATTCATCTACAAGGAATGCCTATCAACACAACTATAATTCAAGTATATGCCCCAACAACAGCTGCAGAAGAGGATGAAACTGAAGAGTTCTATGAACAGGTTCAAGCTGAAATGGACAGAATATGCAAACAGGATATCCTGATAGTCATGGGTGACTGGAACGGAAAGGTTGGCAACAAAGAAAAAGGCAAAGTGGTTGGAAAATATGAACTTGGCAACAGAAATGAAGCTGGAGAAAGACTGATGGAATTCTGCAAGACCAACGATCTATTCTTCTCAGACTCCTTCTTCCAGCAATACAAGCGGCGACTGTACACATGGACTTCACCCAATGGATTGTATAAAAATCTAATTGACTACATCTGTGGAAGTCAATGATGGAAAAGCTCTATAACATCAACAAAGACAAAACCTGGAGCTGACTGTGGTATAGATCATCAACTACTAGTATGCAAACTCAAGCTAAAGTTGAAAAGAGCAAACCACTCATGAATGCAGCAAAATATGACCTTGAGAATATACCACTGGACTTTAAAGACTGCCTGCAAAATTTATTTGTTGCTTTAGATACAAATGACAGAGTTCCAGAAGATTTATGGAATGAGATCAAGAAGGTTGTGTTGGAAGAAAGTGAGAAGTCTCTACAAAAGGTGAAAAAGCAAAAACGGCCAAAATGAATGACGGAAGAAGCTCTGAAAATTCCCCAGAAACAGAGAAGTTAACGCCAGAGGAGAAAGAAAGACAATTGCATAACTCAACAGAGATTTCCAACATGCAGCAAGACAGGACAAGGAAAAGTACTACAATGAACACATGGAAGGAATTAGAAGCAGAAACTATTAGAGGAAAAACAAGATCGGCTTTCCTAAAACTACGAGAGTTAAAGAAAAAATTCCAGCCTCGAATTGGAATATTACAAGATGCTCAAGGTTCTATGTTGAATGATGCTGAGAAGATCAAGAAAAGGTGAAAAGAATATACAGAGTTTTTATATGATAAAGATCAAGTGGACCAACAGCCATTTCAACCTGTTCCTTATGATCCGGAACCATTGGTGATGAAAGAAGAAGTTGAAGCAGCATTGAAAGCTTTATCAAAGAACAAAGAACCAGGCATTGATGGCATTCCCATAGAAGTATTACAGCAATCTGATGCAGCTGTTACCATACTTACAAGGCTCTGCCAAGAAATTTGGAAGACAACATCATGGCCAACTGACTGGAAAAGATCTGTGTTTATACCAATACTAAAGAAAGGTGATCCAACTGACTGTGGAAATTATCGCACAATCGCTCTGATACCATATGCCAGCAAGTCTGATGATCTTAAAGTAGCTAAATAGGTAGACAAGGCGACTGCGAAAGCCAGAAGGTCCCTTGGGTGTATAGGGAGAGGAATGGGCAGCAGAAGAAAGGAGGTGATAATGCCTCTGTATAAGTCTCTGGTACGACCTCATTTGGAGTATTGTGTGCAATTCTGGAAACTGCACTTTCAAAAGGATATAAGCAGGTAGGAGTCTGCAAATTGTGGCTACTAAAATGCTTAGTGGTCTTCATTATGAAGCATATGAGGGCAGACTTAAAGATCTTAATATGTGTACTTTAAAGGAAAGGCAAGATAGGAGAGATATGATAGAGATGTTTAAATATCTCCATGGCATAAATGCACAGGAGGAGAGTCTCTTCCAATTGAAAGCAAGCTCTGCTGGGATAGAGTCAGGAGTAATATGTGGAAATATTTATTTATAGAAAGAGTGGTGGATGCGTGGAATAGTCTCCCAGTAGAGGTGGTAGAGATGACAGTATCTGAATTCAAAAAGGCATGGGACAAACACAGGATCTCTAAAGGAAAAAAGGGCACTATTGTAGTTGATATGGAAGGGCAGACTAGATAGGCCATGTGGTCTTTTCCTACCGTCATGTTTCTATGTTTCTAAGTGGCAATTTTAAAGGATAAAGTACATATGTATTAACCCTTTCTAAAATCACTGCTTTTTACATGTGTGCGAGCTGCATCCACTTATGCAGTCTGTTGAAAATTTCCTCCTAAATTTATTTGTATGCCTTGCAATATAAAAAAAATTTAACTGGATGAGAGATTTTTAGACCATTAATTATCCTGCTGCTTGCAAAGTTAGATAAATACATCTTCTGAAATCACCCTGTTAGTAGCATTCAGTCTGATTTAGCTGCTGCTGATCTTTCCCCTGAGCCATCCCCTCATTCCTCTCTCTCTAACAATTTCAGTCCTAGTCTGTGCTATCTTCTTTTCTTGAAGAATGCGTCCCCCAGCACATACATGTAAAGGAACTCCACACAGCAATATGAATCACTTATACCCAGCAACCTCTGCAGGAAGTAACACAAACTGAGTACTTCAAGGAAATCAGCTCTCTTTATAAAGTAAAATAAAAGGTAGATTTAGGATAAACCAATAACAAAATACCTAAATCTTGAAAAAAATATTTTGATGGTACTTCCACTTTAAAGCATACCTCCTTTTAATGCAATTCTCTTTTTGCATTTACAAGAAAAATTTGAAGGGGACTAAAGTACCTCGGAAAATCAGTTAAACTGTATATTTACAATGTTAAGCAGTGTAGTTACCACCCTCTGGAAGTTGAGTAATTCTGGGGTGAATCTCATTACTTCAGTTTGTCAGATCAAGGCTGCCCAAGCAGGCTGATCCATTTCATCTGTTGCTCCATTACTTGTAATTCTGATTTTCCTCCTAAAAGTAGGAATACATCTCCTTGCATGCAGTGGACAAAATTAAGACTAGATCAGCCTATTTGGGTTGACCTGGGTGAGATGACAATATTATGCCTGTATCTTTTTGTATGATTGATTTCTCCATAGGCTAACACTAGTCTTCATTCTCAGTTTAGGTCTTACAAATAAATTATAACAATTATGCTTTTGAGTGTTTCTTCATGCGATAGAAATAATGATGTATTAAATGAGTACCACCAATTGTCAAGTAATATCATGTAGATGCCATTAAGAAAGGCAAAAACTGACAGTGTATTAAAGTTGTCATAAATTATGAATGACCTCTGACATGAGAAGTAATCAATTATTCCTTCTCAGTTGTCTGTTTCATATTTGTTGTATTATGTGTTCTAATGAAATACTTCAGTTTCAGTAATTATATTCCTGCATGTGGTGTTCACTGTTGACTATCAGATGTCACTTTTATTTAAATTTAGATCTGGAAATACTTAAATTACTTTTTTCTCAGCTTGGTACATAAATGTGTTGTGTTGTAGCCAACTCCAGTGGGTTCAGTCCATATAGACCCTGCAATATCGGCCACCCGAGAAGCACACCACAGAGATAAGACCAATCAAGCCAAAAATCAGGTATGTACATAGAGGCTGAAGTTCTCTGTCATCTCTCTTGCGTTCATTTATAAATGTGTTGTGGGGTTTTTTTTACATCAAACAGCAGCAAATTTGATTTGGATCTATTCATCTATTTTTCAATATATTATCACCATACTTTAATTATTCATATTTAGAAATAAGTGGTGGTATTTTTCTAGTCTCTTTATCAAAGTGTTGTATTTATTTGAAGCCGTTTGTAGCCTGCCTATCACAGTACAGTACTAGGCAAGGAATATAAAGCATAAGAAATAATAACATTCATGGACAATCCAAGAAAAAAAATTAAGTAAACCATTTACAGTAAAGACTGTTTTTCACATTGAAGCATCTTTTTTTTTGTAGAAACAATCTTTCTCGTTTTATATTTGGTGATAATCCTGTCAGCTGTGCAAAGATTATAATAGAATCCAAAGAACTCAACCTGAGACACTTAAGTTGCCAAGTATAAAACTTTTCATAAAAGGTTGTAATATAAAATGCTTGAAAAAAAAACATAAAACCTAAACTGAAAAAAAAAATGGATTCCTTATTGTTTCTCCAGTTCAGTCCTCCACCTGCAGGAGGAGGTAAACTACCCAGAGGTGGAGGTCTGAACTGGAGTTCCTCAAAGAACTACAATTAGCAGGTAAGTCTAATTTCTCTTTTGTTAACACAAATTATTTTTCTGTGCCAGTCTATTCAGTCTGTTTTTTTCTGCCTTCTTCCTTGATATGCCTACAAAATCTCGAGCCCTTTAAATTGTGTTTTTAGCAAGTCAACATTAAACTGATATGCAGTTACATTAGGTCTAGTGACTTAATGTTCTGGAGGAAATAAGGACAATATTCAGTGGTGGGGGGGGGGGGGGGAGAGGCTTGTTTTCTTAGGATACCACATGCATGCGGAAAAATTGTATCTTCTGTAAGAAACATGTCTCCAGAGAAACACACTTTAGGTAATCCTCTATATGAAAACTGAAAGCATTATTATGAACCAGCTTTAAACAGTTTCTACTTGTGCAAACTAATCCTAATTTTAACAACAATTTTAATCTGAATGAAGTAACACAAAGCTAAGGCAAACAGATCTTCAGGCTCAGAAATCTCTACATTACTCCTAGACCACTGCATCACTGGGAAATCACTGCTGGAATAAGTCATGAGGCAAATATGCTGGTAAACACATTGTTATATTCCACTTTGAAAATGCACATTTATTAAGAATATCCTGCGTCATGCAACTAAGAAAATGATCGATTATATATTCTATAACTTTAGCTGCAACAACATGTTTCTGACAAAACAGATTTCAAAACATGTTTATCAGCCTTGCAGTTAGATACTACAAAAATACATCTCATCTTGTTAGATATAATGGAACAACACAGAATTCTTTGCGTATCATGACAAATGGTATAGTGGGCATTGCAGTGTTACACACGTAACTTTTGCATACAATGTTAGCGTAGTCTTGTTTCTTTTTTGAAGCTGTAGCGCTTGTTTTCTGAAAGACTGTGCTCATACAAAGAGATTTGAAAAATTATACTTAAGCCACCATTTTCAAAATGGCATGTGAAACAGTTTGTTGTTTACACCTGTTGCTAGATTTTAGCCTGCATGGCATATCTCCAGGAACAAGCAGGAATGTAGTCTTCACATATGGGTATCGTCAGTACCAACGGAGCCTGCGCAGGAACGCTCCCCAGCGTCCAATAGGAAAGCTTTTGGGAGCATCCCACAGCGCCTGCGTGCTGCCTTCCCGCCTTTCTACCTCTCTCACTTCAGTTCTTCGTTTTCCACGGAGCCAACAGGACGTGTACCCTGTCACTACAGAAAATGTATTCTTATTCTTTTGTTTTTTTTGTGGTCGCATCTGCCTTCACTCGACGCCTACCGGTACCGCCGGTTCTCTTTTCTTCTTTTAAAAAAAACCAACCTATCTAAAAGATTTTTCTTTCAGGGGCCTCTCCCCTTTCTGTGCTAGGTGCCATTTTGGGCACTAGGCCCACTTTTCTTCAAACATGGAGAAGCCACCTAGTGGTTTCAAGAAATGTTCTAACTGTAGTGGTACTATATCCATCACCGACACCCATGATTGGTGTCTTAAAAGTTTAGGTCCTGAACATTGTCCATTGGAGTGTCTCGCCTGCAGAATAGAGCTGCAAAATTCGGAACCCTTTTTGCCGCAGATACGATGTCAGTTGCATCGATGTCTTCCAGAGCTTCATCTTCCTCCATGGATCTCAGGTAACTAAACTTAAGCCTTCCAAGATTGGCCAGTCCTCAAAGGGTAGATCTCCTTCTAAGCATCGAGATGCCACTGGCGTTGCCCTCGAGGAAAGTTCACTGGCAAAACAGTCCCGGCGGAAGTCTTCGTTCTCCTAAAGCATTAACGGGGCTCCAGGATGTTCCAGAGGCTTCCACCTCTGCAGAACTACTGGTGCCATGTTCTGGGGTCGTAGCCGCTTCCACTGGTACCAACACCCAGGCATCGGCAGGAGTGATGGATAAGAGAATCCTCGCTATCGAACGCAGTCTAGTGACCCTCTTAGCAGCTTCGGTAAGGCTAAGACCGCTACAGATGGTTCCACAAGTATCGGTACCGACATCGGTACCAGTACCGAGTGAACCTGCTTTGGCAGGCATGCTTCCCCCCATGCTGAGCCTTGAGTCTATCTCAGGTATCAGGGGACAGGATCCGAGACACTCCAGTACCGACTTCGGTCGGTACCGGTGTCGTGCGTTACAGGAACACCCGGTACAGAGTGACTGAGTCTTCCGATTCTGATGACTCTACCGGTACTAGAGCGATCCTACCAGAGGATCCAACTTCTTCTCCTCAACACAGAATGTCTCCTCCAGAAGACATGTCCTTCCAGGATTTCATATGTGATTTAGCCAAAGGTCTTTCAATCATGGTGATTCCAGAAAAAGAACCTAGGGCAGAAGAATTAAGAATTCTACAATATCCCATGGCTCCTAAGGAAGCAGCTATGCTTCCCATTCACAAGATCTTAGATGATCTTATGTTAAGGATGTGGGAAACTCCTTTAACGGTGTCTCCACATTCCCGACGCCTCGATACCATGTACCGAGTGCCATGTACCTCAGTTACCACACCATTCAATGGTAGTGGAATCGGCCATGCGTAGAATTAAGAGTGCTAAAACACATTCCTCTAATCCTCCAGGCCGGGAATTGAGGACACTCGATGCCTTTGGGGGTCAATACTTCCAATCCTCCATGTTATCAGCCAAAATCAGTTCCTGCATTCTTTATATGGGTATGTTCCTGGAAGAAGTCGCACGTGACTTAGAGCTCATGAGCCCTAATATGTCTGAGGACAAAAGGGAAGATTTCCTTACCCTGATCAAGCACGCCCAGAATGTCTCTAAATTCATGAACCGTGCAACCTTTGATTGCTTTGAATGCATAAGCAGAACCTCTGCTATCTCCATAGGTGCACGTCGTATTGCCTGGCTTCAGGCATCAGACTTAGAGAAGTGGGTGCAAGACAAGCTGGGAAACATTCCTTGTACAGGAGAAAATCTCTTTGGCAAGGACTGGCAGGAAAAGGCTAATCAGCTTGAATCTGAAAATATTACCTTGAACAGACTATCAAAGTCTACAACCAACCCAGCAAAGAAAAGTCATTCAAGAAACCCTTTTTCAACAAGATAAAGCGGTTTTACCAATCATACCCCCATTTGGGCCACTGTCCAGTTCATGTTCCCCAAAAGGGACAGCAACAGAACAGACAGCAAAGAAACCCGCAAATTCAAAGAGCTCAACCGGCCCAGCAGACTCAGCCTCCTCAGGGACTTTGACTCTTACATAGAGAACTTAGTCATTCTGCCCCTGAAAGGACCAAAACCCTTAACCATTCCAGGCAGGTTATGCCATTTTGCCAAGAGATGGCAATAAATAACATCAGAAAACTGGACTCTGTCCATTGTACAACTGGGGTACAAGCTTTACTTTCTCAACATGCCCCCGCCTACAATAATCAAACAATTCAATTCTCAGGTCCCTGCCACCGACCTCTTGTGGCAGGAGGTCACATCACTTCTCGCTCAAGGAGCAATAGAAGAAGTACCCATATCCCAACAGGGTATGGGGTTCTACTCGCCCTATTTTCTTATTCCAAAGAAAACAGGGGGACACAGATCTATACTGGACCTCAGAGAATTAAACAAATATCTGTTCCGAGAAAAGTTCAGAATGATCTCCCTTGGAACACTCCTATCATACCTTAGGAGTCAGGACTGGCTATATTCTCTAGATCTAAAAGATGCGTACACGCATATTCTCATATACGCAAATCACAGGAAGTTCCTTCGATTCCTGGTCCACGGATGACACTGCCAGTACAGAGTTGTTCCCTTCGGTCTGGCTTCTGCCCCAAGAGTCTTCACAAAATGCATGGCAGTGGTAGCAGCATTTCTGAGAACTCTAGGAATATTCATCTTCCTTTACTTAGACGATTGGCTCATTCGAGCATCAACAGCTCCAGAGGCCAGCTTCGCTCTTTCTCGAACAGTGAGAATACTTCAATATTTGGGATTGGTCATAAACCCCCTCTCAATCTCTTGAGTTCATAGGGGCTCGTCTAGACACACGGCAGTCAAAAGCTTTCCTACCACAGCCGCGCTGTCTGCATATAATACAGCTAACTCACTCTAAATAAAAATTGTTCAGATATATGAAACAAAAAACTTTTCAACACCTAATGTAAAAACATGCAACACAAGAAGGTCTCAGCAGCATGGGCTAGTGGCAAACATAATTTTACTGCCAACATACATACGCCCCATCACATCAATGACCTTCTAATGGTGCCAAAAACCTTTGCTGCACTAGACAAAATTTCAACGCCCCGACGTCTCCATCATGAGCTCAAATAAACGTTTCGCGGAAAATCCGCTTCATCAGGGGAAACCAGCTGAAACGACACAAACATCACATCACTACTATATCAAACATCACATCTATAACTAAACAACCATTTGCGATCCCAGATCTGAAAAGTACTCACCCGCCAAACACAAAGGCTGGAACGCCGAAAAGTAGCCCCGGTTTCACCAAAACCGTCCAAAGGACGCCACGCATGCGTCCTGCAAACTACCGTCTCAATTTTAAAACCCAGCAGTCTGACGTAATCAGGGATTCCCTCTCCTCATAACATACCTTCACAATCTCCTATTCATACATCACCGATCCAATCAGTCGAGGACAACCAAACCCCCACACCTTCAAACCACTTCAAACGAGTCCACGAGTCGTTTTTGAGACCTTTATTATTGGACATTCCAGCTTAAGTTAGGGACACGATGCATTTTTTGAATATTCTTGAAAGTCATGTTGCCCTGGCCTCAGCCCCGGATATTTTACTTGCTACCCTAGATGTCGCTTCATTATACACGTCCATTCCCCAGGCAGCAGCAGTTGAGGTTGTCACTGAAAGTCTACAGCATCGAGGTGATCTGTCAGATAATATAACTTTTGTGACCCGGTTAGCAGATCTGGCTATTTGTGAGAATTATTTTGTTTTTGAAGAAGTCTTATTATCACCAGATCTCGGGGGTAGCTATGGGCGCCACGTGTGCCCCTTCAGTAGCAAATCTCTATATGGGTAGGTTTGAACGCCGATGGGTGCGTGGGTCCCCTTTTGCTGCACACCTCAGGGTGTGGTGTAGGTTCATTGATGACGTCTTTATTTTATGGCAGGGTACCAGTGAGTTGTTCTTGGAGTTTGTGGGGTGGTTAAATCTGTGTGAGCCCAATCTCCAATTTACTAGCGTGTGGAGTTCTGCAGAAATTGTGTTTTTGGATGTGTGTGTCCAGAAGAGTGTGAATGGATGGGTGACATCGGTCCATAGAAAAGTCACAGATAGACACACATTTTTGCATTACTGCAGCGCTCATCCAGTTAAATTGAGGAATGGTTTGCCATTCTCTCAATTTATACGGTACCGTCGTAATTGCTCAGAAGTGTCAGAGTTTAAACGTCAGTCTGGGCCGTTGGCTAAAGGTTTCTTAATGCGTGGTTATCCCTCGGGTGTAATCCGCACTGCTTATAAGAGGGCGTTGTACAATAATCGTTCCCTGCTATTAACCCCCCAGAGCGACCGTGGCTCAGCCTACTGAACAGGTTAATTTTATAACTAAGTATTCTCCTTTTAGTTATAGTATTCAGAAGATCATTAAGAAGCGTTTTGAAATTGTGCGTACAATACCGTGGCTGCATGATAAACAGGTGCGTTGTGTTTGGCAGCGCCAGCGCAACTTGAGGGAAGTATTGAGTCCCTCAGTGTTGCGCTCTCCTAATGTTGGTATAGGTGAATTGAAACGGGGGCATGACATCTGTGGGCATTGTTCGATCTGTCCGGTGTCTTGGATCACTTCGCAATTTGAGTATCGTGGGGTGGTGTATGATTTAAAGAAGTTGACATCGTGTGATTCTGAAGGGGTGGTATATGGCATTTTTTTGTCCCTGTCGTTTGTTGTACATTGGTAGTACTTCCCGCCCTTTTTGTAAGTGTATCATTGAGCATAGAAGTAGATTGAAGTGTCGGGTTCGGGAGGCGCCTTTGGTACAGCACTGCTTCTGTATTGATCAGGTGGGGGGCACAAGAGAAGGTAGATCGAGGGATCAGTGTGTATTGATGTGTGAGTAGCGCTGGATTTTCTGGGCACGTACTATAACCCCTGAGGGTTTGAACTCGCAAATTGACTGGAGCGTTTGCATGTGAATGAGTGGTTTGAAGGTGTGGGGGTTTGGTTGTCCTCGATTGATTGGATCGGTGATGTGTGAATAGGAGATTGTGAAGGTATGTTATGAGGCGAGGGAATCCCTGATTACGTCAGACTGCTGGGTTTTAAAATTGGGACGGTAGTTTGCAGGACGCATGCGTGGCGTCCTTTGGACGGTTTTGGTGAAATCGGGGCTACTTTTCGGCGCTCCAGCCTTTGTGTTTGGCGGGTGAGTACTTTTCAGATCTGGGATTGCAAATGGTTGTTTAGTTATAGATGTGATGTTTGATATAGTAGTGATGTGATGTTTGTGTCGTTTCAGCTGGTTTCCCCTGATGAAGCGGATTTTCCGCAAAACGTTTATTTGAGCTCATGATGGAGACGTCGGGGCGTTGAAATTTTGTCTAGTGCAGCAAAGGTTTTTGGCACAATGAGAAGGTCATTGATGTGATGGGGCGTATGTATGTTGGCAGTAAAATTATGTTTGTGGGTTGCATGTTTTTACATCAGGTGTTGAAGTTTTTTGTTTCATATATCTGAACAAGTTTTGTTTGTTTAGAGTGAGTTTGGTGGATTTTTGATTATAAAACACTCTTCGACTTGACCAACTGCAGATTTGTGCGTATAATACAGCTGGCATCCCAAGCAGCTATGAACGTCTTCCTGAATGCTCGGGAGATGCTTCAGCTTCTGGGGCATATGGCATCCACTGTCCTTGTGGTTCCCTATGCTCGCCTTCATATGCGAGCAGCCCAGTGGACCCTATCCTCTCAGTGGACACAGGCCTCGGGTCGGCTAACGGACAAAATCAGAAACTCCACACATCTAATTTTGTCCCTGCAATGGTGGCAATCACTGGAAAACCTCCTCGTAGCCTCTCCTTTCCAGCAGCCTCTGTGCCAAGCCACCCTAACAACAGATGCGTCCAAGTTGGGTTGGGGGGCCCACTTGCACGATCTCTCAACTCAGGGTCTCTGGACCCCACAGGAGACTTCTCTTCACATAAACCTCCTAGAGCTGAGAGCCATTTTCTTTTTTTCTTTTTTTTAATTTTATATTTATGCAATTTTACACCAAAATCAAGCAAAAGCTCGTACAGAAAAACACCACCGTATATAAGGTACATATTAAACATAAAGCATTAAACAAGAAAAAAAAGACAATGTACACAGGGTTAATTTAGCCCACAATACGGGGGAAGTGCAAAGAAAATAGATAACTGAGGCTAGGTAAAGCCTCAGCCTATAAATAGGGAAAGCCATTTTCAATGCTATTCGAGTATTTCAGGCCTATCTCAGCCACAAGACAGTTCTGGTCCAAACCGACAATCAGGTAGCCATGTTCTCTCTGAACAAGCAAAGCGGAACAGGCTCTCTGTCGCTATGCAACGAAGCTGTGCAACTATGGGCCCTCGCCAAAGAGCTTCAAATCCACCTTCTTGCGGTATACCTTCCAGGCATTCAAAATTCATGGGCAGACAAACTCAGTCGAATACTGCAGCCACACGAGTGGTCTCTCCATTCAGACCACCTTACTCGAGTGTTTCAAATCTGGGGAACACCAGATAAGGACCTCTTTGCAAGTCCACAGAATGCCAAACTTCCCCGATTCTGTTCCAGAATCCCGGCTCACAACTGTCAGGCAAGGAATGCTTTCCTGCTCCACTGGGGTCAGGACTTCCTCTATGCCTTCCCACCCATTCCCCTCATTCCCAAAATTTTATTCAAGCTTCAGAGTGACAGAGGTCATATGATGCTCATAGCTCCACGTTGGCCACGGCAAACGTGGTATCCTCTGCTTCTGTGTCTCTCTCAAACCACTCCTCTGCAGGTGGAAAATGCTCCAGATCTCCTTTCCCAGGAGAACGGATCCTTACTGCACCCAAATCCCAAGTCCCTGCATCTGAGGGCCTGGTTACTGAAAGCCTAGATTTCCTGGATATCAACCTCTCTCAGCAGGTAAAAGATATCCTTCTAGCTTCCAGAAAACCTTCCATGAGGTGCTCCTATGCTTTTAAGTGGAAGAGATTCGCTGTCTGTTGTTCACAAAGGGGACTTAACCCCCCTTTGGTACCTGTGGAGTTGCTACTGGAGTATCTCCTCCAACTATCCACTTCTGGTCTTAAGACCAATTCAGTGAGAGTCCATCTTAGTGCTATTGCTGCTTTTCACAAACCTTTTGATGGACAACCTATCATCCACTTGTGTCAAGGTCCATGAGAGGCTTACTCTTAACAAAACCTCCCATTAAACCACCACCATGGGATCTAAATCTTGTTCTTGGGTAGCTCATGAAACTGCCTTTTGAACCCTTAGCCACCACAACCCTAAAGTTTCTTTCATGGAAAGTCATTTTCCTAATTGCTATCACTTCTGCAAGACGCGTTAGTGAACTGTAGGCTTTAGTGGCTGACCCTCCTTATACAAGGTTCCACTATGATAAAGTAGTCCTCAGGACACATCCTCACATTCTGCCAAAGGTGGTTTCGCCTTTTCATCTAAACCAGTCTGTTTATCTTCCTATATTCTTCCCTAGACCTCATGCCTCCAATGCAGAAAGGAATCTTCACACTTTGGATTGTAAAAGGGCCTTAGCCTTTTATCTTCAAAGAACTAAGCAACATAGAAAATCATCTCAACTTTTTGTTGCTTTTGACTCTAGTCATTTGGGACTTCCAGTTTCCAAAAGAACTTTATCTAAATGGATTGCAGATTGCATATCCTTTACATATGAGAGTAAAGGACTTTCTTGCAAGGGCCATGTCACAGCTCACAATGTGAGAGCCATGGCAGCCTCGATGGTTAATCTTTGTTCTCCAGGACCAAGCAGGAAGTCATTCCTCACCTATGGGTGTCATCGGCGCCGATGAAGCCCCAGCGGAGCATTTCCCCAGCTTTCCATGAAAGCCTTTGGGAATGCTGGCACGCATGCGCGGTTCCCTTCCCGCCTAAAGGTGCCATCTTACCTCAGTCTCTTTTTTTATGAGAAGCCCACCGGACGTGTGTCCTGTTCTCCCGGATAAAAGTGATTTTTTTCTTTGGCGATTTTTTGCTATTTTTTCTCCGGTTCGATGCCGGTTCCCCTCCCGCCGGGTTCGGTCCACCGGTATCGAGCCCGCTTATTTCTTTTTCAGTTTTTGCCCTTCGTGGCTGGCGTTCGCGCCCTTTTTTCATTTTTTCCCTGGAAGGCCGGTCTTTTGACCTTGCAGGGGCTCCTTTTTCCCCGATGGCTTCCAGTGGTTTCAAAATGTATGATCGGTGTAAGAAAGTTATGTCTCTCACCGACACACACGACTGCTGCCTTCGGTGCCTCGGCCCTGACCACGACCCCAAGTCGTGTGTGCCATGTGAGAAAATGTCTTCCAAGGCACTTAAAAGTCGACAGCATCAGAAGGAGAGGTTTTTCTCGGACTCTGCCTCCAGCCGGGCCCGGACTTCTGATCCCGAGCGCTGTCGAAGCTCCTCGGACAGGGGTCCCCTGACCGGGAATGGAAGAGGAAGAAGCGGCTCGCGAGGGCGGCGTCGGAGGAGGTCCCACGAGTGCCAGGTCTAAGACCCCCGACAGCCGTCCCGGGCCCGTGGACCAAGAGAAGCCTGCCAAAGTTCCTCGCGTGGAGCCGGAGTCTGCTGGACATGTAAGCCCCGTAGTCCTCGTGGAATCTCCTCCCAGGGAGCCGACGTCGGGCCCGGCGCCACCGGGGCCCGAGTCGGTGGCTGTTGCGTCTCCCGAGCTGAGTCTCAGGATTTATTTGTTTATTTATTTATTTTATTTACATTCTCTTATATACCGTGCTATTCTGCATCAGTGCGGTTTACATTGAACAAACTGAAATTACATTGAACAGGGCATTATAACTTGGAGATAACTATTTTACAGGGAACATGGGCTATGGAGGGTTAAGTGGCTTGCCCAAGACCACAAGGAGCACCTGTGGGACTAGAATGATGACAGGATGACAGCCTTAGAGTGCAGATTGTCTGCCTTCATGGAGCAGCAGCGGGCACTGATGGCCAGCCTGTCTGGTGCATCTGCCCCGACCACCGGAACGTCGACTTCAAAGTCAACCCCGGAGACCGAGCCGATACTCGAGACCCTCGTGGCTCGAAGTCATCCTAGGTCAAGGTCTCCCTCGACCTCCCATTCAGGACCGAGGGTGTCGACGCCGGTGCCCCCGGCGTCGGGGCGGGTGCCTTGGGGCCCCGCGGGGTCGGACCCTGACTCCTCCTCGGATGAGTCCGCCTGGGAGACGGAGGACGAGGAGTCTCCCGATACTTTTAAGACTCGGTGCGTCCCGTCGGACTCACGGCAGTCTGAGCCCTGGAGTAGATCCCCTCCGGAGGACACTAGGTTCTCGGAGTTTGTGCGGGATATGGCCGCTGCCTTGGCTATCCCTGCCGATCCCGAGGAAGAGCCTTGAGCCGAAGAGCTCGATGCTCTACAGTATGACTCTCCTCCGAAGGAGGCCTTGACTGTCTCGGTTCCTCCGATGCTGGAACGGCTCCTCTTCTGGATGTGGGAGGCACCGGTTTTGAGCAAGCGAGTCTATTCCATCTATCGACTCCGCAAAAGCCCTGGTTTTCAGAAAGCGCAGCTACCACACCATTCCATGGTTGTGGAATCGGCCATGCATTGTCTGAAGAGCCAGAAGATGCAGTCTGCGGTGCCCCCTGGCAGGGAGGCCCGCAACCTCGATTTATTTATTTATTTATTTATTTAACATTTCTTCTATACCGCGCTATTAAAATCAGTGCGGTGTACATCGAACAAAACATACTGCAATGCATACAAGCAACATTGAGTATTGGCGTTGGTAGAAAGTGCTTCCAGGGGTCCATGCTTGCTTGCCGTGTCCAGTCTTACCAGCTGTACATGGGCATGTACTTGCGAGACCTTGCCAAGGAATTGGCCGGATTCTCCGCTGGTCTCTCCGGGGAACCCTTGCAGAGCTTTAAGACCTTGTCCTCGGGGATTCGGGAATGCTCTAAGTTCATTTCCCGCGCCGCCTACAATGGCTTCGAGGCTTCGGCCCGAGTTGCGGCTTCCAGCATCGCGGCTCGACGCCAGGCGTGGCTGCAGTCATCGGACCTCGAGCCATGGGTTCAGGACAAGTTGGTCAATGTCCCCTGCCAAGGTGAGAACCTTTTTGGCAAACCTGTGACCGAGAAAGCCGCTCAGCTCGAGACCGAGCACCTTACCCGGACAAGGCTGTCAAGAAAGACTTCTGCCCCTTCTCATAAAAAGAAGGGCTCGGGTAAAAAGTCCTTTTACCCGAGGAAGGGCACTGCCTACAAACAGTACCCTCAGTATCCAGCTGCCCAAGCTGCCCCCCAGGGTCAGCAAGCCAAGGGCCAGGGTAATGGACCCCGTAGGCAGAGGACCCCCAAGCCTTCTGCCCCTGCTTCCACTCAGCAGGGTGGGGGTTTTTGACTCCTTGAGCGTAGCCACTCCGTCCCTGCTGTCCCATCCCTGCACAGGCGGTCGCCTTGTACTCTTTGCCCACCGGTGGCCTCTCATTACCACCGACAGTTGGGTGCTGGACATAGTCCAAAAGGGCTATGCCCTGCATTTTCATCATTTGCCTCCTCCTTTCTTCCCAGGGGAGCCCTTGAGGCCTCCCCTGCACACAGACCTTCTCCTTCAAGAGCTCCAAGGTCTGTTGGTGGACAGGGCGGTGGAGCCTGTGCCTCCCCACTTACAAGGTCACGGATTCTACTCCAGGTATTTCCTGGTACCCAAAAGAACCGGTGGCCTTCGACCCATTCTGGACCTCAGGAACCTCAACAAGTTAGAAACATAGAAACATGATGACAGAAAAAGACCACATGGCCTATCTAGTCTGTCCTGAGAGATTTATTTATTTATTTCCTAGAGATTTATTTATTTATTTCCTAGAGAAAGAAAAGTTCAAGATGCTTACTCTTGGAACACTTCTGCCCTACCTCCAGCAGGGAGATTGGCTATGCTCCTTAGATCTAAAGGATGCGTACACTCACATCCTCATTCATCCAGACCACAGAAAGTACCTCAGGTTCATTGTGGGAGGAAACCATTATCAATATAGAGTACTACCTTTTGACCTGACCTCCGCTCCAAGGGTCTTTACCAAGTGCCTGGCAGTGGTTGCGGCCTACCTGAGAAATCAAGGCATCTTTGTCTTTCCCTATCTGGACGTCTGGCTAATCAGGGGTCAAACGTCCCTGGAGGCCAGACAAGCCACCCTCAGAACCATTGCTCTGCTTCAAAACGTGGGCTTTGTCATAAACTTCGCAAAGTCCACTTTGCACCCCTCCCAGAACTTGGAGTTCATAGGGGCAAGGTTGGATTCTCAACTGGCAAAGGCATTCTTGCCAGAAGACAGGGCTCAAAGACTGATGGACGTGGCCAAACAGTTTCTAAACAGGTCCCTGGTCTCCGCCAGGCTCTGCCTCCGGCTTCTGGGCCACATGGCTTCGACAGTGCATGTGACTCCCAATGGCAGGCTCCATATGAGGCCTGCACAGTGGTGCCTTCGGACCCAGTGGTCTCAGGCCACAGGCCACCTAAGAGACAGGATAAGGGTGTCCAAACCCTTTTTGGCCTCCCTCAGCTGGTGGCTACATCCACCCAATCTGCTGCAGGGGATGCCCTTCCAAATACCAGAATACTCGGTGGTCCTCACCACCGATGCCTCTCTGCAGGGCTGGGGTGCTCATTGTCTGGACAAGTGCACTCAAGGCCTCTGGTCTCCCTGGGAGTCAGCCCAACAGATCAATCTCCTAGAGCTTCGAGCTATCCGCTTAGCTCTCAAGGCTTTTTCTCCGGACCTAGCTCACCGCTCAGTCTTGATTCAGACAGACAACCAGGTAGCCATGTTTTATGTGAACAAACAGGGCGGGACTGGGTCAAAGCTGCTTTGTCGGGAAACTCAGGACCTTTGTTCCTTTGCCCTAAAGCACAACATGCTTCTCAAGGCGGTGTACCTTCCAGGCCAGGAGAACTGCCTGGCAGGACCGGTTGAGCAGAATTTTGTAGCCCCACGAGTGGCAGCTGCATCCTTTGGTCGTTCAGAAGATCTTCCTGAAGTGGGGTCTCCCTTGGATAGATCTCTTTGCCAGTCCACTGAACAAGCAACTGCACAAGTTCTGCTCCAGGCAACCGCATCTTTTGAGGATAGCTCCAGATGCTTTTCTGATGTCCTGGTCTCAGGGCCTCCTGTATGCATTTCCTCCCACGCCCTTGGTGGCCCGAACTCTTTTCAAGACTCTTCAGGACAAGGCCTCGGTCCTGCTGGTAGCTCCCAGGTGGCCGATGCAACCTTGGTTTCCACTTCTGCTTCAACTGGCGGTGGATTCCCCACTACCTCTGGGGTTGCAGCCCGACCTTCTCTCTCAGGAGCAGGGTTCCCTTCTGCACCCTAATCTCAAAGCTCTCAATTTGATGGCCTGGAGGCTACAAGGATAGTTTTGGCTCCCTGGGGCCTGCCTCAGGATGTTGAGGAGGTTGTCCTGGCCTTTAGGAAACAGTCCACTAGGAAAACCTATGCCCTGAAATGGAAACTGTTTTCTCTGTGGTGTCAGCTACGTACAGAGGATCCTTTCTCCTGTACTGTGCCAGTAGTGCTTCAGTACTTACTGCACTTGTCCAATCAGGGGCTTAAGTCCAATTCTGTTCGGGTCCACCTCTCAACTCTAGCAGCTCACCACTCACTAGTGGAGGGACATTCTCTGTCAGGCCACCCCTTGGTGTCCCGTTTTCTCAGGGGCTTGCTTTTGCTCAAGCCCCCCATCCGTCGTCCTGCTCCTGAGTGGGTGCTGAATGTGGTCTTGCAGCAACTGACTCGCCCACCCTTTGAGCCGATGGCTACTTGCCCTCTGCGCTTCCTTTCCTGGAAGACTCTCTTCCTGATAGCCCTCACCTCGGCTAGGCGAGTGAGTGAGCTTCAGGCCCTGGTCTGTGATAGACCTTACACCAGGATTTATAGGAACAGGGTAGTCCTTAGGACTCATCCAAAGTTCCTCCCTAAAGTTGTCTCCTCTTTCCACCTCAACCAGGAGGTGGTTCTTCCAACATTCTTCCCTAGGCCTCATGCTAGCCAGGCTGAAGCAGTTCTGCATACCCTGGACTGTAGGAGGGCCTTATCCTTCTACCTTGACCGTACGCAGGGACATAGAAGGGCTACTCAGCTCTTCGTCTCCTTTGATCCCAATAAGTTGGGGTTGGCTGTGTCCAAGCATACCTTGTCCATCTGGGTGACTTACTGTATCACCTGGGCTTACAAGGCGGCTGACCTTCCTTTGCAGGGTAGGGTCACGGCCCATCGTGTCAGGGCAGTGGCTGCCTCAGTGGCTCATCTCCGCTCTGTGCCCTTGGTAGACATCTGCATGGCTGCAACTTGGTCTTCAAGCCAGACGTTTGAGGCCCATTACTGCCTGGAGAGGGAGTCCCGTAGGGACAGTGCTTTTGGCCAAGCAGTACTCCGGAATCTCTTTGAGGTTTAGGCAACTCCTGCCCTTTGTTGGGCAACCGGTGGAGGTTGTGTCCTTGAAAAGCTTTTCTCTGATGCTGTGACTAGAGGGAGTTCTCTTGTTCAGCCTGGGTTCCTGGTAGCCCAGAGCTAGGGAGTCACCCATATGTGAGGACTGACTTCCTGCTTGGTCCTGGAGAAGGAGTAGTTACTCACCTGTAACAGGTGTTCTCCAGGAGCAGCAGGAATCAGTCCTCACAACCCTCCCTCCTCCCCTTTGAGTTGCAGTTGTACATAGTTTATTTTACATTTTTTGTGTGCTGTTCTTAGCTTTGTCATTTGACTGAGGTAAGATGGCACCTTTAGGCGGGAAGGGAACCGCGCATGCATGCCAGCATTCCCAAAGGCTTTCATGGAAAGCTGGGGAAATGCTCCGCTGGGGCTTCATCAGCACCGATGACACCCATATGTGAGGACTGATTCCTGCTGCTCCTGGAGAACACCTGTTACAGGTGAGTTACTACTCTTTCTATGTCTATTGATGACATCTGTAGAGCAGCTACTTGGGCTTCAGTGAATACCTTCACAGCCCACTACTGCTTAGACAAGGACTCTTGTCAGGATGCCTCGTTTGGCCAAGTTCTCCAACATCTCTTTCATACTTAATACAACTCCTACCCGCTGGTCCTGGGTTTTGATGCCAGAGGTCCATGGGAGGAAGCATGACCCATCTCACCTGGGTTTGCAGCTTACTGGGGTCATTCCCCTGCATCTATAAGCTGGGGAGTCCCCATATGTGAAGACTCCATTCCTGCTTGTTCCTTGAGATAGCGTAGTTACTCACCTGTAACAGGTAATCTCCGGGAACAGCAGGAATTTAGTCTTCACAGCCCACCCACCTCCCCTAGGAGTTGTCTCTATCTATCGCTCTTTCTCTACTCCTATCCTTTGGTCTCAGCTATAAACTCAACTGAAGTGAGAGAGGTAGAAAGGCGGGAAGGCGCTGTGGGATGCTCCCAAAAGCTTTCCTATTGGACGCTGGGGAGCGTTCCCACTCAGGTTCCATCGGTACCGATGATACCCATATGTGAAGTCTAAATTCCTGCTGTTCCCGGAGATCACCTGTTACAGGTGAGTAACTATGCTTTACTTAACCATCACATATCTGTTGCAGTAAGCAGTCTTCAGAAGGTGTGTGGGTCATTCAGATTTTATTTGTGTACGCAGACGCATTTAGTGTATATGTTTGTCTGTTTTGCTATTTTATTTCTCATATTGAAATACAAGCATGAGGTGTTTAATATATTTTGGATTTCTCTCCCTCCTTTTCCATGCATGTTTTATGCATTATATAATTGGCAGTCGACAGACCACAGGGCAGCTTGGGACTCCCAGCAGGCCAATCCCCATCACTTGAGAGCTCACCTAGCAGCTGACAGACATGGTGGCTCGGTACAGGTATTTTCTGTTTCTTTGCATGTCTGATTATTTCCACATCCTGTAACCGTATTTCACCTTTCAAAACCAATAGCATGCTTTCTGTTTTCTGCTGAAAGCAAAACCTCATCGTTCTCTTCATAATTTCATTCCCATGCTCTTTGTTACCTAATAGCTCCCAAACTAAAATATATAATATTTTTTGGATAAAAAGTTGTTAATACTTGATGTTCTTAATCCTTGCTTACAGCCATTTTCCTTCTACTAAATGACATGTTAAATATCCATACAATATTAAGAATGGGATTTGGCCTTGAGGGTTCTAGTGAATTTATTCTTTGAAATCAGAACACTTCTTAAGTAGAGATGAATCCTCAGTACTTGTTCTAGCGATTCACTAATGTTTTTCCACTTTTTTTATGCTGTGCCGTGTATAAGAATCAATAAATCCTGGATCATTTATAAAGGCACTTTCAGCAGAGCAGCATATATATAAATCCACATAGTTGATAGCAACAGTTAGTTTCTTGTTGATTTACCTGTATTTCTAAATCTCCAGGAACAAGCAGGAATGCAGTCTTCACATATAAGTTTTACTGTTCAATGTAAACGGCCCCTGATTGTTGGAAGAAAAACTGTTAAAATAAATAATATGGGTGATGCTCCCCAGCTTCCAATAGGAAAGCCTTTCGCAGCACTCAAATACACCTGCGTGCCTGCCTTCCCGCGTTCCCAGCTCCTCTCCTCAGTTCGTTTTCCGCAGAGCCAACAGGACATGCTATCCTGTCACCGCCGAAAAACGTCATCTTTTTGGTGTGGAACATCGTCTTTCTTCCTTCTTGTAGATGCTAGTCCGTTGCATCTGACACCGGTCCTGATCATTATTTTTTTATTTTACATTTTTTATTTCTTTTTTTCTTTCACGTGGTTTTCACTGCTAAACTAGGCCTATAGGTCTCCATAGTCTTATCTTCAATCTTGAAGACAACTTTTTTGAGGCATGGAAAAGCCAAGAAATGGTTTTAAAAAAATATACCAAGTGTGCTGGTACCGTATCGGTCACTACTGATAAACATCACTAGTGTCTAAAATGTTTGGAGCTTGAACACCAACCCAATTCTTGTCCTTTGTGCCAGCAAAAGACAAAAAAAGGCCTAAAGAACCGAGCTAGACAGTATGGATCGTTGTTCATCTCAGACTCTGTGTCAGTGGCTTTCACTTCTTCGAGGGCATCAACTTCCTTTCATGGGTCTCGGGTTTCTTCAGAGTTCAAACATAAAAGTAAATCTAAGTCTCTGGCTGCTCCAAAGTCATTGGCATTGAGGACTAATACTGAGAACAGAGAGAATTCCCAGTATAAGCATCACGACTCCCCTAGAGGTGCTTCTGATGCAGATTAGCCAGCCAAACAGCCCCGGCGGGAGGATCTGCCCTCCAAAGCACAAGAGGGGTTCCAGGACGCTCCCGAGAAATCAACCTCTGGAGAGCTACTGGTTCCATGTTCTGGGATGGTGGTTCAGAGCCCCGTGGGTGATTCTACCCAGACATCAGCCATCCCCCTGAACCCACACATGCTGGTTCTCGAGAGGAGTTTGGCTGCACTTCTGGCAGCCTCTGTACCGATATCGAGAGCTTAAGGAGTGTAGACCTAAGCACCAAGCCTACAGTCAGATGTATCAGCCTCAGTGCCAACCCTCAAACCAGCATCGACGGAACCCCTGAGGGCAATAGCATCGTTGGAACTGACCGAGACCCCCAGTATCCAACAGACTCAAACTGACATGGCTCTCTGTTCCGATACTTTTGAGCATCAGTAACAGCATCAGCCTTCAATGTCAATGAAGCATTGAGATCAACCCAAGACCATCGATACTTTGACTTCTTACGAGACTCTGATTCCAGTTCTTCAGAATCTGACAAGGGATCACTTGATTCCCAAGAACTTCCAGACATCCTTCAGAGCCAATATCACATATACTGGAGATACCTCTTCCTCGATGTTCCCTGACAACAGATGCTTCAAAGATATCTCTTCCTCGATGCTCCCTGACAACAGATGCTTCAAAGCTAGGTTGGGGAGCACATCTGAACAACCTAACCACACAAGAACTGTGGACACCACAGGAATCTGCTCTTCAAATCAACCTCCTAGAACTACGGTCTTCGGGTTTTTCATCTCTTTGGGGGCAACCTGTTCTAGTCAGTACAGACAACCAAGTTGCCATATTCTACATGAACTAAAAGGATGGGGACTGGGTCCCGGCCCCTCTGTGACAAAGCACTTAGCCTATGGTCCCTTGCCATCTCACATCACATTCACCTCCGAGTGGTGTACCTCCTGAGCAAACTAAGCTAAGCCATATTCTTCATTCACATGAATAGACCTTGCACAGGAGACGGCTGCTTGGCTCCTCCAGACGTGGAGAAACCCACTCATAGATCTTTTTGCCATGCTGCAAAACATACAGCTTTCACTCTTCTGCTTCAAGTTCCATCACTGCCTTCCTTCTACATTGGGGACAAAGACTGCTCTATGCATTCCCACTCATCCTCTTGATTCACAAGATTCTTTTCAAGCTACAGGCCGACAAGGGCTTTATGATTCTCATAGCCCCCTTTTGGCCCCGTCAACCGAGGTTTCCTCTGCTTCTTCACCTTGCACAGACTCAACCTCTCAGTCTGGGATTTGTGCCTGAACTCCTCTCTCAGGACCACGGGATGCTCCTCCATCCCAATCTTCATTCCTTATGCCTGACAGCATGGTTGCTGAAAGGATAGTGCTTGCTAACCTCAACCTGCTACAGGCAGTCAAAGATGCCCTCCTTGCATTATGCAAGGATTACACCAGGCTATCTTATGCCTTCAAGTGGTGTAAGTTTGCCCTCTGGTGCTCCCTAAAGGACACTGACCCCTTTTCTTGCCCAGTGGAGTCCCTTCTACAATATCTCCTCCACTTATCCTTAGCAGATCTTAAGATTAACTTAGTGAGAGTTCACCTTTGTGCCATTGCGGACTTTCACAAACTATTGGATGGACAGCCTTTCTCCTCACACCCCTTAGTAGCATGCTTCATGCGGGGTCTCCTGCGTTCCAAGTCGCCCATTAAGCCACTCCGGTGGCCTGGGATCTCTGTAGTTCTTGCTCAACTTCTAAAACCTCCTTTGGCCACCATTTCACTGATGTTTCTATCTTGGAGGGTAATCTTCTTTATTGCCCTCACATCAGCTTGCCGTATCAGTGAACTGCAGGCACTAGTGGCAGATCCTCCCTGTACCCGGTTCCACCATGACAGGGTCGTTCTGCATACCTATTCGCATTTTCTTCCAAAGGTAGTCAGCTCCTTCCATCTAAACCAGTCGGTAATCCTGTCTTCCTGAGTCCACATGCATCTCGGGCTGAAGCAGCACTACACACCTTAGACTGCAAGTGAACGCTGACTTACTACTTGGATAGAACTAAGGATCACAGATCCTCTCAATTATTTATTTCATTTGATCCTAGTCACCTAGGCCTCCTGGTGACAAAACGTACTCTATCCAAATGGCTAGCAGATTGCATTTCTTTTGTTTAAGCACAGACAGGGCTTTCTTTGAAGGGTCATGTCACTGCTCATAATGTGCGGGCTATGGCAACCTCCGTAGCCAATCTCCGTTCAGTATCCATTGAGGAAATCTGTCAGGCAGGTGCCTGGGCCTTCTTTCATACTTCTGCTGCACACTTTTGTCTGGACAGAGACGCTGTCTTTGGCCAAGCTGTTCTCAAGCACCTCTTTGGGACTTAAATGCAACTCCTACACTCCAACCCGGATTTTTACAAGAGACCAAGTATTGCTTCCTGGAATAGAGTCCAATGACCCACAACTCTTCATTACACTTGGGCTACAAGCTTTTGGCCTCAGGGAACACTGGACTCTCCCCCTCCCCCTCCCTCCCAGTACCATTCTGTTAACTGGGAGCTAGTGAGTCCCATATGTGAAGACAGCATTCCTGCTTGTTTCTGGAGATAGCATAGTTACTCACCTGTAACATCTGATTTCCAGGAACAGCAGGAATCGGTCTTCACAACCCACCCTCCTCCCCTAGGAGTTGTAGGGTTTTATTTTTTCTCTTCCTCTCGGCTACAAACTCAGTTGAGGAGAGAATTTGGGAAGGAGGAAAGACAGGCACGCAGACACAGTGGAGTGCTCCCAAAGGCTTTCCTATTAGACACTGGGGAGCATTCTTGTGTGGGCTCCGTTGGTGCCGACATATGTGAAGACTGATTCCTGTTGTTTCCGGAGATCACCTATTATAGTTGAGTAACTATGCTCTTCAGTATAGGAGTCTGCATGGACCCTTATCTTAAGACTTCTACTACTTACGGTATTTCAGCTGTTCGAATCAGATATAAATAACAGGTTCAAAGTATATGTGTTGACTGGGGGGTAACGCATGTTGACATCATGTTGCAGAGCAGTGCATTTGCATTTTGTGTGCCTCCTTTCATAAATAATATGGTTTGGCATCCCTTTCTTTACATTTGATAATCTACTTTTATTTAAAAAAATCAAAGTAAGTAAAACACAAAAACAATATAGGTCAATATTTAAATTCCATAGTTGGCACTTCTTTTAAACACTTGTAGGTGTCTAAATGAAATACACAAAGGCAACCCATGAGTGAGTTAGGTCTATATATTTTTTGTCTTAGTTAAAAATTTGGAAGCCTCTGAGAACCACAGGGATTATGGTGGTATTTAATTAAGGCACAGAGTGGCAGGTATAGACAGATGGGCTATGCTGGTTTTTCTCTGCCGTCATTTACTATGCTACTATATATTCACTGCTGTTAACTGTGTAATGGCCAGCACTGAATATACAGTTATGTTCAATATTATTGGCAGCCTTGCAGTTCATCCCCTTAATGTCCAATATCTCCTAAACAAAAGTGGCTAGTGAAATGGCTTTGGACTATCTATGCACACATTTCACACACACAAAAGAATCAAATAATTCAAGACCAATTTAAAAAGGTAATAGTAGGAAATAGTATAAAAACTGAGACATTGATGGGACATGATTATTGGCACCCTTATAAACAATTCAAATCAGTTTGAACAGAAGAACCACATTACCATAGCAGTAAAATTAGACGCAGCTTTGATCAGTTGTCAGTACTCACAAGACTTGAATCAATCAATGATGGCTCTAATGTTTTAAATGGTCACATTCACTCCCTGTTCCATTTTCACAATGGTGAAGAGATGTGTTTCCTGAGACCCTCAGAAAAGCTATTATCACCAAACATCAAGCTTGAAAGGGGTACAAGGCCATCTGCAGAGGCCTCAGAATTTCTATGTCTACAGTTCACAATATTATTAAGAGGCTTTCTCTGGGAACAAGCAGGAATCAGTTCTCACATATGGGTGACATCGACGCCGACGGAGCCCACACGGAGCAAATCCCCAGCTTTCAAAGAAAGCCTTTGGGAACTGCTACCACGCCTGCGTGGTCCCCTTCCCACCCAAGGGTGCCATCTTGCTCAGTCTCCTTTTTTCCGCGGAGCCCATCAGATGTAGTCTGTACATGTCCCGGAAAAAGTTTATTTTTTTGTGTCTTTTTCTGTCTCCGGTTTCACACTGGTATCCTTTCCCGCCCCAGCCTCGGTACCTTGGTATCAGGTCAGTTCCTCTTTTTTCCTACAGAGTTTTGATTTTCTTTCTTGGGGCATCTTCGTGCCCATTTTTCCTCACTGGCGCCCGAAGGGTCTTCAACCTTGCTGGGGTCCTTTTTCCCCCCATGGCTACTAGTGGGTTCAAAAGGTGTGATTGGTATGGGAAACTTATGTCCCTCACCGATACGCATGACTGCTGCATCCGGTGCCTCAGCCCGGACCACGACCCGGCGGTCTGTGACCTGTGCAAAAAGATGGCCTTGAAGGCCTTGAGGAGCCGCCAGCAGCAGCTGCATGATAAGATTTGCCTTGATTCCCCCATGCCTCGGAGAGCCAGGACCTGTCTGAGGCCTCCACGCCTCGGGAGGAGCACTCCGAACCCGAGTGTCATCGGGGTTCCTCAGAGAGGAGGTCTCCCTCAAGGGAACCGAAGAGAAGAAAGAAATCCTCAAAGGCGACATCTCTGGATGGTTCCAATCGGCCGGATTCCTCTTGGGGCAGGTCGCGGAGCCCCGAGCGCCTGCCCGAGATGTCGGAGAAGGAGCGTCCAGCCAAGGTTCCTCACAGGGACACGGTCACGGATCGGCCTAGGTAAGTACATACTGCCCTAGTTGAGGACTCCTTTCCGGGGGAACCAGCTTCAGGCCCGAGTGCATCAGTGCTCGAGCTGAGGGCTGTGGAGCCTTACATAAGAAGAACATATGATATGCCATACTGGGTCAGACCAAGGTCCATCAAGCCCAGTATCCTGTTTCCAACAGTGGCCAATCTAGGTCATACGTACCTAGCTGTTTCCCCAAAAGACACAGGTTCCGCAATGCTTGTACTGGGTCAAGCATTGATATCCTGGGTCCCTTCTTAATAATGGTTTATGGACCTTTCCTCCAGGAACTTGTCCAAACCTTTTTTAAACCCAGCTACACTAACAGCCTTTACTACATCCTCCGGTAACAAATTCCAGAGTTTGATTACACGTTGAGTGAAAAAATATTTTCTTGTATTAGTCTTAAATAGTTTACCCTGTAGCTTCCTTGCATGTCCCCTAGTCTTTCTATATTCTGATAACGTAAACAATCGATCTACGTTTACCTGTTCCACTCAGTTCATTAATTTAAAGACTTCTATCATATCTCCCCTCAGCCATCTCTTTTCCAGGTTAAAGAGCCCTAACCTTTTTAGCCTTTCTTCATAGGAGTATCCTTCCATCCCCTTTACCATTTTGGTGGCTCTTCTCTGAACCTTTTCTAATAATGCTATATCCTTTTTTTAAGATACGGTGACCAGAATTGCACACAATATTCAAGGTGCGGTCTCACCATGGAACGATATAGAGGCATTATAATATCTTTTGTTTTATTTTCCATTCCTTTCCTTATCATACCTAGCATTCTATTTGCTCTCTTGGCTGCCACTGCACACTGGGCCGAGGGTTTTAACATGCTATCCACAATGACGCCTAAATCTTTTTCCTGTGTGGTGGTTCCTATTGTGGAACCTTTTGCATCGTGTAACCATAGTTTGGGTTGTTCTTCCCTAGGTGCATAACTTTGCACTTGTCCACATTAAATATCATCTGCCATTTTGATGCCCAGTCTTCCAGTTTATCAATATCCTCTTGCAATTTTCCACAATCCTCTTGGGTTTTAACAGCTTTAAATAGTTTTGTGTCATCTGCAAATTTGATAACCTCACTCGTTATTCCACTTTCCAGGTCATTTATGAATATGTCAAAAAGCAGCGGACCCAGCACTGGTGTCCAGGATGAAGGCCTTGGAGCGCAGTGTCTCTGCCTTCATGGAGCAGCAGTGGACGCTGATGTCTGGCACATCCGGTTCCTCCGACTCGACCACAGGGCACTCAATGTCAAAGTCGACCCTGCAAGCCAAGCCGATCCTCGAGGCCTTGCGAGCCTGAGTCGATCCTCGGCCGAGGTCACGCTAAGACTCTCGCTTGCCGGGACCGAGGTTGTCACCGCCAAGCCTGCAGCATCAGGGTGGATGGCGCCGGGGCCCTTGAGGTCCAAGGAGCTCCACGAGTCTAAATCGGAAGCCTCCACTTGGGAGGACGAGGAGTCCCCGGACACTTATCGTCTTCGAGATGTCCCGTCCGATTCCCCGGTATCTGAACCTCAGAGAAGGTCTCCACTGGAAGATGTAGGTTTTCTGGACTTTGGGATATGTCCAAGGCTTTGGCTTTCTTAACGGAAACCGAGGAGGATCTTCAGGCTGATGAGCTCGAGATCCTCCAGTACGAGGCTCCCCCTCAGGAAACCCTCACGGTGCCCATTCCTCCTGTCCTGGAACGACTTATGCTCCGCATGTGGGAGACACCAGCGATGACGCCGGTAATCTGCAAGTGGCTTGACACAATATATCGAGTCCGCCGGAGCCCTGGGTTCCAAAAATCACAACTGCCGCCCAACTCCATAGTTGTGGAGTCGGCTGTGTGTCGACTGAGGAGTTACAAGACACACTCCTTGGTGCCTCCCCGGCAGAGAGGTCTGCACCTTGGATGCCCTTGGCAGGAAGTGTTACCAGTGTGCAATGCTGAATTGTCAGATCCAGGCCTACCAGCGGTACATGGGCACGTACTTGAGAGACCTGGTGAAGGAGCTCGCCGGGTTCTCGGCTGGTCTCTCCAAGGAGACTTTGCAACTATTCAAGGGCCTGTCCAAAGCTGTCCGTGAATGCTCCATGTCTCAGGCGGCCTATGACGGGTTTGAGTCGGCGGCACGGGTAGCCGCGGCAGGCATCGGTGCATGCCACCAAGCTAGGCTGCAGTCATCAGACCTTGAGCAATGGTTACAGGACAAGTTGGTCGATGTCCCATGTCCAGGGAGAACCTCTTCGGCAAACCCATGACCGACAAGGCCGCCGAACTGGAGACCAAGTTCATGACAAGGACAGGGCTCTCTAAGAAGACCTCTGCCCCTTCCTGTAAGAAGGGCTCGAGTAAAAAGCCCTTTTCCCAAGGAAGTCCACTGCTTACTGAAACTACCCCCCTTACCAGGCCTCCCCCGCTCTCCAACAAGTGCAGCAGGCCAAGGGACGGGCATGGCCCGCGTAAGCAGAAGGCCCCCAAATCCCATGCTCCGGCTCTGGCCAAGCCTGGAGGGTGGTTTTGACTCCTGCAGCATGGCCCCTCTGCCAACTTGGGAGAGGGGCCATGCCTGCCCAAGACCACAAGGAGCACCTGTGGGACTAGAAAACCCAGTCCTTCTGGCCCAAGGTTGCTGTCCTTTAGAGGTCAGGGGTTCAAATCCCACTAGAGGACAGCAACCTTGGGCCAGAAGGACTGGAGTTTCTAGTCCCACAGGCGATCCTTGTGGTCTTGGGCAAGCCTCTTAACTCTCCATTGCCCATGTTCCCTGTAAGTATTAGTGTATGTGTCTCATATCCCCTTGTGTTAAATGTATCCCCCAATTGTGTTGTGACCACTTTGAAGGATAAGGTGGTATACAAAACTGTCTAAATAAATAAATAAACTAGAGCTGGGCAGCCCACAGGAGGTCAGCTCGCCTTGTATGCTCACAGGTGGGGAGCTATCACCACCGATTCCTGGGCATTACAGGTGATCAGGGAGGGATACCTCCTCTATCTAGCCCAAGTTCCTCCACACTACTTCCTGGGAGAGCCTATCAGGTCTCCTCTTCACCGGAACCACCTTCTGAAGGGAGTTGGCAGGTCTTCTCGAGGACCATGCAGTAGAACCGGTGCCCAGCCATTTCAAGGGCAAGGGGTTCTACTCCAGGTACTTCCTCGTGCCAAAGAAAACGGGGGGCCTAAGGCCCATCCTCGCTCTGCGCAACCTCAACAAATTCCTGGTGAGCGAGAAGTTCAAGATGCTCTCCCTTGGAATATTGCTGCCTTACCTCCGCCAGGGAGACTGGCTGTGCTCCTTGGACTTCAAGGATGCCTACACACGCATCCTAATTCATCCAAGCCACAGGCAGTACCTATGCTTTGAGGTAGGGGGCAATCATTGCCAATACAGGGTGCTCCCCTTTGGCCTTGCCTCGGCCCTCAGGGTATTTACAAAGTGCCTGGTGGTGGTCACCACCTTCCTAAGGCTTCAGGGGATCTTTGTCTTGCCTTATCTTGACAACTGGCTCATCAGGGGCACTACAGCCCCAAGGTGCAGCAGGCCACAACTCGCACCACCCAGGTCCTTCAGAACTTGGGTTTTGTTATCAACTACCCCAAGTCCAGCCTTTGCCCAGCACAAGAGCTGGAATTCATTGGGGCAAGGATCAATACCCTTCAGTCGAAAGCCTTCCTGCATGCAGACAGGGCAAGCAGGCTCATGGCCCTAGCCAAGGACATAAAGCACCATCCCTCAGTGCCAGCAAGGCATCTGCTGCACCTCCTTGGGCACATGGCCTCCACAGTCCATGTCACTCCATATGCCCGCCGCCTCATGCGAACTGCGCAGTGGTGCCTCAGGGACCAATGGTCACAGGCCATGGGGCATCTCCAGGACAGTGTCAGAGTGACCAGACGCCTGGTGCAATCCCTGACCTGGTAACTCTTGCCCCATCACCTGGAGGCGGGGATGTCCTTCCAGACCCCTCACCACGGATGCCTCCCTGCTGGGCAGTGCCAGTGCCAGGGATGCCACACACACTGAGTTTGGTCCCCCCAATGAGAGTGCTCAACAGATCAATCTGTTGGAATAGCGTGCAGTCCATCTCGCCCTGAAGGCTTTCAGGCAATGACTGGGCCACAGGACTATCCTGGTGCAAATGGACAACCAGGTTGCCATGTTCTAGGTGAACAAACAGGTGGGCACGGGGTCCCGTGCCCTCTGTCAGGAAGCCCTAGATCTGTGCTCTTATGCTGTCGGGCAGGGCATTCTCCTCAAGGCGGTATTCCTGATGGGCCAGGACAACTGGCTGGCCAACAGACTCAGCAAGATGCTCCAGCCGCATGAGTTGCAGCTAGACCGGGAAGTAACCAGTGGGCTTTTCCAGACCTGGGGGACCTCTGTGATGGAACTGTTTGTAAGCCCAGACAATCACCAGTTGCCCCACTTCTGCTCGAGGCAGCCGCACCCGATGTCTTTTTAGTCTCATGGTCGGAGGGTCTTCTGTATGCTTTCCCCCCGACGCCTCTGATTGCCAAGACTGTTCAAGATTCTTTATGACAGAGCTTCAGTCATCCTGATAGCCCCACGGTGGCCCAGGCTACCATGGTTTCCGCTCCTACAGCTAGCTGTGGAGGCCCCCATCCCTTTGGGGTTAGCTCCATGGCTCCTTTCCCAGGAGGGGGACTATCTTTTGCATCCCAACCTCAGCTCCCTTTCACTGACGGTGTGGCTGCTGAGAGGGTGACTCTAGCCCGGCTTCACACACAGCGTCTACCAGGAGGGCTTATGCTTTTAAGTGGTGCAGGTTTGCGCTTTGGTGCACTGAGCAAGGCGTAGACCCCTTCTCTTGCCCGGTGGTTGCGGTATTGTAATACCTTCTACTCCTCTCCAGGACTGGGCTTAAGTCCAACTCCGTCAGAGTGCATCTCAGTGCCCTAGCGGCGAACCACCATCAGGTGAATGGAAAGCCCCTCTCAGTTCATCCAGTAGTGTGCCGGTTCCTGAAGGGTCTACTCCTGTCGAAGCCCCCGGTCTGCCCCCCCGCGACCAAATGGGATCTCAATGTAGTGTTGGGGCAGCTCACCCGGCCGCCCTTCAAACCATTGGCCATGTGCCACCTTTGTTATCTCTCCTGGAAGATGGTTTTCTTGGTTGTGCTCACTTCCGCCCAGAGGGTGAGTGAGCTCTAGGCCCTCGTTGCAGAGAGGCCTTATACCAGGTTCTACAAGAATAGAGTGGTGCTTTGCACACATGCCAAATTCCTTCCAAAGGTGGTTTCCTTGTTCCGCCTCAACCCAGGAGGTGGTTCTTCCTAACTTCTTTCCCAGACTGCATGCTAGTCAGGCAGAGGTGGTCCTCCATACCTTGGACTATAAGAGGGCTCTGTCCTTCTACATTTAACTTACTCAAGGTCACTGGAAAGCCTCTCAGCTTTTCATTTCCTATGACCCCAGTAAGCGGGGGGAGGCGGTGACCAAGCGTATGCTGTCCACATGGGTGGCAGACTGCATTGCCCAGGCTTATGAGGAAGCGAGGCTTCTGCTGGAAGGCCGTGTTACGGCTCGTTGGGTCAGGGCCCTGGCGGCATCAGTGGCTCACCTGCGCTCTGTTCCTCTGGCAGACATCTGCCGGGCCATCACCTGGTCTTCGGTTTATACCTTCGCAGCTCCCTACTGCCTGGATAGGAAGTCCCGATAGGACAGTGCCTTTGGCCAGACCATACTCTGTAACCTTTTCTGGGTCTAGGCAACTCCTGCCCTCCGACCCTTCTGTGTTCAGGTTACCAGAGTGCTACTTTCCTTGGACACAGGTCCTATTTCCCTTACAGCTGCTTGCGGCTCACAATGAGGGAGCCTTTTTGGCTATAGGTTCATGATAGCCTGTAGCTGGGGAGTCCCATATGTGAGGACTGACTTCCTGCTTGTTCCCAGAGAAAGTGTAGTTACTCACGTATAACGGTTGTTCTCTGGGGACAGCAGGAATCAGTCCTCACAACCCTCCCTCCTCCCCTTGGAGTTGTAGTCCTATTATTTTCATTTCTTTTTGATGTCTTTTTAGCTATGTCATTTGACTGAGCAAGATGGCACCCTTGGGCGGGAAGGGGACCGCGCATGCGTGGTAGCAATTCCCAAAGGCTTTCTTTGAAAGCTGGGGATTTGCTCCACGTGGGCTCCGTCAGCGTCGACGTCAACCATATGTGAGGACTGATTCCGGCTGTCCCCGGAGAACACCTGTTACAGGTGAGTAACTACTGTCACCCAGCGAGGGTCCCCACAGGTTAAAGCAGGGTATTACACTGGGGCCTTATCTTTAACCAGCCAGGAAGTGGTGCAGAGAGCCTTGCAATGCCCTCTGGGTATTGTAGTTTTCACAGGCTAGCCAAGAAATGAGTTGCAGTCGGGTGGTAAGGCTTTAAGACAGGATTTTTATTCCCCTTCCAGGTGGATTCTTTTATAGCAATGAAAACAAAGGCAAACAGACCATCTTCTGGTACAAAATAAAGGAAACAAATATGAACCAAAATTGCTTCTATCTTCAGCTTCTTTACCCAAATAAAAAGGTATAACAGTCCTTTTCCAAGCAAACATAAAAACCTTTCTCCTTCACTTCAGTGACTAGAAAGTTTCCACAGCCTCTTTAACATAAAGAGGAGATATCATCGGCAATAATCAGTGTACAGTCCATGCATTCATCTGAGGGCTGTTCCCCTTGAATATCACACTGCATTTCTTCACTTTCTCCTTCAAACTGTCTTTCCTTCAGATAGCCAGAAGTATTATTGTTTAGCAGTCTCTCCCCATTGCACAGAGACTTCCTTTCTTCCTCCGTGAAAGTGTGTGAGGGAAAATTACCACATTCACTGGAGTTTCTTTCTTGAGAGCCCCACCAACTTTGACAATTACATGGAAAGTTATTGCATTCAGCTTTCCCTCTATTAGAGCCAATCAGCTTACCTTCTTGCTCCCTCAAACTGGGGTTTCTCGGTACAGCTGAGATCACAGAAGTGGACCAGGACGGAAGCTTCCTACGGCCTTTTCCCTTTAGCTTTTCTCCAGATATGCCTGTTGCTTGGGTAATTAGCTGTTCTCCTTCTGTGCCTGTTGCTTGGGTAATTAGCTTTCTCAGCCTTTCTAAGCCTGGCTTCCAAACTGTATCCTCTGTTACCTTTGGGATAAACGTCACTGAGCTTAGACGTGTCTGTGCACTGCTCTCTGAAGCAGTCTCCTGGGTTGTCTCTTTCAGCTCTGGAACTAAACCTCTCAGCTTTTCCAGCTCTCTCGGTAGTTCCCTCTCCGGCTCTCACGCTGGCTGAACTCCAACCTCCACTCCAACCCGAACTTCCACCTGAACTTCCCGAACTAACTCTAACTTCAGGTGAGTTAGGTTTATGTGTGTGTGCCTCAACTCCGCCCCCTCTCAGCTGCTCTTCATTACTTAATGAACCCTGAGCCTTCCTGCTGCTTGGGCGTGTTCTCACACCTTGTGACCTAGTTTGTGTGTGTTGCCTATAGCAACTCTGGGCCATGTGTTTCTCTGAGCTGTCAGTGTCAGATCCACTTTCTGCATTTCTACCTATTTCCATAGGCTCTGCTAGATCCACACCGTGACACTATGCATTCTGCTCATGGAACTGTCAAGAACCTCCCAGCATGTGATGGGAAGAGGAAAATGAATCAAAGTATTTTTTAAAGGTTAGTGCGAACTGTTGGAAAAACACCACGTACAACATCCAAAGAGCTTAATGCTGACCTGGAGCAATCTGGAGTGATGGTTTCAACCCATACCATATGCCCTGCACTAAACAAAGAGGGGCTTCATGGGCGAAGACGTACATAAAAAGGTACGCCTTATTTTTACCCAAACCCACCTTGGGACACCACAATCCATCTGGGAAAATGTTCTGTGGACAGATGAAACTAAACTTGAGCTCTTTGGCATTGCAGACCAGCGATACATTTACAGCCAAAGAAATGAAGCTTATAAGGAAATAAACACCCTTCCTACAGTTAAATATGGTGGAGGTTCCGTAATGTTGTGGGGCTCTTCTGTTGCCTCAGGAACTGGAGGCCTGGAACGCATTAAAAGAATCATGAAGTCAGAGGACTACCAAGGTATTCTGGCGTGAAATGTGCTACCTAATGTCAGAAAGCTACGTCTGAGTCAAAGGTCTTGGGTCCTCCAGCAGAACAATGAACCAAAACATAATCCAAAAGTACAAAATAATGTTTAAAAAGGACAAAATGGACTGTTTTAAAATGGCCAGCAATGAGTACTGATCTCAGTCCAGTCGAGTGTATTTAGTGTAGTTGGATTTAAAAAAGGTTTGGACAAGTTCCTGGAGGAAAGGTCCATAAACCATTATTAAAGAGGACAGGGAAAATCCATTGCTTGCCCCAATGCAAGCATTATGGAACCTGTCTCTTTTTGGGAATCTGCCAGGTACTTGTGACCTGAATTGGCCACTGTTGGAAACAGGATCCTGGGTTTGATGGACCTTGGGCTGACCCAGTAAGGCATTTCTTGTTCTTATAAACTTTAGAAAGAGCTGAAATCTGCCATTGGTAAAAGTAATCCTGGAAACATTCATAAGCTGGAACAAATCGCAGTTGAGTGGGAGAAACTACCAGCAGACAGATGTAAAAAACTTTGACGGCTACAAGAACTGTTTGCAGGCTGTCATTATTGGCCAAGGGTTGTGCAACTAAATATTAGTGAAGGATGCTATTAATCCTGTCCAGGTCATATTTTATTTATTAGCTTTTATATACCGCACTATTTAGTATTAGAACGGTTTACAAGAACAGTCAAGTAACTTTACATAGAACAGGGGTAAAACATCAAACAAGGTTCTTGTTTCTTCTTGGAAATTACTATGTCTAAGTTGTACCTTTGAAGATACTATTAAAATATTATGATGACATATAGTTGAAATATTTCCAATTATTTCTCAAGATATTGTACACAATGTACATAAAATGCAAGGGTGCCAGTAATGTTAACAACTGTATGTATATCCTACAAAACATGCTGATCAGAGAAACCAACACCAGGCCCAGAAGATCCAACGGCATCAACAAACTCCGAACACCCACCGGATACCAAAAGACAAGGCAAACCACCTCCAACAGAGCCTTATCCTTCTCAGCCCCAGCACTCTGGAACCCCCTCCTAGATGAACTGAGAGCGCTAAGTGACATAAAGGTCTTCCGCAAGGCACTCAAAACACTCCTGTTCACAGAACACTTTCACACAACATAGGACACCATTGGCACGCACAGAAGAGAAGTACCAAATGTCTAAAAGTCTGCATGTACGTTATGTTGTCCCACCCCTCTCGTTCACTGTAGACCCTTTGTGTTGTCAACCACTTTGATTGAAGGATAAAGTAGTATATAAAACGGGTTAAATAAATAAATAAATAATGAAGTCAGAGCCAAAGTTATCAAGATAGCAGCATTATTCAGATAACTATCCTGCTAATTACCTGGACTGCTCACAGCACTATATAGATAGTGGTTGGATGGTCTGTAATGATTTTCAATGACACTATACAGATAGTGCTGCTGAAAACTGGTGTTCAGTTTTGGAGACTGTATCTCGCAAAGGATATTAAAAAGGCTGGAAGCAGTTCAGAGGAAGGCAACCAAAATGATTTGGAGCCTGCATCAGAACACTTAAGTGAAAAGACTTGAAGACTTAAATATGTACACTCTGGAGGAGAGGAGAGACAGGAGAAATATGATTCAGACCTTGAGTATTAATGAACAAACCAAGCTCTTCCAAAGACAGGGAAGCTGTAAAACTAGAGGGCATAAAATGAAACTGCAAGGGGGTAAACTGAAAGGCAATGTCAGGAAATACTTTTTCATTGAAAGGGTGGTGGATGCTTGGAATGCCCTCCAGATGGAAGTGGTGGGGCAAATACAGTGACAGAATTCAAAATGGCATGGGACAGATACAGTGAATCCCTTTATAGCAACAGGATAAAATCAAAATAAACCTAGCTATCTCTTATATCTCAGCATATAGGGGTGACCTACATGGAGCGATGGGTA
This sequence comes from Ichthyophis bannanicus, assembly GCA_033557465.1. Taxonomy (NCBI): domain Eukaryota; kingdom Metazoa; phylum Chordata; class Amphibia; order Gymnophiona; family Ichthyophiidae; genus Ichthyophis; species Ichthyophis bannanicus. The sequence goes on from CM066032.1 coordinate 510,897,882, forward strand.
CATGGTTAAACAAAGGCATGGGGATGGGTGACCTGTATGGAGTGGCAGGTGCACCTACTCTTTTCGTATTGCTGGGCAGACTAGATGAACCATACTTGTCTTTGTCTGCCGTCAAATACTATGTTATGTTACTATGAAAATGAATAGTTAAATCAGGCAATGGCAGTTATCCAGATAGTAGGTGCTACAATCATGATGTGTTTTTGAATACTAATAAAATATTCTAGTCTCAAAACAGACTGCATATGTTCATCTATAAACTATAAAGCTGTGATAATGACAGGATATGTTACATAGAAATCTTTAAATAAAATTACAGTACTAAAATTATACAACAGCAGGCCTGTAGGTGGTTGGCTATTCATTTAAAGGAGGAGTGGCCTAGTGGTTGGGGCAAGTTACCTCAGGCCGGAAGGTTGGGGGTTCAAATCCCACTAGAGGACAGCAACCTTGGGCCGGAAGGACTGGGGTTTCTAGTCCTACAGGTGCCCCTTGTGGTCTTGGGCAAGCCACTTAACCCTCCATTGCCCATGTTCCCTGTAAGTATTAGTGTATGACCTGTGGCTATGGTCTCAATCACCATAGCCAATAAGCACTGTTCCATCAACTTGGTCTACAGAGCCCCCTCCCCTTCCTCGGAGGACTTATCAACAATAATCGACCTTGCCTGCAACCCCAAGACCCCGCGCACACCAAACTGGTTACTAGGCGATTTCAGCCTCCCTGCTCTCCAGGACACGCACTCCAAAGCCTTCCTTGAGGCATTTAAGGAGCTGGGCTACCAACAAATAATCGACGCCCCCGCTCACATAAAAGGAAACAAGCTGGACCTGATATTCGCCCCTCGGTCAGCCATAGACCCAAGACATGACCTCGTGCTATCCATTACCGCAGTCCCATGGCCAGACCACAGCTTGATAAGATTCCAGATACCAACGTACCCTGACCACAACACCGCCTGGACCCCAGCCGAGGCCCCTACAGCACCATCAAGACGCTTCTGGCCCTTCAACAAAGAGGAAATCCTAAACAATTCCCAGCCTCTCCTCAATCCGCTGACACAAAGCCTCGACAAAATGATCTCCACATGGAACACTAGCCCGGGTGCCATCGCTCACCTACCCCACCCTCTAATAAACCACTAGGGAGAAGATGGAACCCGCCATGGTACTCCCCAGAGCTACGGACATCACTTCTCCGCCTAAGGAAGCTTGAAAGACGATGGCATCGATTGCACTCCACTGAAGACCAGAGAACGTACACCTCTCACCTAAGCAGTCACCACGGAGCAGTTGCGGCAAGAATGAAACAATACCATGCAGAAATTCTGCAGCGCTCCCTAAATAAGCCGCATGATCTTTTCAGCCTAGTCAAGACTCTGACAAAAGATCCTTCTCCAACCCAACCAAGTTTGCCTGTCCCACAGGAATTCGCGGACTACCTCCAGTCCAAAACGAGCCAGACTACTAAGACCTCAAACTTGGCCCCTGGAGACTCCATCCAGGCAAGACATCCATGACATCCTCACTACCTTCTCTGCAGCATCTGAGAGAGGCATCCAAGACATCATCACAGCCATCAACACTACCACGGCTCCAAACGACCCTAGCCCAGCATTATGGATAAAATCACTGCGTGTCGAACTCAGTCCATTCCTGGCCAAGCTAATAGATCTATCATTCTCATCTGGGTCATTCCCACAAAGCTTGAAGCAAACCTCCATCAGACCACTTCTGAAAAACAATGTTGGACCCTAGGAAGGTGGACTCCTACAGACCAATCTCAAGCATCCCCCTCCCGGCCAAGATAATTGAGAAGGTCGTCAAACGCCAGCTTCAATACCACATTAAGACAAGTGTGCCTCTTGACCCATGTCAGCATGGATTCAGAGAATCGCATGGTGTAGAAACCCTATTAACCACTCTCCAGCACCTTAACAAGTGGAATGGACAACATCTGACAAGGGTTTCCCTAATCTTCATGGATATTGCCGCAGCCTTCGATTCCGTCAACCACGACATACTCCTGACACGCTTCAAGGAGAAGGGGATTCACAATACTGCTCTAAGCTGGTGCAAGTCATACTTATCAGACAGATGGCAGCATGTGCAAACCAGCTTCACCACCTCCAAACCCTTCCAACAAGAACAAGGCATACCGCAGGGATCTTCACTCTCGGCCCTCCTGTTCAATGTGTACATGCAGCCCATTTTAGCTCTCATCCGCTCCTTCAACATAACTGCTTGGTATACGCTGACGACGTACTGCTTTACATGCCTTTCTCAACCGACCACCCTGACTTCACACCTCTAACAACCTGTTTCGATGTTGTCACCGACTGGCTCCACACACAAAGGCTCTGAATAAACTTCAACAAAACAGAGGTCCTCTTAGTCTCCAGGAACCGAGCATTTACCCCGCCCACCTCCATGGTGGTGGAGTCAGCCATGCGTCGGCTGACGGCCTCCCAGCAGAGAGGCCCGCATCTTGGAGGCCCTCGGCAAAAAGTGCTACCAAGGCTGAATCCTTATCAGCCGCATCCTGGCCTACCAGCTGTACATGGGCATGTACTTGAGAGATCAGGCGAAGGAACTCGCCGGGTTCTCGGCTGGTCTCTCCGAGGAACCTTTGCAGTGGCCAAGGCAATCCGTGAATGCTCCAAATTCATGTCTCGAGCAGCCTATGATGAGTTCAAGTCGATGTCTACAGTTGTCCAACCTTGAACAGTGGGTTCAGGACAAGTTGATTGATGTCCTCTGCCAAGGAGAGAATCTCTTTGGCAAACCCATGACCGACAAGGCTGTTGAGCTGGAGATCGAGTTCATGACGAGGACCAAGTTCTCTAAAAATATCGCTGCCCCTCCCCGATGGAAGGGCTCTGGCAAAAAGTCCTTCTACCCGAGGAAGGGAGCTGCTTACAGAAACTACCCACCTGTTCAGGCCTCCCCAGCTCCCCAACATGGTCAGCAGGCCAAGGGACATGGGCATGGCCCACTTAAACAGAAGGCTTCAAAACCCTAGGCACCAACTCCGGCCCAGCCATGGGGGAGGTTTTTTTACTTCTTGAGCATAAGCTCTCTACCCCAAGGAGATCAGCAGCCCACAGGGGGACGTCTGGTCCTCTATACCCAGAGGTGAGTGACTATCACCACCAATTCCTGAGCACGAAGGGTAGTCAGGGAGGGTTACCTCCTCCAACTGACTCAGACACCTCCCCCTTATTTCCTGGGAGAGCCCCTCAAGTCTCCCCTCTGCCAGGACCTTCTTCTGAAGGAGTTGGCAGGTCTTCTCGAGGACAAAGCGGTGGAACCTTGGCCCACCACCTTGATGGCAAGGGGTTCTACTCCAGGTACTTCCTCGTGCCAAAAAGAACAGGGGGCCTAAGGGCCCATCCTCAACCTGTGCAACCTCAACAAATTCCTGGTGAGGGAGAAGGTCAAGATGCTCTCCCTTAGTACATTGCTGTCATACCTCCAGCAGGGAGATGGGCTATGCTCCTTAGACCTCAAGGATGCTTATACCCACATCCCCATCCACAAGCAGTACCTGCGGTTCATAGTGGGGGGCAGGCACTTTCAGTACAGGGTGCTCCCCTTCAGCTTAGCCTTTGCCTCAAGAGTTTTCACAAAATGCCTGGCTGTTGTGGCCACCTTCCTCCAGCTCCAGGAAGTCTTTGTGTTTCCCTACCTGGATGACTGGCTCATAAAGGGAGGCACGGCCTCAGAGGTGCAGCAGGCCTCTGCATGCACCATCCGGGTTCTTCAACACTTGGGGTTTGTCATAAGCTGCCCCAGGTCTCACCTCCTCTTGACACAGTGTCTGGAGTTCATTGGCGCAAGGATCGACACGCTCCAGTTGAAGGCTTTCTTGCCCAGGGACTGAGCCAAGCGTCTCAGGACTCTGGCTTCAGACGTGCAGTACCTTTACTCGGTGCCTGCTCGACTTCTTCTGCGCCTCCTCGGCACATGGCCTCCAGGGTCCATGTCACCCCAGATGCTCACGCCCACATGAGGTTGGCACAGTGGTGTCTCTAGGACCAGTGGCCTCAGGCCTCGGGCTGTTTCTGAGACAGAGTTTCTATGACCCGCTTATTGGTGGACTCCCTCGTCTGGTGGCAGTCGCCCCAGCATCTCGAGGCAGGCATGCCTTTTCAGGCCCAACCCCCTCGAGGGTCCTTACCATGGATGCCTCCCTGCTCGACTGGGGAGCCCACTGCGAAGATCTCTGCACACAGGGCAGCTGGTAACAGACGAGAGCACCCAGCAGATCAACCTCCTGGAACTCTGAGCCATACACGTAGCCTTGAGGGTCTTCTGTCACCACCTGCGTCACCAGCCGGTGCTGGTCCAGATGGACAACCAGGTGGCAATATTCTACATGAACAAACAGGCCGGCATGGGGTTTTGTACCCTTTCTCGGGAGGCACTGGTCCTCTGCTCGTATGCAATCCAACAGGGTATCCTCCTGCAGGCAGTGTACCTGCCAGGCCAGGACAAACTGCTGGTCGACAGGCTCAGCAGAGTTCTCCAGCCACACGAGTGGCAGCTGGACCCCAGGGTAGCCAGTTGGCTTTTCCGGCTCTGGGGAAAACCCGTGATGGACCTGTTTGGCAGCCCGGACAACTTTGTTGCCCCGCTTCTGCTTCCAGCAGGCCCACCCCTCCAGGGTGGCAGCAGACCTGTTCTTGGTCTCATGTTCGGAAGGCCACATGTACGCCTTCTCTCCTACACCACTAATTGCCAAAACCTTGTTCAGGACACTCCGCAACAGGGCCTCACTCATCCTGATAGCTCCTCAGTGGCCCAGGCAGCCTTGGTTCCCGCTGCTTCTACAGTTGACAGTGGAGTCCCCCATCCCCCTGGGGACCGCCCCCAGACTCCTGTCTCAGAAGGAGGGGGGCTCTCTCCTGCACCCTAATCTGGGGTCCTGTTGCTGACAGCATGACTGCTGAGAGGGTGACTCTGGCCCCTTTTAACAACCTAGTTGAGGTGGACAGCATCCTGTTGGCCTCTCGCAAGGCCTCTAAAAGGAAGGCTTATGCCCTCAAGTGGCGCAGGTTCTCGGTTTGGTGCGCCGAACACTGGGCTGACCCTTTCTCCTGCCCGGTGACTCTCGTGTTACAGTACCTGTTCCACCTCTCCCTGTCCGGGCTCAAATCTAACCTCTGCCCTGGCGGTGCACCACTATCTGTTAGATGGTAAGCCATTCTCGGCCTAATTATTGGTGACTCGTTTCCTGTGGGGACAGCTCTTATCGAAGCCCCCGGTTCGCCCTCTGGCAACTGAGTGGGACCTCAACGAAGTGTCGGGGCAACTCACTCGCCCACCCTTTGAACCTCTGCTACCTGCCACCTCCGCTACCTCTCTTGGAAGGTGGCTTTCCTGGTCACGCTCACCTCCGTTCGCAGAGTTAGTGAGCTTCAGGCCCGTGTGGTGGAAGCGCCCTATACCAGGTTCTATAAGAACAGAGTGGCGCTCCGCACACACCCAAGTTCCTGCCAAAGGTAGTGTCATCCTTCCATCTCAACCAGGAAGTGGTACTACCTACCTTCTTTCCAAGACCACACTCCAGTCGGGCGGAGACAGTCCTTCACACCTTGGACTTTAAGAGGGCTGTGTCCTATGTCCAGTGCACTTAGGGCCACCACAAAGCTGCTCAGCTTTTCATCTACTATGATCCCAGTAGGCTGGTGGAGGAGATGACTAAGCGTACACTGTCCACATGAGTGGCAGACTGTATCGCCCTCGCTTATGAGCAGGCAGGGATACCGCTGGAAGGCCGCCTCGCAGCGCACCATGTCAGGACCATGGCGGCCTCGGTGGAAAACCTGCGCTCTGTCTCGATGGTGGACATCTGCTGGGCCACCACCTGGTCTTCAGTCCATACCTTTGCAGTCCATTACTGCCTAGAAAGAGAGAGCTGGGGGTTTTTTTTGTAATAAATTTTTTATTAAGCAGAGTCAAATAACTTACATTCCATAACAATATTTCCGAACAATGAGAAACAACATCCCCCCAATCGTACAACTTCATCAACTATCCATTAATGGCCAGGACTGAACAGGATATCGAACACTGTTAAACAGTCAATACAGGTGACAAAATTAATCAGTCAATCATAGAACAAAAGTATGTAGTAGACTCTACTCCTTTAACCCCCCCTCCCACTGATTCCAGTCAAACCCCCCTCCCACCTGGCTCTTCCGACCCATCTGCCCCGAAAGTAGGGAAGAATAAGAAGAAAGAGAAGAAGAAGTAGAAGAAAAACAAAAAAGAGAAAAGAAGAGACGAGAAGAAGGAAGAAACAAGTGACTGACCCTAGGGAGAACACATTCTAGAGAGGGGCGAACCGCATGCCAATGACCAACCCGAGTTCGCTAATCCTCACGAGATCTCCTGAAACACCAAACTCCACAGGTCCTCATCCAGAAAGGACCGTCCACGAACCATAGCAGTAATCTTCTCCAATCTATAAATTTCCCAGCATTTAGAACGCTATTCGGTGAGAGACGGTGCCCTACTACGCTTCCAGAAACGAGCAATTACAGATCTGGCCGCTAGAAGGAGCGATTGGACCAGATGCCGAAGAGGACTCCCAAAAGAGGAGGATTCAGGGAAAACCCCAAGCACACAAGATTCCATATCAAAGGGGAGGGTAACCTGAAGCCTCTCAGTAACATGTCCCACCACCATTCTCCAATAACGTTGAATGTGAGGACAGTGCCACCACATATGATCAAAAAACCCTTGGTGTCCACAAAGCCGCCAACAGAGCGGGTCATCAGCTCTTCTCCAACAAAAAAGATCTGCCGGCGTTATAGATAAACGATAAAGTATCCTAAGTTGAGTATGAATCAACCCCAATGATAAAGAACAGGAATGCGAATACGAATAAACCTCGAGCCAGAACTCCTGTTCCTTTCCCGGTAAAGTCGCCTCCCATCGCTGATAAGGAAGTTTTAAAGCAGTAGGAACAGGCAAATCAGCCACCATATGTTTGTACAGCTGAGCCGCAAAAGCGGTAAGCTTCTTGGACATAAAAAGGTCTTGCTCCCAACATCTAGGTCTCTGGGAAACATCGGATACCGAGAATTAGGTCCGCAAACAATGGGACATTTGCAGAACCTGGAAAGGAGAGAGGGAGAGACCCATAGTTTCCTCGAATCTCTCTTTGGAAGTTGGGGACCCGTGCTCATATAAGCAGGAGCGTTTCGTCCTTAGAAATTCTGAGGTTATTTCCTTATGCATGGTTCGAATAAATCCCAAGGCCCCCAAAATGGTAAAGGGTGAAGAGGAAGCGGATAACCCCATCTGCTTACAGATCTTCCTCCACACCGCCCAGCAGGGGCCAAGAAACACGTGTGCCTGCACCTGGGTCACCTCACGAGGATCACTAAGGAAAGGTACAGCCTCCAACGGGGTCGGGCGTATCCAATTCTCTTCCAGCAAAACCCATTCAGCCCCCGGGTGTATTCTCCATAACAGTAACGATCTCAGACAACAACAAGAATAATATAACTCCGGATCAGAGAGACCCAACCCTTTAGGGGTTGTGAGTGTACTCCAGATGAGCATGGGACGTTTCCCCAACCACAGAAACCGCGTCACAACCTGCCGGAGGGTTTTAAAAAATGTACTCAGGAGAAAAATAGGCAATTGCATAAACAGAAAAAGTAATTTTGGTAAGAACAACATCTTATAGTTATTAATACAGCCTAACCAAGAAACCGAACACAAGCTCCACCTGTCCATATCTACCTTAAGCGACTTCAAAAAGGGGAGATAATTCAAACTATGCAATCTTGATATGTCACGGTCACTGTTCCCTCTAAGCTGTGCACGTGTGCGCGCGCACACACACCTCACCAAGCAAGCGCACATACTTTACAACAGAGCGCACAAAAATTACGGTTCTGATTCCGATAGAAAACAACACAGACGTCTTAAAATTTAAAAGTTGTGATTGTAATTACTAGAAATTTCCGCTTCATTTAGTGATCGTCTATTTTCATTTAATTTGATTAAAATCAATGTGGTGTACATACTGTATTCTGACGTGTAGTCAAATTTTAAAGTATATAACTCCGAGTGTCGTTATATGGCGCACAAAAATTTAACCTTCCTTCAAAAGCTGCACAGCTATATTTTATGCGCACACAGCCTACAGAAAATTAGAGGGAACATTGGTCACGGTGTATTACAATGCCCAAATACCGAAAATGGTCCACCACCGGGAAATTCCCAGTATTAAGGAGAGCTGCATTGGAAGAACGGGACAAACAGCTAAGTAGAGTGGACTTCTGTCTATTGATAGTAAACCCAGACACCAAAGAAAAGCGTTCTAAGATAGTTAATACAATGGGTAAAGATCTAGAGGGCTCACTCGTAGATCAATGTGTCATCCGCATATAAAGAAATAGCATGCCATTCCGATCCCAGATGAATACCAATGTCCTCTGCTCGTAACCTAATATGAGCTGCTAAAGGTTCCATTGCTAGGGCAAACAATAACGGTGAAAGGGGGCATCTTTGTCTTGTGCCTCTACCCAAGCGAAAGGGTAGCGAGCTAGTACTGTTGACAGACACCACTGTCTGGGGGTTGGCGTATAACGAAGCAATCCATGTACAAAAAGCAGTCCCAAAGCAAAATTCCCGGAGGACTTGAAGCAGGTAGGGCCATTCAAGTTTATCAAAGGCTTTTTCCGCGTCAAGCGATAGGATATTATACGATCCCTCCTTGCATTTTATACTCTGTAGGACATTGATTAGTCTGCGGACATTCTCAAACCCTTATCTGTGTTTTATGAAACCAGTTTGGTTCAGGTGGACAATGTCTGGAATTAAGGAAGCAAGAGAATTAGCTAAAATGGTGGTAAAAATTTTGTAATCTAAGTTTAGTAAAGATATCGGTCGATAGTTAGGACACTGCAGAGCATCTTTGCCAGCTTTAGGGATCACAACAATATTCGTAAGATAAAAAGATTCTGGAAGGATTTTTTTGGAAAGAATTTCGTTAGATTGTCAGTAGTGTGGGGGCGAACAGATCCGGGAATAACTTAAAAAGTTCCGCCGGCAAAAAATCTGAACCTGCTGCTTTAGCCGATTTGAGGTTCTTCATCACTTGTTGAACCTCTGGCAGTGTAAACGGACGATCTAATTGTTCCTTACCCTCCACAGACAGCTGAGGAAGAGAAGCTTCTTTCAACCACCTAGAAATATCAGTGTGAGTTGCCGACGACTCACTAGCATATAGCTGCTCATAAAAAGCAGCGAAGGTGGATGCTATATCACGAGATGTATATAACAGCTGACCTTTCGGGGATTTGATAGCATCCACCCTATGATGTTGCCGCTGCCGCCTTAGTTGCCACATCAATAGCTTGCCGGCTTTATTTCCCTGTTCATAATATTGCTGCCTAGTGCGCAAGAATAGCGAGGCCACTCAGTCGGTCTCCAGCGCTGCTAATTCTCCCCTACGCCGAGTCAACAAATTCCACACCACCTCTCCCCCCCCCCCCCTTCCTGTGTTTACTTTCCAGCTCTGCAATCTCTTTCCTCAGATCCTCCTGTTGGGCTACCAAACGTTTCTTAAAAGCGCTCGATAGGGAAATGAGATGACCCCGCAAAACCGCCTTCCCCGCATCCCATAAGAGAGCTCTAGAAATCTCCGATGAGTCATTAAATTTTAAATATTCCGACCATCTTTTGCGAACCTCAGAGGCAAACTCCGGGTTAAGTAAGAGCCCACGTGGTAGGGACCACCTCTGAACTGGGGTGTCAGCTACCCCCAAGGTGAGACCAATAGAGATAATTGCATGGTCAGACAGACCCATGGTCCCGATAGTCGCTTGGGTTCAACCAGGGGATCCCTGTTTTTGACAAAAACCACATGTCAATTTGAGAATGGCACCGGTGTGCCTGTGAGTAAAAAGTATAGTCCCTTTCCAAAGTATGTAATTGCCGCCATACATCACATAACTCAAATTGTGAAGCTCATTCCACCAATAATTTCCCCAAGGTGTTTCCAAGGGTTCGACTCCCCGAGTGGTCTAACTCCGAACAGACGCAGTTGAAGTCCCCTCCTAGTATCAATGGCCCTTGACTATATTTCTGTATGGCCTTTGAAAGATCGATCAGTGAACTACCCACTACTGCCGGAGGCAGATACACATTGACAAGAGTTAACATAATTCCGTGGATAGAACCTAACAGGATCAAGAAACGGCCCTCCGGATCAGCAACTTTATTGATCAGCTGAAACGGGCACGTAGAGGAAAACAGAATAGCGACACCCCGTTTCCGGGTAGAATTGTTAGCCAGATGTATTTGTGGGAACCTACCTTTGGCCAAGTCAAAATTATCCTGCCTAGAAAAATGAGTTTCTTGAAGGAAGATTATCTCAGCTTTCTCTCTACACAGCTGATCCAACACCCTTCGGCATTTGCACGGATTATTTAATCCGTGCACATTCCAAGAAATAGCTTGAACCATTCTCGACTATAGAGGAAAGCCACTTAAAAACTCTCATCCTTAGCCGTATCTCCTTCCCTCCACTCCCAAATCCTCGGACTGTAATTTGCATTCCTTTAAAAAAAGAAAACCTAACTAAACTTCCCTCACTTTGTATTCGAAAATAAAGAACGATTAGAATACTCCGCAGATATGGGCTAATGCGCTGGTCAGAAGAACCCCCCCCCCAACTCCCCCTACCCACTCTCACCCAACCCCCCCTCCCCCCTCCTCTTATCACTAACCCCCCCCCCTCCTCTTATCACTAACGCCCCCCATCCTATGTTTGCAGGAAGTAGACCAATCCGGTAAACGTCGCAATACTGGTGACACTTCTATTGTCCCCAGGGAAGGCATCTAAAAGAAGCGTGTGAAATATGACCTCCCCTCCTCCACCCCACCTATATTCTGGCAGCGTCTATATAGAAAAAAAAAAAAAGGAAAACCCCATTTGAGATGCATTCCTGCAACATAGTGTGCTGCTTACTCACACTTCCACCCAGTCTCCCACCTCTCCCCACTGCTCCGCCTTCGCCACCGAACTCCCCCACCCTACTTTCCCCCTCCTGCTCCCACGGTATATCTACTAAGCTGAAACTAGAACTTTGAAGACCAGCCTATTCAACCTCACATTAGGCAAAGAGAAATGAACCCATCCCCTAACACACATTACCACCCGGAAAATGACAATCACAATAATATCATGTAGGGGCAGAAGTGTCCATCTCTCTTTGCGAGGTGAGGTCAGTATCTGAGTTAGAGGACTACCGGGATCTAGGAACCTTGTGCTTCTTTGGTACAGACATCTCCCACTCTCCATTCGTGTTTCTCTGACGTGTAGGTCGCTCTCCGTGTTGTATCCAATCCAGGAACTCCATCGCCGCCGAGAGGTCCATAATCTTTTGAGGACAGTTATTCCAGTCAAACAGTAAAGCAAAAGGGAAGCCCCACCTATAGGAAATTGCCTGTTTCTGCAGTGCTTGGGTTAAGGCCTTGAAGCTCTGTCGGCGTTCTAGGGTATACTGAGAAAGGTCTTGGTAAATTTGAAGCTCTTGTCCTTGAAAGACCACCGAACGCTTATCCCTGAGACTTCTTAGTAATGTCGTTTTATCTTCAAAGAAGCTGAAACAAATTATAACCGCCCGAGGCTGTGTGTTGGAAGCCCTTCGGGTCCCAAGAGATCGATGCGCTCTTTCCAGCTTCACCGGTTTTGGAGCATTTGGCACACACAAGGCATAGAATTCTTGGACTACAGCTATAATGTCCTCTGAACCTCCCTTTTGCTCTGGAAGGCCGAATAGTCTTATGTTACGTCTTTCTCTATTCTCAAGTTCATCTTGTCTTTCTTTTAAATTTATGTATTTATTTAGCATGGCTTGATATACCGCCCATACCAAGGTGTCAGAGCGGTGTACAGAATTAAACATTGTGGCTACTAGAAAAAATAAGGAGGAAAGGAACGCCATTAGGTTGACAGGAAAGCAGAGATAAGCAAAGAGAAGAATAAAGAAAAGAACGAGCTAAATACATAAATCTCTCGTAAGTTGATCTAATTTCACAATTTTAGTCTGGAGGGCCACTGATGAGTCCATTTCTTCCCCGATATTTATCTCAGTCTGCGTTACTCTGTCGTCCAGTGATTTTAAATCGGTTCAGATATCACTCACCGCTTTGGTAAAGTCCTGGCGGAAAAGCTTGAGCTCCTGTAAGATTTCCAGAAAGTCAGCTTTTGTGACTGGTGCCTGCGGACCGGAGGTGTTGACTTTAGAGGCAGGCATACCCTCTGCAGGAGGTGAAGATTGTATATTGGGAGGGTCTGAAGCCCTAGCAAACTTAGAGAAGGAAGCAGCGTAAGATTTTGCAGTGGCCATATTTGACAGGCAGTTTCTGGGTCCCCGTCCTAGGCGCCCTCAAACCCTGAGGTCACTATCGTGATCAAATCAGACTGTCTCACCGCTACAAGAAGTTGACCAGGCTTCGCCGCCACCAAATAGCAGTAGTGGCTAGAGCAGCCGCTCTCTTTAGCACTTTCAATGAGAATGTCTTCGGTCAATCTCAGAGGGCGCGTGGAATAATAAGAGGGCCCAAGTATGTGTTTTCTTCTCAGGTTAAGGAGACCTGTAGGGAATTTACTCCTGCACCAACTGCCTTTAGACCGCGGTGTCTTGCCTGTCCGAGATCTGAGAAGGACACCAACACAGAGCTGTCCTCAGCTCCTCTAGGGGACACCCAGATTCAGCTCGCGGATGCACCTTATGAGGCTGAAATTGATGAAGGCAACTGTAAGGTTCTGCTGCTTTTGACCTGCAGTACTAGCTAGAAACACAAGAGGGGGCTCTAGGGTAAAGCATCAGCAATATAGATAGAAGAGGGGCACTCACTGCTATATTCGACTTTCACAAACCTATTTGCCCCAAAAAGCGACTTGCAATAGCAGAGGAGAAGGATTTGATGCTCCGGTGATGATTCTGAGTACTGGCGCGAAGATTGGGGAATTTCTACTGTGGCAGCACAGGGATTTACAGCTGGGCCTTCTCAAATTACAGCGGCCATTTTAATTTCTTGGTATGCGTTCCACCGATGCGTTCCACGGATCGGCGGCCATTTTGAGTGGGGAGCTAGCATCAGATTGCACACAGCATCAGGATCTCGGCTGACGTCAACACACCCTTGTGTTCCACGAAGAGCACCAAAAACAGCTTTCTCGCCACTGCTGGGATCCCCTTCTACATTGCACCCTGGATTTTCCTCAGGTATGTCTTTAATGGCGACGGCACTTCTTTATGGGCGATTGCAGAGACGCTAAGAGCGAGCCTTAAGAAGCACGTAGAACCTCCGTAGTTCGCTGCAAGTACATCGCACACATACCGGGTGGCGTCTGATATAAAATCTTAAACCCAGCTTACAGTATTAAGGTTATAGCACTCACAGTGGCCTTAGACGAGCATGTAAGGTAGTCCCTTAGGCAAATCAACTGAAATAAAGAATTTCTTCATCATCTTCAGAATGGGTAGCCAGCAGCTTTACTACCGCTGAGATTCAGCCAGTAATATGTGCCAATCATGGGTTGAGGGTATCTCCGGCAGGTCCACAGACGGAGAGCAGGAATTTTAGATTACCTGGAAGGAGGCTGAGAAATCCGAGCATAGCTTCTTACATAGTTAGCTTAGCACTATTTAGAGGAGCATTTTTATGCCAGAATTGCATGTCTAGAATGTAAATTCCAGGTAATTGGAGGGAGTAGTTGAGGAGCTTCAGGGAGTTGTGGCCATCTTGGCTGGGCTCACAACCGCCCCCCCCCCCCCCCGGAAAGAGAGTTCTGACAGGACAGTGCCTTTGGCCAGGCTGTGCTCGGTCACCTTTTCGGGGTTAGGCAACTCCTGTGTTCAGGCTACTGGAGTGCTGGTTTCATCGGACACAGGGGTCCTACTGTGGTCTGTGGGCACAGACTCAATTGCTTCTGCTTGCAGCTCCCCATGAGTGAGCTCTGTTTTGCTATGGGCTTTCGGTAGCCTGTAGCTGGGGAGTCCCATATGTGAGGACTGACTTCCTGCATGTTCCCGGAGAAAGTGTAGTTACTCACCTGTAATAGGTGTTCTCCGGGGACAGTAGGATTCAGTCCTCACAGCAATCCTTCCTCCCCTTGGAGTTGCTCCTTGACCATCTTTTATATTTGCCGTCTTTTAGCTATGTCATTTGACTGAGTAAAATGGCACCCTTGGGCTGGAAGGGGACCATGCATGCATGGTGGCATCTCCCAAAGGCTTTCTACATTGCTGATTGGACTGACATGCCTACACACTTCAATTAAGTAAAAAGCTGAATTTTATTAAATTAATCAATAAAAAGGAATTTGCCACGGCGGTGTGAGGATTGTTCCTCTCTACTGAGCTGGCTATTCCAACAAAAAGAGTTTTCTGCTTTCGCACTGGTGTTTTCAAAATCCGGGTCTGTTTTTGTAGATTTTGATGTGACTGGGTTTTAGGTATTATATTTTATTATCTTACAACTCAAGGACATTGGACCAGCAGAGAGGCCACTTTGCACATCAACTTGCTGGAGATGCGTGCAGTATACTATGCCCTGGACGTTTTCCATCAGTGGGTAAGCAACAAGCCCCTCCTGGTACAAACTGATAATCATCACCATGTTCTACATCAATAAACAGGACGGCTCAGGATCCCTCTGCATTTGCCGCAAAGTCGTCCACCCATGGCTTTATGCTCAATCCATCGGAGTCTTCCTACGGGGAGTCTTCCTACGGGCAGTCTACCTCCCAGGTATTCAGAACCAGTTAGCAGACTCCCTCAGTTGATACCTGGACCCACACAAATGGTCTTTGGATCTTCCAGTCCTAACTCCCATCTTCCAAGCCTGGGAGACCCCAGATGACAATGCAGTATCCATTCTACTGTTTTCTTCGTCCCGGCTCCAACAGATGGGCAGTAGATGCTTTCCTCATCTTCTGGTCGGATTGCCGCCTCTATGCATTTCCACCATTCCCACTAATTCCCCTGACTCTCTCCAAGGTCCACGTGAACAAGGCAACTCTAATCTTCATTGCTCTTCAGTGGCCCCAACAATCTGGTACCTGAATCTCCTCACGATGGCACAGCATGACTCCTAGCTGTTACCACTTCATCCCTTCCTTCTCGCGCAGCGGGAAGATCGTATCTTGATAAATTGGAAGACTGGGCATCAAAATGGCAGATGAAATTTAATGTGGACAAGTGCAAGGTTATGCACCTAGGGAAGAACAACCCAAACTATGGTTACACGATGCAAGGTTCCACATTAGGAACCACCACCCAGGAAAAAGATTTAGGCGTCATTGTGGATACCATGTTAAAACCCTCGGCCCAGTGTGCAGCGGCGGCCAAGAGAGCAAATAGAATGCTAGGTATGATAAGGAAAGGAATGGAAAATAAAACAAAAGTTATTATAATGCCTCTATATCGTTCCATGGTGAGACCGCACCTTGAATATTGTGTGCAATTCTGGTCGCCGAATCTTAAAAAGGATATAGCGATTTTAGAAAAGGTACAGAGAAGAGCCACCAAAATGGTAAAGGGGATGGAAGGATACTCCTATGAAGAAAGGCTAAAAAGGTTAGGGCTCTTTAACCTGGAAAAGAGACGGCTGAGGGAAGATATGATAGAAGTCTATAAATTAATGAACGGAGTGGAACGGGTAAACGTAGATCGATTGTTTACCTTATCAGAATATAGAAAGACTAGGGGACATGCAATGAAGCTACAGGGTAAACTCTTTAAGACTAATAAAAGAAAATATTTTTTCACTCAACGTGTAATCAAACTCTGGAATTTGTTACCGGAGGATGTAGTAAAGGCTGTTAGTGTAGCTGGGTTTAAAAAAGGTTTGGACATGTTCCTGGAGGAAAGGTCCATAAACCATTATTAAGAAGGGACCCAGGATATCAATGCTTGACCCAGTACAAGCATTGTGGAACTTGTGTCTCTTGGGGAAACTGCTAGGTACATATGACCTAGATTGGCCACTGTTGGAAACAGAATACTGGGCTTGATGGACCTTGGTCTGACCCAGTATGGCATATCTTATGTTATGTCTCCTACATCCCAACCACTAGTCACTAGCTCTAGCTGCTTGGAAACGGGCCAGCTGAATGCAGTTGTTTCCCCTATATCAGACAATGTTCAAGCTATATGTCAAGTGTCTCGCCAACCACCTATACAGTGCTCCTATAAGAGTAAATGGACTGTGGGCTACGCGATGGGCCTTGAACTCTGTTTCGTGTTTCCTCAGTCATATCCTCACCTATGTCTTTCATCTCTCTTGACTCTGGTGTGCAGACTTCATCAGTTCGTTACCATCTATCTGCCATTGCACCATTCCATCATCATGAGGATGGCAAACCCATTTCCATGCATCAACTGATTTCTCGCTTCATGAAAGGCATATTGAACACCAAGCCTTCAATAAAGTCTCCTGCTACAGCATGGGGATCTCAGTATTATTCTCTCAGTGCTCATGAGGAGCCCCTTTGAACACCTGGGATCTGCTTCAATGAAACTCCTCATTTGGAAAACCATCTTCCTAGTTGCTGTCACCTCTGCAAGACATGTCGGTGAACTCTAGGCTCTTGTCTGTTCTCCATATACTCAATTTCTTCATGATAAGGTACTCTTGCGTCCCCATCCTAAGTTCCTTCCAAAGATTGTATCCAGTTTTCATTTGAACCAATCCATTGTACTTCCTATGTTCTTCCCAGAGGCTCAACTGGTTTCCCCGGAAAAAGTCCTACATTCTCTAGATTGCCTGCGAGCTTTGCTCTATTTACCTGCAAGCTAACACACTGATCCATCAATCATCGCAGCTTTTTTGTCTTCTTTAACCCCCAATAACCCGGGGAAGCCTACATTCGAGCAAACCCTTTCCTCGTGGATTTCAGACTGTATATCGTTTTGCTTTGTTTAGGCGAGTCACATTACTCCCTTACCCCCCCCCCCCCAATCACCTATGAGCTACAGCAGCTACCATAGCCAATTTAGCTGCTATTCCTCCTCAAGATATCTGCAAAGTTGCTACGTGGTCGTTTGCACATACCTTCATGAAGCACTACAGCCTGGATTGCTCTTCAGCAACCAACTTTGCCTTTGGCCAGGCTGTTTTATGGAACCTCTTTGCTTAGATCCCCCCCCCCCCCCCCCACACACACACACAGATTTTACCGGGCCACAGCCATTATCAAACTTTCAGGTGGCCCTCAGCTCTGGACTCGCCTTCGAGTGTGCCTGAATCCCCTTACTTGAATATAGGGCAAAGCATGGTTGCTTACCTGTAACGAGGATTCTCTGTATTCAGCAGGGGTATGCAGCCACACTCACCTGCCCACCATCCCCTCAAAAAAAAAAAATAAACAGAAAGAGGCAAACCTTAAATCGCCTAGAACCTACATTATAGTCCTATCTTTTCATTAATGATGCATATCGGCTCGCTATCATCAACTTCTTACGTCGCTGCAACTATGGTCAGCCTTTCACATGCACATCTTATCTGTGCCAGTTCCAACCTATCATCTGTTGCTTCTGCCATTGTGTCTACTTATCAGCTGTTCTCCTTATCTTCATCACTTTTGCTGTCTGCTATAGAATAGACTGAAGGGACGCAGTGGAGCATGATGGAGGGCGGGAAGGCACGCGCATGCTCAGAGAAGTCTGAAGATTTCTCTGAGCTAAGGGAGAGCATTTTCAAGTGTGGCTGCATACCTCTGCTGAGTACGGAGAACCCACATTGAAGGTAAGCAACCATTTATTTATGTTCTCTTATATACCGCGCTATTCTGCATCAGTGCGGTTTACATTGAACAAACTGAAATTACATTGAACAGGGCATCATAACTTGGAGATAACCCTCCACAGCCCATGTTCCCTGTAAAATAGTTAAGTGGCTTGCCCAAGGCCACAAGGAGCACCTGTGGGACTAGAAACTCCAGTCCTTCCGGCCCAAGGTTGCTGTCCTCTAGTGGGATTTGAACCCCCGACCTTCCGGCCTGAAGTACCTTGCCCCAACCAACAGGCCACTCCTCCACTCACTTTCTCAGTAACTCTTCCACCATGCTTTCTCAGTAACTCTTCCACAATATCACTTTTCAGAAATACCATGCCCACTTTTACATTCTTTTCTTGCTGTTCCCATACTCTTGCTCCGTCATCCCTCCTGGGTCTTTCATACCAGGCATCTATGAACAGCCATTTTGAATAATCCACACAGACCAAATTAGCCATTCACTACAATGACAGAAGAATTGGATTGGCCGCTTTACCCCTGTAACCCTACCAGCATTAAAGGTATGACCAAATAAATGTGTCTTTATCTATCTGAGGAGAGAAAGGTAGTCGAGCTCCAGATGAGTTTCTGGTGGAATAAGGTTCCATAATATTGTTGCAAATCAGGAAAAGGTTGAATGTTTTGTTACTGCTGACCACATAGCAGGAAAACATGGAACATCTAGTAAGCCGAGTACTATCCATGAATAATTCTAGCTAAAAATTATTTTTTTAGGAAGCAAATACTATGGCAGTTATGATTTATCTCCACTCCCCCCCCCCCTCCCCACCCTTCAGGTCTATCACAACTTTGACTGGCTCGTGAGACTTGTGAGTGTCTTCTTTCTCTGATATAGCTAGGACAGGGCTAAAGGGAAAGAAGAAACTGTTACACAGTTCTAGAAATTGCTGCTGACTTTGATAGCTGGCCCTACCCTCAGAGAACTTTTAGCTGTCTTTCAGAAAAATCCACTTTTCACCAAACTTGTAAGTCATTACTGGGCATTACCAAGTTCAGCCGTGATTGATAAAGGTTTGTCAAACAACATTACATTTGATGGTTGAAGAAAATGAAACTGCACTTAAGGATGAATTGTCATAAGGTAACTACTAATATAAATAATTCAGTACAATCATTACACTATCAGCACATACAGATTATGTAAAGAAATATGTGGCTTTTTGATCATTTACAGTATTACATATTTGTAAGTGAGTGGGTTTATACTGAAAGCTAATTATTTCTATACTGTTAAAGAAATGATAACAATTACTATTTTATAAATCCATAATTTATCATTCAATGTTGTATTTCATAAAGTTAAATTAGTGTGTAAAGCAGTTCCGATTATGATTTTGTCTGCATTTCAGAAATGTGAAAATGTTTTGCCCTTTACGGAATGTGCATGCAGCAAATTGCACTATGCTTTAATGCAGCATTTTGCTCAAGATTTTCCTGCGCTAGTCTTGCTCTCCGATGCAGAAAACAAGTTAGCGCAGGAAAAATCTGAGTAAAACCACTGTGCTAAAGCATAGTGCAATAGACATGCTAATCGTATACAAATGTATTTATTTCTAAAACATTTCTATCCTGCCATATGCCCAAGAGCATCCAAGGTGGCAAACAGTATAAAAAGGTACAAGACCTGGCTGTTTGGGAAAGCAAGATGGCCGACACGTGTTAGTCACTGCGTCTTTGTTTCATTTCCTGTTTTCTCTAAAATGCTGCGTAAACGGAAGGCCAAAAGCTGGACTTTACTTGCGGCTTCGGCTGCAGCGGTTAAGGTATCTCTGGATACCTTCCTGAGGCCCACTGGTGCGGCAGGGACTCCTGTGCTTGGCTCGTTGGGGGCATCGGGAGTGGAATGAGGCTGGCCATGCCCTTCTGAGCTGCAGGTCACGCTCAGCATGGAGGCGCGGACTCCCCCGATTCAGCCTGCAGTACTCGCCGTGGCTCGGAGCTACTTTCACCTATTTCTACTGATTTGAGGGTTATTAACCCTGTGAAGTCTGTTTTACTTCGCCCAGCAGCAGTAACTTTGGATTCTCTCTGGGAGGGACTGCAGGCTTTGGAGCATTCTTTTTCCTCTCAATTTAGAGCCCTCCAGAGTGCACTAGCCTTAATGATACAGCAGAAGCAGGAGGTGGCTGGTATATCCTCTAAGGTTGCCCAGTTGGAGGTTAAAGTGGAGGGCGCAGCAACCTTGTCAGGTACTGTTTCTAAAGATTTATTCGCTATCCATGGAAAGATTGAGATGTTAGAGAACTCTGTCCGGAAGCGGAATCTGCGCTTGCTGAATTTTCCCCGGGTTCCTGCCGTGCCGCCAAAGGACTTAATTAATACATATGTTACATCTGTATTGAAACTCCCTTTGGAGTCTGTTCCTCCTTTGGCTAGGTTTTTTATCTGCCAAGCGCAAGGTCCATGGAGTTTCTTCATCAGCACATTCTCCGTCATTGGATTCTTTGGATTTAACTGGGTTTTTGGAAACGACAGACGGGTTTTATCCCGAGGGCTACCTTGCTTCTCACTGTGGCATTGGAACCAGATCGTGATCTACTTTTGAGACTTTACTTTAAGGCTAAAAATGAGCCCTTTATGGGGGGGACATTAAGGATGTTTCCTGATGTCTCTAAAGCTACTCAGAAGCGCTGGCAGCAGTTTCTTTTGCTGAGGCCTCGGGTTTTGCAGCTGGGGTGATTGTTTTTTCTATGCTATCCATGTAGATGTTTAAGTATCATGGTGTTAGCTATACCTTTTTTGAGCTGACACATTTAATTCATTTTGTTGCTAGTAGGGATGTGTCTTCATCCCAGCTATTGGGCTTTTCACTGTTCCTCCCCTTGGGCTTGGGGGGTGAAGGATTTGGGTCCGTGAGTAATTAATTTTGCACCAGATTTCATGCCTCTTGTTACTTTTACTTGCGAATTGTGTCCTGCTTTCCACTCTATTTGTGGGCTAGTGAATCTTTATATTGCTTAAATTTAACGTTAAGATAGGGGAGTCTCTTCCCTATTTTTCTGTATTTTTTTTCCTGGATTGTATTCTTTTCCTTAACAAGTAATTTTTCTTGTGTAAAATTTAAAAATTGCATAAATAAATAATGTAAAATGAAAAAGGTAGAATACCCTAACACAAAAAAAACTAATGATACTGTGCCCCGCCCCATCCTATCTAGCAGCCACAGCCCAGCTCTACCTCCTATCAGACCCCACTGAGGAATCAAGGTTTTCACAGCTTTTATAAAAGCCGACAGATTTTGTTCATACTGGCAGCTTATTCCACCACAGTGGGGCCACCAATGCAAAACATCTCTCTTGCCATTTCTTCAAACGTACCTGCTGAAGGCCAGGGACCACTAAACGCTTATCCTGACCGGACTGCAATTCCCAGCCCGGTTGATATCTCATGAACTCCTCTGTCAGATATCCTGACCCCTGACCATGCAGTGCCTTTAAGGGTCACCAAGAGAAGCTTAAACACACACTGCTGCTCAATGGGGAATCAGTGAAGCTGGCTCATCATATCAGCTCTCGACTCCCTTCTACTACGCCCAGAAATCACTCTTGCTGTCGCATTCTAAACACCTTGCAGCTTTTGGATCTGGCACTTAGACAACTCCACATACAATAGATTACAATAATCCAGCACAGACATCACTAAATGATGGAAAACCAAATTGCTTCCTGATGTTAAAATAAAACTGTGGGGAAATTAACAGAGTTTTTTGCTGTTCTTTTAATGCTGGATCTTTAAGGGGCCACTGTGGAGGGAGGGCACAAATTCATTTGAAAGAGGCTGCTTTGGATGGGGAAAATTGAACCAAGAGTCTGCTTTGGGGTGAAATGGCTCCTAGATTTTTGAGCTGGCTCCCAGATCCAAAGAAAATCTGTCGAGGCCTGCATTAGGGCCACTAATGATTTTTGTACTGGCCAGGATAGGGAGCATTGAGTTCCCTACCCTTTGTCAGGGGCATCAGGAGTTTGTGCTTGAGCCTGGATCTTCATCAGGGGTTTGTGCCTGGGCCTTGGTGTTGCATTTTTCTCAGGTCTTTTTTCTTCCTTTTTTTCTCGGTGCACCCGTTTTTCCTCATGCCCACACTGACCAAGGTGTTTGAGTTTTAACTCGTGGGAACCATCTTTACCACTGTGTTGTAAGTCAGTGGCTTCAAACAGTTTGGCAAGTGCTTCTGCATCATATCCATAGCTGCTGTCTTTGCTGCCTTGGTGCAGATCATGACGACTCCACATGCCTGCTCTGCCTGCAGATGTAAAGCCAAGAGTCAGAAGATCCATGAATCCAAGTGAGAACTGATCTTCGGCCAGAAGTCCTCAGTCTCTACCCCAGCATCAAGTGTGGAATCGCTTCCCTCAAGGGCCGCATCCGATGATTTGTTGTCATGCGGCCAAGCTTGTTCCAAGCCCCCAGGTCATGGAGCCTTGGATCTTGGTTTGTCTTCTGAGGACCTCCCCCATAAGGTAAGCTCTTTGCCTAAGTTGGTGTTGAGGTGCGATGTCAGAGCTGGGGGTAAGACCTCCAGTCACCAGCCCCAAAGCTCTCGATGCAAGGCCAAGGGTGATGGCGAGGAGTAGCCGCCAAAGCTGCCCCGGCGCGAGGACAAACCCATCACCATCGGTGATTCCCCATCAGGAGAGCGAGCTCTAGGCCAGATTCCATTGGTGTCTGAGCCGGTGGCTGCATTGCCACCTGACCTTGAAGCCAGGACAGTGACCCTGGCGTGCAGTCTGACTGTCTTCCTGGAATCGCAGCACAGTCCAATGCCAGTGTCTCTGGTACCGATGTCAGAGCCCTTCTCCTCGAGAACTTCCCCGGAGGATATCCAGCCAGTGCTCGAGAAGCATGCACTCCAAGCTGAGTCACAGCACTCCTTTTCACCTTGTAAGGCTAACTACCTTCAGTCAAACTACCTTCAGTCAAAAATAATCCAAACCAACATTAACGCCTCCCCCACACCCCTCACCCCTTCAGACTTCATCCCGCAACCAACTGTGCTGTCACAATTCCACGAGGTCTCCACCAAACAAATCGAAGAAATCATCTCTTCTATCAACCTCACCACAGCACCTAATAACCCCTGTCCCTCCAGATGGATAAAAGAGTTGCGATCTACCCTCAGCCCATCCATCAGTAGGATCCTCAACCAATCTTTCATGAAAGGTTCCTTCCCGCAAAGCCTGAAATTCACATCAATCCGCCCACTGCTAAAAAACTGCAAACTCGACCCATCCAAAGTCGAGTCATTCAGACCCATCTCAAGCATCCCTCTGCTGGCAAAAATTATAGAGAAAGTAGTTCAACTACAAATTCAACAGCATATCGACACTGAAGCACCACTGGACCATTCACAACATGGATTCAGAGAAGCACATGGTATAGAAACCATCCTCACTACCTTATTCAACGACCTAGTCATGGGAATTGATGATCTACACCAAGGCTTCATCCTTATTTTTATGGATATTGCGGCCGCATTTGATTCTGTGAACCACGAGACATTATTACACCGCCTCAAAGATAAAGGTATACAAGGTCTTGCATTAGCATGGTGCAGATCATATCTGAGCGACAGGTCACAAGTCAGAGTAGGATCCACTACATCTGACCCATTCATACTCAAACAAGGAGTCCCCCAAGGTTCTTCCCTTTCATCTCTTATGTTTAATATATATATGCAACCAATCTGCGACCTGATCCGATCTTTCAACATCCAGTGCTTAGCATATGCAGATGATATCCTCATGTACTCATCCTTCAAGCTTGACCAACCAGACTTCTCAGCAATAACAAAATGCTTCGATGCAGTTTCCGAATGGCTTCTCTCCCAAAACTTACTCATTAATCACAGCAAGACCGATGTCCTTTTTGTCACTCGAAATCAGAAGTTCATACCACCGCCTTCTCTTCGAGTCAACAACCACGACCTCACAGTCAAACCTACCATCCAGTACTTGGGCATCACCCTTGACCAAAAGCTGGACATGTCACCGCATATCAAAAACATCAACAAATCTATTTACCACAAGATACGGTCACTACGCCACCTTCGACCACTTCTTGACCCCTCTGATTTCCGCACCATTTTCCAAGCACTGGTAACCCCCCACCTCGACTTTGCCAACATTATCCTCCTTGGACTCCCACAAGTAACATTGAACTCGCTTAGGCTAACCATGAATTCTGCGGCTAGAATACTTACCGGAACGTCTAGATCAGATCACATAACTCCAGTACTGATGAGCCTACACTGGCTGCCTTTACAAGCTAGAATCATATACAAAGCCCTCGTACTAACTTTCAAGGCCTCAAAAAATCAGCCCCCCACCCCGCTCTCCGAGCTCATTCAACCTATGCCACCCAACAGAAGCAGACGCTCGTCATGTTTGAACAAACTAGAAGTGCCAAAAACAATCACAAAATGTTCAAAAACGACGTCCAATAGAGCCTTCTCACTATTTGTACCAGGAGCATGGAACTCTCTCCCCCCAGAAATTCGTTCCATCACCAATATCATTTTCTTCAGAAGGGCTATCAAACATCTGTTCATAAAATACTATTCCAATCTCCTCCCCCTCAGTCAATCCCAACATATAATACACATCTTCACCAAGATTCACGCTTAACACAACCTCAACTAGAAAATTCGTTAGCCTGACACTCCTCCTGTTACCTATCCATTTTTCATATTACAATGCCTAATTTGATGTTCAATCTATTTACATAACAATGTACATAGTTTTCTCCCTGTTCATCCAAGTTTGTATCCCTTGTTTATTGTAAACTCAATGTAACCGGTTACATTGCTGTATATTTTGTTCAAATGTAAACCGCACTGATTGGAATAGCGCGGTATATAAGAAATGCAAATAAATAAATAAATAAATAAATAAGGCCTTGGGTCTTTCCCACTGAGCACTTTCACATCGGAACATCAGGCCCCGCTGTCCCCATCGATGCCTCCTTCAGGGCATCGAGTCGATGCTCATCATATCTTTGAAGTACTCTCCGACTCGGAGTGGAAGACAAAGGACGAGTCGTCCAATACTCAGGTTCATAGGGATGTCCTGTCGGATCCTTCCCTGCCACAAGAGCGGAGGCGTTCTCCACCCAAGGACCTTATGTTCCTGAACTTTGTGTGGAAGTTGTCCAAGGCCCTGTCATTTGTGGCTGAGCTAGAGGACGAGCCTCGGGCTGAGGACCTGGAGATTTTACAGTGCGATGCTCCTCTGAGGGAGGCACAGATTGTGCCTGTCCTGCCCATTGTAGAGCATCTGCCCTTCAGGATGTGGGAAGCCCCGGTGACTGTGTCTGTTATGAGCAAGCGACTCGATTCCCAGTATCGAGTCTGCAAGAGCCCTGGATTCAAAAAGCCACAGCTGCCACAAAACTCTATGGTGGTCTGATCAAAAGCCAGAAGATGCATTCCTCGGTGCCCCCGGGCAGGGAGGCCCACACCATGTATGGGTTTGGTATGAAGTGCTACCAGGCCTTGATGTTGGTGGCTCGCTTCCAGGCGTACTTGGGCATGTACCTGAGAGACCTGGCAAAGGAGCTTGCTGGATTCTCTGCTGGTCTGACTGAAGAACCTCTAGCATGTTTCCAGACCCTGGTCTCCTCAGTCAAGTTTGTTAATCGGGTGGCCTATGATGGCTTTGAGTCTGTGGCTCGGTTAGCTGCGGTGGGCATTGGTGCCCATCGCCTGGTCTGACTGCAGTCCTTGGATCTAGAGAAAATGGGTTCAGGACAAATTGGTTGACATACCTTGCCGAGGGGACAACCTTTTTGGCAAGCCCATGACAGACAAGGCCACAGAGTTGGAGTCTGAATATATGACCAGGGCCAGGTTTTCTCGGAAGACTGCTGACCCTTCCCAGCAGAAGGCTTCAGGGGAAAAAGTCCTTCTACCAGAAGAAGAAGACTTATGAAATTTACCCACAGTTTCCAGCCTGCCAAGCTCCCCAACAGGGTCAGCGGGCCAAGGGTCAGGGCAATGGCTCTCATAAGGCCCCCAAGCCCCAGACAGCGCCACCACAACCTGGGGAGGAGGCTTTTGGCTCCCTGAGCTTAGCTCCTCTTCCTCCCGAGGGTCATGACCTGGGGCATAAAGTTCACTTTGCCCATCTCTGGCCAGGCATCACCACCAATGCCTGGGTTCTGCAAGTGGTCTGGGAGATTTCCCTCCTCCACGTCAGACATAAACCACTAGTCTGGACAGGTTTAGTAGTCCAATAAGGAATAATATATAAAAAGATGCAGATGCCCCCTCCATTATTTCCAGGGGAACCCCCCCATGACTTCTCTTCACCGAGACCACCTGCAGAACTAACTTGGGCCCCTCTTCGTGGACCAGGCAGTAGAGCCCGTCCCCCATCATCTTTGGGGCAAGGAGTTCTACTCCCGATACTTCCTTGTCCCTAAAAAGGCAGGCAGGTTCCATCCCCTACTAGATCTGCAGGACCTCAACTGCTTTCTGGTCAGCAAGAAGTTCAAAATGGTGTCCCTTGGAACGTTCCTGCCCTACATCCAGCAGGGAGATTGGCTATGCTCCTTGGATCTAAAAGATACCTATACCCATAACCTGTTTAATCCCAGGCACCATCAGTTCGTCCGCTTCGTCATAGCCAGGTTCCACTATCAGTACAGGGTTCTGCCCTTTGGCGCCTCTGCCATTCCAGGGATGGTTCACCAAGGCGTCTTTGTGTTCCCCTATCTCGACGATTGGCTCATAAGGGCAGGCTCACCAGAGAAGGTCCGTCAAAAGGACCGCCGCACCCTCTCACTGCTGCAGGGTCTGGGGTTTGTCATAAACTATCCCAAATCCCACCTGCAGCCTACGTAACATCTGGAGTTTATAGGAGCCCTCCTTGGTATTATGCCGGCTAGGGCCTTCCTCTCTCTAGACAGGGCTCAACAGCTTGCATCCCTGGTCACCGGTGCAGCATCACGTGACGGTGTCGGCCCACTTCATGCTGGCCTTGACGGTTCTTGTGACCCCAGAAGCCCACCTGCAAATCTTTATCTTTATCTTTATTTGACAAATTTGATATACCGCCCATTTCTAGAGTATTAAGGCGGTGTATAATGTAAACTATCTTGGCTGCGGAAAAGAAAGATAGAAAGGAACGCCATTTGGTGGATAGGAAAGTAGTCAAAGGAACAGAAAGAAAGGGACAGCAAAAGGTAGTGGAAATCAAACAAAAATAAAACAACGTGACAGGCGAAACGAAACGTAACAAACGGACCAGCATAACAAACAATAGACCGGGTGACAAAAGACAGATAACAGAGTAAATGGCGGCCGACGCAGCAGGCATACAACAGGCAACATAAGGGAGCATCAGAGATGAGAGACAAACAGGGATAGACAGCTCAGGGGCCCAGAGGAGCGACCCAGGTGAATGTAGTGATGTTATAAACCTTTACTGAGTTGTTAATGGGTAGGCGTGCTCGACTGGTTGGCGGTGGACGGAGGGAGAGGAAGGTCAAAAGCCTGGCAAAAGAGATAAGTTTTGAGCATGGCTTTAAAGTGAGGAAAGGATAGCTCAGTACGGATAGCATGTGGGAGAGAGTTCCATAAAGCGGGACTAGCGAAGAAGAAGGCAGTATGGTGAGTGGATTCCAGGTGAGCCTGGGTTGGGGAAGGGAGGAAAAGGCGGTTACCGTGGGTGGAACGTAACAGGCGAGGGGTAGGTTGAAGAAAAATAAGATCGGCTAGGTACTGGGGGGTGTTAGTGTAAAGAACTTTGTGAGTGATGGTGAGAAGTTTGTAGACATAGCGGGCTTTGACAGGAAGCCAGTGAAATGCGGCAGGCACAGTTGTCCCTTAGCATTCAGTGGTCTCAGGCCACAGGTTACCTGGATGATCGCATGTGGGTCACCAGGCTTCTTGTGAGTTCCCTCGCCTGGTGACAGCATCTGCCGAACACCATGGCAAGTCTGCCTTTCCAGGCCCCACCGGTCCAGAGCATTCTCACCACGGACGCCTCCAAGCTTGAGTGGGGAATCCACTGCGACGGTCTCCGATCTCAAGGCGTGCGGACATAGGAGTGAAAGCCTGCATCAGATCAACTTCTTCGAGCTCCGAGTGGTGGTAAATGCTCTCCGAGTGTTCCAGAACCAACTGTCAAACCAGATTGTCCTCATCTTGATGAACAACCAGGTAGCGATGATCTACCTCAACAAGCAGGGAGACACGGTATCGTACCTCCTATACTGGAAGACTGTCCACATCTGAACCTTTGCCACAGTGAGGGGCATGCTCCTTCGGGTGCCTACCTCCTGGGACACGAGATTGTTATGACGGACCGGCTCAGCAGGGTCCTTCAGTCACATGAATGGCTTCTGAACTCAGACGTGGTTCACTCTCTCTTCTGGCGTTGGTGGACTCTGACAATGAACCTCTTTGCCAGCTCCAGCAATACTCAGTTGCCTGCCAACTAAGTCCAGCAGGCAGCACGCTTCACCATTCTCACTCTGGAGCACCTGGGGTTTGTCATCAACTAACCCAAGTCCCACTTGCGGCTGTGTCAATGCATAGAGTTCATAGGGGTGCTGCTGGACACTGCCTTCCTCTGTCTCGTCAGGGCCCGGTGCCTAACAGCCCTTGCAAAGGAAGTTCAGAGCCATGACTCTGCCTCGTCGCCGCTCATGTTGCATCTCCTGGGGCACATGGCCTCAGCTGTGCGTGTGTCCAGCCCAGTGGGCCCTCTGCTCCTAGTGGTCTCAGGCAGTGGGGCACCTGCAGGACAGGGTGACTGTCACCCATCCCCTTGCCAAGTCCCTCAACTGGTGGCAACAGCCACAGGACCTGCTAGCAGGAATGCCCTTCCTGGCCCCGACTCCTCAGAGGGTCCTCAGCATGGATGCCTCCAAGTTTGGATGGGGGGCCCACTGTGGCAACCTCTGCATTCAGAGTCTGTGGTCAGTGTCAGAGAGCCTCCAGGGGAGCAGTTTCCTAAAGCTCCGAGCTTTGCATGTGCTCTCCGGGCTTTTCATCACCATTTGCATAACCATTCTGTTCTAATTCAGACAGACAATCAAGTGCTGATGTTTTATGTCAACAAGCAAGGGGGCACGGGATCATCCTGGGAAGCAGTCAGCCTCTACACCTTCGCTAGTGAGAGTGGGCTGTTCCTCAGGGCTGTGTACCTCTCTGGCCAAGACCGGTTTAGCCAAGTTCTCCAACACAAGTGGCCAGCTGACTGTTTCATTGCTGGGGCCTTCCTACAATAGATCTCTTTGCCAGCTTAGGCAATGCTCAGTTAACTTCTGCTCCAGGACACTGCAGCCCTCCTGTTTGGCGTCCGATGTGTTTCTCATTCCATGGGCTGGGGGCCTCTATTATGCCTACTCTCCCACGCTTCTGATTGCTAAGACTCTTTTCAAGGTCCAGCTCGACCGGGCCACCCCGATCCTCATAGCCCTCCCGGTGGCCCCAGCAGCCATAGTTCCCCCTGACTGTTTTATAACTGGGGCCTTCCTGCGATTGATCTCTTTGCCAACCTAGGCAATGCTCAGTTGCCTCGCTCTCTTAATCACCCCCACCCGCTTGCCAGTGGCAGCATAGGATCTCAGTGTGGTCCTCTCAAAGCTTATCTCTCTGCCCTTTGAGCCGCTGGCTTCTTGCCACCTCAAGTACCTGCCTGGAAGGTGGTCTTCCTCGTGGTGCTCATGTCTAAACCAGGTTCCACTGGAATAGGGTGGTGCTCTGGACACACACTAATTTCTTTCCAAGGTGGCTTCTCTGTAACACCTCAACCAGGAGGTGGTGCTTCCCACCTTTTTCCTGTAGCCTCATGCTAGCAGGGTGGAACCCGCACTCCATACTCTGGACTGTAAGTGAGCTGTGGCCTACTATTTGGAGCAAACCAAGGCTTGTCGCTGCTCTTCACAGCTCTTCATCTTCTACGACCCATATTGCCTGAGCATAGTGGACTTGAAGCATGCGTTGTCCACCTGGGTGGCGGACTGCATCACCTTCACATACGAGTAGGCTGGTCTTTCACTGGAGCCACCACGTCACGGCACACAGTGGTATCTGTGGTAAACCTCCACTCAGTTCCCTTGCTGGAGATCTGCCAGGCCACCTCCTGGTCCCCTCTGTCCACACCATCGCAGCACATTACTGCCTGGAGGAGGAGTCACGATACTCCATCATCTATTTGGGGTTTAAGGAAACTCTTGCACTCCTGCCCTTCTGTGCATCCAGGCTACTGGAGAGCTGGTTTGTCTCGGTGATGCTGTGGTCACTACTGAGGTCTTGGGATTGATCTGCGCTCTCTGCTTTTCTTCACAGTTCGATTTTTGGGTCGCCACTGGCTTCATATGTGAGGGCTGATTCCTGCTGTTCCCGGAGAACACCTGC
Organism: Ichthyophis bannanicus; assembly: GCA_033557465.1. Classification (NCBI taxonomy): domain Eukaryota; kingdom Metazoa; phylum Chordata; class Amphibia; order Gymnophiona; family Ichthyophiidae; genus Ichthyophis; species Ichthyophis bannanicus. The sequence continues at coordinate 510,928,080 of CM066032.1, forward strand.
TACTGGTGATTAACTACACTTTACTCTAGTACAGAGCATAGTAAAAGGCATTAGATTCATGCAAGGTGTACCGATTCGCCAAGAACAAAGTATGCCGACTTCAAATAGCACAGAGAACAACAGTTAGAACAAGCTTTACTCCACTGCGATCAGTTCTCTACAATGAGAGCTCAAGGCGCACGGTAGAGGAAGTATCTGCTGATCTTGTAGTTTAAAGTCTCTCGATACTTGAATCAGCGAGATCAGCAGGTACGTCTTCCTCGCATGCCTCGAGCTCTTTGTGGAGAACTGATCACGGAGCAGAGAGGAATTGTCAAGCTGCGGGGCTTTCAAATCCATGGCATCAGCCGCCTGGGATTTGTCAACCTTGGTCTACTCTACATTATAGGATGCATGTCAAGAAAATGTCTAGTTTGCTAAGAAGGGTTTTTTTACTAGGCTTATTCAGTCATTGCAGAATACACAAGAGCTTTTCTCTTTTGTAAAGCTGTTAACATGGACTAGGTAAGACTTACAACTGCTGATGACTGGGAAAATAAAATGGAGAATTTGCATGCCGGTATAGTATCTCAGTCATTGTTAAGAAATGATGCCACTAATATGGGGAAACTTTTGATGCTGTTTCTGCAGCGACAGTAGTACAGGTCGTTCAAAAAATTAGATTCTCACTGTAAATTAGACACCTATAATACAGCCATAATGACATCAGTTTTGAGAATATTGCTTGCCACTTGCAAGGTATTGTTAGTGCATCCTTGTCTCATGGAAATTGTTGGAGATCCTTCTGATTCTTGTAATTTTCAAACAATTTCAAATTTACCTTTCCTAGCAAGTATTCAAACAAGGTGTTTTACTAAAATGGCAAAATTATCTAGACAATGATAAAATCCTAGATAGTACCAACACTATCAGTTTCCATGTTGGATACACCATACAGAAATATTAAACAATTCCACTTTATCCTCATCAGTTTCTACATATTCCTCCCTTTCATCCTTGAGTCTGACAATATCACTTTTTTTTCCTTCCTCCTCTCACTGACATATCTCAAAAATGTCTTATCCACACATTTTATTGCATTGGCTATTTCTCCTTCTTTTTGTATCTTTGCTTTCCTGACTACTTTGCTAGCTTCTCTAAGTTTTTCCAAATATAGATGCCTGTCTTCCTCTCTCTGTGATCTCTTGTATTTCATGAAGGCCTCCCTCTTTTTCTTCACCTTTTCAGCTACTTCTGTAGAGAATCCAGGATCTCCTTACTTCTAGATGACACTGCAGCAGGGATGTGCCACTCAACATCCGGCATATTGAAATCACCTATCAGTAGCACTTCTTCTTTCATGGCAATGCGTATGTCTTCTATTAAATCTTCATTCACTTCTACTCCCCTTTAGGGGGATATGTATATAACTCTAGTGCAAATGGATTTCTCTTTCCCTCTTTCTAGTTTAACCCACAGTGCCTCCTCGCTTCCTTTAAAGCCCTTCAATTCTATAGCTTTAATAATATTTTTTACATATAATCCCACTCCACCTCCCCTTCTTCCTACCCTGTCCTTCCTAATTAAAGTATAGCTTGGTATAATTACATCCCAGTCATAGTTTTCTGTGAACTATGTCTCCGTAACCGCCACAAGATCCCAGATGTTGAGGTTTTAATGAAAGAGGCTTACTTGGATTTAATTTCCCATGCTATGGGCATTTATACACACCGCTTTCCAGATGTTGCCCCCTTTATCCATTTCTACAGAAGTGTTTAATGTTTCTTGTACCTGAGGGCTTTCTTCACTTACCTGGGGGCTTTCTGCACACATCACCAGCAAATTTAATTTAAAGCTCTCTTCAGTAGGTTAGCCAGTCTGCTGCTGAAGACACTTTGACCCTTCTTGGACAGATGGGTTGAAGTTTAAACAAAAAATCAATGTGTAAACCCTTTTATATCTTTCACTGCATCAGTGTCAATTCTTTAAAAATAAAAAAAAATACAAAAGTAATTTTAAAAAGGTATATTGCATAAGGTATCTGCAACACAAATATTCTTTAGGAAATAGTTGCCCTTAAAAATAAATCATAAATAAAATTGTATCCCATAGCATAAAAATGTAATCTTTATAAATGTTAGTTTATAAACATGAATTAGGTGTAAAACGCAACAAAATCATCAGTAGTTGTGCACAGTAGTCATATGCTTAAGGACCACAAAATTATATTGGAGCTATTAAATTTTGGTTCAGAGAAGAGCCACCAAAATGGTAAAGGGGATGGAAGGATACTCCTATGAAGAAAGGCTAAAATGTTTAGAGCTCTTTAACCTGGAAAAGAGACGGCTGAGGGGAGATATGATAGAAGTCTTTAAATTAATGAACGGAGTGGAACGGGTAAACGTAGATCGATTGTTTACGTTATCAGAATATAGAAAGACTAGGGGACATGCAATCAAGCTACAAGGTAAACTATTTAAGACTAATAAAAGAAAATATTTTTTCACTCAACGTGCAATCAAAATCTGGAATTTGTTACCGGAGGATGTAGTAAAGGCTGTTAGTGTAGCTGGGTTTAAAAAAGGTTTGGACAAGTTCCTAGAGGAAAGGTCCATAAACCATTATTAAGAAGGGACCCAGGATATCAATGCTTGACCCAGTACAAGCATTGTGGAACCTGTGTCTTTTGGGAAAACTGCTAGGTACGTATGACCTAGATTGGCCACTGTTGGAAACAGGATACTGGGCTTGATGGACCTTGGTCTGACCCAGTATGGCATATCTTATGTTCTTATGTCCTGTTTTATGTATGTAAATGCTGGAAATAAATATATAGAAAGAAATGTATGTTAAGAAGTAAACTGAGAAATAGGGGACAGATATGTTAAGGACAGCATATTGATTATATAGTGGGGCACTAATTTAAAAGAATGGAGTGGAGGAGTAGCCTAGTGGTTAGAACACTGGCTTGGTAACGAAGCAACCAGGGTTCGATTCCCACTAGCACGCCTTGTGGCCTTGGGCAAGTCACTTAACCCTCCATTGCCTCAGAAGAAAGGCCTGGCAATCTGCTTCCAGTCACACTGCCAAGAAAACCCAGGAGCTTCTGGGTTGCCAGGAGTCAGGACTGACTTGAAGGCACACATTGCATTTTGCAATTTAAAAGCATATATGTAAAATGTACGAATATGTAAGATAAGTACATATTTAAGTATATTAATGCCATCTATTGCTTGTTGACTTTTAGGCAATAATGAAAACTTTTAAGAGAAAAACTTACTAAAAAGTAACGTATTCTAGTATTATTGGAAGTAGGGACCCAGAAAATGACCAAGTGGGCTTGTGTCTCTTTGTATAACAAATAGTGTGAATATACTCCCCTTAATAAAACTAGAGCACTTGATCAGCATGCATTTTCCCATTTAGTCATTGAATGAAGAGGGAAGGAAAAACTGCAGGTTTTTGAATGCTGCAAATGTCATGTGCCTATCATGATTGATAGCTGGCACTAGAAAAACTTCTTTCCAGTATGTAGAGAAAACATAGTTACTCACCTGTAACAGTTGTTCTCCGGGGACAGCAGGAATCGGCCCTCATATATGGGTGACATCAGTGCTGTTTGATCCCACATGGAAGCATCTCTGCAGTTTTTAAAGAAAGCCTTTGGGCGATGCACCACGCATGTGTAGTCCACTTCCTGCCCAAGGGTACATCTTGCCTCAGTCTAATGATATAGCTAAGATGGCAAAAATAAAATATGATAAAGAAGCAGCTCCAAGGGGAGGAGGGAGGGTTGTGAGGACTGATTTCTGCTGTCCCCAGAAAACACCTGTTAGAGATGATTAACTACACTTTCTTCAGGAACAAGCAGGAAGTCAGTCCTCACATATGGCTCTTGCCAGCTACAGGCTACCGAGAACCTGTAAAAATGCCATGGCGATCTGCAAGGGTGAGTCATGATCAGCAGCAACTGAATTCCTATAGAGAGACTCTCGCAAGACCCAGATGTCCAGCCAGGAACCAGCACTCTGCTAGCCTGAACGCAGAAGGATCAGAGGGCAGAAGTGGCCTACATCCCAGAGAGATTACGGAGTATGGCCTGCCATAGGCGATTTCCCATCGGGACTTCCTTTTTAGGCAGTAGTGAGCTGCGAAAGTGTGGACCGAAGACCAGGTGGCGGCCCGGCAGATTTCCATCACGGGGATGGAATGCAGAGAAGTAGCCATGGCCCAGACGCGGTGTGCTGTCACCCTCTGGTCAAGTGAGATCCCTGCCTGCTCGCAGGCAAGGATAATGCAGTCTGCCACCCAAGAGGACAGAGTTTGCTTAGTCACTGGGAGCCCCAGGCGGCTGAGGTCATAGGATACCAAAAGCTGTGATGCTTTGTGGTGGCCCTGATTCCATTGCAGGTAAAAGGACAGTGCTCTCTTACAATCCAGGTGGTGAACGGTCTCCACCGTACCGGCATGAGACCTCGGAAAGAAGGTGGGGAGTACCACCTCCTGGTTGAGGTAGAATGAGGACACCACCTTCAGCAGAAACTTGGGGTGTGTGTGGAACACCACCTTGTTCTTATAGAACCTTGTGTAGGTGTTTCTTCCATCAGAGCTTGGAGCTCGTTGACTCTGCTTGCTGATGTGAGTGCTACCAGGAAGGTGACCTTCACGGACAGATACCAAAGGTGGCAGGTAGCCAGAGACTCAAACAGAGGCTTAGTGAGCGAGCTGCGAGAGCACCACATTGAAATCCCACTCTGTGCTGGAGGGTGGTCGGGGGGGTTTGGATAACATGAGGCCCTGCAGGAATCGGGACACAAAGTGCTGAGCCAAGAGGAGTTTTCCCTCAGTGGATTGGTGAATGCACTGTGTTGGCGCTCAGGTGTACACTGATCGAATTAGACTTCAGTCCCACCTGCGATAAGTGAAGCAGGTACTGGAGTACCACTTGTACTGAGCAGGAAAACAGGTTTGCCTGCCTTTCTGCACACCACACAGAGAATTGATGCCACTTGAAAGCGTGCATCCTTCTTGTGGAGGCCTTACGAGAAACCAGAAGCATCTCTTCCACGTCCTGTGGGAGGTTGAAGGGTGCTAACGCTAACCTTTCAGCAGCCAAGCCGTGAGTGACGGGGACCTCAGGTTGGGGTGTAGGAGGAGCCCTGCTTCTATGAGAGTAGCTCTGGAGCTTGGCCTAGGAGAATTGGTGATGCCACCAAAAGGGAGAGGAGCAGTGGGAACCAGGGCTGCCTGGGCCACCGAGAGGCTATCAGCATTAGTGATGCTCTGTTATGCTGGACCTTGAATAGTGTCTTGGCTACAGCGGTGTCGGTGGGAAGGCGTACAGGAGGCCTTCCATCCACGGGATGAGGAACGCATTCGGTGGGAAGGCGTACAGGAGGCCTTCCATCCACGGGATGAGGAACGCATCCACTGCCACCTGGGATGGGTGCGGCTGTTGGGAGCAGAATTGGGGCAACTGCATTTTGTCCAGACTGGAGAAGAGGTCCATCAAGGGGATGCCCCAGAGATGAAACAGCGGTGAGACTACTGGATCCAGGTGCTGCTTGTGTGGCTGGAGGACCCTACTCAGCTTGACCGCCAGAGCATTTTCCTTGCCCGGGAGGTACACAGCCCTTAGGAGCATCCCTCTGCGTGCAGCATAGGAGCAGAGGTCTACTCTGTTCCCCCCCCTCCCCCCCGTTTGTTCACATAGAACATTGAGACTGATTGTTGGTCTGGGTCTGCACAGAGTGGTGCTGGAGCTGGTGGCGGAAGGCTCGGAGAGCTAGGTCTATTGCCCGAAGAATCTAGCAGGTTGATTTGCATCCAGGATTCCCTCTGGGATCTGCAGCCTTGCTACCGGAGACTCACACAATGCGCCCCCCAGTCCATTAGAGAGGCATCTGTAGTGAGGACCTTCTGGGGGTTGGGTGCCTGGAAGGGCATCCCGGCCTGAAGATGACGTGGAATCTGCCACCATCTGAGGGAGTCTACCAGCTGACGGGTCACTTTCACTCTGTGCCTGGGCCTGCCTGTGGCTTGTGTCCACTGAGAGCAGAGGCATCACTGTGCTGCCCTCATGTGCAGGTGGGTATATAGGGTTATGTGGACTGTGGAGGCCATGTGTCCCAACAGGCGGAGAAGGAACTGGACAGGTAATGTCAGGCGTCAATGTACCTCTGCGGCTAACTCCCTGAGACGTTCTGACCTCTCTTGAGGGAGGAAGGCTTTTGCCTGAAGGATATCTAGTTGCATCCCAATGAACTCTATAAGCTGGGCTGGAGTGAGGTAGGACTCGGGGTAGTTTATGACGATGGTGCACCCGGTGGTGCATTGTGCTTTTGCAGCCATGTCCCCTTTTATGAACCAGTCATCCAGTTAAGGGAATATGAAGGCCCCTTGGAGCCGGAGGTAGGCTGTGACCACCATATGAGGCACTTTGTGAAGACCCTTGATGACGAGGTCAGACCGAAGGACAGCACTCTGTATTGTTGTGCTGTCCCCCCATCATGAATCAGAGGTATTTTCTGTGGCTGGGATGAGTTAGGATATGAGTGTAGGCATCCTTTGGCTATGCTCCTTAGACCTAATCTCCCGGCTGGAGTAATGGCAGTAGTATCCCAAGGGAGAGCATCTTGAACTTCTTCCTGATCAGTAACCTGTTGAGCACTCGCAGGTCCAGGATGGGTCTAAGGCCCCCTGTCGTCTTGGGGACAAAGAAATACCTGGTGTAGAAGCCTGTGCCCCAGAGATGTTTTGGCACTGATTCCACAGCTTTGTCATTGACTAGGTCTGCTAGCAAGGTGAGGAGCAGGGTCTGGTAAAGAACAGGCCTGATAGGTTCTCCTGGGAAGTACGAGGGGGCGCCCACTATAGGTGGAGGAGGTAACCCTCTTTGACCACTTGTAGCACTCAGGTATCGGTGGGCACTGGACTATAAGGGTTTCCTTTGAATTGGAGTATTTGTATTTCCTCTGTGCGTGGTTCCGCCTTGGTCTCAATCTCGATAGTGAGAGCATTGGCCATGTCCCGCACGAAATCGAGGAACGCGACATCCTCAGGCAGGGAACTGCGTCGGGGGAGGCGCATCTGAGGGCACATCTTGGTGGCGCCTCTTGTCCGGGGACTCTGTGCTCTGTCTCCCATTCGGACCGAAAGTCAGAGTACAAGTCCGCCACGCAGTCACCTTGGTGAGGACCTCTTTCGCCAATTCACATCCTCCGGAATATCAGCGGTCTGAGTCGTGGGCACTCGCCAGGGAGAATCAGTGTCCTGAGGACTGGGACCTTGTCTGAGGCTGGGGGCTCTCTTGAGGTGGGTGGCGCTCGAAGACTGGCCCATTGTCGATGGTCCCATCATTGGGGCGGACGAGCCGGACATGAATACCTGCTGCACGGCCACTGGGGCAGATATACTGCTCTCTATGGCCGCCATTCTGGTTTCCATACCAGTTGGTTCCACAGCCTTTGACACAGTCACCGAAGACTTTGGGCCCAACAAGGATGGCCTCAGAGATTCGAGGCCAGTCAGCGGGTGCCGACGACTCCTTATGGGGCAGCTTGGAAGGCTGTTCCTGCCCTGACTCCTCGGACTCACGCTTGGGACTGTAGGTCCTGCGGTGGGATTTCCCCTCCTTCCCATATCCATCCTGCAAGGCGGTCTTCAAGGTTTTCTTCTTCTTGTGCTCCACCTCCAGAGATTTCCGCTCAGAGGAATTGCAGATGCGGTACTCCGAAGAGGCTCTAGTTTCGTGGGGCACTGAGGTATCAGAGGAGACCTTGGAGCATGGTGTCACTGGAGACTGGCGCAGAGTCGGACTTCCGAAAAATTTTTTACAGCTGCTGATGGCATCTCTTTAAGGCCTTTGTGGTCATGGTTTGCAGTCAGTGTCATGCTCCGGGTCGAGGCATTGGCGGCAGCAGTTGTGTGGGTCGGTGAGTGACATCATTTTGCCACACTGGTCACACTTTTTGAAGCCTCTAGAGCCATCAGAAAAAGGGATCCCTGCCATCCAACAGTGTCCGAGGCTTTCAGCTGAAAAAGGGCACGAATGCTGATCGAGGAACACCTAGATGAAAAATGAAAAAACGAATAGTCGAACCGAGGAGTGATGCCGAGGTGAGCTGACTGGGGGGTGGGAAGGAACCTATATACAAACTGAACAAAACTTAACAAAAATCAGACTTTTTCCTGGAAAAACTGGACCATGTCCGATGGGCCCTGTGGGAAAAAAGGAGACTGAGGCAAGATGGGCACCCTTGGGCAGGAAGTGGACCACACATGCATGGTGCATCTCCCAAAGGCTTTTTTTGAAAGCTGGAGAGATGCTTCCATACAGGCTCCATCTGCGTTGATGTCACCATATGTGAGGAATGACTTCCTGATTGATCCCGGAGAAAAATAGGAAAGTAAAACTATCTTTAAAAAATATCTGAAAAAAACCCTATAAGACCAAAAAACTTACCAGAAGAGAAAATATGCACACACCATTCTGCAGATCATTAAATACAATTCAGTGCAATATGATATAATATGATATGGTAATGGTATAAAAAAAAGTACTAAATGCAGGTACTGCTAAAAATGCCCTAATCTCAAAAAATGATTTAAAAAAAATATGCAAACCAAAGCATTCAAACTTTGCAATTGCAATGTTGAGAGAATGCATACAAAAGATATTGTACAAACCACATATTGTGATGAAAAGGGGACCTTTGCAGAAAAATGCCATGTATTCTCAATATATTTTTATGAGTAAAGGCCCCCAAACTCCATAAAAAAAAGAAAATAGAGAAATGGAGGGAAAAGAAGAGACATGGGAAGGAATGAGAGACAGGGTATGGGAAAAGAGAAGAGGGAAAAAATAAGAACGAAAGCATAAATATAAAGGGGGAAAAAAAAGAAGAAATGTCAGCAGAGGAGGGATGAAAGGGACGAGAGAGAGGGGACGAGGGAAGGGGAAGAAGACAGGTATAAAGCTAAAACACTATTGAAAAATGCATCATATATTTAAATTATTGAAAACTGAAAAACCAAATGGTGATGGAGTAGAACAGTTCTCACAGAAATACATTCATATCTATCCTTTGATTCATACTGAAAGGTGTATTGCAGGCATGTCCAACAGGTAGATCGCAATCTACCTGTAGATCGCAGAGGGATCAGAGGTAGATCGCCAGCCCCACTTGGCTCCATCTCTCCAGCAGCTCGCCCCGTCGCTAGGAGAGAGCTCGTGCCAGCAGATCATCTGCCGAGGACTTGCTGCCACAGCTGATCCTTTGCCTGTCTTTTTTCCCTGCCTGCGGGAATCTTGCCTGCAGTTGTATTGGGGGCGCTTGTTGTTTTCACGCCAATAGTTTGTGGGTACCCCAGGGGACCACCGCCTGCACCCTGCGATGAGACGCCACAGGCCCGGCATCATACCTGGTCTCCTGCCTCTCAAAATCACCCATTCCTGCCCCTGCCCCAACACCCTTTAGAAGTGTGTTATATACCGGGCGATATCCATTCGCCCGGGCTTTACCTGAATACACTTACTGTATTAGTTGTGTCGTGTGCTGGTCGTTGGTCGCTTTATAGTTCGCTTTCATTAAACGTTTTCGGACAGACACAACAAAGTGTCAAGAATTTGGTGATTTTGGCGGGCTTTTCCAATTTTGTTCTAACTTGCCTATGCCTTGCCTTCGAATTGGTTCAGACCACTGTGACTTTTGCTTGCCTCTGCAATTTTATTTTGCCTAGCCTTTCCGTTGATTCTACACAGTGTGCAGAATTTATTAAATCACGTGTGGTGGTATTTGAACTTGTTTGGCAGTATTTGATTATATCTGGTTTGCTGGACAGCTGTTTGAGTTTTTTTGATGATTGTTTGGTGGTATTTGATTATTGGTGCCAGTATGATGAATTCTTATTTTTACTTTTAGAACTGCATGTGTGGTTTTGTCATCTCCAGTCCTTGTATTGCACATCATCCAGAGGTCTTCAGTTCCTGTTGATCTTTAATTAGTTGTTTTATACAAACAGTCAATCATTATTGTATTGTAGATAGTTACCCTTGTTGACCAAGTTTTTCTGCCCTGTTATCTGTAACTCATACGTATTTCAAATGTACTGAGATTGTTCTGTTCTATGTAAACCGCGCTGATGATAAATAGCGCGGTATATAAGAGACTTTAAATAAAATAAATAAATAAATAAATAATACTTTGGGACAGTGACAGTTTTGGACCAGATTCAGTCAGTGTTTATACTAACTTAGCAGATTTGGCCTTCTTACATCCAGCCACCCCAGTATAACGAAGATGAGTGAGTGTTCCAAAGAAGAGCAAAACCTACCACTTTCATGATGAATGGGAAATGGACTACTTCATCATGGTGAAAGACAAGTGGTGTTGTCTAATTTGTAACGCCCCAGTATCCTTGCCCAAAAAAGGTTAATCTTGAACGTCATTAGAAGGCTCTGCATAGCAATAAGTTTGATGCTGATTTTCCACCCAAAAGTGAAATTCGTAAACTGAAGCTCAAAGAACTTAAATCGAAATTGGCTACTCAGCAACAGTTGATGGCGAAGCCAAGGTCACATTCGGTCAATGCAACCATAGCATCCTTCAAGGTCAGCAACCTAATCGCAAAGAAATGTAAACGTTTCACTGAAGGGGAATTTGTAAAAGATTGTTTTCTTGAAGCAGCTGACAATCTTTTTGAAGGATTTAAAAATAAGAAAGAGATCATAGCTGCTATTCAAGATGTATAATTGTCAAGAAACACCGGCATGCGGCGAATAGAAAAGATGTGTGGCGACACAACTGAGGATGTTTCAAATTGTGTTGCTTTCTCACTCCAACTGGATTAATCTACAGACATAAGAGACATAGCCCAGTTACTAGTCTTTATCCGGATGGTTTTTGAAGACTTCAGTACTAAAGAAGAACTACTTGGAATGGTTTCTTTAAAAGGGAGAACTACCGGTCAGGAAATATTCAGTTCTTTCCATTCTTTTGTGACAGTGTAATCTTCCATTGCATAGACTTGTTTCCATCACTAGTGATGGAGCAAGAGCAATGACAGGTGAGGTTAACGGTTTCATAGCCCTCTGTAGACAGCATGACGACGTCCCAGATTTCCTTTCTTACCACTGCATCATTCACCAGCACATTTTGGCAAGCAAGAGACTCAATACAAAGACTGTCATGGACAATCACTTTCAAAATTGTAAATTCAGTTTGTGGAAGATCACTTCAAAGACAGCTTTTCACTCTTACTCTTGATGAATGGGCAGCGGAAATCATTTTGCACACAGATGTAAGGTGGCTAAGTAGGCACAAATTTCTGCAACAATTTTGTGATTTGCTGGATGAAATAAGAAGTTTTTTTGAAGGAGAGGGGAGATGACCAAGCAGAGTTGGAAGATGAGTGGTTATGTGATCTGGCATTTCTTGCTGACTTTACAGGCAAACTAAGTGATATGAATTTAGAAATTTAGAAAAAAACTAAAAACACATCTATTTACCTTACATTATACACCTCTGGCTTGCCAAACCATACAAGTTGACACAGGATAATAATCTCTATAAGGCATACACCCACTTGATCAAAATAAATGCATAATCTGATACTAAAAGGTTGTTCTCATGTAATTCAAATTGTATAAAATGAATGTAAATATGTAAAAGGTTTGATTACATCCACTCAATACCACTGGATGAAATCACTGTTTGTATGTCTTTAATTATGCTGTTAAATGTAAAAAGTTAAATCTGTTCCCTGTAAAACGACTAGGACATGATTAACCATGTACCTTGAATTTTTTCTGTTCACTGTAAACCGCACTTGATACTTGGGAAAGAGTGGTATATAAATGTGTGCTAAATAAATAAATATGAACTTTGAACTACAAGATAAAAACAAATGCATTGGCAAGATGATGAGTACGGTTTCATCCTACAAGAGCAAATTTGAGTTAATGATGACTGACCTTGCAAACAACACTTTTGATCATTTTCCTAATACGCAGGACCATCTGGGACAATATCCAAATTTTGTTTTTCAGAACGAGAAGTATGTGACAGAAATCTGTTCTGTTATCCAGGAATTTGAAAATAGATTCTGTGACTTCCAAAAAATGAAACAGTTGTGGAGTTCTTGTCATACCCATTCAAAGTAGATGTGGACATTAAAGAAACTGCAGCTGCTATCAGTAAAAATTACTCACTGAACAAGCCATCTCTTGAAAATGAAATATTAACCCTTAAAAATTACATTTTTCTCAAGACCCGTGCTGAGCAAGAATCGTTTTGGAAGCTAGTGCCTAGAGACAAATTTCCCAACTTGAAAAGATGCAGTGAAGCTGGTACACACTCCTGTTTCAGTTCAACTTATTTGTGTGAATCGGCGTTTTCACATCTGAAAATGACAGAGTATACAACGTTCCAACATGATGGATGAACATCTCCAGGATTCCCTGAGGCTGGCCCTCACGCAATATTCACCCAACTTCAAAAAGCTGGTGGATGAAGTGCAGGCTCAGACATCTCACTAATGAGCAAGAGCGAAATATTAAAGATTGTGCAAGATCAGCCTGGATCAGTACTCGACCTAAATTTAACACAAATTACTCATTAAAAGGTAAAGAAAGTTATTAAGACAGTTAAAGTTATTACTCAATAAAACTTTAAGAAAAAATGTACTTTCCATTTCCCCTCGCAGTTCTTACTGGATCTTCGTCTCTCTGTTTTGTTTTTGCTTAATTTGCTTAACAGCTGATCACATCCAAGTAAATGACAGAAGGTTCATTAAAAATGGGGGGGGGGGGGATCCTCCATCTTTATTGGGTTAAAATTTAATTTGAAACTAATTTGAAACTTAATTTTCATGGTGGTAGATCACTGGCACTTTTGGCCAGAAAAAGTAGATCACGACCTCTTCGAAGTTGGACATGCCTGGTGTATTTTATTAAATTTAAAAAAAAATCAGATTCTGTTCCTCATTAAGATGGATCTGTTCTATATCTATTAAATGCCATAAGGTGCATACAACATGAGCCACAAAAAAATTTAAATTGCTGAATTTCCTTTATAGTGCCATGTATAAAAGTGTTGGTATTTAGGGCAGAGAACAATCAAACAGGAAATATAGTTAAATCTAATGGGTATGTTTACTAAGCTGGGCTAACTGTTAAGGTATGCTATTTGTATCTAGATCCCATTCAACAACTCTTAGCCCAGTTAAGTAAATATTCCCCAATTCTGTTAGGAAAAGGTTTCAAAGCTGGTGTCATAATTCTTTTCCCAGTACACTTAGGGGACCTTTTAGAGAAGGGCGCTAGTTGTCAGCATGTGTTTTGGCACTTTGGATTGTGCATTCCCCACAAAGTCAGCTACTTCCCCTCCTTCCCCCCAACTTTCCCCCTCTACCTCTGCTAACCTCTCTTCCTTTTCTCTGATCTCTGAAGAAGGAACTGCACACCTTCTTTCTTCCTCCAAACTCACCACCTGCTCCTCTGATCCTATCCCCACCTGTCTCCTAAGCCCCATCTCCTCCACTGTTGTCCCTTCCATCTCATATTCTCAACCTATCGCTCGCCACTGCAACTTTCCCTGCAACATTCAAGCATGCTGTAGTTACACCTCTCCTCAAGAAACTCCCACTTGATCCTACCTGTCCTTCTAATTATCGACCCATCTCCCTCCTCCCCTTCGTTTCTAAACTACTTGAATATGCGGTTCACCGTGGCTGCCTTGACTTCCTCTCCTCTCATGCCCTCCTGGATCCTTTGCAATCTGGCTTTCGTCCTTTACACTCTACTGAAACGGCTCTTGCCAAAGTCTCTTGTGACTTGTTCCTGGCAAAATCCAAGGGCCTTTACTCTGTCCTCATCCTTCTTGACTTTTCTGCTGCTTTTGACACACTCGACCACAACCTTCTCCTCGATACCCTGTCCTCACTTGGTTTTAAGAGCTGCGTACTATCATGGTTCTACTCCAGTCTCTCGCATCACTGTTTCAATGTTAGTTCTAGTGGCTCCTCCTCTGCTTCTGTCCCCCTCTCAGTTGGTGTATTCCAAGGATCTGTCTTGGGTCCGCTCCTTTTCTCTCTCCAGCATCCAAATGGAAAGCTTTTGGGAGCACTCCATGGTGCCTGCCTTCCTGCCTTCCCAACTCCTCTTCATCTCTTCATTTTCCGTGGAGCCAGCAGGAAGCAAATGCCTTGGCCCAGGCCACCAGCCAAAAGACTGTTCCCTCTGTCAGAAAATGACATAGAGAGGCCTACAAAACCGTGCTTCTAAATTTGGAGCACTCTTCGCTTCAGACTGTGGCGTTCACTTCGTCAAGGGCCTCATCCTCTCATTGATCTCCAGTATCTTCAAAGTCCAGACATAAGGCCGCATCGAAGTCTGATGGCACCTCCAGGGGAAGATCTTGCTCAAAGCACCGAGACCCCTCAGGGGTTGCTTTGGAGGTGGACTGGCCTGTTAAACAGCCCCAACGGGAGGCCCTGCCCTCCAAAGACAGTAAGGGGCCCCAGGATGCTCCCAAAGCCTCAACATCCGGAGAGCTACTAGTGCCATGCTCCGGGATGGTAGTGCAGATACCCTTTACTGATACGCAGGTATCGGCGACCTCAATAGACCAACGCATACTGGCCATTGAGTAACCTCCTCACAGCGTCTGTACCAATAAAACCCTTGACTTATGGGCACTACCCCATTGATACCACTTACGGTACCAACATCAACACCAGTTCCAGCCACAGCATCAGGGTTGCTGCAGATGGCATCGACATCACTCCCACTCAAGCCCTCCCTTGAAACTCTTGCTGATACCGATGCCAAGTTCAAGTGGCTTACTGAGGACGATACCCCGGAGCATCGGTACTGGCATCTAGCTTCAGGCGAACACAGAGACCGTCGGTACTTCAAGTCCTCCAATCAGACTACTCAATTTTGGATGCGGAGTCACTCAATTACCAAGGACTCCGGGACCTACCTTCGGACCCTTCCCTGCCTCAACAGTGACACATGTCGCCTCCAGAAGACATGTCTTAGCAGGAATTCATTCATGACCTAGCCAAGGGTCTCTCTATCACTGTAACATCAGAGAAGGAGCCCAGGACAGAGGAACTAGAGATCCTCCAATACCCAACAGCACCCATGGAGGCCGCCATCTTACCAGTGCACCGCATCCTTCATGACCTTATGCTACAAATGTGGGAGACACCTCTCATGGTCTCACCTCAAAGTCGATGTCTTGATACCATGTATCGTGTACTGGAATGTCTGGCTTCCAAAAGCCCCACCTGCCCCACCATTCCATGGTGGTGGAATCGGCAATGTACTGAATCAAAAGATCAAAGACTCGCTCATCTAATCTTCTTGGTAGAGAATCAAGAACTCTTGATGCTTTTGGGCATCGATGCTTCAAAGCATCTGTACGCTCAGCTAGGATCAACTCCTATATCCTCTACATAGGAATGTTCCTCAAAGAGGTCTCCAGGGATCTCAAGGCCTTTGCCCCTCTTTTCCCAGATGACAAGAGGGCAGACTATCTTGCTCTAGTTAAGCATAGCCAAAATGTTTCGAAGTTTGCCAATAGGCTGCCTTTGAATGCGCAAGCAGGGCCTCAGCAATATGCATTAGTGCATGTAGAATTGCATGCCTTCAAGCCTCAGATCTTGAACAGTGGGTTAAGATAAGCTGAGCAACATACCTTGCGCAGGGGAAAACCTCTTTGTCAGACTGGCAAGATAAAGCCTGTCGGAGTCAGAAAACACTACTCTAAAGAGACTGTCCAGAGTAACAGCTGACCCTGCTAGGAAAAAGACGCCTGCAAAGACGTTTTTCTACATTAAGAAGAAAATGTTCTTCTCTTCTTCTCTTCCTGCTTCTCAGTACCAGGGCCAGGCCCCATAGAAGAGGCAGCAGCAGCCTCCTAAGCAACAGAAGAAGCCACAAGTGGCTAAATCTCAACCAGTTCTGCAGCCAAAGTTTGCGCCTGTTTTTTTGACTCTTTCCTAGAGAACACTGCTACCCTGCCTCTGGAGGAACTCCAGCCTCTCCACATAGCAGGTAGACCTTGTCACTATGCCCACAGATGGCACCTCATCACCTGAGAACAGTGGACACTAGCCATAGTCTAGGAAGGGTACAGACTACATCTACAGATTCTGTCCCCCTCCACTTGCGTGGGGAAATATCAAACGCAACCTCTACTAATTGCTCTCCTACAGGACGAGGTGTCCTCTCTTCTGTCTCAGGGAGCTATAGAAATGTCCCAACATTTCAACAGGGAATGGACTTCTGCTCTCCGTACTTTCTCATTCCAAAGAAAACCAGAGGGTACAGGTCCATTCTGGACCTCAAAAACCTCAACAGATTTCTAGTCCACGAAAAGTTAAAAATGATCTCTCTCGGGACTCTTCTTCCCTAACTCCAGATTCAGGACTGGCTTTGTTCTCTAGATCTAAAAGAAGTGTACACACATATCCTTATCCATCCAGGACACAGGAAATATCTACACTTCACCTTTGAAGGAAAACATTATCAATACAGAGTTCTTCCCTTCGGACTCTCCTCTGCCCCAAGAATCTTCACAAAGTGCATGGCGGTCATTGCCGCATATCTAAGATCTCTGGGGATATTTATTTATTTAAAGGTTTTCTATACCGCCTTTTCAAAAATCAAAGTGGTTTACAGTATAACAACAATTTACATTATAACATGAGGTGAAAATAAATGTTAACATATAGAACATCATAGTAAACATATTAATATGAGTATTAATAAAGAGTAAAGAACAGTCATTATAATTTAGACTAATTAACTTATATGCAACCTATGTACAACATAATTTGAACACTTATATAACAATCTCTGGGTAGCTGAATATAAATAGATTGCTTAGTAGTGATAAATACTAGCTTAGGTTGGAAGTATTCTAGTCATATTAGTGTTGCCAAAGTGTTCATCTTCCCTTACTTAGATGACTGGCTATTGTACCATCACAGTACTGCAACACTTGAGATTTGTCATAAACTTCCCAAAATTCCAGCTCACTCCATCTCAAAAACTCAAGTTTATTGGAGCCCTACTAGACGCTGAACAGTCCAAGGCGTTTCTACCCTAGCTTCGTTGTGCTCGTCTAGTAGAACTAGTGTTCCAGACCACTCCTATGAGATCATCTGACACTCCAAGAGATGTTGCAGCTCCTCAGGCACATGGTCTCTACAGTACATGTTGACTCATATGCCCCACTGCATATGCAGACAGTCCACTGGACTCTTGCCTCCCAGTGGAAGCAGGCCTCGGGCCGTCTCCTGGACAGGATCCAAGTCACTGCCTGTCTGACCATATCCCTTCAGTGGTGGTGTTCTCCGGAAAACCTGCTCGTAGGGTCACCTTTTCAGATGCCTCCAAACTGGGTTGGGGAGCCCTTCTGGGTAATCTGACTACACAGGGCCTCTGGACTGCGCAAGAGTCACAACTCCAGATTAATCTCCTGGAACTTCAATCTATCTCCAGTGCCCTCCAGGTGTACCAACACCATCTCAGAGCACAACAGGTACTAGTCAGGATGGACAATCAGGTTGCCATATTCTATGTAAACAAGCACTTGGGCCCTCTGTGAGGAGGCGGTACACCTCTGGTCCTTTGCCATTGCTCATCAAATACACCTCCAAGCTGTGTACCTCTCAGGGGAGTCCAGTGTCTTGGCAGACAGACTGAGTTGTAGCCTTCTTCCCCACGAATCTGCATCTGGACACAACATCCTACATCTTCCAGACCTGGGGAACTCCAGACAGATCTATTTGCTACTCCGCAAAATGCCAAGCTTCCTCACTTCTGCACAAGAACTCCGACATCTACCCAACCAACAGATGGATGCCTTCCACCTACACTGGGGTCAGGGTCTCCTTTATGCATTCCCTCCCATACCCCTCATTCCCAAGACGCTTTTCAAGCTTCAGTCCGACAGGGGCTCCATGATTCTCATAGCCCCTCACTGGCTGTAGCAACCGTGGTTTCCACTGCTACTATGTCTGACTCGCTCATCCTCTGCGATTGGGATATGCACCGGATCTCCTCCCCAGGACAACGGCTCACTACTCCATTCCAATCCACAATCTCTCCGCCTCACAGCTTGGCTGCTGAGAGCATAGCTTTACAAGACTTTGACCTTACTCAAGAGGTTAAGGAGATCATTTTGGCTTCTTGAAAGCCCCTCCACCTGGCATTCATACATTTTGAAGTGGCATAGATTCTCTGTCTGTTGCTCCCAGAAAGATCTCAATCCCTTTTCTGCTCCGGTGGTGTCACTCCAGTATCTCCTCCACCTATCCTCAACACGTCTAAAGAAAACTGTGTGAGAGTCCACCTTAATGCCACCGTGGCCTCTCATCTACTCAATGGACAACCCATCTCCACACAACTGCTAGTAGCATATTTCATGAGGTCGTCTGCTGTTCAAACCTCCCATTAAGCCACCTCCAGTAGCTTGGGACCTCAGTGTCCTTCTAGCGCAGCTTCTCAATCCGTCCTTTGAACCATTAGCCATGACCTCACTTAAATTCCTTTCTTGGAAGGTGATCTTCCTAATTGTCCTCACTTCAGCTAGACACATTAGTGAGCTTCAGGATTTGGTGGCGAAACCATCCTATACCCACTTCCACCATGACAAAGTAGTCCTTCAAATTCACCCACACTTTACGACAAAGGTGGTATCTCCCTTCCATCTAAACTAGTCAATTTACATTCCGGTTTTCTTTCCTAAACTGCATGTATCTAGAGCAGAAACAGCTCTGCACACTCTTGACTGCAAACGTGCATTGGCTTTTTATCTCCAAAGGACTCAATGTCATTGTAAAGCCTCTCAGTTGTTTATCTCATTTGACCCCAGTCACGGGAATTATCTGTTTCTAAGCGTACGCTATCCAGATGGATAACAGACTGCATTTCATTTTCCTATGACAAAGCAGGACTCTCTCTGGAAGGGCAGGATTGCTCCATGGCCACCTTGATGGCAAATCTATGCTCAGTAGCCATTGACGAAATTTGCAAAGCAGCAACTTGGTCTTCTGTTCATACCTTTGCTGCCCATTATTGTCTGGACAAGAACTCCTGTCGGGATGTCATGTTTGGTCAGGCTATACTCCAGCATCTCTTTCAGACTTAGATGCAACTCCTACCCTACATCCTGCACTTTGAAGATACCAGAAATCCATGTGGGATCCATGACCTCATCATGCCTACTCCTAGGTGAACCTCAACCAGTTCTGAGGTCACTTCATCTAGCATCTGGGAGCTAGGGAGTCCCATATGCTTGTTCCTGGAGATAGCGTAGTTACTCACCTGTAACAGGTGATCTCCCATAAAAGCAGGAATTTAGTCTTTCCAACCCACCCTCCTCCTTCCCTAGGCGTTATAGGGTTTCATTTACTCTTTTCTCAGCTACAAACTCAACTGAAGAGAAGGAGTTGGGAAGGCGGGAAGGCAGTCGTGCAGGTGCAGTGGAGTGCTCCCAAAAGCTTTCCAATTGGATGCTGGGGAGCGTCCCGCGCGGGCTCCGTCGTTTCCAAAATCACCCATATGTAAAGACTATAAATTCCTGCTGTTCCCAGAGATCACCTTTTACAGGTGAGTAACTACGCTATATATGCATGAATAAAGTGGGAGTCACCAATACAATAATCATATCTTCCAGTACACTTCTGAAATGCAGAAAACTGTTTCCTTTGGTAATACTGTTCTAAATCTACCATGAACACTCGGCTGCTAGAACATATGATGATTAATACTGAGTAATACAAATGTGTATGGTTGTCTGAATTTTAGACCTTTATTTTATGTTGCATTTTATGATCTGGCTGTGTTCAGTTATAATGATTTCTCACATGTCTGGGTTACAGCCGTTTATAAACAAAGTCCTTTTGATTTGAATTCTGAGGTATTGCATTCTTTGAAGATTTGTTTTGACAATTTGTTTGAAATCGTATGCCTCATTAAGACTATTAGTCAATAAGATGCCTCCAGCCTATGCTGTTTTTGTTACTGTAGACTAATACAGCTACCTTTCTAGTAATTTTATTTGCTTGCCTATGGTTTTGCATAAGATCGTAAAAGAATCATCTGAATTATGTGAAGGGCTTTCACAAATTATTAGGAAAATTTCTTCAAGAATAAAACAATAAGCCTAAATTACGTAGGCTGGTTAGTACAATTTTAAATCTTATCCAATGTGGGAGGAGTGGCCTAGTGGTTAGGACAAGGTACTTCAGGCCGGAGGGCCGGGGGTTCAAGTCCCACCTGGGGACAGCAATCTCAGGCCGGAGGGACTGGGATTTCTAGTCCTATAGGTACTCCTTGTGGTCTTGGGCAAGCCAGTTAACCCTCCATTGCCCATGTTCCCTGTAAGTATTAGCGTATGTGTGTCATATCCCCTCGTATTAAATGTATCTCCCAATTGACCGCTTTGACCCGGTGAAAAGCGGGATATAAATACAGCTAAATAAATAAATAAATGTGTCACCTATCTCTCTATGTTCCAGTTTTTTTTTTAAATTTGACCCTGCAGTCCACTTCGATACATTTTTGTGATGTAGAGTATATCATTCAGATTTATGTATTGCAGGCGCCTAGTCATTGGGGTATTTGGGCCTCCTCCACTTTTGGCTCAGGCCCCTAACCACTGGCATTGCTGTTTATGGTATGGGCCACCATTTTTTCACCCCAACCAGAATGTATCATGTAGGAGGAGGGAGTCCCCAGGAGACGTAATCGCTTCAAGGATCCTCACGCTCCTCTAGTTGAAATCCAGAGCCATTACCAATAGCAGGAAAAGGAGTGGGAGTTTGTCCCACTACTTCCCACAGCTCTGCCTTCTCTGCTACAACTTTGGTCCAGCTCTGCAAGTGTGTTCAAAGCTTTTGGGTGTCACGTCGTGTTTTGGGCTACAACTGGGTTAGCGAATAGTGGGTCAGAGTTCATTAGGTAAGGGTGACAAAAAGAGTCTAAAAAAAAAAGCTTACACTTAGGTCTTGTAAGCTCAGCTGGGATCATGGGCCACCCCACTCCGTCACCCAATGCTTGTGATTGGTTACCATAGCAGCCTGATCTCATCTGACCTCACGCATCAATCAGGTTGAGCCACAATTTGCTTTGTCAGGGGAGGAAAGCTATGTCTCATGGTGACCATCGTCTTAGATCCTTGACTAGCTTACAGAACAGCTGAACAGAGTCTGTTCCTTCTTTTTAAAAGTTAACTTTACCCTTGTATGTTACTATCCGTTTTCAAATCCCATCTTCCTTCCCCAAGATTATATGCCTGATTGGATCTGGGAACATTTGCAGGTCCAAGACTTAGAGGAATTCCATCTTGAAGCACATCCACAGTCAGAGGCAGTTAACATATTTTTGAATGAGGCGGGTCCAAACAAACCAATATCCCTCTCTGTCATCCCTTCTCCTCTCCCTCTCTCTTCCCATCTCCCTAGTGTCAGATGCTGTTATACCTATAGTTGGATTGGCCATCTTCTCAGTAACTCACCCCATTTCACTTCCTATGTCCACAGTAATTGGCACAGTCTTCCCTCTCTAGGTTTAATGCACTACATTCATGATGCACTCAGGTCTAATGTATCCTGATGCACTGAGGATCCATTTTTCATCCTTCCTCCTTAGTGCTACACCTAAGCCATAAGGCCAGTCCTTCATGCTGCTTTCAGATGGATTTGAAAATGTAACTTAAACCTGAGAACACCTACCAGTTAATTAATAATCCAGCATTTAAGTGCATAGCCTTTTAACACCAGTATATCTCAATACCATAATAATAATGATGGTTCCTATAATTTTTGCTCTGAAATACTAAGTATATTTCAAAATAATAATGTCTTGCTGGGAAAATAGAGCCTGCTGTTCCTCAGTTTGATAGCCTCTCTTCAGGCCAGCCTTGGGCTTGGAATCAGGGCCAGCCCCAGAGTTGGTTTAAAGTGTTGACGCCTTAGGCAAACCTTACTCTACACTCCTCTGGCTTGCCTAATGGTTGTGCCAGCCCTGCTTAGAACATCAGGTTTTTCAGGGACTTGTAATGCATCTTTTGAGAAGAACAGAAGAGGAAAATTGTTTGCCATAATTTTGAAGGTTTATGGCATACTGGAGCTGCTGCGTGGCCAGGAGTCCACATTCACGAAGGCACACATTGTATTTTGCATAGTACTACCTTCTGCTTCTGGGCAAGCTTACATTTGAGCAAGAATCACATTAATTGTAGGTGTCAGGCTCTTAAAGTGCAATTTCACACACTGAACTTCATAAATCATTTTGATTTATATGAGAATGCCTAATTATGTTAAGAATTGTCTCCTCTCCCCAGAGAGTAACATTTTAGTTTTAAAAATGCATTTTCTTTTTTCTTAAATGAGCATACTTTCTTTTTCATTACTTTTGTTTTCTTTTTGTGTGTGTTAATGTGTTTGACACATGAACAATAACCGCTTTCTGCTGTTTGCTTGGAAAATGCATAAACATCCAAATATTACTCTTGAAATATTGTTTTGAAAGTTTTGGTTTGTTTTATTTTTTTATGCCTATATAGTGTGTCCCTTCTCTATATTAGAATCATGACCTAACCTACTATGGGTTTGTCCTGGTGTCTTAACACACTTGTTAATATCCAGAAAAACAGGAAGAAAAATAATTGAATGCATATTAGTTCTCCATATTGGGTCATGTTTCGGCTGTCACACAGTAAAAATAGCCAGCATAGTAAAAATCTCACGCTTGCTGCTTAGCACATCATGGGGTGGGGACTGAATGGAATAGGGGCAGAGTGGGTATGGCTTGCACATTGCAGTTTGCATGGGGAATTATTGTGTGCTAATTGCCAGTGTTGCACTTAGCGCAGGTTCACGTAATGCCACCTCAGTGGGTGTTATTAAATGTGTGCATGTTAATCACAAATGAAGGTTTGGCAGGTGAGGTACTTTTCAGAATGGTAACTATAGGGGGATGTGCTGGGTATGACCCCAACAGTTAGTCGCACCTCTGTCATGTCTTCAGATGAGGCTGACTCAATGAACTCTGCGGACTCATTGGACCCTAGTCACGGGTCACCTCCGGGATTGGGTATATGCCAACAATCCCCTGGTTTAATCCCTGCTTTGTTGGATGGTTTCTCAAAATTTGCTCAATTTGTTTCAATTCAGGAGAGTCTTCAGCAGATCAGTTTCATAGAATTGAGAGCCATAGAAAATGCTCTAAAGGCCTTCTGGGATCGGCTGTCCAACCATATTGTCCTCATTCAAACTGTCTGATCAAGTCGCTGTGTTCTATATCAGCAAGCAGGGGGACATTGGCTCCTATCTCCTGTGCTGGGAGTGTCAGTTGTGGAGGTTCACCATCACTCCCTGAACGGAGCTGAGGGCCACAAATCTGCTGGAAAGCCAAAACACTCTAGCAAACAGCCTGAACCATATCCTTTGGCCACACGACTGGTCATTAAACAGAGATGTTGGTGGCTTGTATCTTTCGGAAGTGAGTCACTCCTTCAGTAGACCTGTTTGCCACTCTGCAAAGAATATAGGTAGATCGGTTCTGCTCCAGAGTGGGATACCACAGCAGACTGACATCAGATGCTTTCCTCCTGCACTGGCGGAAGGCTCTTCAGTATACTGACCCTCCTACACCTCTTATAGTGAAGACCCTACTGAAGCTCGGGACAGTCGAATGTATGATGTGCCATATTGACCCAAATGGCCCTGGTTTCCACTCCTGTTAAAGCTCGTTACTCAGGAACTCCTCCAGCTCAGTTAGAATATGCTACATCACACCTTCCAGTCCTAAGCCCTCATGGTGAGGATGCTGAGAGTCTAGTCCTGGCAGATCTCAATCTGCCAGACACCATGACTGATATCCTATTGGCCTCAAGGAAGCCCTCGATGGGAAGGTCCTATGCCTGTAAGTGGATGAGGTTTGTAGTCTGATGTGAAGACTGGGCCCCGGATCCTTTTGTATGTCCCACAATGAAACTGCTTGAGTATCTTCTACACCTCTCTGACTCAGGCATGAAGTCCAACTCCATTCAAGTTCACCTCAGTGCGGTTGGGGCACACCATAGCAGGGTAGATGGAGAAATCCATCTCGGCACAGCATTTGATTGTTTGCCTCAGGCGAGGGTTGCTCCTCTTGAAGCCTTCATTCAAGCCCCCGCCCCCCCTCCCCCCCCCCCGCTGTGGCTTGGGACCTCAGTGTGGCACTAGCGCAACTCATGGAAGCTCCCTTTGAGCAACTCAACTCCTGTTCACTGAGGTTTTCGACCTGGAAGATCTTGTTCTGGTAGCAGTCACCTCAATGTATCAAGCGAGCAAGCTTTAGACTCTGGTATTTCATTCACCGTCTGGATTCCATCATAATAGAATAGTTCTTCATACGCTTCCTCATTTCCATCCGAAGATGGTTTCTGATTTTCATCTGTCAGTCCCTAGTACTACCTACATTTTTCCAAGGCCTCACACCCACAAGGGGGAAGCGGCATTGCACATGCTGGTCTGGAGGCAGACTTTAGTCTTCTACTTGGAACAGACAAAAGATCAAAGAAATCCGTCCAGCTTTTTGTTATTTTGACCCCAGGAAGCAGGAGGCTGCTGTTTCCATAGTAACATAGTTTATGACGGCAGATAAAGACCAGTATGGTCCATCTAGTCTGTACAGCCAGGCGGTAAGAGCCATGCCTTTGTTTAGGGGTGTACCCACCACTCCATGTAGATCACCCCTATTTGTCGAGATATAAGAGAGTTATGATTTTGATTTTATCCTGTTGCTATAAAAGTGTCTGCCCCAGCCACTTTGAATTCCATCACCGTATTTGCCCCCACCACCCTTTCAGTGAAAAAGTATTTCCTGACGTTGCCTTTGTTTACCCCCTTGCAGCTTCATGTTATGCCCTCTAGTTTTACAAATTCCCCGTCTTTGGAAGAGGTTTGATTGTTTGTTAATACTCTAAGTATTTAAAGGTCTGAATCATATCTCCCCTGTCCCTCCTCTCCTCCAGAGTGTACATATTTAGGTCTTCAAGTCTTTTCTCATATGTCTTCTGATGCAGGCTCCAAATCATTTTGGTTGCCTTCCTCTGAACCGTTTCCAGTCTTTTTATATCCTTAGCGAGATACGGGTTCCAAAACTGAACACAAAAGTGAGGCCTCACCAGTGACTTGTACAGTGGCAATACGAGTATCTCTTCCTTTTTGCTGGTAATTCCTCTCTATAATGCAACCTTGCATCCTTCTGGCTTTTGCCACCGCCTTGTCACTCTTTTTTTCAATTTGGCTAGCAGACTGCATTTCCTTCACTTATGTTCAGGCAGACCTGAGCCTTGATGGTCATGTCACCAGGGCCGTCCCGTCTATTGTGCAAGAATGTTGTTTGCACAGGGCCCCGCGCAAACAACATTCTGCATCTGCCGGTAAATTTAAAAAAAAAAAAAACCTTCCTGCTGCTGCTGCCGCCGTGGCAGTGGCAGAATCGAGCGTCCCGCGGGGTCCCCCCTTCCCAGCAGAGTCCTCCATGCGGCCTCAGCTCCCTAAGTGCCGGCTTTCAGAGCCGCGAAGGGAGAGAGCTTCTCCCTTGTGGCTCTGTTAAGCGGCTGGTGCTGATGGGAAACCGGATTTCCTGTTTCCCATCAGCCCCGCAGGCTTAAACAGAGCCGCGAAAAAGGGAAACTCTCCCTTCGCGGCTCTGAAAAGCCCGCGCTGAGGGAGCTGAGGCCGCATGGACGCTTGATTCTGCCGCTGCCACCATGGCAAGTTTTTTTTTTTTTTTTTTTTTTTAATCTACCTGGGCTATGGGGGGAGGCTAAGACTGGAAGTGGGCTGATGGGGGGGTAGGACTGGTAATGGGCTATGGGGGGGGCTAGGATTGGAAATGGGCTGATGGGGGGGCTAGGACTGGAAATGGGCTGATGGGGGGAGCTAGGACTGGAAATGGGCTGATGGGGGGGCTAGGACTGGAAATGGGCTGATGGGGGGAGCTAGGACTGGAAATGGGCTGATGGGGGGTTTAGGACTGGTAATGGGCTATGGGGGTGGGGCTAGGACTGGTAATGGGCTGGGGGGTTGCTAGGACTGGAAATGGGCTGAGTGGAAGGGGGGGCGTGAACTGCAAATAGCTGATAGGGAGGGGGCTTGGAATGGAAATGGGCTGTAAGGGGAGGGAGCTAACACTGGAAATGGCTGTTGGGGGTGCTAAGATGGGAAATGGGCTGTGGTGGGGGCTTGGTTTGAAATGGACGGGCTAGAACTGGAAGTAGGCTCATGGGGGGCTTGGATTGGAAATGGGCTGAGGGGAGCTAGGATTTGACATCGGCTGATGGTGGGGCTAGGAAAGGACTAGAAATGGGCTGATGGGGGGCTGGAATTAGAAATGAACTGATGGAGGGACTCGGATAGGACTGGAAATGGATGGGGGAGCTAGGACTGGAAATGGGCTGATGGGGGGGCTAGGACTGGAAATGGGCTGATGCGGGGACTAGAAGGGAGCGGATGCTGGGTGGGGCTGGAACTAGAAGGGAGCGGATGCTGGGTGGGGCTGGAACTAGAAGGGAGCTGATGTTGGGGGAGGATTAGAATTGGATGGAGCTGGGAGGGTGAAATGGAGAGGGGAAAAATATTTTGTGTGGGAGGGAAGACAAATCTACAATTGGCCGGGTATTGGGATAGTAAGTGGGGATTGAGGATGGAGGGGTAAAATTTGAGTGGATGAAATAGGAATGAGGAAAGAGCAAAAGGAGAAAGATTAGTATGTTAAAACAGATGTAGAGAGAGGATGGAAAAAAAACTAGAAGAGAGAAGAAAGGACAAATGGACAGCAGACAATGGAGAGTTAGCAGAAGACACGAAGAAACCAGAAGAAAGTGGCTGGAGCAATTGCAACTGAAAAAAATGCACAAAAGCTAGAAAAATATCTCTTTATTTTGAATTTTATTAACTGGAATATGTCAGCTCTGGGAAATGTGCATCATTAACGTCTGCGCATTGTTTAGTACAAGAGGAAATTAATTTATAGTTTTATTTCTACAGTGTTGTACATTCCAAGTTTGGCTTTTGGGATTCCCAGTTTAATTACTGTCTTCCTGTTTCTAAATTGTGATTCCTTGTTTGGTGATGGTCTATGTTCTGCATGTGTAACTGAGCTGAGGTATTTTGTTTATGTAATTCCCATTTGACATTGCCACTTGTTCTCTTTCCCCAGTAGGTCATGTATTGTTATTCTCTGAAATGTATTGGTTTAATATTTGCAGTTTTGCCTTTTGATAGGTAGAGTATGGTGCTTTGTGAGTCCTGGTAGTGCTGTTACGATATGGCGGGTTTGCTATGGGTTCTAAATGGGCAGGGTTTGTAGTAGTTCCTAATATGCCTGGCGGTTGGCACTGGATTATAGTAATGTAGAAATCTTTTAGTCTTTCTTTATCCATGCACTCATTAAGAGGCATGTTTACTAAAAGTTAGTGTATGGTAACATTATGCAAATGAGGCCCCGCACCCAGTCTCCACACATAGCCCTGCACCCCCCTTGGGCCACCCCGGCATGTCACAGCTTACAATGCCTGAGCTATGACTTCTGCAGGGCTGCAATGTGGGCTTCTGTCCATGTATTCATACAGTTGTGGTCAACAATATTGGCACCCTTGCAGTTCAACCCCTTAATATCCAATATCTTCATCCCCCACGTGCTCTCCCAGGAGGGATCGAGCAGTTCTCAGCAGCGGGATGTCCCTGAAACAGCCGCTGCCCAATCGGGGCAGCCCGACTCCAATTTAAAGAGGGCGCCATTCAAGCAGCAGCCCTTTCATCCCCCGCGTGCTCTCCCAGGAGTGATCGAGCAGTTCTCAGCAGCGGGATGTCCCTGAAACAGCCGCTGCCCAATCGGGGCAGCCCGACTCCAATTTAAAGAGGGCGCCATTCAACAGCAGCCCTTTCATCCCCCGCGTGCTCTCCCAGGAGGGATCGAGCAGTTCTCAGCAGCGGGACGTCCCTGAAACAGCCGCTGCCCAATCGGGGCAGCCTGACTCCAATTTAAAGAGGGCGCCATTCAAGCAGTAGCCCTTTCATCCCCCGCGTGCTCTCCCAGGAGTGATCGAGCAGTTCTCAGCAGCGGGACGTCCCTGAAACAGCCGCTGCCCAATCGGGGCAGCCCGACTCCAATTTAAAGAGGGCGCCATTCAAGCAGCAGCCCTTTCATCCCCCGCGTGCTCTCCCAGGAGGGATCGAGCAGTTCTCAGCAGCGGGATGTCCCTGAAACAGCCGCTGCCCAATCGGGGCAGCCCGACTCCAATTTAAAGAGGGCGTCATTCAAGCAGCAGCCCTTTCATCCCCCGCGTGCTCTCCCAGGAGGGATCGAGCAGTTCTCAGCAGCGGGACGTCCCTGAAACAGCCGCTGCCTAATCGGGGCAGCCCGACTCCAATTTAAAGAGGGCGCCATTCAAGCAGCAGCCCTTTCATCCCCCGCGTGCTCTCCCAGGAGGGATCGAGCAGTTCTCAGCAGCGGGACGTCCCTGAAACAGCCGCTGCCCAATCGGGGCAGCCCGACTCCAATTTAAAGAGGGCGCCATCTGGCGGGCCCGCGCCTGAGGGCCTTGCCGGCGGGCCCGCGCCTGAGGGCCTTGCCGGCGGGCCCGCGCCTGAGGGCCTTGCCGGCGGGCCCGCGCCTGAGGGCCTTGCCGGCGGGCCCGCGCCTGAGGGCCTTGCCGGCGGGCCCGCGCCTGAGGGCCTTGCCGGCGGGCCCGCGCCTGAGGGCCTTGCCGGCGGGCCCGCGCCTGAGGGCCTTGCCGGCGGGCCCGCGCCTGAGGGCCCGCGCCTGAGGGCCTTGCCGGCGGGCCCGCGCCTGAGGGCCTTGCCGGCGGGCCCGCGCCTGAGGGCCTTGCCGGCGGGCCCGCGCCTGAGGGCCTTGCCGGCGGGCCCTTTGGCGTGGCCCTTAGGCAGTTGGCCTAAGGGCAACGTAAAGGTCGGTAAATCCTGGACTTTCTTCACAATGATCTAATAACCTGAGCTCCATCGAGGCGGAGCTCTTTCATCAACGATACAAACATAGCTTCAACCTTAATCATATGAACTGACTGGCGCCAGAAAACGGACTCCACGCAACAGGATCCTGGCCTAACATCTACCTTCAGACAATTGTTATATTCCCGCTGTATATTTGCAAGTATAACCTCTCAAGTATAGCCAATGCATCAGTTTGCTACTTATTTATATATTGTTGACATTAGCCTTAATAGTGCCAGTAACCGTAACTGTTGCCAGTAAATTATCACTGCCTATTTATCCTGGTACTGTTGCCAGTAGCCCTTTCAATGCTATTTCTTGATACTGTTGCCAGTAGCCCTATCAATACTATATCTTGATACTGTTGACAGTAGCCCTATCAATACCACTTCTCTGATACTTTTGCCAGTAGCCATATTAATCCCATATATTGATACTGTTGCCAGTAGCCCTATTAATGCCAGTCTCCTTTGCACTGTTGCTATTGACTCCACCGGTAACTTACCAGTAGCCTCTAATCTGTAGCATACCCATTCAAGAGGGATCTAGCATTACCCTACTGCTGATTTAAATAGTTACAATCTTAGACACACTTGAGGTTATCTAGACCTAAACACTACCTTAACCAGATCATACGAATAACACCCTTTATACACATTCTTTCTCAACTTACAAGTAAGATATTTACTAACAAAAAGGATAAAGATGGAACTCCTAAATCTGCTTCTTATCACCATGATAAGTGTCATCCTGCACACAAAAACATCACAAGCATGCCTATACATGTATCCCATCTATTCACCTCCAAGCCACATATACCTATACCAACTACCACAATACACCCAGTGGTTCCCATATCAATCCAAACATAATATACTCCAATACTACTCAAAGGTAACGAAACCACGCTCAAGACTAATTACAATCAAACCTACCCTTAATGATACTCACACCAAGTCTAGCATGCTAATCCCTCAAACATGCATACTAATAAATACTAGGTCTATTAAAAACAAGATGCCCATTATACAGGACCTTATTACTGAGGAAAAACCTGATCTATTATGCATCACAGAAACATGGCTCTCAGAGGCTGACACAGTCCCCCTCAACACGCTAAATGTACCTGGATATAATATATTTAATTGCCCTCGTAACAAAGGAAAAGGTGGTGGGGTGCTAGCAAGAAAAAATCTAAACCTATCCTGCACTGCCCAGAAGTCTCTCGAAGGTATAGACATCCTTAAGGTGTAAAATAAAACCTTTGCTATTTCCCTCATTTACAGACCACCTTCTGGAAAACATGAAGCATTAGCATCAGCTCTTGAAACAATATGTGAAACCTCATTAAAAAAGTATCACATGATACTAGGCGATATAAACCTTGCTTCACTCAATACCTCACAAACTAATACGTTTAATGAGGCCATGGATCAAATGGGTTACCGTCAAATAATCCAGACACCTACACATGACAAGGGAAATACCTTAGACGTAGTAATTCTTCCCAAAGAATATTCAAACACCACAGTAACAAATACAACACCAAAAATAACACAGGTGCCATGGTCAGACCACCACCTTATACAATTCACATTTGAAATGCCATTACAATCACCTAATATAGAACCTATTAATAATGCACATAAAAGCATGTTTAAAAAACTAGATAAAGACACACTAATAAATTCGATCTTTTCACATGTAAATACAGAAACCTCAAACTTGGAAGAATTAATAAAACAATGGAACAACGGAATAGAAACAGTTTCTAAACAAACATCTAAAATCACCTCATGAAAATAACAAACTAAGGAAAAGATCGGAACCTTGGTACACAGCAGAATTAGCTAAATTAAGGAAAGATCTCAGAAAAATGGAAGAAAAATGGAGAGCTAGGAAATCAACTGAGACCAAAAAACAATACTTATCTCTACTTAAATCCTATAAAGAAACAGTAAATACAGCAAAAAAGAACTATCACACCAAAAAACTAACTAATGCTTTAAATAAGCCAAGGGAATTATTTGAGCTTGTAAAATCACTCACTAAACCCCCAAAAGATGTCAATTCAAAATATCCTATAAATGCTCAAGAACTGGCTGATCACTACTCTAAAAAATTAAACCCCAGCGAAGAAAAAATCTCCCATAAAATTGAAACTAATGCATTTCAAAGGATAACACAAAATACTAACCCCACTATAGTGTGGGAAAACGTTTACTCAATAGATAACAGACAACTTCTAAACATCATCTCAAGCATAAACACCACCACATCCCCTCTTGACCCTTGTCCAGTAGACTGGATCAAGAATGCTAAAACAGAATTATCACCCATAATACTAAACATTGTAAACCATTCTCTAATACAAGGAAACATGCCAAAAGAACTAAAAAGATCTCTAATACGACCTATACTAAAAAACAAATCAGTAAACAATGCAGATCCATCCTCATACAGACCCATATCCAGTATACCCTTTCTAGCCAAAATTATTGAAAAATCTGTACAATACCAATTGCAAGACCACATAGATAACACAAATGCACTTGATGCTCAACAATATGGTTTTCGACAATCACATGGAGTAGAAACACTGCTTCTAGTATTATTTGACAGACTCTATAAAGGCATTGAAAACTGCAAAAAAATGTTTGTCCTAATTTTCATCGACACATCTGCAGCCTTTGATTCAGTGAATCATAAGATCCTCATTGAAAGATTAGAAACAATAGGTATAAATGGAACCCCCCTAAAATGGTTCTCGTCTTATATATCCAACAGGATACAACAAGTATACTTTGATAGAAACCTATCCAATACCTTCCCACAGACACAAGGTATCCCACAGGGCTCAGCATTATCCGCTATATTATTTAACTTATATCTAAAACCAATCTGCACAATATTCCAGAAACACAAAATTGACTATCTCTATGCGGATGATATAATGCTTTATACTCAATTGGATATATGTAACCCAGATTACAGTCACATAGAAAATTGCCTTAATGAAGCACAACAATGGCTCCAACAAAACACTATCCTTATCAATCACAAAAAAACTGAAGTAATGTTTATCTCTAAAAATCCGGAGTTTAATCACCCCCCACAATCATATTAAATAATACTACTTATAACACAAAACAAGAACTAAAGTACCTAGGTGTCACACTAGATAGCACACTTAACATGGAAACCCACCTAAGACTTTTAAATAGAACCATTTTCTACAAACTAAGAACTCTACAGCCCTTACGTAACATCATTGAACTATCAGACTTTAGATCAATAATACAAGCAATCATAATGCCACATCTAGACTACTGTAATGGCATACTACAAGGCCTGCCCAAAAAAACAACAAACATACTTCAGATGGCACAAAATGTAACAGCCCGAATCCTAATGAACGTACCCTTCTCTGATCACATCACACCTATTCTAAGAGAACTTCACTGGTTGCCTATACATGCACGTATACGATACAAAATAATAATTACAACATTCAAACTAATAAACAATTCTGCCCCATCCCATCTTGCTACACTCATAATGCCGCAAACTACAAACAGGAAAAGACGTACTCACAACCTAAATATATTACAAACCCCCCTCTCCATTTGCAAAACAAAGGCATTCACTAGTAATAGAGCATTCACATACACCGCTCCAACACAATGGAACAAACTCCCTGACAACTTAAGAGCTAACAAAGATCTCACATCATTCCGTAAAAGCCTTAAAACACATCTATTTCAAGAATACTTCAATCAGTCAGAAATAACATAGAGTAATTCCGTGATGAAAACAATTAAAGGGAGATATTCTTCCACTTTTACCAGTTAGTTCCCTCAAGTCCACGAAGAATCAAAATAATGAATCTACTTATATTATCTACACAAATAATGTATATAGTTAATCAAATAGCATGTATGTTAACATGTTCCCCCTCTATCATGTATTTAGTTTAGTTTTTATCTATTTCTATTTATTGAGTTATCCTAAACAATATCACCTTTTAATGTTCCAATGTTATGATCCTACTGTTTTTTGTAACTGCTAATCTATGCAGAGTTAATTGTTAAATGTAAACCACTGCTGATCACTGGAAGGAGCGGTATAAAAATGTGCTCAAATAAATAAATAAATAAATCTTAAAAATGTGGCCAATGAAATAGCTTTGGACTATATATGCACACATTTTGGACACACAAAAGAATCATATCAAACAAGACCAATTAAAAAGGGAAGTAGTATAAAAACTGGGACATTGCCAGGACATGATAATTATGCTAACTACAAAAAGCCTATGCTATGTTACCACATTGAATTCACAAAACAAAGGTCAACATCTATTGATCTCAAACATTACATTAATGCTTTCCTCTTTCCCCTGAACAGTGAAAAGTCCTATACATATATATATATTTTTTTTTTTTTGTCGGATCACCTATCCATGGGAGTGGATAAACCCTCCTTCGAGATAGGTCCTCCTTTTTAATCATTTAGAAAGCAGCCAAAGATGGTTGCAGAAATAGGGGGTCATTTCCAAAAGATCAAATCCCCTTAAAATAATTCACTATAATCATAATCATGAGAACAAAACATGTTTTAGTGTCCACTGCAGTATAATGATGAATTGCTGAAAAATCCAGTGTCACAATAATCTTCTGCAAATTCTGTACCGCGTACCGACCTTTCACAAAACCCATCCGTGATACGTGCACCAATTCCCTCAACACCAAAACCAACCGGTCTGCCAAAATCTTAGACATCACTTTCAAATCGAAATTTAACAGCGAGATTGGTCGATAAGAGGCCGCTTGCATATGGTCCTTCCCCAGCTTAGGTATTAACACAATATGCGCATGATTATCTCCCCATGTAAATATGCCCCTTTCTGTTCGTTGGTGATACACCGCCCCCAAAGATGGGGACACCAAAGTTTCCAACACCTTATAAAGTTTGGCTCCAAAACCGTCCGGTCCAGGTGCCTTGGAACAACTGACTTTCTGAATGACCCTTTGCACTTCCTGAAGCGTGATTGGTTCATCTAGCTGGGCCCTCTGTTCTAACCCCAACCGAGGCAGCTTCAACTCCCTTAAATAATCCTACATGTTAGCCTGGGAACCCTCTATTCCCGAATACAATTTTTGATAAAAGGATCAAAACACTTGAACGATCTTCGGACTCTCCTTGTGCAGCCTACCCTGATCATCTCGCAGCGCTGCCACAGATCCAGTTCCCCTGCTACTTTGCAGGCAGCGGGCCAGGAGCCTCCCCAGCCTGAAGCCCCCCCCCCTTTTACAGCCCTCCAATTCCCCACTATCCAGCCCACTCTCCACCTGAGGCTACAATCCCCCCCCCAATCCCTCACTCTATTCCCTTACTTCCCCTCCCTCCCTCTATCCCCCCTCCCTAACCCACCCCCCTCGAGAACCCTACCATCCTACTGCAATAGCCCTATCCCTCCTTTCCTACCTAGCCACAATCGATGTGATCAGATCCCCCCTCCACCGTCCACCTCTCCCAGCACTTCCTCCCTTTCCACGCAAACCTCCAACACCTCCCTACCCACACATCCCAGTACCACCCTCCCAAACCCCATATCACAACCCGTACCTTAGCCTTATCGGAGCAGCCTCCCCAGACCCTTCTGTCCCACCCAGACTGGGAAAAGAGTACAAAACAAAACAAGAACAAACCCAAAAAACAGACTATTGCAAATACTGATACACATCAACTTATAAACTTCAAACAGTTCAAGTACCCGATCCTCTCTTCTCCGAGGAAACTGAATACCTCTCCCCAGTCTTTCCTCTGGGTTATTGTCTGATAGAAGGACCATGAAGCCTGTCCTAGCCACATGCAGCGCCCAGTTCTGTGCCAGGCACAGCCTTGGTGAACATCACCTCCATAGGTCGGTCCAACTCTCAGTTCCGTAGCAGTTCTTACCCTGCATACTCAGCTCTCATGACACTCCAACCTGCTCCTCCATGTGGATTGTCTCTCTCCGCCCCAGACTCTCTACATACTGAGTCGCCTCTCCTGCCAATTTGAATACCTGGTGCACTCCCTCATGGGTAACATGTAATCTGGCCGGGTACTGCACTGTGAACCGAACATTGGCCTCAATCAGTTTCTGGCAAAGGGGGGCATATCCTCTCCAGTGCTGACTCAAGGCCGCAGAGTAGTCCTGGGTTATTCTCATTTTCATATTGTCTTTTTCAATAGCGTCTTTTTCCTGTGCAACTCTCAACACTGCTTCCTTTTGTGGAAACTGCAAAATTTTAGCCAGGACCACCCTGGGCCTGCGGTCTTTCACTTGCTTGGGCCCCACTCTGTGCACTCTCTCGATTATGATCTTGCCACTTTCCTCCTCTCCCTCCAAAAGAGAGGCAGCCAGAGTTTCCAGATATGATTTCAGGTCTCTGTCCAATATCGATTCTGATATGCCCAAAAAGCGAAGATTGTTTCGCCGGGAGCGATTCTCTATATCATCCAGCTTCGCATCATGTGCTTTCAACGCGGCCTGCACCCGTCCCAGTTCCCTGGTTAGCAGTTCCACTTCCTCCTCCATGTGCACAATACGGGTCTCCATCTCTTGCATGCGGGTGCCCAAAGAGCCCTTGGAGCTCTGTAAAATGTCCATCTTGCTATGCATTGCCTCAAATTGTGCCGACAACACACCTGATACCGCCGCTGAGATCTCCTCAATGAATGCCGGCAAGGCCGAGGTGCTAGGCGCTGGGGATGAGTCCATCATTTTCTGTTGTCCCGCCGCACGGTCCTTCTCCCTTCTCCCTCATTTCGCCATTGACGCTATCCTCTACTCTCCACAAACTCGGCCTGCTCACTTCTTCTGACTCTGGGAGGATATTTATGGTGCCGCTCGGCAGCTAAACACGGCTCACTTTTGCCGGCATGGAGGAAGGGGGTCCGGAGCTCGAGTGATCGGTGTCCACCCAAGCTCACCACATCACGTGACTCCCAAGATTTGAATCTCATCCAATCGGCTGTTTCAATTTTAAGCAAGCAACACGATTCCGTGTATCAGGTCAGCAAGAGCCCTGGCTTTAGAAAAAAAACAAAAAACAATAATCACAAAACTCCATGATGGTGTAGTCAGCCATGCGCCAGATGAAGAACCAGAAGATGCACTCCTTGGTGCCCCAGGTCGGGAGGTCTGCACCATGGATGGGTTTGGTAAGCGGTGTTTTAAGGACTCGATGCTTGTAGTCCATATCCAGACTTACCAGCTGTACATGGGCATGTACCTGAGGGACCTGGTGATGGAGCTCGCCAGGTTCTCAGCTGGGTTCTCAGCTGACCACCTCCAGTGCTTCCGGGGCCTAGTGACCACGGTCAAGGAGTGCTCCAAGTATGTGACTCAAGCGGCGTATGATGGCTTCAAGTCTGTGTCTAGAGTGGCTGGGGGGTGGGCATTAGTGCCCACCGCCTGGCATGGCTACAGTCCTCAGACCTGGAACAATGGGTTCAGAGCAAGTTGGTGGATGTCCCCTGCCGATTGGAGAATCTCTTCAGCAAGCCCCATGACTGATAAGACTGCCGAGCTGGAGACCAAGTTGATAACCAGACCCATGCTGTTTCGGAAGACCACTGATCCTTCCCAATGGAAAGATTCAGGGAAAAAGTCCTTCTACCCAAAAAAAGAAGATGGCCTACAGAACCTACCCCCAACATTAGGCCTATCAGTCCTTTTAGGCTCCCCTGTAGGGGCAGCTAGCCAAGGGCTCCAAACTGTGCTTGTGCCATAGCCTGTGTGGGGGTTGGGGTTTGAATCCTGGGGTGTAGCCCCTCTTCCCATGAATGGTCAGGAACCACAGCACATAGGGGGACTTCTCACATTCTTTGCCCAATGGTGACCCAGTATTACCACCGACACTTGAGCACTTCAGTTGGTAAAGGAGGGCTACCCCCTTCACTTCCATCAGATGCTACCCTTGTTTTTCCCAAACTTAAGGAAAGAAAAGAAACGTCACTGCATTGGTGATTTGACAAAACTTGGACGTGCAGGACCCCCCCCCCTCCTGCGCAGGGAAGAAAAATTGACTGAAGCAGTGGATGACTGCAATGCATCCGATGAGCTCTGCAGAAAAATGAAGACTGAAACAAGATGGTGCCACAACTGCAGGTGGGAAGGAGGCACGCCGGTGCGGTAGAGCCAAAAGCTTCCAAAAGAAGCTGGGGAGCATTCCCACACAGGCTCTGTCGGAGGACGTCACCCATACATGAGGATTTTCTGATAGTTTGTCCACAGGGAAAAAATATAATTTTAAAAAAGGTAATACAGAAACAGTGGCAAATTTAGGAATAATTACCGGCAAAAATGAACATAAAGTATGTTTTCTAGTGTGATACGTTTTTGAACATTTACCATGTGTTAGGAGAAAAAACGAATGCCATGGTAAGTGCAAAGGCCGTGCACTAACTGTTGGTGTCCACTCCCAAGGTATTCACCAAGTGCCTGACGGTGGTCACCACCTTCCTATGGCTGCAGGCCGTGTTAGTCTTCACCTGCCTGGACAACTGGCTGATACGGGGAGGGTCCCTGGACGAGGTCCGATAGGCCCTAAGTCGCACCATCCAGCTCCTGGAGACCTTGGGTTTCATGGTGAACTATTCCATATCCCACCTGCAGCCTGCCCAATTCCTGGAGTTCATCGGGGCTCTCCTCGATACCACTCAGACCAGGGCCTTTCTTCTGCCTGACAGGGCACAGCGCCTCTCCATCTTGACAGAGGGGGTCCCATTGTCTCCAACTGTCTCGGCTCTGCAGTGCTCTGCTTCATGGGGCACATGGCCTCGATGGTTCATGTCACTCCATTGGCACATGCTTTGAACCCAGTGGACTCTCTGCACTTAGTGGAAGCAGGCGATGGGTCACCCCGCTACTCTCCCTCTTCCTTGCCTGGTAGTGACGATCTCGCAACCTTCTGGCAGGGCTCCCTTTTCAGGATCTCCCGCATCACCAGATCCTCACCATGGATGCCTCCAAACTTGGCCGGGGAGCCCATTGGAACAGGTTCCAGTCTCAAGGTCTCTAGTCACTGGAGGAGAGCCAGCTCCAAATCAACTTTCTTGAGCTTTGAGCAGTTGCGAATGCACTGAGAGTCTTTCAGGACTACCTGTTGAATCAGGTTGTTCTGATTCAAATGACAATCAGGTGGTGATGTTTTACATAAACAAGCAGGTTGGAACTGGATCCTACCTCCTCTTTTGGTAGGTGATCAGATTCTGGAATTTTGCAATCCAACAGGGTATGCCACTCCGGGCCATCTACCTCCCAGGGCAGGAAAATGTCCTGGCAGACCAGCTCAGCAGGTTGTTGCAACTTCACATGTGGGCTTCTCAGTCCCCCAGTGGCCTGGAGCCTCTTCCAGAGTTGGGGCACCCCGGTGGTGAACCTTTTCGCCAGCTTGCATACCACTTTGTGATAGGCTATGGCCTAGAATAGCCTGTAAATGTATGTTATGTAGCAGAAGCCTGTAGGTTAGGCCTGAGTCCCCAACCCCCACTTCAGAATATTATAGCTGAACAGAGTTGAAAGCCAGAGAAAACAGAAATCTGCTTCAAGCTGCTCTGATAAGAATATAAAGCTTTTCCATTGAGTTTGTTATGTTATTCACAGATGTATTTCCACACAGCTTCTGTACTGCAGAGTGACCTTGTAAGCGAAAAGCAAGGCAGAATATGTTATGTCTAGATACTGAGCCATGGCTAGGAAGGCCTGAGAGCAGGGGGAGAGCAAGCGGTGTGGGCCCAGTCAGAAATTTTCCATTGGATGGGGGGGGGGGGTGAGGGGGCCACCGGGACCAATGAGGAGTTTGTCTGTATAGAACTGATGAGGAAAACTATAAATGCTGTTGTTTTACTGAACGCCATGCTCAGACCATTTTGAAAGTGACAATTGACAAGCGTCTGAGACTGTGCACAAAATAAACTGGTTTGAATTCTAGTAAATAGACTCCTGGTGTATTCATTGTGTGCACTTCGCTACTACAACTTAATTGCTGAAGTTCTGGTCCAGATTCCTTGTCGGGACCACCTCACCGGCAGATGCTTTTCTCCTCCACTGGGGCGAGGGCCTGCTGTATGCTTATCTACCCACGACCCTGGTGGCCAAGACCCTCTTCAAGGTCCAGATGGACAGGACCGCAATGAATCCCCATCATCCCACGCTGGCCCCAGCAGATGTGGTATGCACTGCTGCTCCATCTTTCTCAGACGCTGCCCATTCCTCTAGGTTTCACCCCAGATCTGATATCTCAGAATGATGGGACTCTCCTGCATCTCAATCTCAAGTCGTTGAATCTGACAGCTTTGATGCTGAGAGGATAGCTCTTGCTCAGTATCACTTTCCTAGGGACATTGAGGATGTCTTCCTTGCATCTCGCAAGGATTCCACCAGGCGAGCATACACCTTCAAATGGCGCAGGTTCTTGATCTGCTGTGCGGATAGAGATTTCAGTCCATTCTCCTCTCCTGTTCTGGTGATTCTGCAGTACCTTCTACACCTCTCCAGGGTTGGATTAAAGTCCAATTCCGTCCACGTATACTTCAGTGCCCTGGCAGCCTATCATCATGCAGTGGATGAATGTTCCCTATCAGTGCATCCTCTCATTGGCTAATTCATGCAGGGCCTCTTGCTCTCGCGGCCTCCCATTCTGCCGGTGGCGGCAGCATGGGACCTTAACGTGTTTATGTGTAAACTCATTGACACTCCTTTTGAACCACTGGCTTCCTGCCATCTCACGTACCTTTTGCGGAAGGTAGTCTTTCTGGTGGTGCTTACATCAGTGCGCAGGATTAGCAAACTGCAAGCACTGGTGGCTCATGCGCCTTACACTAGGTTTCATTGGAACAGAGTGGTTCTCCAAATGCACCTCACGTTTCTTCATTCTACCTCAACCAGGAAGTGGTTCCTCCCACTTCTTTTCCAAGGCCACATTCCAGCAGGGCAGAAGCCTCTCTTCATACCTTGGATTGTATATGGACCTTGGCTTTCTACCTTGATCGGACGAAGGCTCATTGCCGATCCACGCAACTGTTTGTTTCTTATGACCCCAACCGACTTGGCATGGTGATTTCTAAGCACACCCTTTCCACCTGAGTGGCCAACTGCATTTCCTTCACTATGGACAGGCTGGCCTTTTCCTGGAGCATCATGTGACAGCCAATAGCATTCAAGCTATGACAGCCTCTGTGGCTAATCTATGCTCTGTGTCCCTGCCAGAGATTTGTCGAGCAGCCACCTGGTCCTCGGTCCATAATGCCACAGCTCGCTACTGCTTCAAGGAAGCCACCTGGTGTGTCAACGCTTTCAGACAGGCCGTTCTTAGCCACCTCTTTGGGGACTAATGCAACTCCTTCCCCCTGGGCCTTCTGTGTGTCCAGGCTACTGGAGAGTCGAATACTTTACAGATGCTAGGGTTGCATCTCGATGCCTGGGACTAGTCAGCACTGTTCAGCCACCATTAATGTTTCAATCATTGTGTCACCCATGTATCTTTGCAGGTTCGGTAGCCTGTAGCTGGGGGAGTCCCATATGTGAGGACTGACTTCCTGCTTGTTCCCGGAGAAAGTGTAGTTGCTCACCTACAGCAGGTATTCTCAGAACAGCAGGACTCAGTCCTCACAACTCTCCCTCCTCCCTGTGGAGTTGTTTTGTTTTTTTCTTGGGCTTATTAAGCTATGTCATTATACTGAGGGAAAATGACTCCTTTGAATGGGAAGGTGACCACACGTGTGGTTGATCTTCCAAAGGCTTTTTTTTTTTTTGAAAACTGGGGAGAGATTACCACGCGAGCTCTGTCAGTGCCAGCGTCACCCATATGTAAGGACTGATTCCTGCTGTTCTCTGAGAACACCTGCTAGAGGTGAGTAACTACACTTTATCACCAAACATCAAACTTCAAAGAGTTACAAGGCCATCTCTAAAGACCTTGGGATTCTTGGTTAGTGTGAACTGATGGAAAGACACCATGTACAACATCCAAAGAGCTTAAGATTGACCTGGAGCAATCTGGAGTGGTGGTTTCAACCCACACCATATGCTGTGCACTAAACAAAGAAGGACTTCATGGGCAAGGACTAAGGCCAAGGCCAAGAAGGACCCCGCTGCTTAAAAAGACACACCTGATCTTTGTGCAAATCCACTTTGAGAAACCACAATCCTTCTGGAAAAATGTTTTGTTGACAGATGAAGCCAAACTTGAGCTCTTTTGCAATGCAGACTAGCAGTGCATTTACAGGTGAAGATATAAAACTTATAAAGAAAAAAAACACAATTCTTACAGTTAAATATGGTGGAGGTTCCAGAATTTTGTGGGACTGTTTTACTGCCTCAAGAATTGGAGACCTGGAATGTATTAAAGGAATCATGAAGTCCGAAAACTGCCCAGGTATTTTGGAGCAAAATGTGCTATCTAATGTCAGAAAGCGGGATTCGGTGTGGCTTTGTTGGAGGTATTGGGGGTCTGTTATTAAGCCCCGGAGACTGCTGCCACGTGAACCTGCTGCTGGAAACCGCTTCCTTCCCTCTACCATCAGGCAGGCAGCAGCGGTTCAACCTGATTTCCTGAGAGGACCCTGTTGGCTATAACTGTGAGCCCCACAGCTGCTTCTGCGGATTCGGTGTGGCTGTGTTGGAGGTATTGGGGGTCTCTTATTAAGGCCCGGAGACTGCTGCCACTGCGAACCTGCTACTGGAAACCGCTTCCTTCCCTCTACCATCGGGCAGGCAGCGGCGGGACAACTCTCAATAAGGTCGTTCTGTCTCCCCTATATTTATTTATTTATTTAACATATATTTATAACCCGCAACTTCCAGAGTTCAGTTGCGGTTCACAATAAAACAACAATCTACAAAGCATAAGCTTAGTTTTACATCGAACATTTTGTAACAATAAAAGTAATGGTTAACAGTATGAACTAGTGCAAAACAGCAAACTGGCTTGTAAACTATGTACAAAAAACTATATACAAATACATGTTGGGGGTACTTTGGAATTGGATCATAGTGTTTTTATAATAGTGTATTGTCTGTTAAATTGTTGGGATTAGTATTACTCTGTCATAATTTTTAACCTTTATCTGAGTGTATCCAGGGGTTATCTATGTTGCCGTAGTGCATGGAGAATAAATAGGTTTTTAGTTTTTTTCGGAGTTCCATGATTTCAGTTATGGATCTTAGGTCCTCCGGAAGGGAATTCCACATAGATGGGGCAGCATGAGAAAAAGCTCTTTTGTTAGTTAATTTATTTGCTTTTATGAAATCATTAGGAGTATTTAGTTTATTTGAGTATCCTTTTCTGTGCGTGGTTTTTTGAGATTCCATGCTAATTAGTTTGCTTAATGGGATTGGGGCCGTGTTGTTTAAAGCTTTATATGTAGTTATTATGGTTTTATATATTATCCTACTTTGAATTGGCAACCAGTGTAGGGAGGCTAGTATTGGTGTTATGTGCTGGATAGTGTGCTTTCATTATAATTCTGGCTGCTGCGTTTTGTGCTAATTGGATTCTTTTTATGTTTTGTTTCGTTATACCTAAAAGAATTAGGTTGGGAAAATCAAAGTGCGGTGTTATCGTAGCTTGGATTATATTAATGAAGTCAAGTTGGTGTACTAACGGGCGTAATTGTTTAAGAATTTTAAGTTTAAAGTATATTTTCTTTATGGTGTTTCTGATGTGAGTGTTCATCGTCAGATGAGTATCTAAAATAACACCTAGGTATCTTATTTCATTTTTTATTTTAATGTCATGGTTTTGTAATGTTATATGGGTTGGGGGGATATATGATTGATTTTTTGTTACAAGTAGGACTTCTGCTTTTGAATGATTAATGTGAAGGTTTTGTGCTTTTAGCCATGTAGTAATTTCATTGAAGCAGTCTGATAGTAGTTTTATTGGTAAATTAGGAATCGTGAAAGGGATGTACATCATAATATCATCTGCGTATAGATGATAGTATACTCCGAATTTTTTAAAGATATCACTGACAGGTTTTATGTAAATGTTAAACAGGAGGGCTGATAGTGCGGAGCCTTGTGGGAGACCAATTTCTTGATTATATATAGTTGATGTTTGGTTACCAATTCTTACATTTTGTGTTCTATTATTTAAGTAAGAGGTAAACCATTTATGCACAGTGTCTTTTATTCCTATTTGTTTCAGGTTATTAAGCATTATAGTGTGGTGAACACTATCGAATGCTGCCGAAATATCAATAAATAAGAGTATAAATGCTTGTTTATGATTATCAATTCCTTTGAGTAGTACATCAGTTAAGACTGTTAAAAGTGTTTCAACTCCATGTTGAGGCCTAAATCCATATTGGTGGTCATCAAGTGGGTAGGATGAATCTAGGTATTCTTGTGTCTGAATTTGGACCACTTTTTCTATTATTTTAGCTAAAAAAGGGATACTTGATATGGGTCTGTATGATTTGGTGATGTTTTATCAAGCGTGTTGTTTTTGAGAATTGGACGGATTTGAGCATGTTTGAGCGTAGAAGGGAGGTGTCCTTGAAGCAGTGAGATGTTGACTATAGGGAGGATGAATGATATTAGTATTGGGAGTGTACTTTTTATCCATGTTACTGGGCATGGATCAAGAAAGGAGGTTGTGGTGTTGAGATTAGCAATGATGTTCTTTAGTGCGTCTTTTGATATAGGGTGAAATTTTGACCATTCATCTGAGACGTGATGAACTGTATTTATATTGTTTATTGTCATTATAGGTTGCATAGATTTATTTTGATAATGGGTGGCTAAAGTTTGTACCGATATTTCGGTGATTTCAGTATTTGATGTTTGAGGATTATTAGTAAGATTTCTAACAATTGAGAATAGTTCTCGTGGTCTGTTATAAGATTTTGATAAGATTGCTGCGAAATAAGATTTTTTTTGTATTATCTAATGTGTCTTTGTATTTTGTGAGATGGTTATTATATATTTCCTTGTTGATTGTTGATTTGGTTTTGCGCCATTTATGTTCTAATTTTCTTAGTTCTTTTTTCATTTGTATTTGTATATATTGTATTTGTCTGCGAGACCGCGGAGCGTGTCCGCGGGGTGTGTTTTGAAGGGGCGTGGTGCGCCCCTTTGGCGCCCCTTCGGCGACATTTCGGCGATTGAAGTTCAACGTCTAGTTTTCCTGTGTTTCTCTTCTTTTGTGTTATATGAAGGGGAAATGGAAGGCAAAGGCTGGGAGCTAATGTCAGAAAGCTAGGTCTGGGTCTTAGGTTATGGGTCCTCCAGCAGGCAATGACCCAAAA
Source organism: Ichthyophis bannanicus (assembly GCA_033557465.1). Lineage (NCBI taxonomy): Eukaryota > Metazoa > Chordata > Amphibia > Gymnophiona > Ichthyophiidae > Ichthyophis > Ichthyophis bannanicus. Next base: position 510,972,393 of record CM066032.1, read on the forward strand.
CATATATCCAAAAGTACAAAAGAATAGTTAAAAAGGAACAAATGGACTGTTTTAAACTGGCCAGAAATGAGTCCTGATCTCAATGCAGTCGAGAACCTTTGAAAAGAGCTGAAATTTGCCATTGGTAAAAGGAATCCTGGAAACATTCATGAGCTGGAAGAAATCACAGTTGAAGAGTGGGAGAAACTACCAGCAGACAGATGTATGAAACTTATAGATGACTACCAGAAATGTTTGGAGGCTGTCATCACTGCCAAGAGTTGTGCAACCCAATTTTAGCAAAGGGTACCTTTAATCCTGCCCAGGTCATTGTTTTTTTTTCCCAAAAATGACTGTCTAATTTGCATAGACAATTTTTTTTGTTGTTGTACACCTTTGAACTTTCTATTAAAATATGTTGACATACCTTTGGAATGGTTCCAATTATTTCTCAAGATATTGTACACAACATGCCTAAAATGCAAGGGTGCCAATGTTGACCAGAACTGTATCTCATTACTGGCTGGAAACGGATTCCAGATATGACTGTAACTTCAGTCAATCTGTACTTCAGCATCTGTTGGAGTTTAGAATCCAGCTCCATCCCCTCAGTTCTCTTCTGTCCATCCAGACTACCAAAAAAAAAAGAAATACTACAAAAATCAGAAGAGATGATGTGTGATTTGCTATCTTTGTACATAGTAGTTTTGATTTTACATGTTCTGCAGTTAATGTTGCCCCTGATGTGCTGCTCAGCAGCCTCTTCGATTTTTGGTAGCCTGTATCTTGGGCGTTCCATACATGAGGACTTTCTTCCTGCCTGTCCTCAGAGAAAAGGTAGTTACCTGTAACAGATGTTTTCCGTGGACAGCAGAATAAGTCCTCACAACCTTCCCAACTCCCCAAGGAGCTTTCTTCTGCTACAGCTATGTTATGAGATTGAATTAAGATGGTGTTGCAGCAGCAAATGGGAAGGAGGCACACAGGCATGATGGAGCCTTCCAAGAGCTTCCAATAAAAGCTGGGGAGCATTCCCACGCAGGCTTCGTCGGAGGACTTCACCCATGTGTGAGAACGTATTCCAGCTGTCCACGGAGAACACCTGCTACAGGTGAGTAACTACCTTAAATGGCAGTATTGTCATAGCTTTGCACCATAATTTGGACTTTTGTTTCATAGTGTTTATAAAATATTTGTTTCTGTGTTTATATATATTATTAAATTAGTGAACTCTGGATTTTTCTTTTTACCTTGCCCTCACGGAACCCTCTGATTCAATACAACATCCTATCTTTGCTCCAAAGCTCCCTCTGGCAACATGTTGCACAAGCTCTCTCATAATTATACATTGGCCTCCCTTTCTTCTTAACTGTATTTTCAACCTGTCCTTTTCTTTTGAAGTTGCATACTTTTTCATTTTTGATGGCTATAGATAATGTAATGTGCTAGATATTAAATTTATTCTACTGTTTTGCAAATAATTCCATCTAGGTCCTCACTGCCTACATTGAAGATGCAGAATAAAAGCATTTTGCCACAACCAGTGTACTGATCTCATAGTTGGTAGCTTTCCCAAGAATAAATAGACAATATTTTTCCCCCATAGACATCTTTATCAAAACTCCATGGTAATGTGAAACTCTGCTTTATATAGGCTGTAATAAGCTATGTGAGAACTTAGGCTGGTTAAAAAGCATTGATAAAATGTTAGTGATTTGCTTTGAGTAGCATTCTTAATGATAATGTATTAACACTAATTCTTATTTTTTAATTGTACTGGCTGTGAAAATACTGTGAATATCATTTCATTCAGTTTGGCTTATTTCCTTTTTATCTCTGGTATTTGCAGGTTGTAAGCTCAACAAATGGAGAGCTGAATACAGATGACCCAACTGCAGGACATTCAAATGCACCTATCACAGCCCCTGCAGAAGTGGAAATCGTGGATGAAACAAAGTATGTATTATGTTTGCCTGTAATTATTAAGAGTAAGCATTTTCATTACAATTTGTTGGTTGGGGAAGCATTAGAGACTTCTTAATTTAGACTTTATTAATTAAAATACAGTTAGCCTTTTTTATGAAATGTTAATAAAACCTGTTTTAAATCTTTAGTTACAGTATGAGTTCCAGGAGGTGAGTTTTATTTTGTGTATAATAATTTATTTCTGAAGCTTATGACAGGTGCTGATGGTGGACTATAAATCTACTAAAACTTCTGTGCAGTAAAGTTTTTTTTCAGTGAACATGGTATCATTTGTTCATGCAGAATATTTATAGCATCATACTCAGCAGGAAATGCTAAGTCATATACCTTAAGCCTTGAATCAATTAATCTGACTATTTGAGGGTTTATGTATATGTGAACTATTCAACGTGATTTGCTATCTGCTACACATTAGGGCTCTGACCAATAAATTACATTATGTAATTTCTACCATTGACTGTCAACTCTTGATTTTCTTAATTTATAATTTAAGGAATATTTTAATTTCTATAGTTGAACGTGTAAAATAATTCTAGAATATTAATCACACTCTGGGTTCAGTTTCTGATTTTTCTTTTTCCCCTTGTGTTTTCCTTGTGCATAGCTGCCAGAAAGTATTGAACATGTGGTGAGTTTCTCCAGAGTGTAGGCAGTTGGAAATAGCTCCATCCATCAATAACTACCTTGATTCCCATCATTGTTTTAAGTGGGTTTTATGAAAATAGCAAAATAAGCCAATTCATTTTACAAATTACAGCTGCCAAACCTATCTATATTTTATTACATAAATGGGGAAAAACAAAGAAAAATTATATAAAGAGGAGCTTTTTTCCAGCTGTTTATTGGTTTTAATGGTATACTTTGTTGTGCACTTTCTAATTCTGTTTTATACAAAACCTCTTGGGTGATATGTTAAATTTAAAACGATATATTACTTCACGCGTGTGAGGCTTGTTTTGCACCTTTTATAATTTTTTCCTTAACTGCCTCTGAATTTTTTAATTTGGTTATAAATATTATAGACCAGGACTTTCTGAGCCTGTCCAGTGACTTAACAGCCAGATCGTTTTTCATGATATCCATTATGAATATGCATAAGATAAATTTGCATGTTCTGAACCTCTAGTATGTAAATTTATTATGGATGTTTATTATTGATTTTCTAAAAACCTGACTGGCTCCAAGACAGGTTTGGGTAGCCCTGCTTTATAGTTCTGGGGCCATACACAGTAAATTGCGTGTTCTGTCAATTCAAAGATTTTGGCTATAATATCTTAAATTTAGTAGCTCTTATAATATAAATGATCATGGTCAAATGTAGAAATGTTACCTATACAGTAAAAAAAAATATAAGGTAAAAAAAAAATTAAAGATAAGAACCTCATCTTTGTAAAGGTCTTTAGCATGTATGTGTGAGGCAGATACATGGGTATGGAAAACACCAGCAAAAACTGAATCCCCAACTCAGATGTTTGTAGTTTTAATAGTATCAAACAATGCATTATCTTCAGCCTTCCAAAGAAAACCATCGTCTTGTTACAACGGCCCTGATACATAGAAAACCTGCAGCTTCATACACTTGAATGATGAGGGCTCAATTGCGTTACAGAAATAAAATAAATGAGTGGCAGAAAGGTGGTTACTTTGTAATTGCAGCCTCCCGGTTGATTCAGGGCACTTTGCTCAGATCTGCATTGTGAAAAGCAAAATAGTACTAAACTAGACATTCATTCTATGCGATTTGCAAACCTGTCACCATCTCCCCCACCCAGCTGTGTGCAGGAATTCACTCTTGTAAAGCTTTCTGGAAGCACAGTGATAACATCAGCACCCCTTCTGTACTTGCCGCCGCACCACTTGCACATTCCTTGATATGGCCCTGGTGGAAAGTAATTCACCTCAATTGTAGGTGGTGATGATTTTATCTGGACCTCTTTTCAGTTGTGTCAAAATTTACACACAACTGCCGGTCTATCATGAAGTGGCTGTCATCAGGGAATAAAATTCCTATACTCTGCTAAACAAATTTAATAATGTATTTGATGCATACAGAAATGACATTAATGATTTAAAATGATAGTGCGACAAATGGGCACTTAACCTAAAGAAAAGGACGAGTATGAGAAAAGAGTTACAATTAATTTGCTCTTTGCCAACTATATAGAATTTTAAGCACCTTACCTATTGGAGAATCAGTATCTCAGTTGGAATTCTTGAGAGTCGTGAAGCAATATTTGCACCCTTAGTGAGATAAATACTCAGATTGTAGGACAGTTTAGCATAAGATATTACTACTTAGTAAAACATTGCATCAATAAAACATTTAAATTTGTTGTAAAAATTCTTTAATATCATAGTCACTCTTATTCTCTTTTCTTCTGCCTCTTCAGAGTTGCAGTATTAAGAGCAGGTGTCTTATTAGGAATATTAGGGACTTTTTCGGTGGGTAGGTTCCTTGATGTTCGGAATATTTTATTTGGTTGATTCGTGTTTTTGCAGATGAAATTTTATTTACTTTTGTTTTACGTGGTTTGTTTCTTTAAACTTTATTGTAAATATTTACCATCAGTCCCCTTGTATCAGATTTCAATGGTCATTGATAATGGAAGATATGGAGGGAATTAAAGGTATAAAAAGCAGGCTGGTCAAACCAGTCATTTGGCCCAGATCTCTTTAAAGCATAAAAAAATTAAAATGAATTCATCACCATTTTAGTTATAATTTAATTAATGTGAGATCAATTAGATCTAAAACCTCCATGATAGTTTTAGTGTAAGAAAATTCATTAAATTATGCATTATTGAAGCCTGATTGAATTTAGGGGATGATTTAATTTTATCGCAGTGCTGCCCTGCTGGGATTTTCTTTTTATTCTTATGGATCACACCAGTGTCAAAAGTAGCAATATGGCAGCTTAATTTGATTACAGTGTGGACGAAATGTGTATTAATCCACTTAAGAACAAACCCTATCCTAGTAGTACTGGCGTTCTATAGAGCACCAGAGGACAATAATTTACTCTGATTTGTTCCAATTAATATATACCTTTAAGAATGGAATTCACCGACAAGAATGGTGGTAAATGGAATTAACCGACAAGAATGTATGGTGAATTCCATTTACCACCATACATTCTTGTCGTTCGGTCAACCTTTAAGCTTTGGATTTCTTTAGTTTACTTCACCAACACAATTTAAGAATCATATTCTTGACCCTGTCTTTTAGGAGACATCAGCGCTTTGCTATAGGGGGATTTCAGGTCCTGTGCTTATTCCTATCATATGATCTGACCACCGCCAGGTTTTACATATAGTAATATAGAAAAATGACAGCAGGTAAAGATATACAAACCAAAAAAATGCTTTGAAAGATAAAGACCAGCATGACCCATCTCATCTGCACATTAAGGCGGCCACTCCATTCAGTTTACCATCTCTTTTTTAGGAATGTAGCTGCTGCTGCTCCCTGCAGGTTATTTCCCTCTATGCTTTTTTGAAGTGTGAAAGTCTTTTAAGTTTGTGTTAAATGGAAAAGGTCTATACTTTGATTCCATTCTCTTGTATATAGAGATCTTCTGTGTTTGTCCCATGCCTTTTTTAATTGCATCACAACGTCCAATAGGAGAGTATTCCAAGCATCCACCATCCTTTCCATGAAAAAAAATTTCTTAAGGTTGCTTTTAGATTTTCCTCCTTTCAGTTTCATTTCATGTACTCTGGTTCTATCATTTTCCCATTTTTGGAAAAGGTTGTTGATTGAATAACTTTCAGCTATTTAAATGTCTGCATCATATCTCCTTTGCTCTCTCTCCTCTAGGGTATTCATATTCAGGTCTTCCTCATACGTCTTCTGGAACAGACCCAATATCATTTTGGTCGTTCTCCTCTAAACCACTTCTCCACTTCTTTTTATATCCTTAGTGAGATACGGCCTCCAAAACTGAACACAGTACTCCGTGAGGTCCTATCAATGATGAGGGCATTATCGCCACCTCCTTTCTCTACTGATTATGCTTCTCTCTGTGCAGCCTAGCATCCTCCTGGCTTTGGCCACAACCTTGTCTCATTGTTTTACCACCTTGAGATCCTCAACACTATCATTCCAAGGTCTCTTTCCTAGTCCATGCACTTCAGTCTCTTGTCCGTATTCCCATATAGCTCCTTGGGGTTTGTATACCCCCATAAATGCATCACTCTGAACTTCTTCACATTAAATCTCAACTGCCAAATATTAGACCATGCTACTAATTTATGTAGATCACTTCTCATGTTGTCCACTCCCTCTGGGATGTCCATCCTTTTGAAAATTTTCCTTCTAACCTTTTGACCACATTGGCGATACAAATATTTAATAGTTTCATCCTCTGGACTGATCCTTGAGACACTCCATTAGTACCTTTTCTTTCCTCTGAGTGAATTCCATTTACCACCATACATTCTTGTCGTTCGGTCAACCAGATTTTAATCCATTTCACCATTTTGGGTCCCAACTTCAAGCTGCTCAGTTTATTCATGAGCCCCCTATAAGAAATACTTTCAAAGACATTGTGGATATCTGAATAGACCATGTCCAGCACATGCCCTCAATTTAGTTCTCTGGTAACATGGTCAAGTAAATCATTCAGCTTCATTTGGCATAATCTCTCTTTAGTAAAATTATGTTGCCTCAGGTCTTGCAACCCAGTGGATTGTAGGAAGTTCATTTTCCTTTCCTTTAGTAGCATCTCCATTATTTGACCAACCACTAGTGGCCTTTATTTTCCCACCTCTTCCCTGTTACCACTTTCTTGAAGAGGGGCAAGTCCTGTGAAACCTCCTTCATCTCCAAGAATCTATTAAACACATCCTTAAGAGGATCTGCTAAAACCTTTCTGAGCTCCCTTAGTATCCAGGTATGTATCTTATCCAGCCCCATGGCTTTGTCCACTTTCAGTTTTTCAAGATTTTCATAAATACTTTCGTCTATGAATAGTGTGATACCTGCTCCATTCCATGAACATAGAACAAAAGTATTTGTTTATCATTTCCACTTTTACCCTGTTACTCTCCATATTAGTGGTCTCCAGCATCTTTTCAGTCTTACATTTCCATCTGTAGCCTTTCTCCTCTTATAGCTCATGCTTTTCCAGTATGCTTGTTTAAAACATTTTATACTGTCTTTTTATATATAAAAGCAAGGTGGTTTACAAAACTAAAAACAAAAGAAAATGAGAAAGGTGCATTAAACAAAATAACAGTAACAGGAAGAGAAGGAATAGTTTGAGTGGTGGACAACTTAGGCTCCATAGGACTGAGTGAAAAGGTAAGTTTTAAGTTCAAGCTTTTCAGTAGTAGTTAAAGGCAAGTTAAAATCGGGTACAGTGGGTATTTCCTGTTCCCAGATGGCTTGCAATCTAAGTTTGTATCTGAGGCAGTTGAGGGTTAAGTGACTTGCCCAAGGCCACAAGGAGTGCAAGTAGCAATTGAACCCTGGTCTCTTTGGTCACATGCTGCTGCTCCACCCACTAGGCTGCTACTCCACTGCTGACATATCTGAAAAAAAGTGTTGTCACTTTGCTTTACATCTCTAGCTATTTTTCCCGTATACCCTGCTTTTTCCATCCTTATTTCTCTTCCTCTAGGAGCTTTATTTGAAATTATTTCCTGTGTTCTTCTCTATTTTGTGAACTCTACTTTTTGTGCTTTTATTTTTTTATCCAGTTCCTTAGAGAACTGTATTGTTTTATTTTCCTCTTGCTTTTATTCAATTTCTTTAAAAACAATCTGTTACCATTTTTATAGCTCCTTAAAGCTAGGCCCACTGCTTTCCACTTCCATTATCTTTTCCCATCTTGCCAGCTCTTCCCATTTTACTAAAGTTGGCATGTTTGCAATGTAATAGATTGAGTTTTATGCGTTTGGACTGTGGGGTTCAGGTCCCAGTCCAGCTGTGTTTCTAACCCCACAAATCTAGGGAAATGAACTTCAGACACATTCAGAAATGAAGCAAGCTTTCCCTTTATTCATTTAATAGGATACAAGGTTCATTTGCACATTGTGTCTCCCTTGTTCATGTGTTGGACAGCGTCCCCAACCTCTCTTGTTAGTGAGAAAGGGGAGACTGCCCCCGAACCAAGTTGCTACACACCTTTATACCCTTCTCACTCAAGGTCTTCACATTCTTTTCACTTGTCTTACACAATCCCCGTGCCAAACCAGATTAGCAGGTTCTAGTTTTTTCTGCTTCATTAGCTTACCACACCTGCCAGTTGCTTATCTGTAGCCTACAGCACAGTTGGTAATTCTTCAGGGCTTCTGAGTACCTGTTGTTCAGCTTGTTCATGCCGGCTTGCACAAACCGTTCTGTTTTGCAAGACGCCATTCTCTGCACAGAGTGTAGCTTCATCCTGCTTTTATTTATGCTGTTTTAGTGTACTCTGTTCTTGCCTTTCTTAGCCCACTTGTCTCTTTACCATGTGCCTTCATCCAGGTATAACACTAAAGCTGGTCAGAAATAGGCTAGGGTACTGTAAGGTATTCATGCCAATCATGCAAATCAAGTAAAACAATTCAGCCAGATTTCCCCACAGGACTCTGTTTTAGCTCTTGCATTAAACCATTCCATGTGATGATCACTGCTGCCCAGGTGGGCACCCACTCGAACACTAAACACACTTACTCCATCTGTGTTTTCTAAATCCAGCATCACCCTTTCTCTTGTGAATTCCATCACTGTTTGTGAGCAGAGCACCCTAAAAAGCATCTACATTCTCTCTACTTCTTTCTAGTTCTGCTGATGCAATATTCCAATTCATGTTTGGCATACTGAAATCTTACAGCAACTGCACCTCCCCTTTCATTCCCATCTTTCAAATATCCATGACCAGATCTCTGGCCAGTTTCTCGGTTAGAGTTGGAAGTCTATAGAAGTCACTTGTGTGCTTTGAAGTTCTGTATTCTCTTTCCAAGATGATCCATATTGCTTCCTTATTTCCTCAAGCTCCCTCAATTGCAGTCGCCTTAATATTGGGTTTCACATACCGTTTTGGCCCAGTGTAGCCTTGTCCAATTCATGGGACTTAATTGAACTTCGTCTACCAGCAACAGTATCTAAGTCTGCTTCTACCATTATTTAATATTTCTTGTTATTATTTCCAAAATGGTTATAAGTGAATATCTATCTTCAGACCTAGAGAGAAGATAATGCTAGTGGAATTTTTAAAATATTTTGACTCCTCAAAGTTTCAGGAGGGTAATATTATGGACTTACTGGTTGGTTTCTGGAATCTTAACTTCAATAGATAGGATTGATCCTGAGAGATTTTATTTGTTTTTTTATTAGGTTTTTCAGAATAAAAATTTACACAGCAAATTATCAAAAAAAATAGGAATGCTAAAGAAATAGCAGCCAGGAAATCAAACAGTATTAAGGAAACAGAAAAAAATCAAAGCATTCCATTCAAGTTCACATTAGCAGGAGGACATGAACATCTTCAGACATATATACAAAGGAAAAAAAACAAAAGTAAACATAGCCATAACAAAAGTATCTTATCTATGCTTCCAAAACTAATTTTCCGTCCCTCCGCACTCATAGACATATGCACAGGTTTAAAATAAAGGAAAGCAGCTTCCTCCTCGTCTGGGTAGAATTGCCTGTTTCTGGGAAAAGAGATACCTTTATTGTCAGTTGAAATTGTCATCCTTAAATTTGAAGAAATATCAATGTACCAAATTCTTGCCAATTTCTGAGCACAGGGGCTGCCAAAGTGGCTCTAATAGATATACGTATCTTGAGATGTTTCTAGGAAAGCAGAGATGTCTAAAATATCTGCCAAACCATAGTATCCATCTACCTCTCATCTTCCCAAAGGCATATAATACATTTTCCTGATATCTGTATTCTTTCCATATGGTATCTTTAGATAGCATTTTTTCCTGTTCCTGGGAAGTTGAGCATTCTCAAATTCTCCTAAACCAGTTCTCCATAGCATCTATATGTTTATGGAAAGCTAAGTTAGGAGTAATCTTTGATAGGAGTAATCCTGCTGATTGGGCACTTGAAACAGAAGCTGGGAAATTTAAAATCTTCCTTCTTTTTCCTGCAGCTTTGTTATTGTCCTATTAGAAAGATCACTTGTCTGAGCAATAGTCAGTCAAGGTCTTCTCTATCTTGACCACTACTTCACATATAAATCCTCAGTGGACATCTTCCTAGAGCTCCCTGAACATCCACCTAAAGGTCTCATAGGTGACAACACTAGACACACTGAACTGCAAGAAGCCACTTCTAGGATTCTCCTCTCTCTATTCGAGCCTACCGCAATGTATCTCTCACCCATCTGATACACTTGCAGACTCTTCTGCACTTTTCTTCAGCTGCTTCTCCAGCTTCTCAACAATAACATCTCCTGATGCCTCACAGCAAATGACTTCTAATTGCATACTTGAAGGGAGAACATGACATTCTATGTAGTCAGGGGTGACCTATTGCCAGATCTTATAGAAACATGATGACTCAAAAAGACCACATGGCCAATCTAGTCTGCCCTTCCATATCAACCACTACGGCAGTCTCCTTTTTCCTTTAGAGAGATCCTCTGTTTGTCCCATGCTGCTTTGAATTCAGATACTGTCCTCATCTCTACCACCTCCACTGGGAGACTATTCCATGGATCCACCATTCTTTCCATAAAGAAATATTTCCGCATGTCACTCCTGAATCTATCTCCCTTCAACCTCATCCCATGACTCCTCATAGCAGAGCTTGCTTTCAGTCGAAAGAGGCTCTCTTCCTGTGCATTTATGCCATGGAAGTATTTAAATGTCTCAATCATATCACCTGTATCCCGCATTTCCTCTAAGCTGTACATATGAAGATCCTTAAGTCTGTCCTCAAATGCTTTATAATGAAGACCACTAACCATTTTAGTAACCACTCTCTGTACTGACTCCAGCTTGTTTATATCCTTTTGAAGGTGCGGTCTCCAGAATTGCACACAATACTCCAAATGAGGTCGCACCAAAGACTTATACAGAGGCACTGTCACCTCCTTTCTTCTGTTGGCCATTCCTCTCCTTATGCACCCAAGCATCCTTCTAGCTTTTGTCGTCACCTTTTCTACCTGTTTAGCTACTTTAAGATCATCAGACACAATCACACCTAAGTCCTGCTCTTCTTTTCTGGACAAAAGTACATCACCCCCTATACTATATTGCTCCCTTGGATTGCTGCAACCCAAATGCATGACCTTGCATTTTTTAACATTAAATCTCAGCTGCCAAATTCTAGACCATTCTTCAAGCTTAGCTAGATCCATCCTCGTGTTATCTATACCTTCCTGGGTGTCTACTCTATTGCAGATTTTGGTATCATCCGCAAAGAGGTTCCCCTGTACTGCAGCTAATCCTGCATTGCACTGAACTGGTCACCCGCTGCTTGCTCTGAACTGGTTACCCGCTGCTTGCTCTGAACTGACTACCCGCTGCTTACACTGAACTGACTATCCACTGGTCACCCGCTGCTTGCACTGAACCGGTCACCCGCTGCTTGCACTGAACCGGTCACCCGCTGCTTGCACTGAACCGGCTACCTGCTGCTTGCACTGGCTACCCACTGCTTGCATTGATCTGGTTGCCCATTGCTAGCTCCGAACTGACTACCCGTTACCTGCACTGTGCTGCCTACTCATTACTTCCACTAAACCTTGCTGCACCGGCCACTACCCTTACCTTACTTTACCTTACCCTTACTCTAACCCATAGTGCTTAGCATGTAGTCCCCATTTGTAACCCAACCTATACTGCACACTGCTTAAAATCCAAAGCCATCTCATCACCTGCGAGATAACTCACGCTGCTTTGCTCCCTCTACTATGGCCCCACATTACATCATCCTTCTCTTCCTCATACTCCCCAATTGTCTCCCCTCCTAACAACACCCTCACTCGTCTCCCTCCTACTCTCTCTCTAGCTTCCTCACCACTCCCTCCATTCTATCTTCCAACCTAGCATCAGCCCTTGAGTTACATCTCCCCCTCCCCCTCATTCAACCAACCCCTCTCTCGTTAAGACAACCCCACTCTCGCTTCTGTCATACTGTCTCAACCTTACCCCGCTCTCTCCTTCTCCTTCTCTCATCAGGTAATATTAACCCCAACCCTGGCCCCCCTCAATATCTTTCTCATTCCAAGAAGAGCTCCTCACGCACCTTATCTAATCTCATCCATATCCCTCTACTCTCCCCTTCTGCACTCCCTCACTCATGCCCCAGTCTCTCAACCAGAGACACCGACCCCAACCTCAACCTTGTCCCACCCTAAAAAGAAATCCTCACACACCCTATCTGATATTATCAATGCCCCCCTTCATTCCCCGTTCACTTCCCCTTCCTCATGTCCCTCTTGGAGGGCACATTCATCCAGAGACACCCACCCATACCCTGGTCCATCCAGACCTCTGTATTGCCCTGGCAATAGATCCTCACTTAACAGTCCCCCTAGACTGCTGCCTCACTGTCGAAAGAGGTCCTCATGTAACTTATCCAACCTTATCCACATCCCCCTCCTTTCCTCCTCCGCTCTCCCATTCTCATGCGCCCTATGGAATGCATGCTCACTCGCTAGAAAACTTCCTTTTACTCATGATCTCTCTATCTCCAATGCACTACACATTCTTGCCCTAACTGAGACCTGGCTCCACCCAGATGATACTACATCCACTGCTGCTCTCTGCCATGGAGGCTACCAGTTCTCCCATACACCTCGTTCCACTGGCCGCAGTGGTGGTGTTGGGCTCCTACTTTCTCCCTCTTGCCAATTCCAACCCTTCCCACTGCCTCAATCTCACTCTGCCCTCACCTTTGAAGTCCACTCCATTCGTCTCCTCACACCACTTCCCCTCTGTGTAGCTGTTATCTAATGCCCACCCAACAAATCCAAATCAACCTTCCTCACCAACTTTGACTCCTGGCTCTCCAACTTTCTAGATCCCTCCTCCCCCACTTTTATCCTTGGCGACTTTAACATTCACGTCGACAACCCCTCCATTACCCATGCTTTAAAGCTCCTTGCCCTCACCTTCTCATTTAACCTCCAACTTTGCTCCACTGCCCCCACCCACACGCACAGCCATTGCCTCGACCTGATATTCTTCTCTAACTCTTCACCCTTAAACTTCCACAACTCAATCCTTCCCCCATCTGACCTCTGTATTTAACCTTCAATCTTCAGCTCCGGTGTCTCAAGCCCGGTCCGTCTCCTCCGACCTATTCAGAAACATTCATAATATTGATCCCTTAACTCTCTCCTCCACCATCTCCCCATCTCTTTCCTCCATTTTGTCCTCCAAATCCATTGACGAGGCAGTAGCCTCTTATAATGCTGCACTATCCTCGGCTCTTGACACTCTTGCCCCGCCCACCCCTCGTCCCGTTAGACGTTCTACTCTTCAGCCCTGGCTCTCATCTACAACCCGCTACTTACGCATCTGTGCCCGTTCTGCTAAACGTGCCTGGACCAAATCCCACTCCCCTGAAGACCTTCTACACTTCAAATTCATGCTTGGCTGCTTCCAGTCAGCCATAGCACTTGCCAAACAAAACTACTTCACCCATCTGACTAACTCCCTAGCCTCTGATCCTCGTCGCCTCTTTAACACACTCAATTCTCTCCTCAAGATCTTCCTCCCCCAGTTCCGCCCTCACTTACTGCCCAAACCCTTGCCGACTACTTCCATGACAAAATCCAAAACATTACCCTCCAATTCCCCACACCCTCATCTACCTCCCCTCCCCATTTCTCCCCCTCCCTATTTCTCCCCCCCCCCCCAATCCCAACCTCCTCTGCTACCCTCTCTTCCTTCCCCACGATCTCTGATGAGGAAACCGCACTCCTCCTTTCCTCTTCCAAACCCACCACCTGTTTTTCTAACCCCAGCTCCACCCATCTTCTCCACCCCATCTCCTCCACCCCATCTCCTCCACCGTTATCCCCTCCACTGTTATCCCCTCTATCTCTCATACTCTCACCCTATCACTCTCCACTGCAATTGTCCCCATCAAGTTCAAACATGCCGTTGTCACACCTCTCCTCAAGAAACCCTCACTCGATCCCACCTGTCCCTCTAATTATCGACCCATCTCCCTCCTTCCCGTCATATCTAAACTTCTAGAACGAGCAGTCCACTGATGTTGCCTCGACTTCCTCACCTCCCAGGCCCTCCTTGACCCACTCCAATCTGGCTTCTGTCCCATACACTCCACCGAAACGGCTCTTACAAAAGTCTCCAATGACTTGTTCCTCGCTAAATATAAAGGCCTCTACTCTGTCCTTATCCGTCTCGACCTCTCCGCTGCCTTTGACACGGTTGACCACAACCTCATCCTCTCCACCCTCTCCTCGCTCGGCTTCAAGGGCTCCGTACTATCCTGGCTCTCATCCTACCTCTCCCATCGCTCCTTTAGTGTAAGCTCTGGTGACACCACCTCCTCCTCTCCCATCCCGCTCCATGTTGGTGTACCCCAGGGATCCATCTTGGGCCCCCTCCTTTTCTCTCTCTGCACCCAATCCCTTGGCGCGCTTATCTCCTCCTATGGCTTTCAATACCATCTCTATGCCGACGAATCCCAGATCTACCTCTCCACACCTATCTCTCTAGCAATCCAAACCAATATCTCTGTCTGCCTTTCTGACATCGCCGATTGGATGTCTCATCACCGCTTGAAATTGAACATGGCCAAGACTAAACTCCTCCTCTTTCCCCCCAACTCCTCTTCTCCTCTTCCCCCCCCCCCTTCTCAGTCTCCGTGGATGGATCTATGATCCTTCCTGTTCCCTCGGCCCGCAATCTGGGGGTCATCTTTGATACCTCTCTCTCCTTCTCCTTGCATATCCAGCACGTTGCTAAAACCTGTCGCTTCTTTCTCTACAACATTAGCAAAATCCGCCCCTTCCTGTCGGAACACACCACCAAAACACTTATCCACTCCCTAATCTCTCACCTCAACTACTGCAACCTACTCCTTGCTGGTCTCCCCATGAGCCATCTCTTCCCCCTTCAATCCATACAAAATTATGCTGCTCAACTAATCTTCTGCCAATCCCGCCATGCCCACATTACTCCTCTCCTAGAGTCGCTTCATTGGCTCCCCATCCAATTCCGCATTCAATTCAAGCTTCTCCTACTCACCTAGAAGTGCATTCACTCTACAGCTCCTCCGTACCTCTCATCTCTCCCCACATCCCAGCTCGAGATCTTCGCTCCGCTAACAAATTACTTCTATCTAGGCCTTTCACTCGTACCACTAACTCCCGACTTCGCTCTTTTCACCTTGCTGCACCCTATGCCTGGAACAGCTTATCTGCGTCTATACGCCAGGCACCTTCCCTAGCCCTCTTCAAATCTAGGTTAAAAACCCATCTCTTCACGGTCGCGTTCAGATCCTGACTGCTATCCTTCATCCTAATCTAAACCCCATCATTTTCATGACCGTACTGTAAAACCCATCAAATTGATTAATGTTTTGTATTATCTTGACTAGATTGTAAGCTCGGACGAGCAGGGACTCTCTTGTACTTTTGGTTGTACAGCGCTGTGTGCGTGGCGCTTTACAAGTGTTTAATAGTAATAGTAGTAGTAGTAGTAGTAGGCAAACCTTACCCGACAGCCCTTCCACTATATCACTAACAAAGATATTAAAAAGAATTGGACCAAGTTCAGATCCCAGGGGGCACACCACTGGCAACCACCTTCTCCTCAGAGTGAGCTCCATTTACCTGTACCCTTTGTTGCCTCCCACTCAACCAGTTTCTAACCCAAGCAGTAACTTTGGAGTCCATCCTTAGGGTGCTCAGTTTCTTTATAAGTCGCCTGTGAGGAACGGTATCAAAGGCTTTACTGAAAACTAAATACACCACATCTAGGGCTCTCCCTCGGTCCAATTCCCTGGTCACCCAGTCAAAAAAAATCAATTAGATTTGTCTGACAAGACTTGCCCCTCTGGTGAATCCATGCTGCCTCCGATCCTGTAATCCGCTGGACTCCAGAAATCTCACTATTTTCTCTTTCAGCAGCACTTCCAATAATTTACTCCCCACCGAAGTTAAACTAACCAGCCTGTAGTTTTAACCACATTCTTACTTCCGCTTTTGTGTAAAGGGACCACATGTGCCTCTCTCCAGTCATTTGGCACCATTCCAACGAGGCATTGAAAAGGTTAGTGAAGTTGCAAGAACGTCCCTAAGTTCCCTCAGTATTCTAGGGTGTATCCTCTCTGGTCCCATCACTTCGTCTACTTTAAGTTTAGCTAGTTTCTCACGAACACAGTCTTCTGAAAAATTTTCAAGATGCCCCTCGCTTCTTGTTCCTATTTGTGGGTGTTCTCTGAGGTTCTGTTCCTGGTTCTTCATCTGTGAAAACAAAACAGAAATATTTGTTAAGCAATTCTGCTTTATCCTCATCAGCTTCTACATATCCCTCCCCTTCACCCTTGAGTCTGACAATACCACTTTTGCCCTTCCTCTTCTCACTAACATATCTGAAAAATGTCTTATCCCCCCCCCCCCCCCCCCCATTTTATTGTATTGGCTACTTCCTTCTCTTTTTGAATCTTTGCTTTCCTGACTATTTTGCTAGTTTCTCTTAAGTTTTTCCAAATATAGATACCTGTCTTCCTCTCTCTGTGATCTCTTGTATTTCATGATGGCCTCCCTCTTTTTCTTCACCTTTTCAGCTACTTCTTTCGAAAACCATTGTGGTCTCCTTTTCCTTTTACCTTTATTTACCATTTTAACAAAAAGGTTGGTTGCCCTTAAAATATTCCCTTTCAGTTCTCTGGGAACAAGCAGGAAGTCGGTCCTCGCATATGGGTTACGTCGGCACCGACAGAGCCTGTGCGGAGCAAATCCCCAGCTTTCAAGAGGCTATCTTGAAAGCCAAAGAGGCTATCTTGCTCAGTCGTCTTTTTTTCCAGGGAGCCCTTCAGACGTTGTCTGTTTCTGTCCCAGAAAAGTGTTTTTTTTCTTCTTGCCTTTCGGCTGTTGTTTTCTTCCGGTTATCATAGGTACCCTTCCTGTCCACCCTTTTTTCTCTTTTTTCTTTTACATCCTTTTTTCTTGCTGGGAGCCCTAAGGTCTTTGACCTTACAGAGGCTTTTTCCCTCCATGGCTACCAGCGGGTTCAAAAAATGCGATAGGTGTGGCAAACTCATGTCCATCACCGATATGCTCAACTGCTGCCTCCGGTGCCTCGGCCCGGATTGCAACCCAACGGTTTGCGGCCCTTGCAAACTTTTGACCACAAGGGCCCTGGAAAGCCGCCAGCAGCAGCAGAGAAAATCTCTCTGACCCCCCCAATGCCTCCAAAGGCCAGGTCCTCCTCTGAGATCTCCACGCCCTGGGAGGAGCGTTCCGAACCCGAGCGGCGTCGGGGGACCTCAGAGAGGGGGTCCTCTTTGGGGAAACCTAAGAGAAGGAAATTTTCCTCATCTCTAGTTGGCTCAGAACGACCAGACTCCTCTGGGGCCCTGCCTGGGAGCTCAGAGCGTAAACCTGAAGCGTCGGAGAAGGCGTGCCCAATCAAGCTCTCCCGAAAGGAGCCAGCCACGGAAGCAGAGGAGGATCCTCGAGCAGATGAACTAGAGATCCTCCAATATGAGGCCCCTCCTATGGAAACCCTGACAGTGCCCATTCTCCTCCTCCATCCTAGAGTGCCTTATGCTCCGCATGTGGGAGACATCACTGTTGACATCGGTGGTTAGTAAGCAGCTGGACTCGATGTATCGAGTCTGCTGGAACCCTGGGTTCCAAAAGTTTCAATTGTCACATAGTTCCATGGTCATGGAATCAGCCATATGTCGACTAAAAAGTCAAGATGCACTCTTCGGTGCCACCCAGCAGAGAGGCTCGTACCCTTGATGCCCTCGGCAGAAAATGCTACCAGGGTGCGATGCTGAATAGCCGCATTCAGGCCTACCAGCTGTACATGGGCATGTACCTAAGAGATCTAACAAAGGAGATCGCCAAATTTTCGGACGGACTCTCTGAAGACCCCCTGCAGCACTTCAGGGGCCTATCTAAGGCCATTGTTGAATGTTCTAAATTTATATCTCGAGCGTCCTATGATGGGTTTGAGTCGGCGGCCAGAGTGGCCAGGATGGGCATTGGTGCATGCCGCCAAGGCTGGCTGCAGTCCTCTTACCTAGAGCAGTGGGTACAGGACAAGTTGATTGATGTTCCCTCCATGACCGAAAAGGCTGCAGAGCTGGAGACTGAGTTCATGACGAGAACTAGGCTCTCTAAGGAAGACCTTGGGCCCTCTGCAAAAGAAGGGCTCGGGGGAAAAAGCCCTTCTACCCAAGGAAATCTGCGCCTTACTGGGGCTATCCTCCCTATCAGACCTCCCCGCTGCCCCAACAGGGGCAGCAGGCCAAGAGGCAGGGGCATGGCCCCCGTAAGCAGAAGGCCCCAAAGCCCCAAGTTTCGTCACTGGCTCAACCTGGGGGAAGCTTTTGACTCTTACAGCATAGCCCCTCTCCCCAGCGAAGCCAGGCAGCCTACAGGAGGTCATCTCTCCCTATTCGCCCACAGGTGGGGAACTGTCACCACAGACACATGGGCTCTACAGGTGGTCAAGGAGGGTTACCTCCTTCGCCTAGTCAAGGTATCCCCCGCATTTCTTTCCGGGAGAACCCTCCTGGACTCCCCTCCACCGGGACCACACACCTGAAGGAATTGGCGAGACTTATCGAGGACAGAGCAGTAGGACCAGTGCCCCATCATCTCAGGGGCAAGGGGTTCTACTCCCTCTTACCAAAAAGGTCAGGGGGCCTCAGGCGCATCCTCTACCTTTGCAATCTCAACAAATTCCTGGTGCGGGAGAAGTTCAGGATGCTCTTCCTTGGAACTTTGCTGCCTTACCTCCGCCAGGGAGACTGGCTTTGCTCCTTAGACCTTTAAAGGATGCTTATACTCGCATCCTAATACACCCAAACCATAGGCAGTACCTACGTTTTGTAGTAGGGGGCCTTCACTTCTAGTACCGGGTCCTGCCTTTCGGCCTCGCCTTGGCCCCCAGTGTATTCACGAAGTATCTAGCGGTAATCGTCGCCTTCTCAGACTTCAGGGGATTTTTGTCTTCCCCTACCTTGATGACTGGCTCGTCAGGGGCACCTCGGCCCCCGAGGTGCAGCAGGCCACAGCACGCACCATCCAGGTCCTTCAGCACCTGGGCTTCATGATAAACTACCCCAAGTCCAGCCTGAGACCAACTCAGGAGCTGGAATTCATCGAGGCAAGGATTAATACACTCCCAGCCAAAGCCTTCCTCCCTACAGACAGTGTCAACCAGCTGATGGCCCTACCAGGAGGGTACAACTCCGCTCTTCGGTACCGGCTCGTCTCCTGTTGCGCCTCCTCGGGCACATGGCCTCCACAGTCCATGTCACCCCAGATGCTCGTCTACACATGCGGATCCCGCAGTGATGCCTCAGGGACCAATCCCTGCTTTGACCATCTGGCTGACTCTTAAAAGCTAAGTTTACTTTTTTCCTTTGAGCCATTGAAAAGTTTACTATTAAGTGTCTTTGATTGATGGTTTCAAGATAATGCTTTCAAGATAATAGATAAGTTTATTGATATTAAAAAAAACCTACAACACTGAGTCATTGATGTTAGAACTGGCACCGTTAAAGGGCTATGAGCCCATGGTTGAGTGCCGACAGTTTTTCTGAGACCAGTGTTACAGTGAAAACAAGAAAGCTTCATGTTGTTATGTGAGTTATTAAACGGCGTGTATTATAAATAACCTGGAGTTTACCGTTTAAGAAGAATCAGACTGCATCTTTTGGGCCATTTCTGTTCCCGGCAACCGCACCCTGACAGGTGGCCACCGACACCTTTCTGATATCGTGGTCGGAGGGCCTCGTTTATGCATTTCCCCAGACACCTCTGATCGCCAAGACCCTGTTCAAGATTCTCTGCAACTGAGCCTCAGTCATATTGATAGCCCCATGGTGGCCCCGACAACCGTGGTTCCCGCTACTTCTGCAGCTAGCAGCAGAGACTGTTAAACCTCTGGGGGCAGGCTCACGGCTCCTCTCCCAGGAGAGGGGCTCTCTTCTTCACCCCAACCCCAGCTCCCTATCGCTGATGGCGTGGCTGCTGAGAGGGTCTTGCTATCTCCAATCCTTCTCCCGAGGGAGGTGGAGGATGTCCTGCTGGCTTACCACAAAACATCTACCAGGTGGGCGTACGCTTTTAAATGCTGCAGATTTGCGTTCTGTTGTGCAGCTCATGAAGCCAATCCTTTCTCCTGCCCGGTGGCCTTAATATTAAAATACCTCCTCCACCTCTCTGACTCGGGGCTCAAATCCAACTCCGTCAGAGTACACCTCAGTGCCCTCACGGCCAACCATCTTCTGATAGACAGGAAGCCTCTCTCGGCACACCCAATAGTCTCCAGCTTCCTCAGGGGTATTCTCCTGTCTAATCCCCTGGTCCGTCCTCCGGCGCCCAAATGGAATCTCGGTGTAGTATTGGGACGGCTCACTTTGCCGCCCTTTGAAGCGATGGCTGCGTGTCATCTCCACTACCTCTCATGGAAGGTGGTGTTCCTCATTGCTCTCGCTTCTGCTCAAAGAGTGAGCTTCAGGCCCTCATGGCAGAGGGGCCTTATACCAGGTTCTACAAGAATAGGTGGTGCTTCGCACACACCCCAAGTTTCTTCCGAAGGTAGTGTCTCCTTTTCACCTCAATCAGGAGATGGTTCTCCCTACCGTTTTTCCCAGACCGCATGCTGGTCGAGCTGAGGCCACCCTCCATACCCTAGACTGTAGGAGGGCTTTATCTTTCTGTATTCGGCATACCTGAGACCACTGGAAAGCTTCACAGCTTTTCGTTTCCTACAACCCCAGAAAAAGGTGGGGCAAGCAGTGACTAAGTGCACGCTGTCCACGTGGGTGGCGGACTGCATCGCCCGGGCCTATGAGGAAGCAAAACTCCCTTTGAAGGGCTGTGTCACAGCTCACAAGGTCCAGACTATGCAACCTCCGTGGCTCATTTGTGCTCTGTTCCTCTGGCAGACATCTGCCAAGCCGCCTCCTGGTCTTTGGTGCATACCTTTGCAGCTCACTACTGCCTGGATAGGGAGTCCGACGGGACAGTGCTTTTGGCCAGGCCATACTCGGTAACCTTTTTGAGTTCTAGGCAACTCCTGCCCTCCGACTCTTCTGTGTTCAGGCTACCGGAGTGCTAATTCCTTCTCAGATTGAGAGTGTTTTCCGCTGCAGCTGTTCACGGCTCTCGGTGAGGGAGCCTTTTTTTTTTTTTTTTTTTTTTTTAGCTCTGGGTTCCTGGTAGCCTGTAGCTGGGGAGTCCCATATGTGAGGACTGATTTCCTGCTTGTTCCCGGAGAAAGCGTAGTTACTCACCTGTAGCAGGTGTTCTCCGAGGACAGCAGGAATCGATCCTCACAACCCTCCTTCCTCCCCTTGGAGTTGCAGTCCTCCTGTTTTTTTACAATTTTTTTTGTTTTTTTGCCATCTTTAGCTATGTCATATGACCAAGCAAGATGGCCTCTTGGGACAGGAAGTGGACTATGCATGGTGGTGAAGGGGGGGGTGCTCTTGTGTGTGCTTTGTGGCAGTGTCTGTGTTGAAGTGCTCTTCAAAAAAAGGTCTTAAGATGTTTTTTTGAAGAGGGTGTGGGATTGGAGGGGCCCGTAAGGTAGGGTGTAGTTTGTTCCTATTGGTGGGGCATAGAATTGGAAGGCTTTTGTGCGGGTGCGTTGTGATTTCTTGGAGCTCTGTGCAGGTAGGAGGAGGTTTGCTGTGTTTTGGCGCCGGAGTCTACTGTTGGGGCGCTCAATTAGTAGTTGTAGCTGTTCCGCTGTAGTGTTGAGGAGGGCTCTATGCGTGAGGACAATGGTCTTAAACCTGACATGGGATGAGATAGGTGGACAGTGTAGGGATTTCAATAAGGGCGTGATGTGGGTGTGCCTGGTTGTTCCGGCGATGAGTCGTGCAGCTGTGTTTTGAGCCAGCTGGAGGGGGGCAAGGGTGGTCTTGGGTAGTCCTTGTAAGATGGAGTTGCAGTAGTCGAGGAGAGGGGTGATTGATGCTTGACATACTGTGCGGAAGTTATCATGGGGTAATAAGAGGGCATAGGTTGCAGAGAATTCTGATTTTGTAGTAGATACTCCTGTTGGTGTTTAGTATGTGAGGCTGGAAGTTCAAGAGGTGGTCCAAGGTTACACCAAGTTACTTGATGTGGGGTTTGACCTGGATTTCAGTGTTGCTCAGTTTGATGCTGTGTGAGGGATTAAAGCTGGGATCTCTGGATATGTGAAGGAGCTCTGTTTTGTTCAGATTGATTGTGAGATTGTGTTGTTGTAGCCATGCGGTGACTTCTGTGAAGCAGGCTGCAAGTGTGGAGTAATCAGGAGAGGTAGTGTTTAATGGGGTGAAGAGCATTATATCATCCACATAGATTTGGTATTCAATATTGAGGCTCTTGAGGATGTGACAGAGGGGTCTGATGTATTGTCACCACCAGGTGGGCAGACTGCCTCCTGGCTAGCAGGGCTGCGCCTGATGGCAATGAATATAGTTGCACGCCTCGAGTGGTAAAGGCAAATTAGGATTTATTCCCCTCCCGGGGTCGGATTATTCAAATAACAAACAAAACACAAGTACTCAAAGGAAATGAGCCATGTGCTCTGGCAAAAACATAAAGAATATTAGAACAATTTCTTCTTGCTTCAAAGTAAGTAATAACGTTATGCATTCAACTGCAGCTCACAGTCTCACTGTGTGGAAACCAGCCTTTATCAGTTGTAGTGTTTTCCCTTAACACTATGCTCAGCTATGACTAGCACAGAGACATTATTCTGTCGGATAAAATCAGTGTACAGTCCATTGGGTCACAGAGGGACGAACACTCACTGAGTGTGTCAATTATCATTGGTTCTTGCACGCATTCAGAACCCTCCTTATTTCTATCCTCAGGTTGGGATAGATAGCGTCCTTCTCCCCTCTTGCTATCAGGTTTTAGCCTGCGGGGTTTTCTCTGAGGTTTAGGGATTTCTACCAGGTCATCTTCTGACATACACACGTCCTCTGGATAATGTGTCTCCTTCTCTGAAGGCAGTGAACGCTCTCTGCTTAGCTCTCTGCTTAATTCTCTCGGTTGGGAGTTCCAGCCCTGCCCCCACCTTAGACTTCCTGCATGAGGCTGCTCTGCATTCACACTAGGAATTTCTATCATTCACAACTTTTAACTTCCCATTATAATCATTCCTCAGGTCACAGCTTCCTGATACATACAGTTTTGTCTTTGGTTTCCATTCACTCCGGCTGGAACGTAGCCTCCGTGCTCCAAAGTGTTTGCAATCAGCAGAACATTCACACCTGTTCTGTGCTCTTGCTAGCTGCTTCCTCCTGTAGGACTCTGGGTAGTTACTTGTGTGAATCCTTCCTGTCTCTGACTCACTTCCTAGGTCAAAGTAAGAAACTCCTTCTGCTTCCTCTCGGCCAGCTGCTTCAGGTAAGACAGCCTGTTCTCTTCGTTCTCCTCGTTCCAATTCTGGTTCTAACCCTGTGTTCTCTGCACTGTCCTTATAAGGGCTGTAAGCTCTTCCCCTTCTCAGGTGCACGCTATCAGGAACTAGGGAGTTTCTCTCAGCTGAGTGTTTTTTCAGACCTCGTGGCTGCCTTTGTTTCTGTTGTCCATGACAACAGCTGCTCACATGGTCTGTTTCCCTGTCAGCTTCAGGACTAAAATGCCGTGAATCTGGTGCTTTTAAGGTAGAGAATGGGGCTACTTCATCACAGTATATGTTGAAGAGGAGGGAGGAGAGGGCTGATCCTTATGGTACTCCTTGGGGGAGGGTGAATGGTGAAGAGGATTGGTTTCCAGTTCTCACTTGTTGGGTTCATTGGGAAAGGTAGGAGTGAAACCATTGTAGTGGGGTGCCTTGGATGCCAATAGTGTTGAGTTGGTTGATGAGGGTCTGGTGAGATACTGTGTCAAAAGCTGTGGATATGTTGAGGAATAGTAGGATGAAGCCTGAGCGGGGTTTCTTTGTCCTAGTTATGAGAGTATTAAGGAGGGAAGTGAGGAGGGTTTCCGCACTGTGGAGTGGGCGAAATCCATGCTGGTTGCTGTCGAGTGGGGCGAAGTTGTCCAGGTGCTCCTGAAGCTGGATTTGTACTGCTTTTTCGATGATTTTTAGAGAGAAAAGGGACGCTGGCAATGGGTCTATAGGATGCAGGTGAGGTGGGATCAAGGTTGGGTTTCTTCAGGAGAGGCCTTATGGAGGCTTTTTTGAGCGATGGGGGGAGGTAGGCTTGGTTGAGGGAGGCGTGGAGATAAGTGGAAGCATCAGGGTCTTTGCTTGATCCATGTTACTGGGCATGGATCTAGGGGGAAGTGGTGACATTGATGCGGGTGATGATGGATCTGGATTTTTTCTGGATGGACATCTTGGAAAGAGGTCCAGGGTTGCGTTGTGAAGATGGTGGATGGAATGGTTAAGGTAGAGGTGGCAGAGTGGCTGTGTTTAGTTATAAGAAAATCTGCCATCACTTGGGGGTGATGATGTCTTCTTGGGGGGGCTGTGATGGGTCATTTGTGAAGCTCCTGACGAGTTGAAAGAGTTCTCTGGGCTTATTTATGGCACGGAGTAGTAAGTTGCTATGGTGTTCCCGCTTGGCATTCAGAGTGCTGGTACAGTAAGCTGTACGTTGTTCACTGTAGATGGTCAGCAGTTGTGGGTCTTTCTCCATCTCCATTCTGTTTTTCTAAGTAGGCGCTTCTTATTTTTGAGGTAGGATGAGTACCATGGGGCGTGGTTCCAGGGTGTTTTGGTATGTTTGTGCTGTGGAGCTTGGGAGGTTCTGGTGGTGATGGTGTTGCAGGTTTGAATGAGGAGATCAAGGTCTGAGTATTGAAAGGCTTGCTTTAATTGAGGCATGGTTTGGTGGATGAAGGTTTCCTCATGGAAGTTTGTGAATCTTCTTGTCATATGAGGTTTGGGTAGTGTGGGATTTTATTTATTTTATTTATTTATTTATTTATTGTTCTTTTATACCGCACTCTTTTTCATCAGCGCGGTTTACATTAAACAGAAATACTCATTACAATCAACAAATTGTGATAAGTTTACATATAACAGGAGTAGTCAACTGGGAATTTAACTTTGGGAAACTTTGTACATATTTGTAAATAACATATATACAGGGGATAGGATTTCTTAGTTTGAGATGTTTGGGATGTTTGAGTTGGAGGTTGGGTAGGGTGAAGGAAATGAGGTGGTGGTCGAACCATGGAACTGGAGTGGATGAGGGGGTGATTGAATGGGGGGAGGAGAGTAATTTGTTGGGTAAGAAGAGCATGTCTAGTGTGCTTCCTTTTTAGTAAGTAGAGGTCTTGATGATTTGGGTGAATTGGAGTTCACTCATGGCTTAGAGAAAGGCGTTGCTGTGGGTGGAGTCAGCTGAGGGGAGGTTAAGGTCTCCAAGTAGAACAAGGTGGTATTCGCATGGGACAATGGAGCAGACTACCTCAAGAAGAGAGTCAAGTTGGTCTTCCTTGTGGTGTGGAGCTCTGTATACGAGGCATATGGTGAGGCATTTGTTGCTTATGATGAGGATGCCGATTCCATGAGAGGATGTTGTGCTGGTGGTGGTGAAGCAGAGTTGTTTGTTGGAGAGGATGCAGACTCCTCCTCCTCTGCTGTTAGTTCGTGGGCAGTTGTGGGTGTTGGTGTTGAGTTGGTTGAGAAGTACATTGTCCGTCTCGCTGAACCAGGTTTCAGTGATGCAAAGGAGGTCAATTGAGTTGTCGGTGATGTGGTCAGCAAGGGTTTGGATTTTGTTCCTGGCGGAACGGGTGTTGGTTAAACTGCATTTGATTGGTTGAATGGTGTGTGTGTTAGGTATTATTGTGGTGAGTGGTGCGGTGGGAATGGTGAGTAGATGTGATTGCCTCCTATGTTGCTGGCTGTAGTGGGGGATCGGGATGTAGTGGATTAGGGGCTTTGGAAGGCTTTGAATGATAGGAATGAAGGAGGGAAGGGTGAGGTAGGTTGAGAGGCAGTGTGCCAGTAGAAATGAGAGGTACATAAGTGTGAGGTATTTGGGTAGTGTATTCATGTTTGATTTCTTTGTTTCGTGTGAGTGGGCTGGGGTAAATGTTAGGAGAGAGAGGGATTGTTGCTAGGGAGGAAGTGTTTAGCAGGGTAGGTGACTGGACTTACGGAGGAGAGGGTCTGTGCATCCAGGAGGGGGGTGTAGGATGGCTCCTCAGGTTTATGCTGCTTTCTTGTGTGCGCTTCTGTTCCTCGCCAAAGGGCCCTCTGGCGAGGCCCGCAGGCGCGCCCTTTGGCTGCTGCTTTTCAAATGTCCTGCTGAGGCCTGATTGGTCTTCGGTGCAGGGAGCAGGAGTCGTCCCCGATCCTGTTTCCTGTGCTGGATGCCGATCAGGGCAGGCTGATGGTGGTGGTGGCTGCAGATGGTCTTCGCGCCCTTTGGCTGCTGCTTTTCAAATGTCCCGCTGAGGCCTGATTGGCCTTCGGTGCAGGGAGCAGGAGGTGAGTAACTATGCTTTTTACGCACTGTTTTTCTACATCCCCCAGCTGTTCCCATCCCGCCAATAACTCCCTGAGGTATTGGCCCATCTTGGTAAAGTTAGTTTTCCTAAAGTCTAAGACACTCGCTTTTGAATGGATGTTAACAGCACCAGTCCTAATACTGAATCACACCATCTGGTGATTGCTGGATGCAAAGTGATCTCCCATTATAACAGAAACACTTTCACGATTGGTAAGCACCAAGTTCAGTATGGCCCCTTCTTGTGTGAGTTCTATTACCAGTTGCCTAAATACAGTATTTCTCCCTGTAGAAAATACAGCATCTCCTTACTTCTAGATGATACTGCAGCAGGAATGTGCCAATCGGCATCTGGCATATTGAAATCCCCTATCAGTAACACTTCTCCTGTCCTGACAATGCTGCGTATGTCTTCAATTAACTCTCCGTCCACCTCTTCCTCCTGTGAGGGTGGTCTGTATATCACACCAATGCAAATAGATTTCTCTTTCTCTCTCTCTAGTTTAACCCAAAGTGCCTCCTCTCTCCCTTTTAAGCTCTGTAGTTCCAAAGCCTTAATATTATTTTTTACATATAGTGCCACTCCTCCCCTTCTTCCTACCCTATCCTTTCTGAATAAAGTATAGCCTGGTATAGTTACATCCCAGTTACGGCTTTCTGTGAACCATGTTTCTGTAACTGCCACTAAATCCAAGTCAGCCTCTCCCATTAAAGCTTCAACATCTGGTATCTAATTTGCCATGCTACAGGCATTTATACACACCTCTTTCCATATGTTGCCCCTTTACCCATTGCTATAAAGATATTTAATGTTTCACTTACCTGGGGGCTTTTTTCACCCTTCCCCAACGAATGTAATTTAAAGCCCTCTGTGATAGTGTTCAGCTTCACAGAGGGGAAGGGAGAGGCGGAAGGGGGAAAAAAAGTGAATCATAATTCCTTATGATGGAATTGAGAAACTGCAGGCACAATGTTCTCCGGGAATCAGCATGAAGTCAGTCCTCACATATGGGTGACGATGCCGACAGAGCCCGTGCGGAGCAAATCTCCAGATTTCAAAAAAAGCCTTTGGGAGTTGCTACCATGCATGCGTGGTCCCCTTCCCGCCCAAGAGTGCCATCTGGCTCGGTCGTCTTTTTTTCCACGGAGCCCATCGGATGATTGTTCCCCATGTCCTGGAAAAACTGCTTTTTTTCTGTGCCTTTTGGCGACCGGTCGACACCGGTACCCTTCCCGCTTCCACCTTCAGTACTTCGGTATCGGGTCGGTCCTGTTTTTCTTTGTTTTTTTTTACCTTGTGCATCTTTGCACACTTTTTTCCCACTCCTCTCGCTGGCTGGTAAGGTCTTCGACCTAGCCGGGGTCCTTTTTCCCCCAATGGCCACCAGCGGGTTTAAAAAATGCCATTGGTGCGGGAAAATAATGTCCCTCATCGATATGCACAACTGCTGTCTCCAGTGCCTTGGTCCGGACAATGACCTGGCGGTCTGTCCTCTATGTAAAAAGATATTGTCCAAGACCTTGCGGAGCCGCCAGCAGCAGCACGACAAGATTTTTCCAGAATCCCCTGTGCCTTTGAGAGCCAGGACCTCATCTGAGGCCTCGATGTCTCGGGGGGATCACTCCGAGCCCGGGCATCATCAGGGCTCATCAGAAGGGGGGTCTCCCTCGCAGGAGCACAAGAGGAAGAAGTAGTCCTCAAAGGCGGCGTCTCTGGATGGTTTCGAATGACCAGGTTCCTCGCGGAGCCGATCGCGGAGCCCTGAGCGTCTGCCGGGATCGTCGGAGAAGGAGCGCCCAGCCAAAGTCCCTCAACGAGAACCGGACCAGCCAAGGCAAGTACTGACTGTTCTGGTTGTTAACTCCCCTCCAGGGGAACCGGCATCGGGTCCTACCATGTCGGCCCCTGAGCCGGTAGCTGCGGAGCCTCTGAAGCTCGTTTTCAGGATGACGGCTTTAGAGCGCAGTTTTGCTGCCTTCATCGAGCAGCAGTGGAGTTGATGTCCGGCTCCTCCGCCCTGACCACTGGGCCCTCAACGACTAAGTCGACCCCAGAAGCCGAGCTGATCCTCAAGACCTTTCGGACTCGTTGATCCTTGGCCGAGGTCACTCTCGGCCTCCTGTTCGGGACTGAGGTCATTGCCGCCAAGTCGCTCAGCTTTGGGACAGACGGTGCCCGGATCCTCAATGCCCGGGGAGCCCCTTGAGTCCTCCTCGGAGGCCTCTGCCTGGGAGATGGAGGATGAAGAGTCTCTGGATACCCAGAGGCATCGGGATGTTCCCTCTGATTCCCCCATGTCTGAACCTTGGAGAGGGTCCCGACCGGAAGATATGGGTTTCCTGGACTTCGTGCGGGATATGTCCAAGGCGTTGGCTTTCCCCACGGAGTCCGAGGAGGAGCCTCGAGCCGACAAGCTCGAGATCCTCCAGTGTGAGGCTCCTCCTCGGGAGACCCTCATGGTACCCGTTCCTCCGATCCTGGAACGACTCATGGTCTGCATGTGGGAGACACCGGCATTGGCGCCGGTGGTCAGCAGACAGATCGACTCGATGTATTGAGTTCGCCGGAGCCCTGGATTCCAGAAATCGCAGCTGCCGCACAATTCCATGGTTGTGGAATTGGCCATGCATCAGCATAAGAGCCAGAAGACGCATTCCTCGGTGCCCCTTGGCAAGGAGGTCCGCAACTTGGATGCCCTCGGCAGAAAGTGTTTTCAGGGCGCAATGCTGAATTGTTGAGTCCAGGCGTACCAGTTGTACATGGGCATGTACCTAAGAGACCTGGCGAAGGAACTCGCCGGGTTCTCAGCTGATCTCTCCGAGGAACCCTTGCAGCACTTCAAAGGCCTGTCCAAAGCTGTCTGTGAATGCTCCAAGTTTATGTCTCTGGCGGCCTATGACGGGTTCGAGTCGGTGGCTCG